>CM031234.1:257372427-258034927 GCA_018340775.1 Taxus wallichiana var. yunnanensis
ATCATTCACTTTACCTATAAAATATTTCGAGACCAAAAAACTAACACCATGCATAACTACAACCCCATTCTTCCAGGCCTGTATAAGTCCTTGGAAATATTTTCATCGCAGCCTGAAGTATCTAAAAGAAATGTGCCACACCTCTATTTTGAAAGATATCCCATATCACTGAATCCCTTTCTAGAGCAGTGCAAGAGGACGGTTCTACCCTAACACGATTTCCACCCATAATGGTAAAACTAGAAACACACCCAACAATAACCAACCAGAGTAAAAAACCGACTATATAATTTCCAACCCGGGTAATAAATAAATAGAAGCCCACACAATTGGAAATGATGAAAAGGATTACATGAATCCACCTCTCACACTTAACATTAAAATCCCTCATCTTTTTGTACAAAGGACAAACTTTGTATCCGATGGTAAGTCCATCTCATTAAGCCATACATGCTCATGATGGGCTCAAACTCCCACACTTGCTAATGAGTCAACACCAACATTAGCTTCCCAAAAACATGTGCAACACCAATATCCTCAAATTTTGATACCAAAGTCCTAACTTCTTCCATGATGGGGTTTATATTAATATGATGCTTTAATTCCCCTTGTATAGCTTTGATAATATACAAGGAATCCCCCTCCACATAAAGTTTTAACCTGATGTCTATTAGCCCATCTTAGACCATAAAGAGCTATAAATGCATCTCGCATAATTACTAGTTTTATTACCAATGGGCACGACATAAGCCATAACTAAGGAACCCCTATCATTTCTAATAATACCTCCAACACCCGCCAACCCCAAACTACTCTTAGCAGCTCCATCAAAATTTAACTTCAACCAGCCATTCCTTGGTTTTTCCCACTTCACATTATGCCTGTCATTATTCTTTATCACCAAAGTCTTGCTGGACACAATTACCATACCCCAAAGCTTTAATAATCTCCCTTTCCACACTTGATACCTCCTTGACTTCCTTAAATCTAATAATAGATAGGTTACTACACAGAGCTCCCAATATCAAATTCCCCACCCTTTCTAAGGATTTCGAGTTTCCCTGAAAATTCTATGATTTCTTTCAAGCCAAATACCCCATAAGAAATGAGGTAGCACCAATTTCTAGGATTTTTAAGACACTTAGAGATAAAAGGGCCCTTCCATTGATCATAACATTCAACAAGAGTTTCCAGAAGCACCCACAAAACCTTAAAAACACCAAGAATTTTAGAGCTCACTTTTCGAGCATAGGGGCATTGAAGAAACAAATGTTGAATAGTTTCATTATTTGATTTGCATAAAATGCATCTATTAGGAATCATCATACCTTTAACCTGTAGATTATCAATTGTAAGAATTTTATTTTGTATGACATGCCATAAAAATAAATTCACCTTAGGAATGAGATTCTTATCCCATAAAAATTTCCACCATAAATTTGGTTGTGGACCATTACAGACAATTTCATACCCAGATTTCACTGAGTACTCCCCATGCTTAGTTCTAGCCCATATACAAACATCCGGTTTATGCCTTGAAGGGATAAAAACACCTCCCAAATTGATATTAATATTTTGGAGAGCCTCCTTAATATCTTCTTCCTCTCCCTCCCATTGAAGAGATCTCCAGGTCCAACCTCCATCCAACCTAATCCAATAGTCCCTCAAAAGGCTGCCCATAATAGATATAAAATAGTTTGCAACATTTCTCCATATCATTTGATTTATCAAAGGTTCTTCATTAATCCACCAATCCTGCCAAAAATTTATCCTGTTACCATCCCCTATTTCCCATTTACTTCCTTTTATCAACAATCCCCTACATTTAGTCAACCCATTCCAGAAACAAGAACCTTGTGGAAGGATATCATTTGACATAAAATCAACTTGCTCACCAAACAAATATTTGGCTTTAAGGATCTTAGCCCACAAACCATCCTCATGCTGAAGCCTCCATCCCACTTTAGCCATTAAAGCCCTATTCATACATTTTAAATCCTTCAAACCCAAACCACCTACCTTCTTTGCCAAAGTGACCCTATCCCAGGCCACAAGGGGAATTTTATCCTTTGATTTTGTACCTAACCATAGAAATCTCCTCTAGATCTGAGTAATCACCATTCTTATCTTAGTAGGCATTTTAAATATAGACATAAGATAGACAGGTAGACTTTGTAAGGAGCTCTGAAGAAGCTGAAGTTTTCCTACCTGTGAAAGTAAGGTCCCCTTCCAAGTAACAAGTTTCTTTTGAAATCTACTAACAAGAGAATTCCAACTCTCAAGACCCATCCTTCCTTTAAACAGAGGCATACCCAAGTAAGAACCAGGTAGAGAGGTGATTGGACATTCCAACACAACAACAATTCTATTCTGAACTTCAACATCCACATTCAAGAAAATTATAGAGCTTTTCCGAAAGTTAACTAACTAGCTAGTAACTTCCTCAAAGTCTTGAAGAATACTCTTAAAAGCCATTGCCTCAGAAATAATATCTTTTCCCAATAAAAAAGTATCATCAACAAATTGTTGCAACATTATAGGATCAATCCTATTAGATATAACAAGACCATGAAGACTCCTCTTGTCTCTATGGGAAGCACAAATTCTACTCAAATTCTCTACCATAATGATATAGAGAAAGGATCCCCTTGCCTCAGACCTCTTCCTGAAGAAAAATAACCTTTAGACTTACCATTAACCAGGATAGAATACTTAGGAGTAGTTACACATTCCATGATCAACTTTATAAAATGTTCATGAATTCCCAACCGATGCAAAATGATACTTAGAAATCTCCAAGAAATCCTATCATAGGATTTATTCATTAACTAACATAGCTTCCCTCTTAGAAACATCCACAGAGTGAATAGTTTCATGAATTGTAATAACACTATCCAAAATTTGTCTACCTTCAACAAAAGCTCCCTGGTTTGGGGAGATAAAAGCATTCAACACATCCTTAAGCCTGAAGGAGATTATCTTGGTTATTATTTTATAAATAGTATTGCAAAGGCTAATAGGTCTAAAGTCAGTAACCTTACTAGCACCAAGAATATTTGGCATGAGGGTTATAAAAGTTGTTAACTTCTTTCAACTAGTTTTCCATTTCTAAAAAATTCTTGGACAACTTCCTCCACATCCTTATGCACAATATCCTAGAACTCCTGAAAGAAAAAGGATGAGAACCCATCTGGTCCTGGAGACTTATCTCCTTCAATATCAAACACAACCTCCTTAACCTCCTGAGTAGAGGGAATTTTCACTAACTCCACATTTTCCTGTTGAGTAATAACTGGTTGAAAAAGATCCACAATTTTACTCTCTTTAAGAAGATCCGACTGTCCTCCCTCCGATAACAAATCCCTGAAAAAACTTATAAATTCACTTGATATCTCAGCCTGATTTTTCAATTTTACACCTCTTCTATCCTCTATCTCCACAATGGAGTTCCTTTGTTTATGGATAGAGGTAGACAAATGAAATTTTTTTGTGTTCCTATCCCCCTCCTTTAACCACAAAGATCTTGAGTTTTGTTTCCAATAGGATTCTTCTTTGGCTTCTAAGTTATGAAACTCCACCAAGTAACCCTCTTTCTTTATTCTTGATTTCTTGATCATAGTGCCCACTCTCAATAACTTCCTCAATATTTTTTAAATCCTCAACAAATTTTTCTTTTTGGGCAAAAATATTCCCAAAAACTTCCTTATTCCAGATTTTCATTCTAGCCTTAACATTCTTTAGCTTGAACATAAGTTTGAACATAGCTTTACCTCTAACTTGAATTCTCCAGCATGATTGAATCTCTTCCCTCAACAACAGATGATGTAACCACATTCTAAAGAACCTGAAAGGTCTCCCAACAACAATTAAACCACTATTAGATTGAAAACAAATGGGACTATGATCAAACCCAATTTTGGGTAGAATAGAGAGAACCATCAAGGACAGAGAACCAACTTGTATTAATAAGAAACCTATCTAGTTTAATCTAGATAAGCTCCTCTCCCATCCTTCTATTAGACCAAGTAAAGTTCCCCCTCTTAACTCCATATCCATCAAATTGCAATTGGAAATGAAATCTCCAGATCTTCCATACTATCACTAAACATATTTGACCCACCTTTATTTTCTCTAGGACTAAGAGGAGTATTAAAATCCCCTCCAATCATCTAGTCAAACTCCTTATAATTTGAACAAAACTACACAATCTCCGCCCACAAATTCCATCTATCACACACTGAATTAGGAGCATATATATTAGAACATATCCAAACCAAACCATTTTCCTTTTCCAAAAACAAAACAGCAAGGTGATGAGATGAATTACAAATAACCAAACCTTCCCTGTCTTTTGAAAGCCAGAAAGTAGCAATCCTTCCGAAGCTCCCACAGAAGACACACATTGCATTTCCACATCAAACCACAACTTATGCTTTATATCATTCATCTTTTCCAATTTCATTTTTGTTTCTTGTATCAACAAAATGTCTAAAGCATATGTGTTTTTCTAAAATGTGACATAATACTCTGCTTATTGGGATTATTTAGACCCCTAATATTCCAAGAAATGAGCTTCATTTAAATTTATTTGGAGAAATGCTTTGTTCAATAGAGCGTTTCCTACCTGAATCAATTTATTTTGCCGCCACTTTCTCCATTTTTTCCCTATTTGAGACATTCCCTCTTTTGTTCCAGGGCCTTCCACGTCAGCTTTAAGTTTCTCTTGCTTCTGGGAACTCCTAGTATTAATCTTTTTATCTTCCAAATTATTTTCAAGATTTAAAGAACATAGCACAACCTCTGAGTCCAAGGGATCTTCTTTTTCAGTTGTTAACACAACATCTCTTTTTACCTTATCCTTCTCTAGAGATTCCGAGGCCAAAATATCCTCTTCTCCTTCCTCCTTACTAAATTGACCTTCCTCTTCAAATTTTTTTGTCAAAAGATTCTTATCTTGACTATTGCTGAAAAAGTGGTCTACAACTAGGCTTGGAGAGGGCTTCTCAATCTTATCCCATTCTACACTTAGATATGGTTTTGGAAGTAATTCCTCCAAAGTGGGTTGTTGATCTCCTATTTCAATCTGTTGAAGAATAGGTTCTTCCACTTCAAGAACACTAAAGTTAAATTTTGCTGAGGACGAACCTTGTTTCTTTTCCACTTCCTTCTCTTTTTCTCCCAAACAGTTTGTAGTTGTTTCTTTCCTTTCTTGACCTCTTTACATTGCCTCTGTTCATGTCCCATCTTCCAACATTTCTGAAAAAACAATGGAGAAGCCTCATATTCAATTTTTTGATTCCACACCCCAAAATTTGATTCCAATTCAATTTCCTTTCATAGAATAGTCCCAATTTGGACATTAACACAAAACCATGCATACATTAACCTTGTTCGTGCCCTAGTAACTGGGTCAAAAATTACCAACGATCCAATCACATTGGAAATAGCCTTTAGAATTTCCTCCTCCCAAAACTCCATAGGAATCCCAGGAAGTTTGACCCAGATAGGAAGCTCATCCAGAGTTTCATTATAGGGATCAAAACCAGGGCTCCACTTCTGGACCAACAAACTAGATCTCCCCAGAAACCAAGGACCTCCTAAGAGGATGTTTTTACAATCTTCACCATTGGAAAGATTTATTATGAAAAACCCATTAACATAAGAAGCTATTTCCATAGATCCTTTTGGTCTCCACTTCCTTCATGCCCATTCCTTGAACCATTCTACATTTGGTCGAGACCCATAAAAATTTCCAACCAGGGAGTACTCCATCCGAGATCTAGCTTTCTCAGCCAAAACATTCAGAATAGCCAAACTCAAAAGACCATTCTTATCAATAGCCTGAATAGTTGTACCTATTGATTGAGGCCCAACACCTCCAAGACGACCCAAAATCTTATCATCCCAAGAAAGAGAACATAATACATTACCATTATCATGTCGTGGAAGTGGGGCCCACGATCGCGACGTCTTGATTTGGCATCACCAAAGTGTCTTGGGATAGTTCCGCCCATTGGGTTTTTGAAAACCTCATCCTCTCTCCCACTCCCACTTACACTTAGTAAACTTAGAATTGTAGTTGAAATTGTAAATATTTGACTTACAATGCAACACCGACATTAATGTGTCTCGAGCCTCCTCATGGAATTTAGAGTTAATGATTTCTTAAAGGACTTAAGACATAGTGATTAAATTTGATTGTTTTGACATAAATCAATGTTTTTACTGATATGGAAGATAATAAATATCTAGAAGTAAGTGAAAACAATAAGCCTAAAAGGAAAAGAAAGGAACAATTTAGATGATTTAAGTAATCATTGACCATGAATTTAGGCTAAAGATATCTAAAAGGTGAAAACCATGGAAGTATTTGGATAAAAACAACTAGAAAAGGAGATCGATGTGTATATTTCAAGGAAAATTGAGGATTTCACAAGATAAATGTTTGGAAAAACAAGTGAGTAACGAAACAAACAACTTAGGAATACTTGTGGGAAATTAGAAATAATGTTTTCCTTGTTTGTAGTTATTTTATATAACTTGTTTTGTAATATTTGCATTATATATTAAATATTATTACAAGTTAAGACTGGATGTTATGAAAAAATGAGGTCATATTTTTGATTATGTGATAGTTTTTATTGGATAAAAAGTTGTTACAACTGATAAATTTGAGTTTCAGATCTGAAAATTTCAAATTTTTATGGAAAAATGAAAACTGTTCTTCCAAGATTAATGGGCATAATGTTTTTATGAAGTCCTAAAAACTTGATTCTTGCAATATTCAAACTTTACTATTGTTGCTCATCAAAAAGGACTTTATTGAGAGCAACATAAATAAGGGACAAGAAGTCCCTCCTCTTTAATGGGAGAGGTTCCCTTATTTAAAGACCAAGCTTATTTACATATGTACAACACATATTTTTAATGAGGAACTTGGATATCATGAAAGTGTTTCAAAATAGAATGGATCATCAATACAAAAGTACAAAGGAATGAAGTAATGGAAACGAGTAGAAAGGCATTCTCTAGAACTATAGATAACAAAATAATTCCTTATGTATGCCAAAATAAAATTATTTGGAATAAACCATTTGCATTTGAATCAATAAGATGCTATTGCAAAGACACAAAGTTCCATAAATAACACCCACAAGAATACAAAGCTTCTTGACATAATATAGACAAATGATTCAAAAGTATTCAGTAGATAATGATAAAAGAACAAGACCAGATAGACATAGGAGGGAAAAACTCTTGTATTGATTTTTTTTGCTCTTTACACTTTCAAAAATAAGCCAAGTTCCCTGAAAATGGTGGAGAGAGACCATTATATAATTTTACAAATCAGTTACACTTGGTAACTACTTATTTTAACTAAAATTTTTAGTTAAAGGGATGCTTAACGCAAAACCCCAACTAATTACAATAAGTCCGAATTTAGAAAAAGAAGGAAGAGAGAAGCTAGGAGGGGAAAACAAGTGCTCATGATTGGGAAGGGCCCACTGACTTGAGGATCCATTGTCGAAACCTTTTCAAAGCCTCTGCTATGTCTCTGCCACATGGAACAGATGTGTTGGCAGTAGCCTGGGTCCAAGATCCCAGACATTTCTCCATCTCCTTGTCAAACTCGGTGTGCGTATGATATTCCTTATTTGCTTCCTCAATGGTAGATTGGAGAGAGCAGATTTCCTTTATCTTCTCCTTGGTAATTGAGTCCTCTTTAAACAAGTTTTCTTTGACAAAAGCTCTGAATTGAGCTTTAATTTCCTGGAAGGAGAAAGGCACACCGAGATCTCATTGTGGAGGTGGTAGTGAATATCCTTGAAAGTAGATACCACCAAAGTCTTGAAAGCCTATCTTTTCGCCAGACTATTCCTTAATTCTCCCAAAGCCTCCTCTAGCACTTTGATTTTCCACTCCACGTTGAATACCCATGACTTTGACAAATTATCTTTCACATCATCAAAGACCTTACTTGCCATCAAAATATTTTCATCAGTCTGCCCCATCAGGTGAAGGTCTACTATGCAGTTGCTCCAAAGTTTGAGTTCTTTATCCATATTTCCAATTGTGGAGGAGAGCTTCGATGCAGATTGTTTACCTTCTCATTGAGCTTGAAGGCTTCACCAATGAAATTCAACCATATAACAATCATGTCATCCACCATGGCCTCCATAGCCCTCCCATAGATGGAGTACCTGTGTATGTCCTTAATGCTCTAGACTTCATCTTGACTGAGGATCACAGGTGGTGGAAGAGCAGTCAGTGGGGTAGGGTCTAAAACTTTATCTTTAGATAGCAGTGACTTGATGAAACTAGAAAGCACTTGAGCCTGCTCCTCCAACTGCTCTATAGTCTGTTGTCTTTTTCTACCCTCCCAATGACCCTGGTGACTATTTCTTGAAGGTTGTGTATTTCACCTTCAGGAGTAGACTCTCCCATTGAGATCCTTGAAATTTCTAGATCAGAGGCCTACAAATCTTACTCTGGCTTATCAACTTTGGGCTTAGCTATCTCAAGGAATTGCTGACCTTGGGCATCAGTCACTATCCTTGAAGTGGTTCTCACTTTCTTGGTAGGAGCAGAAGGAGTAGTACCCAACAAGGCTACCACAACATCAAAATTGGGCCCTGAGATCTCGAGAAGAAGACTTCCTCTTCCTACTATCAACAAAAGGTCTGCACCCATGCAAAAGTGGAGGAAGAAGAAGAAGGGGGAGCAAGAGAACCAAGAGTGAGAGAACTCATGGCACTGAGAGTGTTTACCACTGTTGCCTCCAATAGGGATGTGAGTGGAGTAGATGAGCCTTCTTGGATAGAAGAATCCATGGTGCTTGGAGGCTCGGTGCTATGAATTTCCTACTCCTTATCCATTGTGGTTTTGAAGCACCTGCAGGAATTGGCATTTCACTATCTTCACTCTCACTGAGAACAATGATGTTCTCTGGCCCAGAAGGTAGTTCTAAATGCTTTGGCAGAGGATATTCTTCAATGGGATCCTTTTGACTTCCTTTACCTTCTTTTGATAGACCTGAGTGGAGGAGGAAGGAGTTGAGGATTCAGTGTCCTTTACTTGATGAAGCAGGAGGAGTCCGTATGATACCTCTAAACGGGTGTTTGTGCCTCCTCCTTTTGAAGTGTCTTAGAGGAGGATTCTCCTGCATTCTTCCTCAGCTCACGAACCTTCCTGTCAAACCAGACTTTGGTTCTTACTAGGACAGGAGCTAGAATCTCAGCCAAATCATCTTTTTCTCTCTTAAACTAGTCCAGATCCTCTAAAGGAGTATGCTTGATCACAGTTTCATACTCATATGACAATAAATCTATGTTGTCATCTTGAAGCCCCTTCAGAATTTGATATAGGTTAAGCTCTTGTATTAGCTGAAGGGGAAACCTACCATAATGCCTCCTTCTGGCCTCAAAATCATCTGTGCAATCAGCCCAATAATCTTCAGTGTCTACCCTATGATGGTAGTTGATTCTGAGATTCAGTTCAATGAATTTCTTCAAGTCGAAATAGGTTCTGGGCCTAAAGAAGTGGACAATGATGGGAGCAAGGGCCCTCTCTATGTTTTGGGCATCCAGAGCGGTTTTGCATGTATAGTTCCCCAAAGATATGGGGAAGTGTAACCCAGTGATCTTCTTATCCCTGTAGGTTTTGTGTAATTTATCTAATTGTCTGCACACCTCAATCAGGGCCATCTTATCATTACAAAATGGGGAGCTTAAGAGGAGTGCTCTCATAACCTGCTAGCCTAATATAAGAGAACCTTCTGAATTGAATGAAGTAGGCTCCATACTTTGCTATCAGGCTCATGGCTTCATCAGAAAACCTCCTTAGTAGTGTCACTCTCTATAAGCCTTACAATGTACATGGTGAAAGCATCATTCACCTTCCGAAATTGTGATTACTAGTGTCCAGGGTGAACTGAGGGTAGTAAGCATATATGGGATCACCCTTCTGAGCATCAATGTATGTGAAGCCAAACCACTGTCTGGATGTTGCTAGGGTATACATCAGATAAGAAGTCATGTAGAACTTCTTAGTTTGTTGTACATTGGACAGCTACTCTGTCAAATTCATGCAGATGATCTCTACCTAATTGATGTTTTGGGTACCTTCACAAACTATGTTGATAAGTGGGCACATCCAGAAGTGGAACTCACTGGTAGAGGGTAAGCCCATGACACGAGCTAACAGGATTATGAAGTCAGAGAGCTCCTCATTGAAATCAGCCCTAAACAGAGCTTTTGATAGTCGGGATGCCCCTTTCTTAGGGTTCTTTAGCCATGAATTTGCCACTCTTGCCTTGTATTTCTCACTTGTCTTGGTCGAAGAGTGCTTGTGCTTGATTTTGAGAGATTACTACAGAATTATCCATTTCAGGGATCCGTAGGGCAGCGGAAATGGCGGAAGCGTCAAGCTTAGTGATTAACTCCCCATGCACATTTGTTAATTTACTCATGTCGGGGTGAAGTGAGCCCCGTAGGTGAGTACCGTGTCGGCACATTGCATCGAGATTGGGAAACTAGTAGAAAATGCTAGGCCGCTATCATTAATCATTTGTGCCATGGGAGAGGGGTTCAGGTCTGTCAACCTGGTCCAAAATCACCAAAGTCCAGGTGACAAACTTCACTATCCCTGATATCGAGAATGGAGGACTCGAAGAGCAAAGAAACCTACCTGGCCTTGAAATTTAATCTTCATGTTGACAGTACTTAGGAAAACAAACTCACAACTTGAATCTATGATGAAATTGTAGGGGAATGGGGACGCGAGCAGAGATTTCAATTGCAAGGGTATGAGCAAATGGCAATGAGAAAGTAGTGTGCAAAAATGTGTAGGGGAAGTCTATTAAATAGCCATTTAGGAGAGAGAAGGTTATTAAATGTGCATTAAATTCATCTTCACCAACTCAAAAAGCAAGCATCGGGAAAAGTGGGAAAAATTAGCCTGGATGGCCTTTGGTACATTTGGGACATGAGGGACATGAAAGCGTGACTCAACCGATGTGGGCAATGCGGGGAAAGAATGCACAAACACTTTCAAGACATGAGGGACCAAAGTACGAAAAGTGCACAATGTGGCTCACGCGAGTGATCGGGGAACAAAGAGCCCAAGTGAACTTAGGACAGTTGGAACAAAATTTTTGATGGGCCTGCAAGTTAATAGATTTTGGAGAAAGTGGCCAATCGGAAAACAGAGAGCCCTAGTGAACTTGGGACACATGGGACAAAAATGTTCGATGGACTCCATAATCACTCAAATGACTCAAAAAATGTAGAATTTTCTAACTTCTCGACTTTTCTCTTTACCAGAACATAAGAAAAAGGTGTCAAATCAAAATTTTTAATTTTTAACTTTCGAAAGAGGGGAAATTTTGAGAGGACAATAGTTGGCTCCTTCTAGGGATGACTTGGCTGGATTCAAAGAATGAGACAAGGAAAGAACTCTCAGAAAACTTAGGGGAAGCAGACTAGTGCCTTATCCATTGGGCCATGAGTCAAAAGCAACCAATACAGAAAACAACACCCCAAACAAAGAAAGAAAACACACCAAAAAGCAAGGGAAGGAAAACACACACAAGCAAGAAAGGAGGCACACCCTATACATAATATACAAAGGACTTCCTATTCACCTAGGACTTAAACAATTTCAGGTACTGCCCACTATAAGGAAGTGGGAGAGAAGAACCATCCATGTAATCAAGGTAGAAAGAATTCTCACTAGCAAAGTGCCTAATCTTGAAAGGTCTGAGCCAAAGAGAATCAAACTTGCCATGACTGCCATGAGGTTCATGTCTTTTATCCCATAGCAAAACGATATCTCCAATTTTGAAATTCCTGGACCTGGCCTTCTTGTCAAACAAGGCTTTTACCTACAGTGAGCAGATATTCTATTAGCAACCTTCAATCTGTCTTCATTCAATTTATAAAGGTACATGGTCCTCTTATCCAAAGAGTCATTGAAGCCGTGGTGTCTACAATGGACTTCATTAAATGCAAGGCTAGTAGCTTTCTGTTATTGGCAATTGAGCTTCTACTCCATATACTACTTGAAAAGGGGACATCCCAATAGCTCTTTTAGGTGTAATCTGTTTGCCCAAAGAGCATCATAGAGTTTCTTGTGCCAATTCCTCTGAGATTCATTAACCAATTTCCTTATTATGGCCACCAGATTTTTGTTTGTCGATTCTGCTTGTCCATTCCCCTGGGGATAATAATCAAGAGTGAGCCAGGGAGATGCCATATCCATAACAAAAATCCATCATCTCAGTTGAAGAAAAATTTGAAGCATTATCATCACAATCTTGTTTGGCACACCAAACCTTACCAAGATGTTTTCTTTGATGAAATTACATACTACTTCAGAAGTAGTACTCTTTACTGGAATGGCTTCTACCCACTTAGTAAAATAATCTGTGGTAGTCAATATGTGGGTATGTCCGACACTTGAAGAGGGATTAAGTGTTCCAATGAAATCTAAACCCCATTGTTGAAAAGGCTCTTCAATCATGACTGGCTTAAGAGGCAAGGTAGCCAACTTGGGTCTACCCACAAAGGTCTGACAAGCTTCACATTTATCAATCCACTTTGATGCATCCTTGAACAAGGTAGGCCAATAATATCCTACACAAATAATCTTATGAGTAGTGATGTAGATGAGTAATGGCCTCCACATGCTTGATCATGGAAAGCTGAAAGAAGCTTCCTCTGTTGCTCTTTATCCACGCATTTTAGAAATCTTCCATCCATCCCATGCTTGAACAAAGCATTCTCCCATAATACATATTGGGCTGATCTTAACTTAATAGCTCTCTTCTCCTTGGCAGTAAAATGGGAGGGACACTCTCCATAGGTGAGAAAATGTGTGATATCAGCATACCATTCATCAATTGAGCTGAGAAATAGAATAGTAGGAATATCAACTTCATCCTTAGGTAACTCATGTCCAACTCCTCAAAGCAATGAGTTCACACAAGCCTTTTCCGTGGACTAGTTTGGTTGGTCTGATGTCAATATCATATTCTTGAACTTTTTCCACCCAGTTCCCTCTCTTAGATCCAAACTCTTGTTGCATGAGAATAGACTTGATAGTTGTGTCAGGCACAAGTACTATGGAGTGAGAGTTAAGAATATAAAAATGAAACTACTTGACAACTTTAACTACTGCAAAAGCATGTTTCTCCATCATTGTGTATTTCAACTCATGATTTTTAAGAATGTAGCTCATAAATGCAATTGGGATCTCATGATCATTAGAATATTTCTGAGTCAAAATAGCAGCCAGGGTGTTATCTGTGGCATAGCAATAGATAATAAAATCTTTGCTGAAATCTAGACATGCTAAGATGGGAGTTCTAGCAATAGCCTTCTTAATACCCTCAAAGGATTCTTTCCCTCAGAAGACTAGCCAAACATTTTTTTTACCTTCATCATTTGAGAGATATTCAAAGTGAATTCTGCAAAATTAGGGATAAATCTTCTCAGAAAGTTGATCTTACCGAAGAAAGAATGCACTCCCTTCTTGCTGGTTGGAAGAGGAATTTGCTGAATGGCTTGAACTCATTCAGATCAATTTTTATACCATCTTTAGAGACAACATGCCCTAAAAATTTTCCCTCTATGACACAAAAGACAAATTTCTTAGGATTCAAAGAGATCCCATGTTCTCTGCACTTCAAGAGAACTATTTCAGATGCTAAAAATGATCTGCTCTAGTTTTGGAAAACACAGTTAGGTCATCTAGATATACAACAATACATTTCCCTTTCAAATTTCCAAAGGCCAAGTCCATAGCTCTTTGGAAAGTGGCACCAACATTAATGAGCCCAAAAGGCATCCTCTTGTAGGCAAAAGTACCCCAAGGAGTAGTGAAAGTCATCTTGTGTTGATCTGTGGTATTGACTTCTACCGATTATACCCTGAGAAGCCATCAAGCATGGACAACATTTCAGACCCTGTAACAACTTGCAAGACTTGATCCATCATGGGCAAAGGATAGTTTTCCTTCAAAGAATCTTGATTCAAATTTCTTAATTCAACACAGATATGAATCTCACCATTTTTCTTCCTGACAGGCACAATGTTGGTAATCCATGTCGAATGGTGAATGGGAAAAATGATTTTGGCTTTCAACAACTTTTGTATTTCCTGAAAAATAGTGTCATCTATCTTGGGATTGTATTGCCTTTGTTTCTGCTTGAAAGGTTTAATCCCGGGTTTGAGAGGGATGAAATGCTACATCTCCTTTGGTTGGAAGGATTTTAGATCCTCATAGGAATACACAAGAACATCTTTATACTTCCTTAAAAGGTTGATTACTTTCTTCTTTTCTTCCGGTGTACAACATTTTCCAATGTTCACAAGCTTGGGGTCAACAAAACTTCCAATATTAGTTTTTTCATACTCAGCAGATTGTTTTGATCCAGTAGAAGCTTTAGACCTAACATACCTGTCATGTTTATCAAAAATTCTTCTAAACTCACCAGCCCTTTTGGAATCTTGTTACCTTTGAGTTTGATACACCCATCTTGATCTATCTCCTCTTTGACCTCCTCTTCATTGGAAGACACACTCTCACAAGGCAAATTGTTGCTTCCTTCAAAGTTGTCCCTGAGCTCTAAGAAAGAAAGAAAATGCTGATCATCATTGAAAATTTTCCAGTTACTTGCGTTATTAGGTACACTAGGCCTATGGATCATCTCAATGGTAAACCTATCTTGAGAAAAATCAGGATGAGGTATCAACAATGATCCTGAGATAAAGCAAGAGAATCAGCCCTGGTGTTCTTTTCCCTAGGCATTGCTTCAATGGAGAAGGTGTCAAGAAATTCAATAGAGTCCCAAACCTGATTCCTGTAATGCTTCAACCTTCTATTCTTTACTTGAAAAGGTTTCTGACTTGTTTAACAACAAGTTCTACATCTCCACGAGCTAGAAGATTCTTCACACCTTTTTCTTTCGCCACATTAAGCCCAAGAATGAGAGCTTCATACTCTGTTGTATTATTAGTATTTTCAAATTGTAGTTTGAATGAGAAAGGATAAACCTTTCCCTCAGGAGACACCAATACTACACCAGCTCCAGAACTAGCTGAGGAATAGCTTCCATCAAATTCTAACATCCAAACACCATTAGGATCCTCAAGTACTTCTTTGGGAAGTTGGATTTCCTTCGAGACATAATCATATAGTTACCATGCCCCATATCCTCATAAAGTATTTGCACTTTGGGATCATCTATTTTTGTACAATATACTCAGATTGCTTCTCGGGCAACAACTTCTTCATTTTCCCATTGACTAGTATGAGGGCATGTGACCAATCCATTTGAATTTCTCCTCCCACATCCTTGCAGAAGTTCCTACTTAACAACATACCATATGAAGGAGGAATATCTACTACGAGGATAGTAGCCAAGACCTTTTTCTCAGGTAAAGTAGCAAAAGCTACTTGTGCATCTTTAATTCTTCCAACTAGGGGCACTTCCTTACTCTCCATGGAATAACAAGACCCATAAGTGTGTGTGAGAGTTAGGCCCAAGGCATGGGCTACTTTGGTAGGCATTACGTTATCTGATGCTCCTGAATCTATGACACAATTGTTGAGTTTATGGCTTGCTATAAGGAGGGTCACATAAAATGGTTTGATCTTATCATTAGGTGAGGTGACGGTAGCTACCAGATTGGGTTGAGGTGCGGAGGATGGAGTAGGTAAAAGGCCTTTGGTGGAAGCTTTGGATTGAGAATTAACAAAGTGAACCATTTTGGAAAAATCTTTGGGATGGGTTTGATAATACTCAGCCTCTAAAATTTGAACCTTTGTCTTTTTAGGTGATCAATGATATCGAAAGATCCAGAGGTGGATGGGCTATCATCACTTGGAACCTTAGGTTTGTCAGATTTAGGAGTTGTGGAAGAAGAAGAAATTTTAGTAGAAGAATTAGGAAAAGTAGAATTGGCAGAACTCACCTTCTATGTGGACATAGTGGGGATAGGAGATCCTCTTTTTACAATCACAGGGATAGTCATGGGATGCTCCTTAGATCTTTTAGCGGGTTGCATCACTTTCTCCCTTTTATTTTTCTCTCGAGTCATAACAATATATGATTCACTATTCATATCTGCTACCACTTCATCATAATCATCTTCCTCATCAACACCTTCAGTAGTGAAGAAATTAACTCAAGATCCCTCAAGTTCCTCCATCTCTCCATCAATCTCTTCTTCAAGTTCTTCACAATCTTCATTAACCTCCTCATCTTCAGGCTCTTCAACCTCACAGGTTGCATTAACAGGAACCTTGATAGGTGGCCCCTCAAGTGCTAGCCTTGTCTGAGAAGCAGGAAAACGATTTCTAGGTTGAAAATTCCTCCTTGGAACATCTGCATAGGGGGCGTGCTGAGCCAATTGTTTCTTGATGGAAATGAGATCATTGGCAAGATTTTACACTAATGGATCAGTATTAGGCCCGGGAGTGGAAGAGGAGGAAGAAGAAGATCTAGACTTAGCAGGGTCTCTTTTCAACTTTCTAGACATAATCAAATCATCTTCGACACTAACAACAAGAGTTTGATCCTCGGCCAATGTAGCAAGATTGGCTCTTCTTAATGCATAGCTAACTTCAGGAAATTGAGCATTCAGGAAGAAACACTTTTGTATTTGATCTATAGGTTGAGTGTCTGGTGGGATTTTGTTAATCAACTTGTTGAATCTAGCCACAAATTCTCTCATGGGTTCTTGTGAGTCCTTTATTTGAGAAATCTGGGCCAACAAAGCATGTACATCCTCTGCAGGTTTGAAACAATTCTCAAACCTTGTTCTCATTGTGTTCCAACTGGTAATGGCCCTAGCTGGAAGGTGATAGAACCAATCTGCCACATTATCTTGTAAAGTCTCTACAAAAGCCTCACCGAGACATCTTCATGCTCAACTCTAAGAACTCCACATGCAACTATGAAGGCTGTGATATGTTCATCAGGATGTACCTTTCCATCACCTCTAAACTTGGGGAAGTTCTTTCTGTTACCTCTAGGTAACTCATGCAAAGGCTGAGGAAGGGTGAGAGGCCCAACACGATGGCCCTAGGGAAATGGTGCTGCCATCCTTGGAAAGATGGCTTGAAGGGGAACCGAAACACTAGCAAGAATCAGAGTACGAGATTAGGGCTGAGTTGCTCTAAAGGAATAGTGCCTATAGGGGTTCTATCTTCAACAGGAGGAGTGCTTGTTGAACGAGCTCTTCTATTCCTTCCTGTTGAAGGAAAAGGAAAACCTTACTATTCCAAAAGTTGAAACTGAGAATATTCAATACCAAGGGCCCTCCTTCCATGAGTAAAACATGGAGTCACCAGATCAAAGGATGATCAATAAATTGTTCATAGAACTAGAATGCGTTTTAAGAAAAATGAATCCACAGTGGAGTCACTTAAAAATGTTGGTCTTAAAAAGGACTTTGTTGAGAGCAACAGTCAAGGGACAAGAAGTCCCTCCTCTTCAATGGGAGAGGTTCCCTTATTTAAAGACCAAGCTTATTTACATATGTACAACACATATTTTTAATGAGGAACTTGGATATCATGAAAGTGTTTCAAAATAGAATGGATCATCAATACAAAAGTACAGAGGAATGAAGTAATGGAAACGAGCAGAAAGGAATTCTCCAAAACTATAGATAACAAAATAATTCCTTATGTATGCCAGAATAAAATTATTTGGAATAAACCATTTGCATTTGAATCAATAAGATGCTATTGTAAAGACAAAAAGTTCCATAAATAACACTTATAAGAATGCAAAGCTTCTTGACATAATATAGATAAATGATTCAAAAGTATTCAGTAGATAGTGATAAAAGAACAAGACCAGATAGACATAGGAGGGAAAAAATCTTGTATTGATTGTTTTTTTTTCTCTTTACACTTTCAAGAATAAGCCAAGTTCTAGCACTAAAAATGGCAGAGAGAGACCATTATATAATTTTACAAATCAGTTACACTTGGTAACTACTTCTTTTAACTAAAATGTTTAGTTAAAGGGATGCTTAATGCAAAACCCCAACTAATTACAATAAGCTCGAATTTAGAAAAAGAAGGAAGAGAGAAGCTAGGAGGGGAAAACAAGTGCTCATGATTGGGAAGGGCCCACTGACTTGAGGATCTATTGTCGAAACCTTTTCAAAGCCTCTGCTATGTCTCTGCCATGTGGAATAGATGTGTTGGCAAAGTAGCTGGGTCCAAGATCCCGAGACATTTCTCCATCTCCTTGTCAAACTCGGTGTGTGTATGATATTCCTTATTTTCTTCCTCAATGACATGATGGAGAGAGCAGATTTCCTTTATCTTTTCCTTGGTAATTGAGTCCTCTTTAAACAAGTTCTCTTTGACAAAAGCTTTGAATTGAGCTTTAATTTCTGCAGGGAGAAAGGCACACCTGAGGTCTCATTGTGGAGGTGGCAGTGAATATCCTTGAAAGCAGATACCACCAAAGTCTTGAAAGCCTCTCCTTTCTGCCAACTATTCCTTAATTCTCCCAAAGCCTCCTCTAGCACTTTGATTTTCCACTCCACACTGAATACCCATGACTTTGAAAAATTATCTTTCACATCATCAAAGACCTTACTCGCCATCAAAAGATTTTCATTAGTCTGCCCCATCAGGCAAAGGTCTACTATGCAGCTGCTCCAAAGTTTGAGTTCTTTATCCATATTTCCAATTGTGGAGGAGAGCTTCTATTGTAAATTATTTACCTTCTCATTGAGCTTGAAGGCTTCACCAATGAAATTCAACCCTACAACAATCATGTCATCCACCTCGGCCTCCATAGCGTCCCATAGATGGAGTACATGTGTATGTCCTTGAGGCTCTGGACTTCATCTTGACTGAGGATCACAGGTGGTGGAAGAGCAGTTAGGGGGGTAGGGTCTAAAACTTTATCTTTAGATAAAGTGAATTGATGAAACTAGAAAGCACTTGAGCCTACTCCTCTAGCTGCTCTATAGTCTGTTGCCCTTTTTCTACCCTCCCAATGACCCTAGTGACTGTTTCTTGAAGGTTGTGTATTTCACCTTCAGGAGTAGACTCTCCCATTGAGATCCTTGAAAGTTCTAGATCAGAAGCCTGCAAATCCTGCTCTGGCTTATCAACTTTGGGCTTAGCTATCTCAAGGAATTGCTGACCTTGGGCATCAGTCACTATCCTTGAAGTGGTTCTCACTTTCTTGGTAGGAAGAAGGAGTAGTACCCAACAAGGCTACCACAACATCAAAATTGGGCCCTGAGATCCGAGAAGAAGACTTCCTCTTCCTACTATCAACAAAAGGTTGCACCCATGTAAAAGTGGAGGAAGAAGAAGAAGGGGAGCAAGAGAACCAAGAGTGAGAGAAATCATGGCACTGAGAGTGTTTACCACTGTTGCCTCCAATAGGGATGTGAGTGGAGTAGATGAGCCTTCTTGGACAGAAGAATCCATGGTGCTTGGAGGCTCGGTGCTATGAATTTCCTGCTCCTTATCCATTGTGGTTTCAGAAGCACCTGTAGGAATTGGCATTTCACTATCTTCACTCTCACTGAGAACAATGATGTTCTCTAGCCTAGAAGGTAGTTCTGAATGCTTTGGCAGAGGATCTTCTTCAATGGGCTCCTTTTTGACCTCCTTTACCTTCTTCTGATAGACCTGAGTGGAGGAGGAAGGAGTTGAGGATTCAGGTCCTTTACTTGATGAAGTAGGAGGAGTCTGTACAGGTACCTCTGAACTGGGTGTTTGTGCCTCCTTCCTCGGTGTTGAAGTGTCTTTGGAGGAGGATTCTCCTGCATTCTTCCTCAGCTCACGAACCTTCCTGTCAATCCAGACTTTGGTTCTTACTAGGACAGGAGCTAGAATCTCAGCCAAATCATCTTTTTCTCTCTTAAACCAAAGTTCCAGATCCTCTAAAGGCGTATGCTTGATCATAGTTTCATACTCATATGACAATAAATCTGTGTTGTCATCTTGAAGCCCTTCAAGAATCTGATACAGGTTAAGCTCTTGTATTAGCTGAAGGGGAAACCTGCCATAATGCCTCCTTTTGGCCTCAAAATCATCTTTGTAATTAGCCCAATAATCTTCAGTGTCTACCTATGATGGTAGTTGATTCTGAGATTCAATTCAATGAATTTATTCAAGTTGAAATAGGTTCTAGGCCTAAAGAAGTGGACAGTGATGGGAGCAAGGGCCCTCTCTATGTTTTGGGCATCTAGAGCGGTTTTGCATGTATAGTTCCCCAAAGATATGGGGAAGTGTAACCCAGTGATCTTCTTATCCCTGTAGGTTCTGTGAAATTTTTCTAATTGTCTACACACCTCAATCAGGGCCATCTTATCATTACAAAATATGGGGAGCTTAAGAGGAGTGCTCTCATAACCTGCTAGCCTGATATAAGAGAACATTCTGAATTGAATGAAGTAGGCTCCATACTTCACTATCAGGCTCATGGATTTGTCAGAAAACCTCCTTGCAGTGTCACTCTCTAGAAGCCTTACAATGTACATGGTGAAAGCATAATTCACTCTCCTGAAATTATGATTACTAGTGTCAGGGTGAACCGAGGGTAGTAAGCATATATGGGATCACCCTTATGGTAATCAATGTATGTGAAGCCAAACCACTTTCTGGATGCTGCAAGGGTATACATTAGATAAGAAGTCATCTAAAACTTCTTAGTTCACCGTATTGGACAACTACTCTATCAAATTCATGCAGATGATCTCTGCCCAATTGATGTTTTGGGTACCTTCACAAACTATGTTGATAAGTGGGCACATCTAGAAGTGGAACTCGTTGGTAGAGGGTAAGCCCATGACACGAGCTAACAAGATTATGAAGTCAGAGAGATCCTCATTGAAATCATCCCTAAACGGAGCTTTTTATAGTTCGGATGCCTCTTTCTTAGGGTTCTTCAGCCATGACTTTGCCACTCTTGCCTTGTATTTCTCACTGTCTTGGTCGAAGAGTGCATGTGCTTGATTTTGAGAGATTACTATAGAATTATCCATTTCAGGGATCCGTAGGAAACATCAATGACACCAACGTTAAGCTTAGTGATTAACTCCCCATGCACATTTGTCAATTCACTCGTGTCGGGGTTGAAGTGAGCCTCGTAGAAGCAGTACCCTTTCGCAACATTATTGTCCACTCAAAATTCCCTGCCCTAATGAAAGTAAAATTTCAAAATTTTGAGTTATGAGTGTTTTCCTCTAAAGTGCCTAAGTCGTGAAAATTGAGAAAATCTGTGTTTCGGGTCATTTTGTATGTATTTCGGGCCTGTCGGACATTTTTTCCACTCTGTCCCAAGTACGAAAGTGCATTCTGTTCCCCGATCGGCCGAAATCCCGAAGTTGTTCCATTTTCGGGCCCGTCGGAACTTTTTGTCCCAAGTGTCCCAAAACTTATTGTGCAAGTTGTTTCAATTTCGGCCGAATCACCGAACCGCGTACTTCGCACTTTCTTGTTCCAAATGTCCCAAATCAAAAAGTGCGAGTTGTTCCATTTTCACCCGAACCGGCCGAGTCGCGTACTCCGGAACTTTTTGTCTCAAATGTCCCAAGTTCAAACGGGCCTTTTGTTCCATTTTCGGCCGATTCGCCCGAACCGCGTCCTTCGCGCAATTTTGTCCCAACTGTCCCGAGTTCCAAATTGCTCTCTGTTCCCCGATCGGCCGAAACTCCCGAGTCGCGTACCTCAGAGCTCTTTGTCCCAAATCAAAAATGCAAACTGTTCCAATTTCGGCCGAAACACCCGAACCGCGTCCTTCGCGCGTTTTCGTCCCAAATGTCCCAAAATGCATTTGTGCGTCTTCTCCCTGTTTCACCCGAATCAGCCGAGCCGCGTGTTTCGCGCATTCGCGTCTCACATGTCCCAAGTGAACCTAATGCAATTCATACTTAGTTTTTCCCGCTCGACCCGAATATGCTAAAATATGAATTTAAGTTGCGGCTCTGATGCTATCAATCCGAAGATCAAATTTCAAGGACAGCTGGCAGAAGGACGAAGCTCTCAAGACGCTGGTTACATCAGTTTTCAAAGATATTCATTGTCATCCTCAAGATGAAAATTCTGGTGTGTCCCTCGTGGCAAGGACATAGCTGATACGTGGAAGAAAATTCAAGCAGCGGTTTCCGAAGACGGTGGGTCCCTCTCAGTGACTGTCCACCTGTCTCCTTCTTCATTCTTTTCTCTTCTTCCTATTCCTTTCGTATTCCTTGTAATTAGTTAAGGTATTGCGATTGGCGGTCCTTGACTATCCGTTAGTTAAAAGAAACGGTTACGAAGAGTAACCGAATTGTAAGCTATATAATGGCCTTCTTTGCGCCATTTTGAAAAAGAGGAAGAACTTGGCGTATTTTCTGAAGGTGTAAATAGATCAGAGAGAAATCAATACAAAAGGGATTTCCATTCATTGTCTATCTAATCTCTGTTATCTCTGTGTTTTCTTTTAATTTCGTGAAGATCATTTGTTTCTAGTTCGTTAGTCTCACTGATTGCATATTTTCAAATATTGCGAGTATAGTGATCTTGTATAACCAAGAAGGAACTTTGTGTCCTTGATTAATGAATCTGAAGAAGGTTATTTACAGAACTTTGTGTCTGGTAATCTCATCTTGTACAAACGATCTTGTTTTAAATTCACTGCAACTTCGTATACATAAAGGATTATTCTGCTATCTATAATTTTGCATGTTGCCCTTCTCGCTCATCCTCGCATCCCATTTCCTCGGTCCTTTTTAGAATCGATGATCCTTGTGGAAAACACTTTCGTAATATCCAAGTTCAACTATAAAATCATGTTTTGTATATTTGTAAATAAGTTCGTTTCTGAATAAGGGAACCTCTCCCATTAAAGAGGAGGGACTTCTTGTCCCCTGACTGTTGCTCTTCTTAAAAGTCCTATTTGACAACCAACAGTTTTTGGCGACTCCACTGGGGAAAATCACATTCCAGTTCTGTAATTTTTGATCATCTTTTGATCTGGCGACTCCGCGTTTTACTCGAGGGAGAAGGACCCTTGGTATTGAAGACTCTCAGTTTCAGCTTTTGGAGCAGCAGGGTTTTCCTTTCCCTTCAACAAGAAATAGAAGAACTCGTTCAACGAGCACTCCACCTGTTCAAGATAGAAGTCCTACGGGTGGTATTCCTTCAGAACCTGCTAGTCCCAATCTACGAGCTTTGATCCTCGCTGGTGTTAAAGTTCCTCTCCAAGCCGTTTTTCCAAGAATGGCGGCACCATTGCCATGGGGTCAGCGTGTCGGGCCCCTGGCCCTTACTCAGCCTTTGCATGAGTTACCTAGAGGTAACCGGAAGAACTTCCCCAAGTTCAAAGGCGACGGCAAAGTGCATCCTGATGAACACATCGCAGCTTTCATTATTTCTGTGGAGTTTTGGGAGTTGAACATGAAGACGTCTCCGTAAGGCTGTTCGTGGAGACATTACAGGATAATGCTGCTGATTGGTTCTATCACCTTCCTGCCGGTGCTATAACCGACTGGGACACAATGAGAACCCAGTTCGAGAACCGTTTCAAGCCGGCAGAAGATGTGCATGCCTTGCTTGCCCAAATTTCTCAGATAAAGAAAGATTCATCAGAGCCCATGAGAGAATTCGTGGCTCGATTCAACAGGTTGATAAATAAAATTCCACAGCCTACCCGACCTGTTGATCAAATTCAAAAATGTTTCTTTCTGAATGCCCAATCACCTAAAGTTAGTTATGCACTAAGAAGGGCTAATCTCGGAACGTTAGCTCTGGATCAAGAACTGGCTGTTAGTGTCGAGGATGACTTGATCATGTCAGGGAAGTTGAGAAGAGACACTTCCAAATCTAAGTCTGCTGCTTCTTCCTCTTCCACCCCTGGACCTAACACTGATCCATTAGTTCAGAAGCTTGCGAATGATCTTCTTGCTATAAAGAAACAATTGGCTCAGCACGCCCCTTATGCAGATGTCCCAAGAAGAAATTTCCAGCCTAGGAATCGTTTGCCTGCTTCTCAAACAAGACTAGCACTTGAAGGACCTCCTGTTAAAGTTCCTGTGAATGCAACCTGTGAAGTTGAAGAGCCGGATGATGATGAGGAGTTTGTGGAGGAATTTGATGATGAGGCAGAAGAACTTGAGGGATCTCGAGTGAATTTCTTCACCACTGAAGGCATTGACAATGGAGATGATTATGATGAAGTGATAGCAGAGACATGAGCAATGAATCATTTGCTTTGTCATGACTCGAGAACAGACAAAGCAGAGGGAGAAAGTGACATAGCCCCCCAAAAAATCTAAGGAGCAGCCGAAAACTATTCCCGTGATTGCAAAAAGAGGATCTCCTATCCCTACTTCGTCCACACCGAAGGTGAGTCCTGTAAATGCTAATAAAGTTGCTTCTTCTTTTTCTCCTAAAGTTGATAAGCCTAGAATTCCAAATGATGATGGCCCGTCCACCTCTGGATCCTTTGATATTGTCGATCACCTGAAAAAGACCAAGGTCCAAATCTCAGAAGCTGAGTACTATCAAACCCATCCCAAAGCTTTTGCCAAGATGATTCAATTTGTTAATTCCCATTCCAAGACCACTTCTAAAGGCCTTCTACCTACTCCTCCTTCTGCGCCACAGCCCAGTCTGGTAGCTGCTGTCACCTCGCCTGGTGACAAAATTAAACCATTTTATGTAACACTTCTCATAGCTGGCCATAGACTCAGTAATTGTGTCATAGATTCAGGAGCCTCGGACAATGTCATGCCAGCTAAAGTAGCTCATGCTTTAGGCTTAACCCTCACTCGTACTTATGGATCTTGCTACTCTATGGAGAGTAAAGAAGTGCCTCTGGTTGGAAGGATTAAAGATGCACAAGTGGCTTTTGCTGCCTTGCCTGAAAAGAAAGTGTTGGCTACCATCCTAGTAGCAGATATCCCTCCTTCATACGGGATGTTGCTAAGTAGGAACTTCTGCAAAGATGTGGGTGGGGAAATCCAGATGGACTGGTCGCATGCACTCGTGCCTGTCAATGGACAAATGAAGAAGTTGTTGCCTGAAAAGCAGTCTGAGTATATTGTGCAGAAAATGGATGATCCTAGAGCAAAAATACTCTATGAGGATATGGGTCATGGAAACTACATGATTATGTCCCCTGACGAAATCCCACCCCCCAAAGTGTCTCCTAAAGATCCTAATAGTATTTGGATTTTAGAATTTGATGGAAGCTGTTCCTCAGCTGGTTCTGGAGCTGGTGTCCTGCTAGTGTCACCTGAAGGATGCCTGCACCATTTTTCATTTAAGTTGCAGTTCGAAAACACTAATAATACAGCAGAGTATGAGGCTCTCATTCTTGGACTGCAAGTGGCCAAAGAACAAGGTGTGAAGAATCTTCTGGCTCGTGGTGATGTAGAGCTGATTGTAAAGCAAGTCAGAAGCCTTTTTCAGGTAAAAAATTGGAGGCTGAAGCATTACCGGAATTAGGTTTGGGATTCCATTGAGTTCCTTGATGCTTTCTCTATTAAAGCAGTACCTAGGAAAAGAACAGCGAGGTTGATTCGTTGCGATCTCGGGATCACTACTGATTCCTCATCCTGACTTTTCTCGGGATAAATTCACCATTGAGATGGTCCATCGGCCTAGTGTACCTGATAATGCCAATAACTGGCAGGTTTTCAATGATGATCAGCATTTGCTTTCCTTCCTGGAACTCAAGGGTAATTTTGAGCAACTGTATTTTGAGGGAAGTGACAACCTGCCTCGTGAAAGTGTGTCCTTTGACCAAGCTATCACCCAAGGAGAAGAAACAGATCAGGAAGGGTGCATTAAACTCAAAGGAAACAAGATTCCTAAAGGTTTGGTGAGTTTGGAGGAATTGTTTGATAAACATGACAGGTATGTGAAATCTAAGGCTTCTACTGGACCTCAGCAATCAGCTGAGTATGATAAGATTGATATTGGGAGTTCTACTGACCCCAAGCTCGTGAACATTGGAAAATGTTGCACAGCAGATGAGAGGAGAAAAGCAATTGATCTTCTAAAAAGGTATAAAGATGTTCTCGCTTACTCTTATGAAGATTTGAAAGCTTTCAAACCAAAAGATATGCAGCACTCTATTCCCCTCAAGCCTGGAATTAAGCCTTTCAAGCGTAAAGCAGAGACAATATAACCCCAAAGTAGCTGACACCATCTTTCAGGAGATACAGAAGTTGTTGAAAGCTAAAATTATCTTTCCTATTCACCATTCAACATGGATTGCAAATATTGTGCCTGTCAGGAAGAAAAATGGTGAGATCCGCATCTGTGTTGATTTCAGGAACCTGAATCAGGCTTCTCTGAAAGATAATTATCCTTTGCCCATGATGGATCAAATATTGCAAGCAGTAACAGGCTCTGAAATGTTATCTATGCTTGATGGATTTTCTGGATACAATCAGGTAGAGGTTGATACTGTAGATCAACATAAAACAGCTTTCACTACTCCTTGGGGCACCTTTGCTTACAAGAGAATGCCTTTTGGGCTTATTAATGCTGGTGCCACTTTCCAGAGAGCTATGGATCTGGCTTTTGGAAGCTTAAAAGGGAAGTGTATTGTCATCTACCTTGATGACCTGACAGTGTTTTCCAAGACAAGAGCGGATCATTTTGATCACCTAGAGACAGTTCTGTTGAGATGCAGAGAGCATGGGATCTCTCTGAACCCTAAAAAATCTGTCTTTTGTGTCATTGAGGGAAAGTTATTAGGACACATCATTTCTAGGGATGGTATTAAGATTGATCCTAAACGAGTTCAAGCCATCCAGCAAATTCCTCTTCCAACCAGTAAAAAAGGCGTGCACTCCTTCTTCGGTAAGATCAATTTCTTGAGAAGATTCATCCCTGATTTTGCAGAATTAACTTTGAATATTTCTTAGATGATGAAAGGAAACAAACATTTGGTTTGTCTTTCAAGGAAAGGAATCCTTTGAAGGTATCAAGAGAGCTATCGCTAAAACTCCGTTTTAGCTTTGTCCGATTTCAAAGCAAAGATTTCATCATCTATTGCTATGCTACGAGATAATACACCTTGGCTCTTTGTCTTAACTCAAGAAGACTCAATGAGCATGAACTCCCAATTGTGTTCATGAGCTATATTCTAAAGGACCATGAGTTGAAATACACCATGATGGAGAAGCATGCTTTTGCAGTGGTCAAAGCTGTGAAGCAGTTTCGCTTTTACATCCTCAACTCTCATTCCATGGTGCTGGTTCCAGATACAACTGTTAAGTCAATCCTCACATAGCAAGAATTTGGATCCAAGAGAGGGAACTGGGTTGCTAAGGTCCAAGAGTATGACATTGACATTAAGCCGACCAAGCTGGTTCATGGAAAAGGTCTTTATGAGCTCATTCTTTGAAGGAGCTAAACATGAGTTCTTTGGAGGAGAAAGTTGACATTCCTACTGCTTGCTTCGAGTTCGGTTGATGAATGGTATCGACATCACCCATTTTCTCACCTATGGGAATGCCCTCTCATTTAACTACCAAAGAAAAGAGGATCATTAAATTGAGGTGTATGCAATATGTATTATGGGAAAATGCTTTGTTAAGCGTGGCTTAGATGGGAGATTTTTGAAGTGTGTAGACAAGGAACAACAGAGAAAGTTGCTCTCAGCTTTTCATGATCATGCATGTGGAGGGCACTTTTCATCAATGGTTACAGCTCATAAAATACTCTGTGGAGGATACTACTGGCCTTCCTTGTTCAGAGATGCATCCAAGTGGGTTGACAAATGTGAGGCTTGTCAGACTTTTGTGGGAAGACCCAAATTGGCTTCTTTGCCTCTCAAGCCAGTTGTGATTGAGGAACCATTTCAACAGTGGGGTTTGGACTTCATTGGTGCACTTAATCCTGCTTCTAGTGCTGGTCACACTCATGTGCTAACTGCCACTGACTACTTCACCAAATGGGTGGAAGCTATTCCAGTTAAGAGCACTACTTCCGAAGTGGTTTGCAACTTCATCAAGGAGAATATCTTGGTAAGGTATGGTGTACCTAACAAGATTGTAACAGATAATGCCTCGAATTTCTCTTCAGCTGAGATAATGGACTTCTGCTACGGATATGGCATTTCTTTGGCTCACTCTTCAGATTACTACCCTCAGGGCAATGGGCAAGCAGAATCCACAAACAAAAATCTGGTGACTATCATAAGGAAGTTGGTCAATGAGTCTCAACGAAACTGGCACAAGAAGCTCTATGATGCTCTTTGGGCAGACAGAATTACACCAAAGAGAGCCATTGGAATGTCTCCTTTTCAAGTGATATATGGAGCAGAAGCTCAATTGCCAGTGACAGTGGAACTACCAGCCTTGCACCTAATGAAGGCCATTGAGGATACTAGTTTCAGTGATGCTCTGGATAAGAGGATTATGTACCTGCATAAACTGAATGAGGACAGATTGATGGTTGCTGATAGGATATCTGTTCACCAGCAAAAGGTAAAGGCCCTGTTTGACAAGAAAGCTAGGTTCAGAGATTTCCAAGTTGGAGACACTGTGTTGCTATGGGATAAAAGACATGAACCTCGTGGCAGCCATGGAAAGTTTGATTCCCTTTGGCTCGGGCCTTTCAAGATCAGGCACTTTGCTGGTAAGAATTCTTTCTATCTTGATTACATGGATGGTTCCCCCCTCCCACTTCCTTATAGTGGGCAGTACCTCAAGTTGTTCAAGTCCTAGGTGATTAGGGAGTCCCTTGTATATTCTGTACAGTGTTTTTGCTTCTCTGCTTTTGGTGTGTTTTCCTTTTGTTGTTCTGGTGTGTTGCCCTCTGTATTGGTGTTCTTTTTGACTCCGTGGCCCAATGGATAAGGCACTGGTCTGCTTTCCCGAGTTTGTCTAAGTTCTTGCCTTGCCTCATTCCTTGAATTTATACCAAGTCATCCCCAGAAGGAGCCAGCTGTTGTCCACTCAAAATTCCCTGCCCTAATGAAAGTAAAATTTCAAAATTTTGAGTTATGAGTGTTTTCCTCTAAAGTGCCTAAGTCGTGAAAATTGAGAAAATCTGTGTTTCGGGTCATTTTGTATGTATTTCGGGCCTGTCGGACATTTTTGTCCCGCCTGTCCCAAGTACGAAAGTGCATTCTGTTCCCCGATCGGCCGAAATCCCGAAGTTGTTCCATTTTCGGGCCCGTCGGAACTTTTTGTCCCAAGTGTCCCAAAACTTATTGTGCAAGTTGTTTCAATTTCGGCCGAATCACCCGAACCGCGTACTTCGCACTTTCTTGTTCCAAATGTCCCAAATCAAAAAGTGCGAGTTGTTCCATTTTCGCCCGAACCGGCCGAGTCGCGTACTCCGGAACTTTTTGTCTCAAATGTCCCAAGTTCAAATGGGCCTTTTGTTCCATTTTCGGCCGATTCGCCCGAACCGCGCTTTCATGTCCCAAATGTCCCAAAGTTAATCGGGCAAACTGTTCCATTTTCGGCCGATTCGCCCGAACCGCGTCCTTCGCGCAATTTTGTCCCAACTGTCCCGAGTTCCAAATTGCTCTCTGTTCCCCGATCGGCTGAAACTCCCGAGTCGCGTACCTCAGAGCTCTTTGTCCCAAATCAAAAATGCAAATTGTTCCAATTTCGGCCGAAACACCCAAACCGCGTCCTTTGCGGCGTTTTTCGTCCCAAATGTCCCAAAATGCATTTGTGCGTCTTCTCCCTGTTTCACCCGAATCGGCCGAGCCGCGTGAGCGCGCATTCGCGTCTCACATGTCCCAAGTGAACCTAATGCAATTCATACTTAGTTTTTCCCCTCGACCGAATATGCTAAAATATGAATTTAAGTTGTGGCTCTGATGCTATCAATCCGAAGATCAAATTTCAAGGACAGCTGGCAGAAGGACGAAGCTCTCAAGACGCTGGTTACATCAGTTTTCAAAGATATTCATTGTCATCCTCAAGATGAAAATTCTGGTGTGTCCCTCGTGGCAAGGACATAGCTGATACGTGGAAGAAAATTCAAGCAGCGGTTTCCGAAGACGGTGGGTCCCTCTCAGTGACTGTCCACCTGTCTCCTTCTTCATTCTTTTCTCTTCTTCCTATTCCTTTCGTATTCCTTGTAATTAGTTAAGGTATTGCGATTGGCGGTCCTTGACTATCCGTTAGTTAAAAAAACAGTTACGAAGAGTAACCAATTGTAAGCTATATAATGGCCTTCTTTGCGCCATTTTGAAAAAAGAGGAAGAACTTGGCGTATTTTTTGAAGGTGTAAATAGATCAGAGAGAAATCAATACAAAAGGGCTTTCCATTCATTGTCTATCTAATCTCTGTTATCTCTGTGTTTTCTTTTAATTTCGTGAAGATCATTTGTTTCTAGTTCGTTAGTCTCACTGATTGCATATTTTCAAATATTGCGAGTATAGTGATCTTGTACAACCAAGAAGGAACTTTGTGTCCTTGATTAATGAATCTGAAGAAGGTTATTTATAGAACTTTGTGTCTGGTAATCTCATCTTGTACAAACGATCTTGTTTTAAATTCTCAACATGACTTTGTATACATAAAGGATTATTCTCGCTATCTATAATTCGCATGTTGCCCTTCTCGCTCATCCTTGCATCCCCTTTCCTCGGTCCTTTTGTAACTAATGATCCTTGTGGAAAACACTTTCGTGATATCCAAGTTCAACTATAAAATCATGTTTTGTATATTTGTAAATAAGTTCGTTTCTGAATAAGGGAACCTCTCCCATTAAAGAGGAGGGACTTCTTGTCCCCTGACTGTTGCTCTTCTTAAAAGTCCTATTTGACGACCAACACACATTGCACCAAGATTGGGAAACCAGCAACAAATGCTAGGCCGCTATCATTAATCATTTGTGCCATGGGAGAGGGGTTCGGGTCTATCAACCTGGTCCAAAAATCACCAAAATCTAGGTCACGAACTCCACTGTCCTCGATATCGAGAAGAAAGGACTCGAGCGGAGAAACCTGCTCCTGGCCTTGAAATTTAATCTTCATGTTGACAGTACTTAGGAAAACAAACTCACCACTTGAATTCGTGATGAAATTGTAGGGGGAATGGGGATGCGAGTAGAGATTTCAATTGCAAGGGTATAAGCAAATGGAAATGGGAAAGCAGTGTGAAAAAATGCGTAGGGGGCAGTTTATTAAATAGCCATTTAGGATAGAGAAGGTTATTAAATGCGCATTAAATTCATCTTCACCAAATCAAAAAGCAAACATCGGGAAAAGCAAGAAAAATTAGCCTGGATGGCCTTTGGTACATTTGGGACATGAGGGATGCGAAAGCATGACTCAGCTGATGTGGGTGATGTGGGGACAGAATGTAAAAACATTTTCAAGACATGAGGGACCAAAGTACGTGAAGTGCGCGATGTGGCCGACGCAGTGATCGATGAACAAAGAGCCCAAGTGAACTTGGGATAGTTGGAACAAAAAGTTTACATAGGCCCGCAAGTTAATGAAAGATTTTGGAGAAAGCAACCGATTGATGAATAGAGAGCCTTAGTGAACTTGGGAAACATGGGACAAAAATGTCCGACATGGACCCGTAAATCACTCAAATGACTCAAAAATGCAAAATTTTCTAACTTCTTGACTTTTCTCTTTACCAGAACATAAGAAAAAATTCGTGTCTTACGACCCCTTGTGACCCGCATCCCATTTCGCAACCTAACCTCATTACCTAAACTTTACACAATTATTTATTAATTACCTTGTAATTGATAAATCCCCATCACCTCACCTGCCACCTCATTTTGCCACCTCATCATGACCTAGCCCTAATCCTAAACTAACCTAATTAAAACCTAAAACTTGGTCTACACCTACACCCATAACTAATGACCCCTTTCTCGCACCCAAAACCGACCTTCTAGTCACTTGACCAAGGCCGCAGCTGATCTCTCGGGAGAAAAACAGGGAAGGTGGGTGATTTTACTAAAAATAGCCTACTTTTTCCTTACCGATACCGGTTCCTACTCGACCGCCGTCGGTTACGCAACCGCCATCGGTTCCCTGTAAATGGGCTCCCCAAACCAAAACAACGGATCGGAATTTCATTTTAGAGATCAGTCGAAGGATTTCTGGATCAACAGAGATTATTGGGAGCGAGGAACAGAGTCCAGATCTTCACTTGACCAAGCAGAGACGAGTGGAAATACTAGAAGTGTTTACAGCAAAGGAGATCAGCTTGCATCTTGGTCAAAACCAGTAAGTCACATCTTGCATGTCCTCTGTTATAACATTTCTTATGTTTCTTGAATCTCAGTCCTCCTAAATCCGTTTCTGAGTCCACTACCCAACGTGCCATTGCATCTAACTGTTATTCTTTTACCCCTCATCATCTCATTTCCTAATATCATCCATAAACCAGCCTTACAAACACCATAGCTACCAAGAAGATCCTATAACCCACCGGTATCGGTTATCAGTAACCGCCATCGGTTCCTCTGATCAAAACCAGAAAAACAGCCTTTTCCCTACCCAGTTCAACGAAACAACTTAATTGATATTTTACAGTCTTTTGTGTTAATTCATATTAGCAGGGAAACTGACCACCTTCGAAAGGAAGTTTTATATTTCCTGGGCCCAAGGCAGTTTCCTCATTTATTGTTTAATCAAAATCTTGTGGTCTTGTGTTCTTATTTGCAGGTAGTCCTTCCAAGACAAAAAGGAGTTCTTCGCAGTCAGTCTGATCTTTCTCTACGGTACGCGCACACCATCTCGACATTCTATAGGTATTCCTCCTAACCCTAACCTTATCTATTTCTAAAAGGAACGAAACATTTCCGAGGGAAACATTTTGGCACGCCCGGTGGGACCCATTTTGGGTTTATCTTTATTTCTCGCTTGCTTTCATATAGGGAGCATACTTGCTGTTTTCTTCTTCTAAAGATATTCACGAGGTATTCTATTATTCTGGTAAAAGAACTTGCTTTGTTTTTGCATCTTGCATTAGTGAAAGTCATCTCTTTTGCTTCATCGAATATCACTTTCGATTTGGGTTTAAAACACATGCATTGCATTCCTGCCTGTTGTTTTTCAATTCTAGTGAACATAGATTAAGTAACAGGTCGTACACGTGGGGGTGATATCCACGGTATTGACAAGAAATTAATCTTACATTCACTGCACAACACATACCGAATCACTTCACAATTAACACAACAGCTCAAACATCCCCCCTTTTTCCGCGGTATTCCTCCGCCCGATTGAGGTAACCTTATAAGCCAAAACAACTTGACATTTCCCCTAAGTCTCTTGTTTAGGATTCTGACATCCTTCTACGTCTAAAGGCATAAGCCCACGATAATTAAAATTAACCCTAGGGTTAATCTCTGGATTTGCGTGTGCATCTTGCTTGTTTTTAGTTCTATTTTTCTTTCTCATACTCTGTCTTTTGTGATCAATAATTGGACAAGTATACTAAACGTTGTTAAAAATCAAATTAGCAGCCTTTTTTATATCTTGTTAGCCTGGATTTTCTTACACCGACATCGGTTACTTGACCGACGCGTCGGCTATAGTATAACCGACATCGGTTCATTAGACCGATATCGGTTCATGTCTTTTCCTATTCCGACAAACAAAGAACCTAACAATTTTACCGATCGAGTTTGTTTCTATTCTGATGATTAAAACCCTACCGTGAACTTTGTCCATGGTTGTTATCACTCAAAGCAAGCCGCCGCCATGGTTTCACATGCTTGCTCTGTTTCTTTTGAATCACCCCCTTCTCGTGGGGAATCCTACTGATACCAGTGAGGTTCCTAAAATTCCTGTGGGAGATAAGGACTTTGCCAAGTTTCTGGATGCTAATTCCAGTGCTGTACAATACTATTTGTCTCATACCCCTGACCGTACACCTGATGGTCAGCTCCTTGTAGGTATGCCTATCAGTATAGCTGCTCATTTAGCTCCCACTCCGCCTGATAATACCGCCTTGCTTCCTGCATCTCTAGCCCCGTCTCCCAATCCGACGGCTGCAGAGGTTCATACGACCCCGATTAGCTTTCCTTTTGTTAATCTTGGACCCCACATATCATTACCACCGACCGCCCCTACCTCATCTCTCTTGCAGACTGCTCCGTTCATGACTTGCTCTCTGCCACCTATCCACACGAGCTTTCCTTCTCAAGCTCCGCCTACCTTTTCATTCCCATACACGTATCCAGTAACCTCAACATCCTATATAGGACACCCCTATTCGGGCCGCCTCAACATATTCATCCTCCACACCTTATCAACACTTAACCCCACCGGTGTCAACAGCGGTGGTCCTTGGTCCAATCTGCCTCCATTCACCACAACCACACCATCATCTCATCCAACCACTGACTTAATTAAACAAATGATGGACAAAATGCAAAACCTGGAGGCTTCTATTTCAGGAAGTCGTAGCGCCTTGACATACGAGCAAGTTTTCGGGAGCCCATTCACCCTCTCTCGTCCCCTTCATTCATATCCTCCTCAATGGGAGTTGCCGAAATTTACTCGTTTTAACAGTAAAGAGGATCCTCAACAACACTTGCGATCATTTAGACACGCTTGTTATTTGATTGCTCATGATGATGCCTTGTTACTCCGCACCTTTCCCATGTCCTTATCGGGACTGCCTTGAGTGGTACAAGTGCTTTAACCAAAGACTCAATCTTCTCTTTTAACCAACTAGCCCAATCTTTCTTGGATCATTTCTCCATTAACATTGCCAAGAAAGTATCTATCACGGACCTCTATGCCATCCGACAATTCGAAGACGAATCTATCGCAGATTTCGTTGGACGATGGCGGGGCCTTATCAACCAACTTACATATGCCTTACCTCAAACCGAACTTATCGAACTATTTACGCGGGCCTGCGCTAAGCACATCTCCCCTACCCTCCAAATTCAAACTTTCCGTACATTCGACGAGGCCTTTACTATGGCTCGAAAATTAGAAATTCGAGCCTTAGAGGAAGAGAAATTGCGGTTGCGCAACAAAAACTCCACTTTCCGAACTCCTGATTCTACCAATAAACCAAATACCACCACTCCTCACGCGTCCACTTCTTCTAAATCAAAAGGAGCTGTCCACGCGGTGATGGTCAAATCCCAACCACCGTCCAATACTCCACCAAAAACCACTTATAAGTATAAAGCAGAGCCCATCAACTACACTCCCTTGGGAGAAACATATGGTGTGATATTGGAAAAATTGCTCAAAGCAGGAGCCATTACCTTACCTCCTGTTAAACCTCATTCCGGGTTTGATTCCACTCGCGCCATACCTTCCTGGTACAAAGAAAATGACTTCTGTAACTTCCACCGCGTGAAGGGACACAGTCATGAAAACTGCAAGATGTTGAAGAACATAGTGCAGGAAATGGTTGACGCAGGGGATATAGCTCTCGATAATCCTAACGCCCCTGCTAACCGAAATTTGAAAATCTTCAACAAACCATTCCCGAATCACTCTTCCAACAGTAACACAAACCAGGATATCTTAGCCGAAGAGAGTGTTCATGAGATCCATGCAGTATTCGATACCCAGCCAAAAGCCTCTATCGAGAAAATTTTGAATCAAGCCTCTTCACTAACACAGGAGCCCGAACCTCCTTTACCACCATCAAGCCAAAGCGAAATCGTTCCTTTACCCATAAAAGAGTTAACTGCCCAGACTTCTCTTCCCGTCAATGAGTCTTCTTATACCACATCCCTACAAGACTGCGAACGGATGTTATCTAATTTATCTATTTCCCAAACGTCCCCTTCTACCGCTCTTGCTACACAAGAGGAAGGCTCGCCACTCCTTTTTACATCCTTAGAAGAGAAATCTCCTACACCAACATCACCAAATTCTTTAACCATAACAGATCCTCTCAAACACGCCCTCCTACCTATTAGTCCCTCATCACCTAAATCTTTTCAACGACCAGTCGACCTCTTAACATCTATGGATACAATGCCTCATCTACCCCCTGTATCACACCTACAGTGGACTGGAATCACAACCCGTCTTTCTTCCGTACAAAAGTTCATATTCACACGTGAGGACTGTCATTCCACAGAAGATAGACAGGCCCTATGGGAACGTTTGAGTAGGCCATATTCTACTCAAATGCAAATGACCAATCCTGATGCCTCCACCATATACCCGAAGTGCTTACAGAAGCTTAAAATGCCCATGTTCTCACCTTCACCCCCCTCACCTCTACCAAATGACCCGTCCACTTCTATTAACTTAGCCAAATCTTCCCCTACGCTTGGGACCTCACCAATGCCCAGTCTAACACACCCGCCTAAGCGACTCGATTTATCCAAAAATAAACCCGCCCCGCCACCTAGGAGACAAACTCAATCCGTGCCTCTATCACAATCAAAACCCTCATCGTCACACCCACCTTCCATATTGGGACCTCATCCCTCCACCTTACATCAATATATCATACCTCCTGCGTTTTCTTCAAAACGACCTACGCCTTCTACACCTATACAGAGATCAAAGGGTATAACAACATCGTTACCCCGCGTATCCTGTCCACCTATCAACCCTAAACCAATCCCATCATCAAAGGATTTATTTTCTGTCACTCCCCTTTCTCCATGGTTGTTTCCCGCTACCACGTCATCTGTAGCCTCATCATCTAACCAGCCGAACGTAACTTCTGTGCCAAAGAAACCACGTTTAGTGAAAAACACGTGTCAGCACCCCTCGGCTAAACCACCACCCGTACGAACCAACCACGCCCAAACATTACCAAAACCCGCACAACCAATACCCTCATCCGATTTTGACCCCCTCAAAGGATCTTACGCCAAAATCCTTGCTATGTTGATGGAGAATGCGACCATTTCCCTACCCCCACTTAGACCTTATGACCCGTCTAAACCTCGACCCGCAGGTTATGATGAGTCTAAAATCTGCGCCTATCATCGCACACCAGGACATGATGTGGAGGGATGCAAAGCTTTAAAAACCATCCTTCGTCAGTCACCTCTCCCGGATAGAAAGGTTAAGAAAGACAACTTACGAAGGGAGAGACCTTTAGCTTCAATTCCCTCTACTATATCATCTGTCCCCGCCTCACCAAGATCTATCATTATTACAACCCCACCTCTTGAAGACCATGAATTATCCCAACCATCTTCCTCATCTCAGGTCTACGAGATTAATATGATTAGTGTCGCTACTCGAGGACAGAAAAACACTGGGAAAGCGAAAGAAAACACACCTGCGGCATCTCTTTCTCCTTCAACCATCCCGATTGCACCACCACCTAAAGTGGTTATTCGAGGACCCGCCTATCCCGTCTCTAATGGAGTTGCCCACCGAACTATGATCAAACAGCTTCATCAATCGCCCGTAAAAATGACACTATATGATCTCATTCAGACTTCTGAATCTCATCGACAAGCTCTTGTTGAAATTCTTCAAGGGATCGAGGTCTTACCTAATGAAACCCTGCCCGTTGCCTCCATTCTAACACCCAATCACGTTGCCTCTCTCACCAAACAATCCATCTCCCCCACCACTTCCTCTCTCTATACAATTAAGTCTTTTGTCGTTTCCCGAAGACGAAATTATCGACTTTGGTGTAGAAGATCCTGACCCTGCCCTTTTCATCTCAGCTTACGTCCGGGACATTCGGGTACGTCGTGTTATGATTGACGGGGGCGCCAGCCTAAACATCATCTCTTCAAAAGCTTTCCAACAAATGAATATCCCTTCTAGTTGCATGTGTGCCAACCCCATCATGTTGCGGTCATTCAATGACGCTATTACCTCTACCTTAGGCACCGTGATCCTCAACATTCGTGTAGGACCGCGTACTTTACCCGAACTCTTCTATGTCCTTGAGGGAGAGTTCCAATATAATATATTGCTGGGTCGTCCTTGGATCCGGGCCATGGGATGCGTTCCCTCAACATTACATAGATGCATAAAATTTGAGTACGAGGGGAAGTCCTACACCGTAAAAGCTGATCCTCCTCCCTTTAAAACCTGCAATATGTTATATCGTCCTAACGATGTGCTTATACCAATCAAGACACCCATACATTCAACCCAACCATCCTCTTCAAATGTACCTCAACCATCCACCTCAACTGCACCTACGCCTTCAACTGATGAAACCACCGTCGCAAAAACCACTTCCCTTCCCGCAGCTAACATCCCAACCTCCGACCCCTTAGTAGATGTTTTTCAACGCCTTACGCTGGGGGAGTACCGCCTATATAACGTTAGTTCTTTCCCTACCCCACAGGAGTACGGACAATTACATGCACATCCCACCTACGACCGTCGCGTGGGGGAAGTAATCTCTTACGGACCACCCCATTGCCGCACCAACCTAACATATGGGGGTGTTGACGCATCTTCCATTACCCCTGAACCTCCTCTTGGTGTGGTCCCCTTCCAATCCGATTTTCAATACCTGACAAATCGTCGCTTCGCCCTCACCTTCTTGACTCGCTGTGCTTGGAAAGGCTTTGGTTTTGGTCTTTATGAACAAGGCCGACATACGCTCATCCCCATCACCACACGCAAACATAATGATCGCAGTGGTCTCGGTTTTCCTGAAACACCTACACAGGAGACACCTCGTGTCAGCTGTATTCTGGAAGAAGACAACGTCACCCCTACCGAACCATCATCACCCACTTTGCCATCATCACCCACAGAATCGATGGACCCTGAATCTATCCCTCCTAACTTTTTTTTTTTTCATAAATGCCATCTTCATAGGTCCTCTCACTTATCAACGCGATAATGAGGACCCATCTTCTCTTCCCCTTCTATATCCAGACATGATCGAAGAGGATTCGCCTTCGATTAATATTGTTGAGTGCCAGGATGACGACTCCATCCTCACTTACCTTGGGGCGGACGACTCCTATCTTCAACGCGCCTTACCATCTGAAACTCAAACCATGTTGAACGAGTCTACTATTGAAATCAACATCCACATGGAGGAGGATCCTCACATTGTGAAGATTGGACAATCCCTTAACACATCAGAACAAGCTGCCTTTACTACCTTTCTCCGTACCCACAACCAAGCTTTTGCTTGGTCCTACGCGGACATGCCAGGAATTGATCCTACCATTGCCGTCCATAACATCACCCTAAACCCCGATTCCAAACCAGTCAAACAGAAATTGAGAAAAATGCATCCACGCATTGCCCTTTTGGTCAAAGAGGAGCTCCAACGACTCCTTTCTGTTTCCTTCATTCTGCCTATTGACTATCCTCAATGGATTTCTAACATCGTGCCTGTCACGAAAGCGACGGGGGGACTTCGGATATGCATGGATTTCTGGGATCTTAACCTTGCTTGCCCTAAGGATGACTTTCCCCTACCCAGTATTGATCAACTTGTTGATCTCACTGCGGGCCATGAAATGCTTTCTCTCATGGATGGCTTTTCAGGATACAACCAAATTTTGGTCGCACCCGCCGATCAACATAAGACCGCTTTCATAACTCCTTGGGGAACCTTCTGTTATCGTGTCATGCCGTTTGGCCTTAAGAATGCTGGTGCGACCTATCAGCGGGCTATGACCTACATTTTCCATGACATTATGCACACTATCCTTGAAGATTACGTCGACGATCTTCTTGGCAAGTCTAAACATCGCAGTGAACATCTCGATGTTTTAACCATTATTTTCGATCGCCTGTTGCAATATTCTGTCCGTCTTCAACCAAAGAAATGTGTCTTTGGTGTCCTTTCGGGAAAACTTCTTGGTTTTATCGTCTCTTTGCGTGGCATTGAGGTCGATCCATCTAAAGTAAAAGCTATCCTAGAAATGCCCCCACCCAAGAACCTCAAACAATTGCGTAGTTTGCAGGGTAAACTTCAATCCATCCGGCGTTTCATCTCCCAACTCTCGGATCGATGTCACCCTTTTCATCACCTTCTAAAAAAGGACGTTGCCTTTCAATGGAGTGAGGAGTGTCACCAAGCCTTCGAAGCTCTAAAAACTTATCTCTTGCAGCCACCCGTGCTTATCCCACCCCAGGACGACCGCCCTTTCTACCTTTATCTTTCCGCCACTGACCATGCTATAGGAGCTATGCTCGCACATCGGGACTCGGCACGCCGAGAACAGGCCGTTTATTATATAAGTCGTACCCTCGTGGAGTACGAGACTAGGTATACACATGTAGAAAAATTGTGCCTAGCCCTATCATTCGTAGCCACCAAACTCCGACATTACCTCCTGAATCACAAAACTTTTGTCATCACCAACACGGACCCCATTCATTATATGTACGCCAAACCACATCTAAACCAACGCATCGCTCGATGGCTCATGCTCCTCGCCGACCTTGACCTTGAGTTTATACAACAGAAGTCAATCAAAGGACAAACTCTTGCAGACCAACTTGCGGAGGCCCCTTTACCTGGGGAACAATTTACCAATTTTACATTCCCCGACGAACTCATCGCCACTCTTTCACTCGGGGAAGAGTCGTATCAAATGACCCTCTTCTTCGATGGATCTAAATGCCAGCGCGGCGGAGGAGCCGGCGTTGTTCTCATTCCTCTCGACGCTGAGCCTATGCCTCTTTCATTCCGACTCGATTTCCCCTGCACTAATAATACAGCGGAATACGAGGCCCTTGTTCTGGGTCTCCAGGTTGCGTTGCACTTAGGTGCCAAATCTATCAATATTTTCGGCGACTCTCAATTGGTAGTCAATCAAGTTATGGGCACCTACCAATGTAAAAATGAGGAACTTCAGAAGTACAAACACCACGTGGAGTCACTTCTAGCCTTATTTACTCACTATTCTATCCAAACCATTCCCCGCTCCACTAACAAATTCGCGGATACTATGGCTTGCTTAGCCTCGCAAATTCCCGCCGCACCAACCGACTCTGAATTATTCGTTGTGGTCCAGCAACTTTTTGCACCATCCTATTCAACCCCGGTAGTTTGCATGATAAATACTGTGTCTACTAATTCGCAGGATACCTGGTACCACCAATTTCACGACTACCTTACGATCTCTGTTCTCCCACCTGACCTTACTAGTAACGGCAAACGTGCTTTTCTTAAAAGTGTTTCGCGTTATGTTGTCATGGGAGGACTCCTCTATAAACGTGGCTTTGATGGCATCCTCCTTCGCTGTCTAACCGGCGCGGAGGTCACCTATACCATCCAACAAGTCCATGATGGGATTTGTGGTGGACATTTTAGTGGCCTTGCCGTGGCTAAACGAATCCTTCGCCTAGGTTATTATTGGCCTACTCTCAATAACGACTGCTACGAATATGTTAAGCGTTGTGCTATGTGTCAACAACATGCCAACCTTCAACATACTCCTAGCCATCCGCTGCAGGTCGCACGAGATCTTTGGCCTTTCTCACAATGGGGTTTAGACCTTATTGGTGAGATTCACCCGACCTCTTCACAACGTCACCGTTGGATAATCACAGCAACCGAATATTACACAAAATGGGTAGAGGCCATTCCACTCATTTCAATCAAAAAAGAAAAAATTGTCGAATTCATTAACCATCACATTATCTGTCGTTTTGGTATTCCTCATCGCCTAATAACAGATAATGGTAAATCTTTCAAAAACAAGTTGTTACAAGACCTTTGTGACAACTTTGGTATCAAACTTAGTTTCTCATCGCCTTACTATCCGCAGGCCAATGGTCAGGCTGAATCTTCTAATAAAACCCTAACCAAAATCCTCATGAAAGTTGTCAATGAATCCGGAAGAAATTGGCACGATCACATTCCCTTTGCCCTTTGGGCTTATCGTACTAGCATTCGTACCTCTACTAATGCCACACCTTTTTCTTTGGTATACGGTACCGAGGCTGTTTTGCCTCTCGAAATACAAATACCCTCCCTTAGAATATCTCTTCAGGATATTCTCACCAACGATGATTTCCGCCAAGAGCGGTTAGCCCAATTAGAGCTTCTTGACGAACGACGTCTTACAGCTCTCGATCACCTTCAAATCTATCAAAAACGCATCAAGCGTGCTTATGATAAGCGACTTCATGAGCGTACCTTTAAGGTTGGTGATCTTGTCCTCAAAGAGAATCAACATGTAACCAAACTAGAAAAGAGCAAACGTGGAAAATTTGCTCCCAATTGGATTGGGCCTTATATAATCACTCACACTTATGGATCAGGCACTTATCGTTTAGCTTCGCTTAATGGTAAGCCTGAGCCTGAACCCCTTAATGCCCTGCATCTTCGACCATTCTACTGTTGAATCTAGTGTTATATCACTTTTTATCTACCTACTGCTCGTCCCTTGAGCTCACATACCACCACATGCACTTCGTTTCCTACACCTCATAATAAAAATCAAGCTCACATAGTTTGATTCTCACCTCACCTAAACGATGCCTTCCCCTTTTTAGTCTAGTCCATGACTTCAAAGTTTTAAAATAAGCCGTATTCTTATGGGATTTTCTTGAGTCAAACTTCCTACCAAACTAGATGCTTCACGCCAAAAGAACATCTAGCTATCTAAATTATATATAGACTGTTCCCTCGAAGGACAGCTATATGCCAAATTATTGCTGCTATTAAATATAGACTGCTCCCCCGAAGGACAGCTATGCATTAAAATCATATCTGCTACTATAAATAGACTGCTCCCCCGAAGGACAGCTATACACAGTCAGCCTTTTCTCAGAAGCTTCTCGCATTGATCAGCTTTGTGAAGACCTCAAGAATAAAACAATCCATATCCCTGGTAGACTTCCCGCATTGATCAGTCTATATTCAGTCAAATAAAAGCCTCATTCACAAGAACTTTTTGGGTCATGGACTTGTCTATTTAGGGTAGGTTCTCTTTCGTCAGAACACTCACTTTGTAACAAGTTCTCTGTATCTCAGCTATATCATTCACCTCACCTCACCATTTGCTTCAACTCAAGGGACGTAACGTACGCTCAATATATTGTGATCATACAACTCTTTTCACCTATTGACTTCTCGTCTATGCACGGTACCTAGGGTTTCAAGCTCGTTCTACGTTGTGTGGTTTGTTTAGCTCTTTTCACCTACGGAGCGCTCTTTCCGCTTTGCCTCGCATCTAGGATTGTGTGTTGATCTTAATCAGGACATGGTTCCCTTCTACTTGGGTAGGCTAACTTTCGCTTCCCTTATACCTTTTACAACATCACCAATTCATTTTTTTACCAATATTAATATCAATATTTTTTTACCAACCAACCAATTGCCTGAATTCACCTCTCCCTGGTCCTAAGGGAGAACTACATCGGTCTGAGGCCCTTCCTTGCTTTGTGCAATGGGCTATGTAGGCAGCACTTAGGAGACATGGGGTCTCCCAAGGTTAGCTCGACCATCCCCTACCAGAACTTATCATGTGTGGTAAAATATAAATATTTTTGTGTATTTTTATTTCATCACATTCCTCTCTATCCTTTTTTCAAAACACCGAAAGTCAAAACGAAAACATTCTTAGTATTATAACTCAAATCAGCATACATATCTCGTTTTATTTAGATGTTAAACAAATACATCTTCTCTATCATCGACACGCAGGTCGGTACTCTTATTTATTCTTATACCTTGCTAACATTTATTTAGACCCTCACGCCTCATCCCGAACTAGGTGATGATCGTGATCGTCGACCCCTCTCGCCAGGCCTCTCTGTCCTCAAAGGTACCACGGATATTGGTACCGCCCACTGATCTGCCAATCTCTCCTGTAACATATGAATACGCCCCCTCGCATGGAGGACTCCAGCCTCTAGTCTCGCTGCTCGTGCCTCCGCAACCGCTAACAATCCTCTTGTCTCATTCACCTGCGTTTGGAGCTGCTGAACCAAACGCTGCAGCCGATCCCTCTCTGCTGTAATCACAGATATGTCAGGACGATCGCGTACACCTCGCAGCTCTGCTACCCACCATAACCTATAGGCCTCTGTCATTCTGGCATCTATTACACTGCGATCGGCTGCTATCTCCTCGGGCCCTTCTGGAGGTGTTGGCCGGGGAGGTGAGAATGCTGCCTCGGCATCGATCCTCATATATGGTCTATAAGCCTGCGGTATGTCCTGCACAAATCCAAATTGTCGCCGCACGTGATCTATAGGAATCCTCTCATATTCACCTGGCCTGTGCCCCGCGATCCACCTCAATCGCTCTACACCCCTCAACTCCTCAGCTATGTTCTCTGTTACCATATAGTTTCCGTAAGGCCGCCAACAGATATCCGCAATCGTCACTCTCTCCCATACCTGCCTATAATACTCAAAGTCATCCGTCACGGCCTGGGATCTTGCCTCCTGTTCTGTCTGGACCCATCGTCTGAATCCCAACCTCTGTACTCCGGTTTCTCCTGACTGGATGGATCGGCCTACTGGTCGCACACAAACAATGTGCTCATAGGCCCAACAGTGTAATAAGTATGAGCAATCCAGTGTCGTCCTGTGATTTCACCTACAAGCCCATAAACCCCTGTATAACTCCGCCAAATATGCAGGTGCCCATGCAAAAGTCACGTTCCTTTCTATCATCTCCCAGATAACACACATCAATGCCTTTGGAAATCTTCCCCCTTCCGCCCTCGGTAATGCATAATACCCTACCGCTATCATTAATATTACTGCTAACCTTGTCTCCTCAGGATGTGCTGCATACATTACCCCATACGTAAATGATAAACCTCGCTGTGTCAAATCTCGTGCGTATGGACCAAATACTGCGGTTATCGCTCCCCGTGCCGCGCTAGGTAGTGCCTGATATACTGGTTCTCCTGTAATAGGGAGTCTCAAAATACGGAACACATCTTCCAATGTTACTGTCATCTCCCCTGTTGGCAGATAAAAGGTATTTGTCTCGGGATTCCATCTCTCAATCAACGCCTGTAACATACCATGGTTACGTGCGATTCGTGAATAATAACGGATTCCACTTAACCCCAAACGATTTATCAATGTCCATTCCGCTGGTGTTACATCCGCTCGGATTCGTGACAACAGCGCTGGCACACTATCATTCATCCTCAACCCTGCCTCTGCCTGCATACACCAAAACAACAAACAACCATTCAATCCGTCAGGGTTTTTCAAACATTCTGGAAATTCCTCCAGTAACCGGTATCGGTTATACATAACCGGTATCGGTTCAGTAACCGATACCGGTTTTCCCTAACCGCTACCGGTCACTGTCAATTACATACACCTTCCCTAAAAACAACCACCTACGACAATAATTTGCTCGTTTATTCCTTTTTATACATACAAACATACCTGAAACCCCTGATTGCCTACCCCGTAACACTTACCTCACCTGCAACCCTTGTTCTCATGTTTTCTTTCTCATATATACCCACCTACTCTCCCCCATCTTATTCACAAAACATGCAGTAGTCAAATCACAAACAAAACGTTACCTCTTGGTTTGCGGTAGCTTGAGGTGGCCCTTGTCTTCCCTCTTGTCCCTGCCTGCTGGATGTTTCTCCTCGTCCTGCCATTATTACCACCTTTTTCAAACCTGCCTTTCTGTCTTCTGAATCTCAGATCACAATCACCTTCCCTGTCTCTTTTCTCCTTATCACTCAAATTTCTCATGCAATTACCTGTCTCAGTCGTCAAAAAGCGTCGCGTTCGCGTATTTAACTTCTTGCATGGCTCTCAAAATTAGAACTTAAGTTGCCACCCTAGCTTTTTTATTTTTAGAAAAGCTCATACCTAAATAACCGGTATCGGTTATGCAACCGATATCGGTCTACTACCTACCGCCGTCGGTTACCTAACCGATATCGGTTACACACCTGGCCTTCAAACATCGTCTTTTCTTCATTTTTTTACCAAATTTTTGTCGCGCCCGCCTCTTTTCCTGCATCACAACACCATTATCCATATTTCTCCATCCACCACACATATCATTACAATGTCCATAACATCATCTATTTTACAAAAACAAACAAACCATCAACTAAAGATATCAACAAACTATCAATCTATACATCATTTGGATCCAACTCATCAGATACATATATAACAATGTCACAAAACCAGCCCAAAACATGCAACATTTCATCACATAACACATCATCCATATATCAACATGTCACTTAAACTCATCATATATTCTATACCACAAACCATCGACAAAATATTTAAAAACATTTTTGAACACAACATGTGGATCAAAACATCATCTCTATATATATATACAAATTTGCAAATATACAATGTGCCCTGCATCGGGGCCTCTGTGATCTCATCATACAACTAAGCCGGCACGCAGGCCGCAATAACTATCCAAAATCTCGACTCGGCTCGCAGGCCGGTCCCTCATATCAAAAATATACTCGGCTCGCAGGCCGGTATCAAATATACAACCCATACTCGACTCGCAGGCCGGTCTATAATGAATCAATAAATGAATAAATGTAGGCACGCAGGCCTCTATCAACACAACCGGTTCGCAGACCGGTGCCCATGTCCCTATACAAAAACTATGTGGGGATCCCTCAGCTCTCCCCACCACCCTCAGCACCTCTCCCTGCTGGTCCCTGCGGTGCCTCTCGCCTCCTACCTGTAACGGACACACCGGCTGTAGCCTGCTGCCTCCCGTGACTCTCGACTATGTGAGGTCTCCGCTCGGTGTGCCGCATACGGTGATACTCAGCTCCGGTATTATCAAGGATATCCTGATAACCGGGCCTCCGCCTCACCTCCATATATCTGTCCCGTGCCACCGTAGGTACTGGGGCTGGTCCCCGGACTCCTACTACCAGTGCCCCCTGTGCCTGTGATGGTGCCGCTGGTGGTGCCTGTGGCCGTGGTGGTATCGGGCTCGTGCTCGGGCCGTGGCTGCTTTGCGCTGTATGCGTACGCTGCACTGCTGTGCTCGTGGCTGTGCCGTGCATCTGTACGCCGCTCTGCACTGCACTCGCACTCGCACCGTGGCCGCCCATCTGGTGGTGGTGCCGCCGTGCTGTGCGTGCTCGAGCTGGGCTAGCTGCCCCTGTAAGACCCCTATCTGTGCCTGCGCAGCAGCAAGCTGCCCCTGTAAGAGCTGCACCTGACCCCTAAGCTGATCTCTCTCTGCCGTCACCGCTGCCAAGTCTGGCTGTGCGGGCTGTGCTACCCTCGCCGCTCTCTGACCAGCCCACCAAACCCTGTATGCTCCGTGCACCCAAAGATCATCTATGCCATCATCTCGCTGCTCTCTCGCAACCCAATCTGGATCCAAGGGCTGTGGTGCAGTGTGGGGTGGGGCCTCTACATCATCCCTCTGATCGAGGGAAGGGAGGTGGCTCGTCTGTGCCGCAGCCCCATCTCGCGGCGTGCATTCTCTCTAGGGGTATCCTCTCGTACTCTCCCGGCCTCCGTCCTGCTATCCAGAAAGTGTACTGGATCGGCCAGAATGACATGCTCGGCCTCCTCTGTGCGGGTGATGACCTCTGTAAGGTCTCCATATGATGTCTACTACTGCTGTGCCCTCTAATAAATGCCTGTAATAGGTGACATCCCGCCCTGCAAGCACTGCTCGTGGCTGCCCCACGACCCCCAACCACCTCTGAAAGCCGTACCTGTATATGACCTGAGGCCCTGGCTGCTGCGGTAACCCTACTGGCCTGATGCATATGATGTGCTCATATGCCCAACAATGCAGCAAAAATGTCTAACAGATACCGAATCGCCTCATCCGGCGATAACCCCTGTGAGTTTCTGTATAATCGCACGAGATATACGGTGCCCAAGCATACTGGTATGCTCCTCCACCATCTCATGAAGCACCCCATCAATGCCCGTGGAAAGCGGCCTCCCCTCGAGTCCGGGAGGGCGAAGCAGGTGATCCTAATCATCATCAAGACAAGCCACCGTGTCTCGTGTCGATGCGCACGGCACATGTCACCATACCTAATGCTCGCATGTTGTGATAGGTAAGGTAAGCGTGGCTGCATCTCCAAAAACCTGTAATATGCTGTCCATGGCAGTCTCTGAATCTACCTGGAAGACTGCCTCTCCCTCGATAGGTAGTCGAAGGATGCGATACACATCCTCCAACGTGATAGTCATCTCCCCAGTCGGGAGATGGAACACATTGGTCGCCGGATCCCATCTCTCGATGAGGGCGACCATCAGGCTGTGATCTCTCTCTATCGCTCTGTACCTCTGGACTCCACCAAGTCCCACCTCACGCATGATCACCCAGTGAGCTGCGGATATGTGTGGCCGCATCCGCACCAACAGCGGGGGCATCCTATCCCGCATCGTCAACTGCTGACGTGCCTGCCAAACCAACCCACATCTTTAGACCTACTTTTTATCACAACATCTACTTTATCCTCTAAACCCCCTTTTATCCCCCCAACCACACCCCGACTCTCTACCACCCCACCCAAAACCCAAACCCACTCACCCGAAACCCAACCCAACCCAACCCACACTCAACCAAAACAAAACCCAAACCCACTCACCCAAAACCCAACAAAACCCAAACCCACTCACCCAAAACCCAACCCAACCCAACCACACTCACCCAAAACCCAACCTAACCCAACCCAACCCAACCCACACCCAACCCAACCCAACCCACACTCAACCCAAAACCCAAACCCACTCACCCAAAACCCAACCCCCAACCCAACCCACACTCAACCAAAACAAAACCCAAACCCACCCAAAACCCAACCCAACCCACCCACAACCCAAACCCACTCACCCAAAACCCAACCCCAACCCACACTCACCAACACCCAAAACCCAACCCAAACCCACCCAACACCCAACACCAAAACCCAACCCAACCCAAACCCAACCCACACCCAACCCAACCCACTCACCCGAAACCCAACCCAACCCAACCCACACTCAACCAAAACAAAACCCAAACCCACTCACCCAAAACCCAACAAAACCCAAACCCACCACCCAAAACCCAACCCAACCCAACCCACACTCACCCAAAACCCAACCCAACCCAACCCAACCCAACAACCCAACCCAACCCAACCCAACCCAACCCAACCCACACTCAACCAAAACAAAACCCAAACCCACTCACCCAAAACCCAACCCAACCCAACCCACACTCAACCAAAACAAAACCCAAACCCACCCAACACCCAAAACCCAACCCACCCCACCCACAACCCAAAAACTCACCCAAAACCCAACCCCAACCCACACTCACCAAAAACCCAACACCCGAAACCCAACCCAAACCCACCCCACCCAACACCCCACCCAACCCAACCCAAACCAACCCACCAACCCAACCCACCCACACTCACTCATAACCGCCGTCACCCTCCCACCGACGCCGGTCAATGACCAACCGCATTGGTAGCCCTGCACTCCACCCCGCCTAACACCCGCGACCGATGCCGGTCGCTTAGTGACCGACATCGGTCACTGAAAATTTGCCGCGCCGAACCCGACGCGGCCTACCCCTTTCTTCTTTTTCCCTATTTCTACCTCTCTACCCACCCAAACACCCTAAAAACCTACCCACCATGCCGCCTTGGCCTCTTTCACCTATCTACCCTCTCCCTTTTTCAAATCATTCCCATTTATTCATTATTTTCTACAAAACATTATATTCCTACCCAAATCCCAAAAACAACATAATGCAATAAAATGCACAAAATAAAGAGTTCCGAGCCTACTCGTACGACGACACGTCGTCGTGGTGGGATAGGTGGTGGTGGTCCACTGGTCCAGCGGCCCCTCCCGCTCCTCCCGCTCGTGCATAGCTCCACTCGATCTCGCTGGGTCCCGGCCAATCAATCGCCGCCTCCTCCTCACACGGGCCCGCAAACAACTCACTCCTCCAGCAAAATAGCTCCACCTCGCTCAATAAACCTCCAATCTCAACTCTCCACGTCAGACAAGTCAATTTGGTTTTCAAAATAACAAAGTGACAATGACAAGCCGTATTTTTCTTTTTATAGGTTTTTCGCCCTTAACCGATATCGGTTTTATTTTGCCCTAATAAACCGGTATCGGTCCCTCAACCGATATCGGTCATGTCGAATCGACATCGGTTTGTCTTCCAACTTTCCCCCAATTTTATTTTTTGCCCCTATTTACCATTTGCCCCTTTTTAACCACATATCGCCTATATCCACCCTTGCTGACACACCATTTGTTTACCTATTTGGCCCGACCCAAGGCCTCGCCCTACCTATTTGGCCCGACCCAAGGCCTCAACCTACCTATTCGGCCCGACCCACGGCCTCAACCTACCGATTTGGCCCGACCCAAGGCCTCGCCCTACCTATTTGGCCCGACCCAAGGCCTCAACCTACCTATTTGGCCCGACCCAAGGCCTCAACCTACTTATTCGGCCCGACCCACGGCCTCAACCTACCTATTTGGCCCGACCTAAGGCCTCAACCTACCTATTTGGCCCGACCCAAGGCCTCGCCCTACCTATTCGGCCCGACCCAAGGCCTTAACCTACCCATTTGGCCCGACCCAAGGCCTCGCCCCAACAACTTGGCCCGACCAAAGGCCTCACCCTACCCATCCGGCCCGACCCAAGGCCGCACCCCAACTTGGCCCGACCCACGACCGTATCACTTCAATACCATACCCACAATCAACATTTTTATTTTTATCCATCCATCATGTACCTTTTGTTCAATCCAGCTCACCTGTTCGTGTTTTAGCATGATTAGGGTCCTTGACTTGATCTGTCGACCAACTTTGCCTAGACCTAGACCGTGACGTTTATCTCAACCAAACTAACCATTTGGTACTGCCGAACATGCCTAAACGTTCCTGTACCTTACCTGTTATATACCCTGGAGCTACTTCCTATGCCTTGGATACCAGGATTATATCACCCTTGTTTGGATAAACTATCGACCTTTGCCTATACATCGCTGGTTTGCTCACAAATCATGTACCCTAGTCGTACTATTGCATTTCAACATGCGTCTGCTTCCTTGGACCTACCCCACCACCTTACCATCCTCTCTACAACATGTACCCTTTATCAACCCTATCCCTGATTTCCCGTTCACTCAATCTGTGATAGATTTGAGGGGATTACCTATATCCTTAACATGAGAAACCACTTCATATTATTGTCCGCGCAGCTTTACAGAACAAGCTACACGACAATAAGGGGCTAATGTAGACACCAAATTCGTGTCTTACGACCCCTTGTGACCCGCATCCCATTTCGCAACCTAACCTCATTACCTAAACTTTACACAATTATTTATTAATTACCTTGTAATTGATAAATCCCCATCACCTCACCTGCCACCTCATTTTGCCACCTCATCATGACCTAGCCCTAATCCTAAACTAACCTAATTAAAACCTAAAACTTGGTCTACACCTACACCCATAACTAATGACCCCTTTCTCGCACCCAAAACCGACCTTCTAGTCACTTGACCAAGGCCGCAGCTGATCTCTCGGGAGAAAAACAGGGAAGGTGGGCGATTTTACTAAAAATAGCCTACTTTTTCCTTACCGATACCGGTTCCTACTCGACCGCCGTCGGTTACGCAACCGCCATCGGTTCCCTGTAAATGGGCTCCCCAAACCAAAACAACGGATCGGAATTTCATTTTAGAGATCATCGAAGGATTTCGGATCAACAGAGATTATTGGGAGCGAGGAACAGAGTCAGATCTTCACTTGACCAAGCAGAGACGAGTGGAAATACTAGAAGTGTTTACAAAGAAAGGAGATCAGCTTGCATCTTGGTCAAAACCAGTAAGTCACATCTTGCATGTCCTCTGTTATAACATTTCTTATGTTTCTTGAATCTCAGTCCTCCTAAATCATTTCGAGTCCACTACCCAACGTGCATTCAGCATCTAATCAGTTATTCTTTTACCCTCATCATCTCATTTCCTAATATCATCCATAAACCAGCCTTACAAACACCATAGCTACCAAGAAGATCCTATAACCCACCGTATGCTATCGGTTATCAAGAATCGCATCGGTTATCGCAATCGCCATCGGTTCCTCCGATCAAAACCAGAAAAACAGCATTTTCCCTACCCAGTTCAACGAAACAACTTAATTGATATTTTACAGTTTTTTGTGTTAATTCATATTAGCAGGGAAACTGACCACCTTCGAAAGGAAGTTTTATATTTCCTGGGCCCAAGGCAGTTTCCTCATTTATTGTTTAATCAAAATCTTGTGGTCTTGTGTTCTTATTTGCAGGTAGTCCTTCCAAGACAAAAAGGAGTTCTTCGCAATCAGCCTGATCTTTCTCTACGGTACGCGCACACCATCTCGACATTCTACTGTGTATTCCTCCTAACCCTAACCTTAAAAAGGAACGAAACATTTCCGAGGGAACTTGCATAAATACTAAAGGACCTGGTAATATGATTAAAATTCATAAGATCCTAGACTTAAACATAGGGACAATATATTGTTGGGGACTTGTATTTGAGCACCTATGTTTGTGTTCAAATTATTAAATCCTAACCTAAGTGGGGTGGGGTGGGGTGGGGGGCTCTATGTAAATATTTCAAATAATAAAAAGCCTAACCTAAGGTTTATATTGTTTGGGGGAAATATTACATTGATTATGGTCTAATGTTATATGACCTATGGTTCGATTATGGGTCAAAGGGATGGGGTGTGAGTTATCACCCAATGTGACCGGTACTTCATTGGAAGTTATGAGAGGCGTTACTTGTTCACCATCGGCTAAATATTTTTTCATCTAAAGATTAAGTGGCGGATGTCCTAAACTAAAACTAGCATTGTAATCTTTAATGACATTGCTAAATTTTGAAATAGTTTTGTCATTGGCGAAAAATGTGGTGAGAGCTCCAACTCATCCTTCCATGCTTTAACTCACCTCAAACCACTCCATCACTTTAGGGAATACAATGGTGGTTTTGGGGAAAAAATAAAGGGTTTGGTTTCATTGTCGGTTATTTTGTTTTTATATATTTGATCTCTCGCATGTGATAAATACTCCTATTTTTATGGTGGTCTATATTCGATCATGTGCATGTATTTTATGAAAATGTGAAGAGAAAATAGTGGAAGATATTATTATCCACGAGTAATAAATAAGAGATGGAAGCTGAAATATGTTGGGTTTTTATGGATTCTATTTTTGGTTTCTTTGAGAAGATAGATTTCGGTCAAGCTTTGCGAAATAGAAGAAAGAAAAGGATATCTACTAGGAATGATGGGCTCTATCTCTTCTTTGATATATTATTCTATCTATTATTCACATAAATAAATTTCTCCCTTAAGTTTTACTAGTTTTTATAGACATTGTTGTTGTGGAAAGAAATAAATCTGTGTTATCTTATGTCTTTTGCAAATGGGTAGATTTGGGTATAAAAAACAATACCACATGTCTTTGATGGTCTCACTAGGAAGATATTTGTCTTCTATAATCTGTGTCAATTTCCTAATACTATATGGGATAGGTGTTATCCTTGGGGTTTTGTATCATGTCATATTTATAGCGAAATCATTTCAATTTTATAGTCTTAAACTTACCTTTAGTATGATTACTATGCTCTTTTGGATGACCGTGAGGGTTATCCTTGGAAAGATTATGCATCAGTGCATCGGGTTGCTTAATTTTACCTAGATTTAAAGTTTGTGCTATTCCAACCGAATGGTGCCTAAATTGATTTGAATAAACATAATAGTGATGGTGTTACTTTTTGGCTTCAAGAATGTAAAAGTAATTAGGATTACCTAGATTCCTCAACAATGAACATTTTCTTAAAATTATCTATAAATTGATATGAGTCATTTCAAAGTCTTGATGGGTCACATGATAGAAGTCGAGTTTACCTTGATCTTTGATTATCAATGTCCTAATAGTTGAAGTCATGAGATTATATGTCAATGTTCAAAGTTGATCTCTTTTATTATAAACAATGATAATAGTGGATGGTAAGGTAAATACAAACCTCGAAACCTTTGAATGATAACAAACAATAGTGGTACTTACATTACTTTATAATGATTGAGTATTATTAAAACTAGTATCTATCAAGTGGATATGGACTGTTTGATTTATATGAAATATAACAATGGAGTATTATTGTAAACTAAAAGCTATTAATTCAAGCAAGGACTATTTGAATGGAATAATTATAATGGTCTAGTGAATACTAGTATCTATTGAATTAGTTAATATTGTTGAATCTTGTGTAATGTATGTATGAGTGTATAGTGTATCATAAACTGGACATTATTAAGTCATAAAAGTTATGATATTATACAAATACTCCATTTGATATCATTTAATGATAGTTAGACATTAGTTATTATGTTACTTATATATGAGTTCAACATGTAAGTATTTATATATAATTACAATAATCATCATTGTACATGCACATGTTTTCAGAAATGTTGTGACTAGGATCTGTGTCCTTCTTGGTTAGCTAAGTGATTTTAACTTATTGCAGTATTTCCTATATGCAAATACTAGATGGTGTAAGTTATTATGGAAGATATAGATCTTATCATGCCAGTTCTTATGAGTGACAGTTGCTAACAAATTTTGTAGATGGACTACATGAAAGGTGAAAGATGGATGAAGTTAAAAGGATTGCATTAGTTCAATTTGATGAAGAAAGCTGAATTATATTACTTGTTGTATTTATCATTAAATGTAGTACCATTGTATTGTTTTGATAATAGAAGGCCAAGTTAGCCTAGTTGATTTTTTCAATTCCAAAAGAGGAAATTGTAAGACTTATTTGTCTTAGGAAACTCTGTTGTATTTGATTACAAAGAAATGAATAAGAGGCTGATTTTATATTCATTGTAAAATAAGTTCCAATTGATGTAAAAAGGAAGTTCATTTATCTTAAGTACATGTATGATTATATATATATATATATATATATATAAAATTCAATATATATATATATATAATCGTTAAAGAATAGAACATAATAGGTGGAAAGAATATGAATATTTGGTACTAGAATATTGAGAGATTCATTACAATCAGTAATAAAAGAAAACAAGTGATTAGTACAAATAAATGGAAGTACTATATTGATCTTCATTTAGATATGTTGCATTGTTTTATGCAGTATTACCATGTGACCTATGTTGAACCATGGTGTGGATGCAACTAAAATATTATAACACCTTCATTGGTTTATAAAATAAGGTGTGGTAAATACTAGCTATGGAAAGAGTATAAAATAAATGGTACTATTTTACTCAGATAGTTATGTGGTTCAAATAAGAGAACTTCTTGGGAATATTACTATGCTTGAGTAAATAGATAAAGATAGGTTGAATTTTTTTTGCAAAGTAAGTAAATTTACATCTGTAACTAGGAAGTAAAAGGAATGTGAAGTACAACAATGAATTACATTTGAAGTACTAGGTTATCTTGAGATAGGACCTTAGGTATGATTCATTTATGGTGAAAGTATCGTGAGATCTATGGTAACTGTCATGAATTGAATAATTACTTGAAATAATTAAGTTACGATGTTCCAATTTAAGGCTTTGGGTGGGCCAACTTACTATGGACACTAGGCAATCATATCTCTTCAATGAAAATGGTCGTTAATTGGATACTATTTCTTAGCAGCTATGCTGATTTACCTCATCAAGTCCCTAAAATTGTGACAATCATAATGCATTAAGAACAAGATTTTTAGAGTTACAAATATGGATTAGATCGCATATATACATACCCCGATGCCACCTTATGATGGCTACGGGAAGGGAAGCAGTCCAATAATGATGAAAATCATTATGGAGACACTTACCTTCCCATAGACAACCTAAGTTGACATAGTGGTACATCCTCATGCAGGTTAACCCAAATTTGTACCTTGAATGATACTTGTAACTGAATCATAACATCACTATCTGATCCTAATCTAGATAACAGTAATTAAGTGATAGACGAGTGCAATGTCAAGGAACTAAGCATGAAAAACATGACTTAAAACTCGGTTGAGTAGTGTAAGCTTGTTGAACACACTGTCACGATTTCACCAGGATCTAAGATGTAGGATGTCAAGATGGGATTCGTGATGGATTCCCAGGTAGACACTTAGAATAAGACACTTGATTATCCTTGACTAAAATAAGGGGTAACCATTGGTATATTGGGTATACTTGCTCATAAAGAGTGATATGAGGGATCAGAGTTAAACTGACTCATATAGTTGCACATGGTTAATTATTATAGGATGGATTGATCTAGATGGATGTTGGTTCTAAATTATGTGAATTTAGAACAAGGAAACATGAGATAGGAACTTAATATTTATGATGGATTTAAATATATGGGTATTTAAATCAATGAAGCATGATTTTTTTTCCTAGAACTGAAGTGAAAAAGAGGTTATTACACAAACTTAATAAAGTTTTGGAAATGTACATTCGATCCCATAATGGGTAAAGCTTAAGCTGTTGATGCATATAATAATTATGTTGGATATTGATAGTTAAGATTGATTGATTGGTCAATATTATCGATTTATTATCTAACCTAAGAAAGATTGGCCATGCAAGGTCAAGATGGTTAATGAATATTATTTAAAACTTACAAACCACCAAATAATGTGGGAATGGGGAATGACGGTGGTGGAGAGATATCCAAATCCTTTTCAAGGAATTAATGGAATTAAATTTATTAAAATATATGGAAGACAACTCTTGGGAGTCTTTAATCATCATGGAGAAGATATCAAATTAGTTACATTTTGTTCTTTTTCTCTGTTTATTTTCAAACTTCGAGTTCCCCATTGGGAAACTCGCGTGAATCTACTTCTATTGAATCTAATAATGGATCACTACTATAATTAGTTATAAGAGTCTTTCCATTCGTGTGTTTTAAAGGGATATATGGTGAAGAATATTGGGGATTCCATGAGTTTTTCTAGAGTAAGCATCGAGTATTTGGTGAAGGGATTTTGAAGATAAGTTATAGGAAATTTATTCTAGGCATTATTTGTCTTATCTTGTCCCTAATGGTTTATTCTGTTTATTTTTTGTATAAATAAAATCCTGCTAGTTTCTTGTGTTTAATCTATGACCTTTGTGAGTTACTATTACTAGTTATTATTGTTTATTTGATATGGATATCTTGGTATGATAAGGTTTCATGATTGTTTGTATTCTACCATTTCTTGGGTTTGTTATAATCCTTATCTTTGGGCTTATGTATTAATGTTACGATAGGTATGTAACTAAATTTGGGCCTCACCCAAAAGTTGGAGATAATATCCCTACATTGGCATGGTTTTTTACCTTGGCATGAGATTTGGCTTGTCAAATTAATCGGTATTTATTTTCTTATGATTTTGAGAATACATGGTTTAGGTATTCACGACTTGAACTACTTGAGGGTTAATTAATATTTTTAGTTTGAGGGTTAAAATATATTAAACCCATTTGGGTTTTTTGTTTTAATTAAAATCATCCCGCTATCAATGTAAAGGATTTATGTGCTTAGATTAGTTCATCCATATCAGTCTAGGAATGTATAGACTTACCAATATGTAAATGCTTGATAGTTCCGTTGAATTTTCATTTACGAGATGATCTCCTTGCATACATTTAGACATGAAATATTTCTCTTTCCCTTGGGGTGTCGATTGATATCGATCCTCGTAGTTATGGGGTTTGATTTGTTGGGTGGTGCAAGTATCTAGATGGCTTTCGACTTAGCTAAGGTGAATGAAATATACCTTATTAATGTCAAACTATCATAAGTTTTTGTTTAATAAGGTCGAATTTACCTTAGAAATGATTAATCCTTACTTGCATAGGTAAGGTAACATGTGGTATTTTTGTGTCAGTATCATATTAGGAAGCCCTCAAAGCTTTTGTGCACAATTGTACTAAAATTATTTTATGATTGGTAAAATTTGTGATCATGTGGGAAACTGTGGTGTTCATTGAATTTTTGTGGTGTATCTCATGGTCTTCAATAGGAATAAGGTAATTGGTAATTACCTTAAACCCGTCGAATATCCACTTTCACTTAATTTGGTATGGTTATTTGTTTTAGTTGATTGATGCTAAATAAACCATATTGTTAGATAAGGTATCTACAAGGCTAGTAACCACTCGATTACATTGAACAAACTTATACTATATCTTTGACAACAACATTACTTTGAATTAGGAGACAATCAATATATACTTTATGGAAGATTCTATTTTTGGTAATTATTGTTGACAATGAGAATGTATAGGTTCTCGTGTTTACGTTTGTGATATCGTAAGGTAATATCATAAGTTGTTTTGATATACCCTTAAATTGCATTTGATAATATGAGGGGCCATTGTGTTGAAATCTAGTTGATGACTACCAAATTTGGGATAGTTTGGGAACTATATAAAGGATATAGTCAAATTTTATGACATATGCATGATTTGTAAAAATTGAGAACTATTATGGACTTTTAATCTTTTACCGAAGATTCAACTAGCTGTATTATTTATGGTGATGTAATATGATTTGTAAATTCTTCCATTAAGGTGTTCTATATTTAGTACAAGTTGATTAATCTTTAGTGAAAAATAAAAATTCCTAATATGATATGTAATCTATCCTTAGTGTTATTATATTTTGAGATAACTTTAATTATTACATTATTTCATTTATTTAAATACTAAATGAAATAATCTATTAAGTGGGAAAGAGGAATTTCCATGCTAGTTCATGTAGAGTTGACCATGTTTAAACAATGCAAAGCTAAAAGGATTCCGAGATGATTAAAGGTGGACAATATGACTTGCATGATTTTTATGTGGCCATTTATGAGAAAATAATGTATTTACATTGATTAAAATCAAATATATATATCTTAAGTTTGAAAATAAATCCATTGAGCTAATTGTATTCTTGAGTGTCTATGTTAGTCTCTCTTTGATTGTGTATCTATGTAAAAATATGTTATACCATTTAATAAAATGATCATTTATGTTTGGGATAATGTTATTTTTAAATGTCACTGTTAAAAATCAAGTACTTGTTATGATTTGGTACTTATTTAATGTTCATATCTACACACACACACACACTTGCTTGACATACAAAAAGATATAACATACTAGTAATGTTTATTTAGAATGTTACTATCCTTTTATGACATCATCACAAACAAAGAATGAATAGTGAAATAGTGATGAAGGTTATAACATTAAACACACTTGAAGAAAACAATTATACTTAAACAAGAATGACATTAAGTACCTATAAGGGTAAGCTAAACTAGATTATTGCAAGTGATGCACTTAATAAGTAAGAAGGTATACATAGATGAGCTATGAAGAAAAGAAGTACTTGCTTTCTATAATCATATAAGTTTCTAGAGGATAAAAGTGTACTCTAATAAATAAATATAGTACAAACTGTAATGAAGTAAGAAATGATAAAAGTGAAAAAGGGGATTTAAATTAATGTACTTACATAAGTGAGATGTTAAGTATATGATTATGAAAATATTTAATCTAAACAAAGGAGTAAAACATAACACTGAAAGGATTCATGGTATGGACATACCTAATAATAAATAACTCACATGTAGGCATAATCTAGATTACAAGTGCAGAAACATACTTGTAGGAATAAGTATAAAAGATGAACTTGTTGTACAGAATAAACAAGTTGGTAAATATTTAGTATACCTAAGGTTAAGCATGATGTTTGACTAAATTATATGATGAAAACAATCTGAAAAAGGCTACTTCCTTCTACCATCAATGAAACACAATTACGACAACCAAATCACGATGGTACGGAATAAATGTACTTACCAATATTATTATACTAAATGGACCTAGAAAATAAGAATGGAAATTAATGAATAATTAAGTTGTTAACTATGAACTTAATAACTTGGGATTTGAAAATAATATATATAAATAAACTAGGTGAAGGACAAGTTCCTAATGATTAATGTGTCGTCATGGAACCGAGCATGGAAAACGTGTCTCTCAAACTTTACCCAAAGTAGTGTAAGCTACTAATTAAACTGATCCGTATTTACCAAGATCTAAGATGTCGGATGCCCATTGGGATTCAAATGATTGAGTTCTAGGTATAAACTTAGAAAACATTATTTGATTATCAATTCTGAAAAAGGAAACCAATAGTATACCTTGTATACACACTCGTAAAGAGTAATCTATGAGTGATTGGTTACTAACCGACTCATGTAGCTGCACATGGTTTATGATAGTTATCAGATGGATTCAATTTTAGATTTATGATGGATTTAAATGAAGTTTTGGTATGATCTTCATAGAAATAATACTATGATATTCTTCATTATATCATTTAGAACACATTTACAAATATATAGGCAAAGTTGTTCCTAAAATTTAGGAAACAACTCACTAACAATACACAAGTTGTTTTAACAACTTGTTTAATATAAAAACTATAACAACCTCATAATTCACGTATAACAAATATGAAATGTGAGAACTAACTAATTAATTCCTAACATCCCCCTAGTGTGAACATGGGGAAAACCTCCTTGTCCGCAACATGACGCTTTGTAGCTTGCTCATGATCTGGATGGTTTCTAGGACAATACAAATAACCTCTAGATGGTTTTCCAGGGTAGTAACTAACAACCATACAATAGATCCATTTTTTTAGGACAATACCAACAACCTCTGGATAGTTTTTCTAGTGGATTAATAATAACCACAAAAGATGGTTTTGTTTCAGGATAACCAAAAAACCTTTGGGATGGTTTTCAAAATGGATAACCAACAACCATAATAACATGACGCTTTGTAGCTTGCTCATGATCTGGATGGTTTCTAAGATAATACGAATAACCTCTAGATGGTTTTCCAAGTAGTTAACTAACAACCATACAATGGATTCATTATTTTTAGGACAATACCAACAACCTCTGGATAGTTTTCTAGTGGATTACTAACAACCACAAAAGATGGTTTTGTTTTCAGGATAACCAAAAAACCTTTGGGATGGTTTTCAAAATGGATAACCAACAACCATAATATCATGATGTTGCAGTAGTATCATTAGATCTCATCACTATCTCACTACATGGAATAACATATGAAAATATGCTAAATTCTGCTACTCATACACACAAAATGAAAACTGGAAATGGAACATTAGATCATGTTCCCCCTCAATGTGAAATTTCCACTTATTCTGCAAACTATTAAATCATGAACATTGCATACAAGAACACTCAAATCTAAATCACACCACATGCAACTGAAAGTACACTAAAACACACAAAATGGAAAAAAATGCCACCAAATCATCTATGTGGGCTTGTCGTTGGTGACTGATGAGAGATTGCTGATTGACCTCCAACCTTTGATGCTTACATCCTCCAGTTTGATGTTGCTAACTAAGCTTGATTTGATAATGATGCTCAAAAATATAATTTCCCCCTCAATTTGGACTTGGATGCCAAGAAACACCGAAAATACATCTGTAAGGATTTTTTTAGTTTTTGAATTTTATAGTTACTTTTCCTAACCCTTAATTCCTAAGCATGTTGGCATATCACCCTGACCTAAAATCGGAGCTCACCCAAGGCATGCAAAGGTGCCATGCCCTCTTCTATGTGAGCTTTGTCAATAATGTTACCATGAATGGAATAGTAATGTATGATAGTAAATGCATACATCTTATAACAAGAATAAAGAACTAAACCCAAGCACAGATGAACAATATTATGACTATGAACATCAAGAACAACATGTAGGAATCAGATCTAGACCATGAACATAATAAAGAACATAGATATTTAGATCCATTGGGCACTGATATTAAAAAAACCATTATATTAATCCACCATTGTTACAGTAGCAAAATACATCACAAGATCCATAAACAAACCAGATACATCAAAAAAATAGTATTCTAACCCTACAGTCATTCTTCTCAGAAGCATTCTCACATATCTCTCATTGAGATCTCTCTCTCTCTCTCTCTTGTCCTCTCTCCTACTTCATCCCTTGCAAATCAATACATAGAAAAAAAAGCTGGGGGAATCTTTCCTCCCTTACCTATTCATCACTTAAGAGAAAATTGCATGCCAAATGTCATCATGCCCTACCATACTCAAGTACCCTAAACATGTAAATGCCAACTAAACCATAACTAACTCCACTTTACAGATCTTAATCTTATCATGATAATCATATCCTAAAACATGCTTTCCTTGGGCTGTAAGTATCCATGTTTATCCTTATCCATAACCAATCTGGCTGCATCTCCACATGTTCCTCATTGTAACTCTGATTGTGATAAAAAATATGGCTAAGTCCGAGTTTGTTCTTCCTGGGCATGAACCTTTGCACCTTGTTAAAGCTACTTGGGTGTGAGGCTTTGCACCTTACGACGTGTGACAAAACCCTTTTCCCCTTAAGTACTTAGTCTTTTTAGGGGCTCAACATTACCCTACACCATTTTGATTGTCATCCTCATTAATTATTTGTGCTCTTGAATGAAACTCCATTGATCCAAAACCGACTAAGGTAAAAATGTTGTATGTTGCAACAGTCTAAATGGTTAACTGGAGGAGTTTAGGGAACTCTACATCTATTTCCCCTTTTAATTTCTTCCATGCCTCTAGTTCGACCATTGCTTTTCCAGTGCCTCCTCCACTATGATGGGTACCTGGTCTGATGCAATATCTTCAACTTTCCCCTTGAGCTCCTCTATGACCACCACCAGCTGTAAAACCCCTTGAACTCATCCATACATTATGTGATAGAATCTCAGAGTTCACTAATTTGAAATTCCAGCTTCTCGCACTTGGTTTTGATCTTATCCTTTTTGTTGTGGTGTTGATCATCAACTGGGAACACTCAATTTAATTTCTTGAGACCTTATCTTGTAAGGCCTTGAGGGAAGCCTCTTCATCTATTACATGTGCATCAATAATGGGCTTGCATTTCTGACAATTGTTGAAGCCCCTATATGCCAATATGTTTTCCTCCTTGAGTTGGGTGAGAAAGTCTTCAAAATTAGTAATTCGGGTGTTAACAAAAATCTTGTTATTCTCCTTCTCCTTCAGGAGGTCCTCTACTATGGGTCTCACACCATCCTTGATGTTAACCAACAACATCCCCACCAAGTCCTCTAAATACTCTATTTCATCATTATAATATATCTTGGATTAGGTCACCGTGCAAGAAATTGTCCCAAGACATTTTTAACTAAGGCACCAACTCATTCATATGTTTCCTTTTTTCATTCTTGTTCACTCATCAAACCATTGCACAATCTTTATATCTCTTTTTCCTTCCCTTTTTGATCTGCGACCAAGGTCTGAACAATCACCCTTGTGTCCAAGTTCCATCTTACAACTTCGAGGACATCTTTTGTAGTTTGTTTCATGTTTGCTTGTTTGTAAGGTGGCTTGGATCCACCAATTTATAAGTCACCCCTTTCTTTTCATCAAATAGATGGTATCAATCACATGATTTCTTAACTCGAACTCGGGATCCTATGCATTATGAATAATGAGATTGCTATTTAGCATCTACCTTTTTCTTATAGAATGAAAAATTCTTCAACAATATACTTATCTTCCAACAACTGATAAGACTAGTTACTAAACCCACAAAAAAGTATAGGAAAAAGCACCCCACATTTTTTTAATATCATAGCCATATTTATTAAAATAAAAGAGAGTATCAATTTTTTTACAAAATTTTATACTTTTAGTATGATTATGATAAAAAATGGAGGTGGAATATCATTACCTCTTCTCTGAATTTTCTAACAAAATCCATGTAACAAAGGATCACCAATTTCTTACACCGAGTCTTCCTACATGACTAGTGGGGTATTCAATTTGTTGTCAAAAGATTGTCTCCCTTCATTTTTTAGATAACTATCTAATTTCCATTCTTGCACTAGGATAACCCAAACATGCAAAGTGAGGAAAATCATCATCATGTATTGGGTTATTTATACCTTGTCCATTTTTACCAAGGCCTCTTCCATCAAATCCCATTTTCGTCAATAACTTAGATCCAATTCCTTTGGTGTTTTTTTCAAAAGAAACAAAATCATTACATGAATCCAAATATAAATAATAGGAAGAAAAACATGGTGAATAAATTATAGTGCACTCATTGTTCATGGTTTCTACATCTGAAGTTGAAGGTAATTCCTTTTTTATCCACCATAGTGTAATATGATCCATGAATTTGAGCTTGGATCTCAAACATGAAGTTTATTCCTCAAGGGATTAGATTTTGCACCTTAGGAAAGGATTATCTTATTTAATTTTCCTATTGATACTTTCCATCTCTTCCATCCTTTCTCTCTTCAAGGATTTCCCCATAGTTACCTACAAACAACCTATACTTCCAAAACAATGTAAAAGCGCAAAATGGAAGATCAAGCCACAAAGTTTAAAAAATATGATGGGGTTGGTAAATAAAAACTAATATCCAATGCAACTGAAATAAAAAAATGAATCAAACATCTCTTATACAAAATTTGATCTGTAAAATGTGTATTTTATTTCTACTTTGTAATCTCAAATTCAACGGATCCTTACAAATTCATCAAATTTTATGATTTAACCGAATCCAAAGCAAACATAATCTAATTTAAAAAAATTAAGACTGATCGAACTAATTTTAAGATTCACAAATATCAACTATTGAGCAAATAATCCAACTTTGAATGTTACCAATTTTTACCAATCTCACGATCCGGTAAACAAATGCTTGCTTGAATTTCTAATTCAATATGGAAATAAATTAGAATGCCAATCAAAATAAGATCATAGAGATGATACAAAAATTATTTACGGAGTTTGACATTTTCCTACTTCTTTGGGTTCATATGAATCGATCTATTAAAAATTTCTCAAATTACAAGTACAATCAACTTATAATTAACAAAAATAGATCTATAACCTATAATGTTGTGTCTTCAAACCTTCAAAAGATCCTGATGAATCTTAGTGTTTGTCTTCCACCTTCTTGAGAAGTTACAAAGGTTATTCCCTTCAATTTTTGTCTTTCAAGTAAAATATGCTGCATTAAACAATTCCAAAAACTACAAAACTAGAAAAGAGTACATCCACAAGGATTGTCTCGCAATTATAGACAACTTTACAGTTTTACCCGAAGACCCAAAAAGCTCCTAAGTGTCTCAAAAATTGCTTTTACAAAACTTATTTGTTATGGGTTACACAAAATATTTTGCCAATGTTTGTTCAAAATCCAATTCATCCTTATAAAGGACTATCGACCCCCTATGGCGTGGCGGGGGGTTACTTTTGGTACCGGGTGATTGGGTGTTTGAATCACACTAACCAACCATCAATTTGCTTTTACCCAATGCGGATTATTATTCCACATTGTTTGGGATATAAGTGGTAGTGGTTTTTATTATAGGATTGGCCTACTCTCTATTAATGTGGCTCGGGCCACACATAATGATATTTTTATTCCTCAAGGGCATGTGAATTAAACACATGCCAAATTTTTCATATTGGTAGATGGGTAGTGGCAAGATGGAACACCATGTAAGCGAGTTTGTTTAGTGCCCATTTTTTAAATTCCACGTTATAGCTCGGTCGGTGTAGAGAGATAAGTTTGGCTTACCACATCGATCGGTTGGTAGATAGTATATGTTGGGCTCGGTCATCAGCTCACGATCAACTTGGTCATAAGCTCGACATCAACTTGGTCACCAACTCAACAAGTTCATTGAGAAAAAGTGATTTTATATACTCTAGTGACCGGGTCCCCCTCCAAAACAAGAGTGGACCCTGTTGATAGAGATTCGGGGTTGAGTATGGAAAAACAGGTCATTTCTATGTTCTTGGAGTATTTGTAGTTGATTTGGGGATTTGGTATAATTTGGTGTAATTTCCCTTCTTAGGGCTTCTAAAAAGATAAAAACTTAGCCAATTTTGGGTTCAAAAGGGATAAAAAGGTGGAAATTTGGCTTTGGAGCACTTCATTCCATTTTTTCTAACTCCTTAACCCAAGAAAAATCTAAGGAGTTAGCGAAAAATGGAGTAAATTAAAAATATGTGAGAAATGGGCTATTAAAGTACAAATCTCGGGCTAGGGAACTTTTTACAAAGTGCACAAATCTCGAGGCCAGGAGCTTTTCTACAAAGTGCAAAAATCTCGGGCTAGAGAAATTTTTGCAAAGTGCATAAATATCAAGCTAGGGAAATTTTTGCAAAGTGCTCAAATCTTGGGCAAGGGAACATTTTGCAAAATTCAAATTTCGGACTGGGAGCTTTTTGCACAACCACCGCTTTTAATGTACAATCTTTAGACGTTTATAACTTTTGACCCAGTTAACAAAATAAGGAAATCCTTATATTGTCGAAATGTATTAAACATTACTACATAATTAATGAATTTCTTTACCACATTAAAGTTATTTAATTATGTAAAATTACAAAAATGATCTCGGGATCATTTTCAAGCACATGCTTTGCAAGAAAAAAATTCAATGATGCCCATGTTGGGTCTACAAACTTCAACGTTGATTGGTCCTGGGTGGTTGAAGAAGTGGTTGAGATCTTTAATTTCATATTTAATCTCTCTCTTTTCACTTCTTCTATATATTGTAAACTTCTCATTTGAGAAAAGAGGGGGATATTCGGGATGTGAGAAAACTTTTCCATTTTTTTTTGCAACACCATGAGTTGTAAGTCTTTATATGGGCCTAAAAATGTATTTTTGCCTCTATTCATCAAATGTAATGGACTATGTATATTATGGAGCAATTAAATCTATGTTTTTGGTGTTCTCTCAACTCTTGTATTTGTTTTGTTGGATTCCCTTTCCTCTCCATTATTGTTGTTGTATTTTGTGTATTTTATTTCTCATTTACAGGTTCAATTCATTTTGTTTCATGGAGATTAGAGGGTGAATGCAAATATGGGTTTGTGTCATAGTTGTCTAGACTTCCCTTGCTACATTTTCCTCTTTCTTTCTCCCTCAAACATGATATTTCCACACCCTTTTCTGGTGTTATCACCTCTATTAGTGTAGGATTTCCTTTCCATGCATCTTTCTAACCCACTCTCTCTCCTGGTCCCTTGGAATGGTTAGTTTAGGATTAGTTAGCTACATTTTCCCTTCTAGGAGTAGTTTAGCATTATATTTAGGTATAGGAACCAACCTTCTCTAGAGTTCCATCTCAAGTTTGCAAGTCCAACAACTTGAGAGATGGTCAATGTTAACAAAAAGTAGATATTTACACAGCAAATCTCGAGTGCTACTTTTTGTGACAACAATTTTGGGCACACCTAGTGGGACAAGATTGATGACCTTTACATCTTCATTTCATCAATTTTGTTGATCTCTTGGTGAAATCTCATCCTTTAGAGGAACTTTCAAACACAACTAATGACTCCACTAGTCCACATAACCCATCTTCTAAGTTACAGACCTTTCTTTTCATCCATTTCCATCCATTTTTCTTTCCATACCTTTCATTTTTCTTCCATCCATGAAGTTGTGTAATCATGACTTCATTTCCCTTATGGAATTCACACTGTAGCAGAAACAATGCCATTTAAATCCACCTCCAATATGTTTCAAAATACCTCCAAATCAGTTTTATGATCAAATAAAAATTATTATGCCTATCCCTATGAGCAAAATCAAAACCAATTTGGCTATGGAGTTTATCAAGAACAAGGTTATGCAGGTGATGATGGTAATTCTATGAAGGATACTAATTTACAAAGGAAAATGAAAATAATGGAGGAAATTTTGGTGTAGACAAAGGCTACATCTTAATAGAAAGCATTTAGGATTGGTTTTGGGGTCCATTGTCCATGGGCTAGTCCTATGCCAAGACATTACAACCCTTAATAGAAGCTTTATTTCATGGTTGAAATGTTGCCACAACTTACAAAGTAGATTGAGGAGATTGAGGCTTATGAACTTAGTGTTAGGAGACCTTGTTAATGGGTAGATCCTATACAATCATCTCAAAACCCTCATATTCCCTAACCAATATCATCTCAACTTAATGTTTAGTTTCCAAACTTTCTACCTATTTCTCCCATTGAGAATTCCATTTCACCATCATCCTACCTTCCATCTCATCTTGAATTATTTTCCCTTTTCCCTTATAAAAATCAATCCCGCCACAAAAAGAAGAAATTAAACCTTCCCTCCCACTAAAAATAATGCACAAAATAGTTAGGACCCAACCCAACCCTCCTCTTGCATTCCCAAACCCATTTTAGGAAGATAAAAATAAAAAAATTAGTCAAGGAGGGAAGGAAACTAATGATCCTAGAAGAGAAGAATTAGCATAAAATATGAGGAATTGGACTGCCACGTTCAATATCAAGAAAATTCCATTGATGAATAAGCCTATAGTTTGGATTAAGGTTCAAGAATAGGTGGTGAAAAATTACTTTGCAACAACAGAAAAGAAAGAACAAGAGACATATGATCAAAAATCCATTTTTTCTGAGTGCAACATTCATGTGAGCACTCTACTTTCGAGGATGGTTGATCAATTACAGGTTAAAGAATCAGTTTGAGGAGAATAATCAGCTCTAAGTTCAATTGAATAGGAGCACATGAAGGGAGGGAAGAGAAAATTTAGAGGTCTTGAGTAAGGAGTAATCCACACAAGATATTTTAGATCCTTCTTCCACTTCATCCCTCCAAAAATCTAAATTTTTGGGTAAGTTTGAGCTCCCAAGCTTCATGTTTGGGGATGGGGAAAACCATGGTGAACCTATTGTAGATTTAGAAGCCATCATGGAGGAAGTAAAACCATTGATAAAAAAAGACAATGAGGAATTTGAGTATTTTTTAGACTTGGAGGAGTGTATTGATGAAGAATAGCCCATGGAAATCACAACTTTTGCAGCCTCACCATTTATCCTCCAATAACAAGAGTGTCTTGCCATGGAGATAAACATTCAAGAACAACTTTGCTCATCACAATAGTCCTCTTGAATCATAATTGGAGGATTTTTATCTTCCAAGTTTCACTTTGGACAAGGAGAAGGAAGAACAAGGATGACAACCAATCCAAATCATTCATCAAGGAAGAGAATGGGTTATTTGTAGATGAGCAACAAGTTCCAGATCACCTTGAAAATAATCACCTTTTCTAGGAATGTCTACAAGAATACTTCATTCTTGGAGTTAAAATTCAAAGCAATGGGAAAACTTCGTAGATCATACCTTGCCCAACAAATTAATTGGCTTAATGATAGTCAATATCAAAGCTTCCACCAGTCGTGTTCACTTTCGAGCATGAGGATGACTTTTAGAGTTCCAAGGATCAGCTGAAATTCCTCTTAAATTCAAATGTAGAGCAACTAAAAGAGGTATATTTCTTATTTCTAGTTGACACCTTGATGAATTTGGTGGAATATTATAATCATTTCAGTTCTTCACTCATGCACAAGAATATGTCCATTGCCAAATCAGTTGCATGGTCCAAAATTTTGAGGAAGGGAAGCTAATTCTCCTTGCCAATAGAAGGATTTTTTTGAGTTTCCCATTTCTCTAGTTAGAGTAGAGTATGTAGGTTTTCTTTCAGCATGATAAGTTATTATGTACACTCTGCATGTTTCACTTGAGACATGTATGTTTTTCCTCTTTTGTACATAGTGTGTTGTCATGCATTTTTGATCTTGCACAATCCAGTTCATTGGAAGTTGCAGTGTCCAAGGGGGAAAACATATTTTAACAACATTTCCAAGTTCATCCAAATCAACATGTGTTCCACTAAATTCTACAATGTTTCACACTTGACAAGAAATCATTTCATTTGCACTTCTTACTTGGCAAGGAAATCAGATTTTGAGGCAAATTTATCCTTGTCGAGAAATATTAGTTTGCAAAGAGAAAGAGAAAAAGGAATACTAGGTTCAAAACAATTTTCCACTTAATCTAAATTTCAATATTTTCTTACAAAAATTGAATTTTTTTAGAAATAGGATCAACCCCTGAGTTCAAAAGAGTTTCGGTGACTCAAGGATAGGATTTCAAAGTTTTAGATCAACTCCATTGATCAACTCATCTAGCAGGAATATATCCTGTGAGTTGCCAACTTGTTATCCATTTTTAACCCTTGGTAAAAAGGGAGAACTTGAGAAAAATTGACCCAGTAGTTGTGAGCTTCTGGGTTGAATTTGGAGAAAAATAGATAGTTTCTGTGTTCTTGGAGCATTTGCTTTTTATTTGGGGATTTGGGATCATTTGGTGCAATTTCCCTTCTTTTGGGCTTCAAAAATATCAAAACTTAGCCAATTTTGGGTTCAAAATGGATAAAAAGTGGGAAAATTGGCTTTGGAGCACTTCATTCCATTTTTTCTAACTCCCTAACCCAAGAAAAATATAAAGAGTTAGTGAAAAAAAAATGTGAAAAATGGGCTATTAAAGTGCAAATCTCAAGCTAGGGAACTTTTTTGCAAAGTACACAAATCTTGATCCAGGGAACATTTTTGCAAAGTGTACAAAACTCGGGCTAGAGAATGTTTCGTAAAGTGCACAAATCTTGAGCGAGGTAATTTTTTTGAAGTGCATAAATATCAGGCTAGGGAAATTTTTTGCAAAGTGCACAAATCTCGGGCACGGAACTTTTTTGCAAAGTGCAAATTTTGGACCTGGGGAACTTTTTGCACAATCACATTTTTAATGTGCAATCTTCATATGCTCATAACTTTTGATCTGGGTAACAAAATAAGGAAAATTTATATCGTCAGAAAGGTATTGAAGAGTACTACATGATTAATGCATTTATTGTCCACATTAAATTTATTTAATGTAAAATCAAAAAAAATCCCAAGTTCATTTTTTAGGTACAAGCTCACGAAACAAAATCAATGATGCCCATGTTGGGTCTGCAAACTTCAATGTTGATTGGTCTTGGGTGGTTGAAGAAGTGGTTGGGATATTTAATTTTCATATTTACTCTCTCTGTCTCTTTCTCACTTATATATATATTGTAAAATTATCATTTGAGAAAAGGGGGATATTTTGGGATGTGGGGAAACTCTACCATTTTTGTTTCTCAAAACCATGAGTTGTAAGTCTTCACATGGGCCTGGAAAATGTATATGTTCCTCTATACATCAAATGTAATGGGATATGTATATTATAGAGAAATAAAATCTATGTTTGTGGTGTTCTCTCAACCCTTGCATTTATTTTATTGGCTTCCGTTTCCTCTCCATTATTGTTGTTGTATTCTATGCATTTTATCTCTCATTTATAGGTTCAAGTTCTTGTGTTTCATGGAGATTAGAGGGTGAATGAAAATATGGGTTTGTGTCACAAATGTCGGCCTTCCCTTACTGCATTTTCTTTTCCCTTCTCCCTCAAAAATGATATTTGAAACCCTTTTTCTAGTGTTATCACCTCTATTAGTGTAGGATTTCCTTTCCATGCATCTTTCTAACTCTCTCTCTCTCTCCCTTTTCCCGTGGAATGGTTAGTTTAGGATTATTTGGTTGAATTTTCCTTCTATGATTAGTTTAGCATTAGATTTAGGTAGAGGAACTAGCCTTCTTTGGATGTCCATCTCAAGTCCTGTAAGTCCCACAACTTGAGAGATGGTCCAATGTTAGTAGAAAGTAGAGATTTGCACATCAAATCTCGGGGTACTACATTTTTTTTCATAATAGACCCCATTGTTGCAAAAAAATTTAACGACCATTGAATACTGGTGGTGAAAAAAAAACCTTCATTTTTCTCCATGCCATTTTTCGATGCCACAACAATCCATTTTCCATTTTTTCCAACATGTCCATCCACTACATCCACGTTCCTTAGATCTATTCTAGAAAGTCCCATTCTTGCATGCAGACTATATCTAGAGCATATGATATCTGTTTATATCATTTAATATACCTTCAAAAATCTATCAACTTATTCTTCTACAAGGAATAGGTTCAAGGAAATTTAGGGAATTGATGAAGCATGCAAATCCTCGGATCACAATTACTTGATAAATTTATGCTAAAATTTTTTTCTTGAAAATTCTCTTAGCTAGTAGTATAATCATGTGTTAAATTTAGAAAATATTCATATACATTATGTTATAAATTAATAGGAAATAACCTCCAAGAAACATCTTCATATCCCACATTCATTAACCATAATGAATATTTGAAAGAAACAACATATTTCTCTACAATCCTACTACCATCATGTCTATATGTGGGTAGCTACCTATCAGGATTCCTAGATAATTCATGTATACCTCAAAGGATAACAAGTGTAGTACCTCTTAAAAATGTAGGTTGTCATGTCATAGTCTAGGTTCAACACAAAATATTTTGGCATGCTAGCATTTCACCTAGATAAAGGTCTACATGCTCACTCGATGCACATTTAAACCTACTAGGTTCCTTCTTGTGTTGGTTGCAAAGATGTAGTTCTTACACTCATGGTTATCACAACATACAAATATACTACATGGAGAATATAAACTTATATATCATATCATGAAAAATATGACTTTTCATAGTCAAGAAAGAGTTGAGTAATTATTATTAATCATGATGACCTTACAAAATATAATAACCGTAGCATACATCATACATGCACACAAACTTAGGCATAAGGGAAACAATATCATACACACTACTCCTTTAGAAATGCAATGATCATCATTACATTACATAGATATTACAAACATATATATAGGATGGGAAATTTTCCTTCACCACTACATAAAGCTACAATCCAACATTGTACATAAATTGCATGCTTTTTAACTAGCACTTTCTATAATTATACATAATTCCATGTTTCTCCAAAAACAATTGTCTTTCTTATGGAATATATATCAATAAAATTTCTTTACTACCATCCCATGATACAAATAGATTTATTTGTTTCCATGCATTCTCCATGCCTACAATTAGTCCTACATGTTCTTATCCTATCATAGTCTAAATCTAGTCCATGCTCATTCTATTCCTAGCATGCCTTGATGATCATGTCAACTTCAGATTTTTCCTATATTTAGATTGCTTGGTGATCACACTATCTCCTATCCCTACATGTGAAACATTCATGCATTCTCCATCATACTTCCACATGCAACTATCACACACTCTTCAAACTTCGTGCTTATCCAATACTTAAGCATTTCATGAACCCAACATTACCCCACACTAGGTATATTATATGTCCTCGACAATCCAAAGAATGTTTGAATGAATAAAGAATCATGAAAGAATCTTGAATGAAAGAATATTGGGAAATTTTTCCAAATAATGCAAAGAATGTTATGAATAAAGAATATTTTCTCCTATTTGACCAAAAATGAGACTAAGGTATTTAGAGGAGTTATAGGAATTTGATGCTAAGTTTTTCTTCTAGTTGTTTCCACTCTTTGAGCATGTAGTTAGACCTTCCCACTAATGCTTCAAAAATTCCTTAGATCTCTTATAATGTTAACCCACTGGATTTCTCCTATAATTAGGAAAATAATATTCCATTCGAAGCCATTCCTTCCATAAAATTGAATTCTCTCATTATAATAGCTTTTAAATCCTCCAATCTCCCTTCTAATTTGTTGCAATTATCTTTTATGGTCTTATTCATCTCCTTTAACTCCTGAAAATTTTTTGTACATGTTTCCATATCTCTCGTATACGAGGATGCCTTGAGGTGACTCATTTTTGTCTCCTCTTTTATGAGGTGCTCATCTATAATGGAAGTGTCCACAAAATTGATGAAGATTTTCTCTTCCTTTTGTGTAGTTTCCTTCACCTTGGTGCTAAGATATTCACATTCATTTATTATTATATCGATCTCTTCTTGCCTCTCCTTTTCCAGCTCTTCTATTGTTGGTCCCCTTCTCAAATTTAATTTCTCTAATAACATGGTAAGAAGTTATCCCAAATTATGAATTTATCTATTTTTATTCTTATTTGATTTCAAAATTACCTCTGGACAAGAATATGCGATACTCCAAATAAGTTTGGCCACTTTAGCATTAACTTTGGTGTTCCTTATATTTTATTTATTTAGCTCAACTTCTAACTTCTTATTCTTCTTCTTGACATCTACACAAAATTTTCCTACATCATGTAGTGTGGCTCTCTTGTTTAAATTTCTATGTGTGACTTCATTATCTAACCTTATTAAGGAACTACCACTTGTGCATCAGTCAAGTTCATTAATTCCAAAATTGAGAGAATTTTTGTCGGATCTCTCCTTCTCTTCTAGTCATGGATAACATATGGGTTTACTTCAAGTTTTGGACCCTCCATATGATTTTTTATTACAAACAATAGCACATTACACATGCAGACATGTTTCTATGATTTATCTAACATGTCCTTGAAATAAATATCTTCAATATATGTTCCATGTTGGAATATCTCCCTAATGGCATTTGTTGGGTCATTAACAAAAGACATGAATGGTCGGAGAGGTGAACTTATTCACATCTTTACTTCATGGGATGGTCTTGGACCTTCCGCACAATTATTCTCATAGTTTCTCTTACACAATATCATCCTATCAAGGGCAAATGTTCTCTCCCTCTTCTTATTCAACCTCCTCCTTTTCATGCTCCTCTTCTTGTTCCTCGATATGCACCGAGGCTACAAAAGGCATTTCCCCTTCTTCACGCTCCTCAAACTACTCTAGATATTTTTCCTCTAAAATATGTATCACATGAGGACTCCCTTATCCCTATGAACCCTCTCCTATAATAAGAGATTCTTCCTCTTCTCCTCCTAATATTGGACCCAAAATACACCAACTAAAAGGAACTCACATCATCTCTGGTTGTTGGTTTCTAAAACCTCCCAAATTGTTCTAATTCATCACTACTTCAATTACACAATTCACACCAATTCGTAATAGATATCAATGAATAAGTGAGAAACATAACTATCATTCACCCTTGTATATATATTTTTACATTTTGAGTGCATTTAATGCGGTAGCTTTCCTCCTTTTTTTTGTTTTTCCTCCTTTTTTGATCTTTTGTGATTTTTTTGTTACACACAAATGAGCTTATTGTGGTCTCCACACTTGTGTGATATTTCTCCAATTACAAGGTGAGTGACCAACTATATCACATCACATGAACACTTGGGTGTAATCAACACACTACTTATAAAGTGCCACAATCGGGGGTGTTCATTTTGTGTGGTTACTTTCTTTTCACTATTTTCTTTTCTCACTCTTATCTGTCATGATCTTAATGCGGTTCCCTTGCTTACTCAATTTAACTACAATGAATGGAAAGATGTTGTATCTCTCACCTTGTGAAAACACAAAATCTACCGAATAACTATGGGATTACAAGATGAACTAATAGATGTTGTAGAGAAAGAAAATTGGTTTGATAAATGTGATGAAGCTTTTGGTTTTTTGTCTCTATTTGTGTCTCTAGAACTGTTCTTTCATATTAACACAAGTAAATCACCTAAGGAATTTTGGGATTCCTTAGAAAAATTTGGGAAAAAATATTGAATGAGAGGGAATGAATGGGAAAATGAGTTGATTAGTCTCAACCTTACTATTTTTGACTTCCTTCAAAATCTCTTCACTAAATTCAAATATATTTGATTGCAATTGAAATATTGTGGAATTGACAAAAGGGAATAACAACTCATACTATCTTTCATTGAAAAAATTGGCCCCGACTAAATTCTATTTTAGTCTCTACCTTCCATGAAACAAAAAGGAAACTTAGTACATGTTGGGATATGCACTCCTTTGATGATTTTATTTTTGATTTGACTAGGGAATGTGATAAGATAATTCAGATGGGTACTCTAAAATTAAAAAAATCCCATGCTCTCATTTCTAGTCATGAAAATCACAAGGCTTCAAAAGATAACAAACAAAACAACAAGGATCATGAGAAAAAAAAGGACCAATCCACCACCAAATCCAACTCTTCCACTTCCTCTTCTAGTTATAAACATCCTAAAGAAAGGTCAAACGTTGGTACTTTGTAGTGGTAGGAATGATGAAAAAATTTTTTAAAGAAAATATTAACTTCCTCATGAGTCTTCTTGAGAAGAAAAACATAGGATTTCTGAGTATCTCAAACCATCTTCATCATCAACTCACAAATGTTCTAAGGAAAAGACAACGGAAAGGAAAGAAAAAGAAAAAGAATCAACTAAGGAGAAAACAAAGGGAAGATATTTAGTTGTAGTTGTGTCACCTACTCCTACATGGGTTATTGACTCGAGTGCATTTCATCATATGGCCTCATCACACATAGAGTTTTCTTCATTAGAGCCATGTGACATGTCTTCTATTCATCTTTGTGACAACAATTCTACACCAGTTTTTGGGAGAGGGTATGTTGAAGTAAACTATGGTACTTACAATGATGCACTTAGTATCCCTTCACTTACAACTAATATTTTTTAGTTTATCAAATCACTCACCTTAGTCAGGGCATGTGGGTAGAGTTCACTTTGGATTTTGTTTATGTCAGAGATCTATACAATGACACTATCATTTTAGTTGGTATAGTTGATCATCACACTTGGATTTACTCCTCTCATTTTTTCCTCCTTTAGATTCTTCATCCAACTCACCTAGACTTGATGATATTTATGAGCCCACTTCTGATGATGATGAATCCTCTTCTAGAATAGTTGATTGCCATAGTGATGGGATCCACCTCCACCATCGACTTATCACCTACCACATCTTGAGAAGTTTTTTCTTGATACACCTACTTCTAGTCCACTGCATAATTTTTAGGGAGTGAGAACTATGATTCAGGACTCATCAGACATCAAGAAATATTCTACATAGTTTTAGGACATTCCACCTTCCTTATTTTCCATTTCTTTGGACTCACTATCCCTTCATGAAGTAGTAAATACTTATACCTCACATATGGATCATTTTTCCTTGGATAGGAACAATTCCTTATTTCGAGGATCTTCTTCTTATCTACTTGAGTACGGGGTGTCTTGTGCAACAAGTTTTTCTTCTTCTTGGGAGGATGAATAACACTTTTTATCTTCTTCTTATAGAAATATTGCAGTTTGTACATGGGTACCTTATCAGGAATTTAGTTGTCGGGACCCATTTGACGCATATTTCTTAGTTTTTAGGGATTTTCTTTATCTCTTGTAAGTGGAAATTTTTCCCACTAGGTTTTCCTCCACTACTTGAGACCTTTATTTTTCATGGTTACCTCATCAGGCCTAGTTGTCAAGACCCATTTCTCTCCTATTATTTTTTTCTAGAAAGATCATTGTCTATACATAGGTACCTTATCTAGCCTTAGTTTTTAGGACCCATATGACACATCTTTCTTAGATTGTCTAGGGGATTTCTCCTTCTTTTCTAACTTTCCATGACATCTATATAAGCTTCAATGAATGGGGTGTTAGTGTGAGGGATATTATTCACCTATATTAATTTATTATGTGAATTTACCTCACCCATGGTGAGTCATCTAACTTAGTTGAGATCATATATATTTATTGTGTCCTAAAAGTTATGAAAGAATCCATCATAGAATCTTTCATATGTGTCAGTGTGTGTCATACAGGAGTTACATTCCATTTATAGAATGTAACTCCATTATGGAGGTGTGATGGGTCGTGAATGGGAGTTACCCATCATTCCTATTTGATCGATGAGAATACCATACCTATTTTTTATTAATGCATGCATAATTTATCGTGGTTGAATTATTGCTTTGATCTTGAAGCTAATTCACTTCTCGGTTTGAGTGCAACTTCCTTGATGTGCACAAATTCCTTCTAGATCTCGTGCTTCTTGACTCTATCGGGATGGAGGGGGACTAACTCTGAAAGCTCCTTAGCAAAAAAATTCACTCGGACTTGGATATTTGAGGGTTGGGATTATGTGTAAGGTGACAAGTTCTTGATTCATTTATTTTTGTTATCTTGGCTTGTTGATTGCTTGCTTTTTTTACCCTTAGCCAATTTTAGTTGTTTAAATTAATCTCCTTTCATGTATATTGTAATAATTACTTATAGGGGTAAATGATTTCCATTTTTGGTTGATTCTTAAATTGATTTGGATGGATGAAACTTTTATTTTTTAATAAATTCAGATTTTATCTTTGGGGCCATTTTTAGTGAAGTGCGGGACAAGTAAACCTTATACCACACTCCCAAAAGTCATCCTTAAACCTACCCAATAGGTGTATTTTTTGTTGTTGGAGTTTTAAGCCTTTTGGGGCTCATTAAGACCCCATAAAGGTACCTTGGGAAAAAATATTACCTACCATGTACTTTGGATGCAAGTTTCTTTTGGAATGACTTGGGACATGAGTGTTACTTATTTTTGAGTTGATGGATTTTTGACCTTTTTAATACTCCATGTCTTTTCTTGTATTATTTTATGTGAAGTGATGGTTTTTAGATTTGGATTTGGATTTGGTCCATGTGGGCATGGATTTGATTTAACGGTTTTTTGGGGATTTGACTTTCCTTGGGAGTTTAGGATGTTGCCACTTGGTACCATCTTAAGGTGGGTACTCCTTGAATATTTTCCTATTTAAGTGAGCTTATTTTTCCATTTTAGGGGAGAATTTCTCTTGTGTTTATGCTGATGGATTATTTTAGAGTGATTGAATCTTGGAATTAAAGAGAGGAAAAGATGAACAAGATGTGGGTACTTTTCCATGTTTATATTCTTGTAATTTTTATTTATTTTACCATCCTTCAATGGAATGTTATGATTTTGATGCTCAATTAAGTTACATGTTGACTTACCATGTGTTGTATACTTGATTGCATCTATTGTGGCGCCATCAAGAGTGTTGTGCATATGGGGGAAGGTAGGGGCATTAATTAGACATAAGTAATTACTAAACTAAAATAAACTTGTTTGTTAGAGGAACCAAAAGGGCTTGGGATTTATTCTAGTGGAGTGATAAGTGTGTTTTGGTATACACTAGGTGGAGTTATAAGTGGCATGCATTTTTATTTATTTTGGAGGAATACATAAATCATGCCCACCCCTTAGTGGCACGATAAGTGGTTTGGGAATGCCTCTAGTTCCCCTTGCAAGCTTGCAAATCTTGATAGTGTGTGATTTATTTAAAAGTGTCCTCCTTTATCTCTTGAGTCCTCTTGTTCATATATTTTTTGATTTCTTGAAATTGTTGTGTGTTAGGTTTATTGGAAAAAATTTGTGATCTAAGTCTCGGTGTTAGCTATGGAGTCTTCTCGTGAGTTAAGGATTCCACGGGGAAATGAAATGAGATTTTACCCATTGCATGGTTGGGAGGTTAATGTCACCTCCACCTCTATTTTGGTGTTTGGATGTGATGTTGGTTGGTGGAAGAATATTTTGGAAAGGAAGATCTTGAATACTTTGTTGTATCTTGTTATGTGAAACCAAGTTGGGTTTTGAAAGAAAATTGTAATTTGGGAACTGTGAGTTATGTATTTACAATGTATCATTGATCATATAAATGTGTCTTATATGCTTGCAAAAATCATTGAAAAGTATGGGATTGAGAAAAAGGAAGTTATAAACAAATATTTGTTGTTATTTATAAATGTATATATGATTTCAAGAAAATAGAAGTTCATTGTTTTGGAAATTGGTATGATGAATATAAGAATGTTGTGATCTTTGTCTACCTCTCTTTCTCTAATGATTTGCATCATGGGTGTGTCAATTTAGTAAATTTTTGGAGAGCATGGATGTATTGATTAATGGATTTATTGAAGGTTGCTTCACCTTTCCTTATTCTTAAAAAAGGTGATAAGTTTAAGAAAACAAGTAGTGGGATGGATATTATAATTGTTGGATCTCTTAAGTGCAACTGAAAATGTTTATGGAAATTCCCTCTCTCTCAAATTGTTTTACAATTTTTTTAGAAAGGTACTTCTAAATGATATATTTATCACTTAGTAGATATTGTCATGAATATAATTGTGCAAGTTTGATTGTGAGCTTAAAGTTCTTAATAACTTGGAAAATATAAGTCATTTTGTGTTAGTGAAACCATTGCAAAACTATATATTAATCATTAGATATAAAATCCTTCATTTTCCAAATTAACTTATCATGTCTTATTGAATAAGAAATATCTAGGAACAAATATGTTATAGTATGTAAACATTTTGATTGTTTAAAAAGTAAATACTATGATAAAATAAAATTAGCATAACATTTCTTATTTGGAGATTAGTATCAACTTAGTTAACTAACTAAATAGCCCTAGAAACCTATATATACATATATATATATATATATTATATAGATATATGTGGTTTTCTAATTAATAAGTTTATATATAAACAAAATGAAATTGTAGTTATTTAAAATAAAATATATTTAAATTTGGGTCATGGCCACACTGGCCACGACCCCCTACCCCCAACTATATGGTGGGTGGGAAATGACTGACCCACACCCTACTCCTTAGGCCCCCTCGCTTCCCACAGTTGGGTGGGGACGACTAAGCCATCCCCACACCCCCGAAAACTCCTCCTTACTCTCCACACCATACCCTCTCCTGTCACTCCCACATCTCTGTACCCTAATTCATGATGTGGCCATGTCACCACCTCACCCCCTTCCCCCTTGTCCCATGAGGCCCTTTCACCTTGCTCCCGAGCCTGCAAATCTCCACAATCCTTCCTTGAACCTTGTGACTCCCTCTCCCGGACATTCAACCTTCTAAAAGAATATATATATATATATATATATATATATATATATATATAAATTTGTATTAAATTTTTAAATATAAACTAATATATATACACACACACAAGAACCCCTCCAACTAATGTCTAGTTATCCTTGTAAAAAAATAAAGATCCTCCATTAAACCTCGAAAGTAAAAAAATAAGAGAGAGATAAGAGACAATTAGAAGGTAAAATGAAAGTGAGAGGAGTATAGTAGATGAGTTATTGGGTTGGATTAGGGTTTCTAGGTGCCCTAGATCTAAGGGAGGAGGATGTTCAAGTCTAAGGTCTTATATTTCCTCCTCCTCTTCCACTTGGGTCAAGTTGTCTAAGTAAAATGATAGGTGATTTTAATTATAAATAGGTTTTTATTATTCTATTTGTAGCTATGGTCTTAATTTGGAATTAGACTTCACACATAGCTTATAATATAATGTTATTATTTGATTAGCTTAAATTTTTGTGATAATTAACCCCCATAAAATATAAATGTTATCTTTTTCTATAATAAGGTTTTAATTATTCTTATAATCTAAGTTTTAAAATATAATAAACGAACACCAATATACTATAGTAAGTGAGTAAGTTATACCTTGAAAATTTATAAAGGAAATAATGGCCCAACTCAAATTAAATTTAATTGTTTTCCTAGTAGAGAAAAAAATTCATCATGCAAGACAATTATTATTAGGAGGTTCATTATATTTCTAAAGTATACAAGATGTTGCCTCATGATCATAGGTGGGTCAAGTTGGGTTTACCTCCAAACAAGGATTAAGTAAACTTCTTCCCTAAGGTCGAGTAATTAAATAATAATTTACCAAGATGTATCTAAGCTAAATTAACCTAATTATTTAGCTTTTTAAGTAAGAATATAGTTTAAATTGTTAGAAGTCATGCATACTTCAATAAGTATTGGTGCATATCTTTCCGCATACGACAATATAAATGTGTGTATATGGTTTACAAAAGGTATAATTGTAATAACACCCTTACAATTGTCTGTGTAATTGTTACCTCCTCACAGTTATTAGATTTTCCAATTTAACCATTTATAGCTGGAACACATGATGCAAATAACTCACAAGTGTGGACAACTAAGCGGCGTCGTGTAATGAAAAATAGTCCAAAATTAGTAACGTAAACTTGGAAATTTCTTCCCATTAATTATTTCTATACCTAATAACAAAAATTATTCCATAAGTTTCTACCTTTAAACTTACTTATTTTGTGAATAAAGTTTCTGGGTATCACACCTTGTATTAGAGAGTAAGTTTTACAATGCTTGGATCTCTAGGATAATTAATTTATTTCCTTGAATAAACATTTTTGAATCATTTTGAAGGATGTCTCAAGAGGAGAGCAAAAAATCACGGGGCACATCACACAACAGAGGATCCTTGAGATACAGGAGGAATAAATAGTGATCAATGCCCAACTCTTACGGGAGCTATATGACATATAGGGAGAATTATGAGAGGTTTTAGTAGAATCAAGGGCATAATATTTTCATCATAATGGAATATAAAATGAGGTATTACACTCGATAAAAATTGGATCGTCGTATGTGAATCATCACAGACCCGGGTGTGTATTATCGCTCAAGCATCACCACCATCAACCATGTGTACATCGGGTAGACTATGACTATTGCTTGAACAAATGAGGGAATATCGACATACTAGGACTAGGGGTCATGTTATAGGGGACCAAATATTATATGACCATTAATGGTGAACCTTTAAATAAGAAAAAGTGCATTTTTTGGCACCTTCAAACAATTCGAGCTCGAGAGCTTGCATGATTTGAGTATGTGGGCATCAATGATATTGAGTTGGGGGTAGAGGAAAGTAAGCATGCACGAGATTGGGTAGACACCATGAGAGGATGTTTCCATGATGACCTATATCAACCCCCATGAAAATAGGCACCGCAGAACCCTCTTGGTTCATTAATAATTTCATTAGTCATTATTTAATAAGACACGTTGATAATCATTTGAGCTACCTAGGAAAGTAAATGAAATTAATTGAAAGTAGGTGATATAATAATATGTGTGTTTTCCTTCCCGTTCAACCTTGTAAGGATGTTTTGCACCTATAAGACTAGTAGTTTGGTCACAATTTGAGCTCCATCTTGTGAATGATTATAAACCTAGGTAGATCCATTTTTTCCAACACACCTAATCAACATTGAATAGTGAAAAAATAGTAAAAAAAAAAACAAAATTATAAGCTATAGAGAAAAGGAATAATTAGAATACATTTTGGGAATAATCAAGAAAATACGGGACCAAAAATAAGCTAAAATTTATATGAACCATTCAAACAAACCAAATAAGATTATTGTATCTTGGGAAAATATTAAGAGGGTAAATGGTTGTAAACAAATACATATAATAACTAAGAGTAAATATCGGTTAAATGAAATTGAGCATGAATAAATTAAATATTTTAATCAAGCATAATGTTAATAACTAAAACAAGAAACAAACATAAGCGAACATGAATATAATTTAAAATGATTTTTAAATGTTGTTGTAATACATTAAAAGATCTTTATAAAAAGAGACAAGAAATTAATGTGGCATAAAATAATGTAAAAAAGTGAAATAAGTCAATAAACAAGTAGTAATCCTCAATAAGGAGCCATATTATTTAATTAGGTTTTCAATAATGTAGTTTATATAAAGGGTTTGAAATTATAATGATTAGGAGTAATACATGGAATATGAATTATAAAATAAGTAGTTAAATGACCCTTAATAATTCAAAAAAGGAGAGAAGTAAGGATAAAGGTCCTTATAATATTAAAAAGGTTTAAGAAGAAAATAGTAATTACCGCATGAACAAGTTGGTAAGTGCTAAGAAGTTAAAAATTGTATGGATTAGTAATTTAGGGAAGCAATTAATAAAACCACTTTTGGGACAAGAGGAGAAAGTGAAATGTGGTGTATGAATTTGAAACCACCAAATAATAGTAAACAAGTGAAAATAAGTAAATAGTATTGAATTAGAAGTCTATAGTGGGGTAAATAACGGGTTATCACACTAATGAATAACTGACATATATCAAAACAATTTAAAACTAAAATAGTATATGAGTAGGATGGATAGTTGGAGGTAGGTATATGTATAAGAGGTATTAAATAGTATGACCATGGAAACATAATGAATCAAATGAGAGGGTAAACTCCTAATAAATAATAATGGATGAAATACATGTCAAGTAAGTATAAAAAGGAATAAAGTAAATCAACAATTTAAGTGCACCTAAGCACACTAGGAACCCTATCAAGGAGTAGAAGAACAATCTAAGTGAAGAAGGAACTATCAACTTTCATAGAAGTTAGGAAACAAATTATTCTATACCTTCAAATGTGAGCATGTCATGGTGGCCTTCCTAATAGAAAATATTTAGGTTAGGTAAAATATGTTTAAGTTGATCCTAACCTCCAAAGAATTCATGTTAATAATGAGGTCAAAATTATATGCCTTGGATTATGTTTGCTAAGATAATTTCTAGTGATGAACGGGACCTTGTGGAAACCCTAGAATAAGAGTATCTCCATAACATCACTCAAACTAACCCTATTATGTGTTCATATAGAGTATGGCTATCACCAAGGTTTAGATCATAGTCGGTTAGGTTGTAAAAACATTTCCTCATTGGTTTCAAGATGGAACCAACCCTATCGTCAATGTATATCCTTAGAGGAGCAAAGTGTGGTGAGCAATATGGTGAGAGATGACTGGACCATCGTAGTCATTTTTACACCCGCCAAAGAACAAAGGAATCCCATGCACACTAGCCTATCACCTAGCGGTTGCTGGGCACTCACCCGAGGTATGCATGGGTGTTGAGTCTCTATTTTATGTGAGTTAAGTGGGAAACATCATCTATGATAGGAATTAAAAAGAGTGAGTGGAAACAAGACATACATTTATCATAGAACTTAGAATGGCTTCTAGACAAATGCAGTCATCCCAAACCGAATGGTACTTAACAAATTATAGATAGGAACCAAAATAGAAAGGAAATGCATAAGGATTTATATTTATTCCATAAACATTCATGAATCAAAACTGTAAGCTATAAACATGGACCAAAATCATTAATAACCATATTCAATCAAGTTTGGTAACCTCATTATATTCATTGGATCCATTACAAACTACCACAACTGTGCAAAGCATCAAGTCATACATCATAGCTGGATTTATACCCATCAGTTCTCAAGAGAAAATTTACAATCCCAACCCCTTATTACATCCTTTTCCTATAGATCCCTACCCAACTTATGGAGCTCTCATAGTATTCCTGCATGGCTTCACCTCCTTCTGCTTCTCCCTCCTTTTCCTTTGGCGGGTGCTTGTATTTATAGCCCTTCTCAACATCATCAAGCCTTCATGAGAGTTGTAGATCCGTTGCCAAATGTCTGAGGTGGTCCTTCATGGGAGCATGCTTCTTTAGGCCCGAGCTCTCCACTCCTTGTAATGATGGTCTTCTAGAAACTTCCATCACAGGGTATATTCCTTCTTAGGCCAACCTGTCTCTAGGCCGACACCTTATCCATTCTACATGTGTAGTCAGTCACACTTTTCTCATGTTCTACTTGATGTGTCAAATATGGATAAGTCTTGAAAACTTTGTTCTTTCTTGCGTGTGTGCCACTTGCTCTGTTAAACCCTCCTAGAACCCCTCGTCCTACACACTTTCTCCTCGCATGCCCTTCCTTTACTAGGCCTTGCAAATCCATGTGCCTTCTTGTACTTGGCTAGTATTTTAGGGGCCCAACATCACCCCACACTACGCCTGTTCTCCTCTCGCAGGAAAATTCCCTCAAAGCATAAAGAAGGAGAGAAATGAATGATGGAAGAGGTAAAGAATATGGGAAACTCTAACTACCATTACAAGAGGAGAGGGAAGTCCTTCCTTAATTCTACTTCCAATTTATCCCAAGTGCCCACTTCATTCTATGCTTGTTAACAAAGGTTTTCAACCAAGGTAATCACTTCATCAAAACCCAACTCCTCTCCCTTGGTACTCATAGTTTTGATGACCTCGTCTAACTGTTTGCCAATATCTTCAAGCTCGTCCATCCGATGAGTGATTTGTGGATATAATTCTTTAAGCTGGTTTTTAATTGAGCCTCACAAGGTCTCAATAGCCTCTGATTTCTTCTCCACTTTGGCTAGAATTTTATCTCTCAACCCTATTCCCTTGTTATTTTCCTAAAATTCTTTGAGCTCTGCCTCATAAGTGGCAGCTAGGATACTTTCCAATGTATCCCTATCTACACAATTGTCATAGGAAGCATTTGCTACCAAAGCGATGGCCTTTACATTGGTGAGGATATTGTTATATTGAGCAAAAATTTCCACCACCTTCATTCTATCCTCCTTTTTTTGGAATGGCAACGCCTCTTCTATAGACTTAAGTGCCAAAGGTTGCCTCTCCATGGTGAGGATGCCAGTTAAATCTTCTAGGTACTGTAGGCTTTATTCATATTTCTGGGTGGTTGGAGTCAAGTCTAGATGCTTCAAGATAATAGCATTTGTGATCATCTCCACCTTCTTGGATACCTCACATACCCTTGAATTTTCTTCCTTTAACTCCCGTCTTATCCGAGCGCCGACTAATTCTTCATGTTTTAACTCCTTAGTTCTTTCCAGGAGCTCCTCATCCCTCTTCTATAGCTCCACCTCTAGAATCTTCACTATGTTATTCCTCCTGAAGATTCTCGGCTTCAATTTTGACCAAGACATTGTTCGGTGCATTGCAGACTTGATCGTTAGATAGTTATTGAGTGTTTGCTAAAGGGTTGGTTCATTTAAACTTCGACACTTCCATCAAATCCCCTTGGCTCACTTCAAACTCGGATCATTGAGGTGGGACTCAAATTCCCATGAAAGCATTTTCCTTATCTGCGGGTATGCACCTTCGTATCAAATAATGTCATGGCTATGATTCTTGCTATCTTGGAATGGTGCTTTGGAAACATGTGTGCAACACCTTGTTTGGATCATTAACATAGTTCATTATGGGTTTCTCGGGTCTTTGTGCACCTTCCTCTTGTGCACGTACCTAAGGAATAAATACCTTCAAACCGGGGCCTCCTCCAAAGGCTACTCGTGATCTTTTCCCACGCTTTCTTCTTTATCATCATTCATTACTAATTTAGCGCTGCACTCCAACTCTTTTACTACCAAGGCTTCAATGATTTTTTCTACTTCTTTTTTCGCCTCATTTATCTACTCCTGCGTGAGGCTTGGATTCTAATTTTCATACTCACGTATTCACTTTCTCCCTTATTTTGGGAGCCTTCCTCCTCCTAGCTACCCTTCCTCCACACGAAGAGAAACTCATTTTCTCTTCTTCTCTCTCTTCCTCTGAATCATGCACATCAAACATTGGTGGTTCCTGGGCTCCTTCAGTTCATCTTCTTCATCATCATCCCTCTCTCCTCTGTAGGCCTCCAAGCTCTCTCGTGTCCTCCGAATCAACCTCATCCATCACTTTTTGTTTCTTCCTAATTGGGGATTCTAGTATAGGAGATTTTTCTATTTCTTCTTCCTTCTCTTGGTGACTTCTCCTTTGTAATAGGTTTTTCAGTTTCGGTGTCTTCTCTTTAACTGGATACTTCATCCTATGTGTGTAAGTACGAGTCCTAGTGCTTATCTCTGGATCACCCACTTGTGGTGTACTTTGGACATTTGGTTCCTTCTTCCTGCACCTCTTCTTTCCTTTATCCTGCCGGTGCAGGATTCCTTCTTTCCACGGGGTCTTCGGGAATGTAGACATCACATTCCAAGTATGTTCCCTTCTCAAACTTTGGTCTTATATGTAGATATACCCTTGCCATGGTCTCTCATGCTATTGGAAAAGTAAGAGGCTTTGTCGTTTGAACTTTGTGGGAAAAATACCTCTCCATGTATATGTGTTTCACCATTTTCTTTACTTTATTGAGATGAAATAGATAAGGTAAGGGCCTAGGAGGAATACTTGTTTATGTTGGTCAGTTGATGGTTGTTGCACGTGTTTTGACTTATCAATCCAATGTTAACTATGAGAGATTCCTTTTGGTTGGGAGGAACTACCTGAAATAGAAAACAAGACCATAAAAGAAGAGTTAAATAATATATGACAGTGGACTGCCTAGTGTGTGCTAGATCTAGGAAGTGTGATACTCCCTAGATGGCTCTCAATCCACTTTTTAAATCAAATTAATGCGAGAAATAAGAAAAATCCTACTGTAGTTGATATGATTTAGTATCTCATTCAAGCACAATAAGAAAATATAATATAACATGCTACGTTATAGTCGATTTGAAGGGTAGGTAGGTGTTAGATTAACTCGAAACCGGTCGTGGTAAGATTTTGGGTTATTTAGATCACTTGGTAGAAGGTTATGTGGTTTTGTTATTGGTAAAGGGGATGAAACACAGAGACCAATTTCGGTTGGGTATAATCGATGACGGTTTATGGGAAATTGACGATGGCCATTGGTGACCAATGTCAGTATGGTCGAGGTGAAAGGAACTCAAATGAAATTTGATTGTGGGAGTTGGAATGAAGCTAAAAAAGATGGAAGTATGGACAGGAGGTCTCGTGCATAGGTCTTAGGTATACTCAGAGGGGTGTGGGAGGTGAGAATGGGTGATTTGGTGGTGTGGGTAGAGGAATGGATGAGTCTACAAGTAGGTAGAAGATTGGAAAAGAACATGCAAAGTATAAACTGATAACAAAAGTAACAAGGCTATTATACTGAAATAGACTATGCTGGTAAAAGGTATACTTACTATGATATAGGCTTGATGGCTGAATGGTGATGGCAATTGATCAGAAGAATGGTGTTTGGTTCCATAAGTAGTGCTTCTGGAATGCTTTTATGAATGCAATACCTCCGAATCTACCTCGGTGCTAGTTGTGGATGTCTGGGTGCATGAAAAGACTTTGGTTCTGCTTACATGCAACTCTCTTCTCATACTCTTGATCTTAGAATGTGAAAACCAAAAACAAGGTTGCTAAGATTAATAAATGGTAATCGACGAGGGTTCTGGGTTGACCAACATCGGTTAAGGTGAGATTCCCTAGGTTTACTAAAAATGGTAGATCTTTCTGATTTCTTTGGCTAGGTTGGTTTATTCCCATGGATCAGAATGGAAGCTTCCCTTCTAATGAGTGGGAATGTGGTTAGAGAAATATTAGGCATGTTCTTTTAGGGTTAGACCAAATCTTATTTCATTAAGGCAAGTAAGATCAGGTCTTGGTTAGTTATGGAAACATCTCAAGAATAGGTCTAGGGTGAGGTGGCTAGGTGAGGTGGAAATTAGCTTAATTAAAATAATTAAGTAATGAATATTATGAGCATGGGTGTTAATTTAATTAAGTTAATTGAATAAATATTAATGTGGGGTGAAATGGGCCATGGTTAGGTGAATATGTTTAAGTTGGTTATTCGACGGAAATTGGGGCTAAGGGGAGTGTGACCCAATTTTAGTGTCTACATTTTGACCCTTTTTGTTGCATAGCTTGTATAGTAAGAATCGACGCCTGACAAAAATAAGATGTGGTTGTGTTGAGTGTAAGTGGAGGTGGTGTTTCCCAAGCGTGGTAAAGGTAACCTCCCTCAAACTAGGAACCTATGAGGTGAGAGAAGGAATTACTGAGTGGTTTGATAAAATGAGGAGGTGGGTGGTGTGAGAAAATAGAGTTAGGTATGGAGAAGGTGATGGTCGAGGGTATGGTTATGGTAAGAGGTAGGGTGGGTGATTAGATAGTGCATTCGGACATACGTACATGTTGTGAAATGTCATGAGATACAAGGGTTGCTCAACATAACAAATGTACATTAACTAGAGTTGTGGAGGTCATCTAAATAAGGGTTGTTGAGGTCCAGAGTATCGGGGTAAATGATACGGTCTGGGAACTCAATGAGGTAAGATGCAGGAATGTGTATGTGTGGTTTTAGTACATCCAAAAGGTCAAAAGGTCAAGTTTTTTCTGGATAAGGGTCATGGCCATAGGTAACGTAAGGCTATTAGGTTGAGAAAAATAGGTACCATCATCGTAAGATACAATAGGTGAGGACATGGGGTATCCACTTATTCAACGGCTAGGTGGGTAGGTGGAAGTAAAATTGGGTAATAGGGTAAAGGTCAAATAGGGAAAATAGGAAAATGGGCCTTGGTCAAAGGTAGTGAGTCGTGTGAGTTGAACACATGCACACGTATAAACCGGTGGCACAAGCACTGCAAGGTGAAGAGCTTGCAAACTCTACAAAGAACAAGTTGAAGTGAGTATGGTATCCAAGGTATAGGATATGGTGTGGAAACACAAAAGAGGTCAGTGTAGGAACATTTAGGTATGTTCTGCACACCAAAGGTCAGTCAGGATAAATAGTATGAAAATAGGCAAGGTAATGTCTCGTAGGCAAAACAACATGGGTAACAACTCCATAAGGTATAACGAGTAAATGGGGTCAAAGGTCATGAACAATGTTATGGATCAAGGCATATAAGTCACAATATGGGTACGGTTGAGGTACGGGTAAAAATAATAGGTCCCTTAACGTAATTTAGGACGGGTGTAGGTAAGATGGGTGGGGAGGTAGGTGGAAATAAGGGTGAGTAAGGTCAAGAAGGTGGTGGGAAGGGTAAATTTTGGTCAGAAATGGGGAAAGGGTATTAACAGGAGTATGAAAGGTAACTGATGCCGGTCATGCTTAACCGATGACGGTCTAGGTACAACTGACCACGGTTTTCTAGGGCATAGGAATGATGTCAGTTTAGGTATAACTAACCATGGTTTGCTAGGCACGCACCATTTTGGTTTAGGTATAACCGATGCCAGTCATGTCGGGGTATGGTTAAAAAGGAAATTTCTACTTTTTGTGGAATCATTTGTAATTTACCAAATAGGGGAAAATGACAGAGCATTGAATGAGTTGTGCTTTGTCAAGAAAAATTACGAGGGACAAGATCCCTACTGAGGTGGGGAGATCTAGTTGGTTAGAGGATCCAGGTAGACGGATCCATGAGATTGGGAAGAGCGAGGTGATAGGTGGAGATATTGGAGGTAGATTGTGACATGGCAGAGGTGAGATAGGGTTCGGGTGGACCATTGGCATAAGCAGCAAGACATGCCACCATGTCAAGACATCGGGATGAGGTAGGTTCTCAATCTTTCTTCGTATGGAAATAGAAAAGGGTGATATGGGTATGGGTTTTTGGGTAGGGAAATATAATTAAATTTGTGGGTAAAATTGGTGAAATGAGGGAGGTGGGAGGTCCGAGGTTGGGTAAATAGGGGTGGGGAGGGGTTTAGGTTAGCTTTGGGTAGGGTAGGATTGGTGATTAGGATAGTTTGTAAAAGGTTTGGAAAATGGGCGGGTTTGAATGGATTCGACTTCACTTGACAATGAACGATATTGGTCAATGGTTGGCGATATCGTTAGATATCGCCAACATCGGTTATGTATTAGGTGACCAATGTCGAGTCACAAGGACCAATGCCATTCATAAAGAACCGGTGCTAGTTGATTTTAGAGGAGAATAGATCGATAGGTAAAAAGGATGGGAAAATAAGGGCAAGGGATGGGAGATAGAAGAGAGGAGTGATAACGGTAAGGGTAATATGTTTACAAAGTATAATGAGTAGGGAATAGGTATAAGGTGTATGAAAAGATTGGTTTAACAAGGGAAAATTGGTAAAGTAGGTACAATAAGTAATAAGAATTGTTGACAAGGTTGATTAGGTACATTATGTGTTTGGTATGGGAAGGTTTTGACAATAGTGTGTTTTGTTAGGTGTAGGCGAGGGACCAGTTATGGATGCGGGATAGGGTACCGCCCACTCATGGAGGTACGAGGTAGTGTGACAACTAATGATTGGCACCATGTTGTAGGTTGGCCCGATTAGAATCGGGCGTTGCATGGAACATAGTTTGGGAGCCAAGTTTGATGGTTTCCCTCATCGACAGATGGGACTCAGTGAATAATACCTTCCATTTGCCGATAGGTGAGATCACAGTCACCCTAGAGGATGTGTACAAGATCTTATGGTTATTAATAGTGGGGACACATGTGTATTCTATCTCCTCAAAGGCATATGAGGAGTTGATGTTGACCGTGTTTGGTAAGGGGCTGGTGGAGATGAGGTTCCATAGTGCTAGTATGAGCTATAGAGATATGTACCAGGCCCATCCAGGAGGAGATGAGGCTAGTGGTGCTGCGATGGAGGTATTTTTGTTTTTAATTTCCAGGACACGGAGGGTGGGAGATTCCCATGGGCATTGATGGGGGTTCTTCACGACATGATGGAGGATAGGACCTGGTTTGCATGGGCACCAACATTCTTGGTGCAGCTATACAAAGAGTTATGGGCCTATGGGAGGCTAGAGGTTTAGCCTATGTTGCACATTTCTACTACATTACTGGGAATATCAAAGATAGTTGGTATGCCTCATCCAGATGCATTTGAGGCGGGCTTGGTCTAAGTAGGCTATAGACGATGGGTACCTGCTATTGGAGAGCACCAAGCCTTGCCAGTGGCTAAAGATGATGTAGCCTATTATAGGCATTTTCTAGAGGGGTTGTCCAATGTGGACATCATTTGGAGGCCATATGTGGGTTTCCCTGTCATATGGGTGGATGGCCAAGGAGTTACTGAAGAGTTGCAGAACTGCTCCGATGGAAAGAGGGGTGACATGCAAGAGAACACAAGATGATACCTGCTGACATGGTTAGATTGCAGTTTGGGATACTTCAGGATATACCCCCATCCTTCCCACAGTATAGGAGGGATGACATGGAGAGACCTCTACCTCTACCACATCCAACAATGCCGACAGTAAGGGGAGGAGGAATAGGTGGTAGACCCTATGATTGATGACACTAGGGTGATGGATAAATACCGATAGTGGTGGGTTGTGCATTTACGAGTAGTATCACCAAGGTCAGGGCAACTAGATTTAACCACCATAAAAGTGGAGAGGGATTCCCTTCAAGGGTAGGTGGCTACCCTGATTACACAGTTGGGGATAGTGTAGGGGAAGCTGACAAGTTCAGAGGCACAAGTTGCTATTTTACAGGCACAGGTGGCCACTCTACATGCCCAGGTAGCATAGGGACATGTACCGCATAGGATGGAGATGGGGATGGGGTATAGGTGGCCTCCCTATAGGCATATGTTATAGGTTTATAGGGCCATTTGACCACTGCACAGGTGCAAGTTCAGGGCCCTTCGTTGAGATATAGGCGAGGGGGGGACAAGTTCCCTCAAAGACAGCACATGCATAGGGACAGTGGTCTCTCTTACAGTACCAGTGAGATAGTTTCCTGAGAGATAGGTATAGGGGCTAATGCTGATGGTACCACCATAGAAAATATCTATAGGTAGGTTAAGGGATGCCTTAGGTGAGGTGAGGTATTACCAGGATCAGCTGATGGCCACAAGGATAGATTTCCTATCCTATGGAGAGTATATAACACATCAGCCTCAAGTGAGAGGACTAGGTCACGCACCCACAATGTGGAGAGCATGGGGGCATCGAGCCCTAAGACAGGTTAGGTGATCTCACCAGTTCATGAAGGCTAGCCCCAGGTGAGGTACTAGCAGATATTATCCCAGAACCCATGGTGGGTGGTAAGATGTTAGCGGGATGCCACATCGTAGCGGTGTAGGAGGAGAAGAAAGGTGAGATAGATATGGAGGATATATAGTAGGGTGATGTCTGATAGCCATATGTACCTCTTATTTTGTATAGTTGTTTATTTTTGATATATATATGCCTGCAAGTAAGTCAAGAGAGTGAGGATGTAGATGAGAGTTTTTTTTTTTTAATCATATACCAGCTTTTCGTGATCTTTGAAGATGGTGAGGTTGTATATGAGATTTTTTGAGAGACTGGTATTTATTTATATCCATGTACACATGTGTGTATACACAAACTTTCTGATTTATAGCTGATGGTACTTATAGCATGAATGGGGTTATTGATTTTCGTTCTATCATTATGCATGTATGTGATGGAAACTAAGTGTATTAGGAATGATAGAGTCAAGTTAGTTTAGGCATGATTGAGTCAGTTTGGTTTAGGTATGATTGAGTCAAGTTGATGTAGACATGGTGGAGTCAGGTTGGTTTAGGTATGATTGAGTTAGGTTGATTTAGGCATGGTGGAGTCAAGGTTGGTTAGGCATGGTTGAGTTAGGTTGATTTAGGCTTGGTGGAGTCAAGTTTTATTTAGGCATGGTTGAGTCAGGTTTTATTTAGGCATGGTTGAGTCAGGTTGGTTAGGCATGGTTGAGTTAGGTTGATTTAGGCATGGTTGAGTCAAGTTTTATTTAGGCATGGTTGAGTTAGGTTTATTTAGGCATGGTTGAGTCAATTTTTATAGTTGATTGAATTTCTAATTCATTAATTTGTGTAATTAATGATGGTATGGATCGTGTTAAGATGATTTTTAGGAAAATGTATGATTATGGTAAAGAAATGGTAGACATGATGAAATGAATGTATGAGTTATGATGATAAAGATGTTTAAAAATTGTTGCTTGTTTGGTTTAATTTCCAGTTATTGATATAGAAAGGAAACTAACTAGGGTAGAATGTGAATAGGAAAGGGAAAGGGGGAATTGGTTAGGGTAGAGAGTGGCTGAGCTAACCTCTAAGGGCCCCATGCCTTGAAGTTGCCTACATAGTCCCGACGAAAAGGGACCTCAGGCCGATGTAGTTCTCCCATAAGCTAGGGAAGATTATGATGAAGTAGAAGAATGGGTTGGTAAGTGTTAGGCATGGTTGAATGTAGGTCATAGGCATGATTGAGTGTAGGTCACATGCATGGTTGAGTGTAGGTCACAAGCATGGTTGAGTGTAGGTCACAGGCATGGTTGAGTTTAGGTCATAGGCATGGTTGAGTGGTTGTTGAATATATGTGTTGATGATCTAGTCATGTATAGGATAAGCAATAAATAATGAGGAAGAAAAATGGTAAGAGGTGGAAAAAGAGCCACTAAATTGATAAGAAACCTAATAAGTTGACTATACCTAAGAGGGGCTTATGAATAGAAAAACCTAAAGGCATTGCATAATGGACAATTCTAAGGGTGAATAAAGTCGCATAATCACAAAATGTCACTTTATGGAAAGTCCCTTGAGTAACAAGGAAATTAGGCTAAAAAGGAAAGGAGGTGAGAATATATGGTTTAGCATAACTAAGTGTACAACAACATGTCTTTCAGAACAAGAAACCTAGGATCAAGAATAGGCAAGTCCATGACAAAAATTTCATCTTTTTTTTCATTTGTTTGTTTTTAATAGACTCATCGATGTAAGAATTCGATATGGGATGAGTATATTATCTCCTTGAGGTCTTCGTGAAGCTGATTGATGCAGGAAGCTTCTGGATATTTTTATTAGATTTTGAAATAACTTGATATAGTTTTCCTTCAAGCGAGTAGTCTATTTATAGCAGTGGAATTAGAGTGAAGAGATGTCCCTTTTGAGAGAGTCATCTTTTGCTGGAATTTTGACTCAAGGAGTTACATCCCTTTTTTTTTGGACGTTTAAGTCATGGACAAGACTATAGAGGAAGAGTAGGTTCTTATTTGGACGAAAAAACCATAGTAACTAAGAGTTAACTATGAAAGGGGTGGTTTTGAGTGATGAACAACCATGGGATTCCATCCTATAGGAGACAAAAAGTATCCTTGAGAACATGCTACTAGTAGAGCCGTGGTACTCATATTGAAGATAAGGATAGAAAGTGACGAGTAATCACATGATTCTTGTTTAGTCGTGGATCGTAAAAATTTGTAATATGGAAGGTGGACAACACTCAAGGGATGAGTGATCAACTGACAGAAAGTGGTATAGAACTTGACATCAACAATAAAATGGTCGAAGATGCAAGGCATTAAGGGGCTTAGGTTTGGGTTTACCTTCGAGTGAAGACAAACGATAAGCACATGATCTATAGGAATGAGTGATGATATAGGTCCGAGCCAATTAGGAGCAAATTTTCCCCGTTTACTTTTCTCCTCTTTGGTTACATGTTGATTTTCTTTTAGGACGAGGTCACCGACCTGAAAAGTTTTTTCATGAACACATTTTTCATAGGCATGTTTGATACATTTTTGGTAGATTTGGAGATGGTCAAGAGAATTGAGATGATGTTCATCTAATAACTCAAGTTGCGCCAAACAATATTGGCAAAAATTATCATCGTTAAACATGTCGTGTAGTGAGATGCGGAGAGATGGAATCTATATTTTGAGAGGTAAGACAACCTCGGTACCATAGACCAGAGAAAAGGGTGTGGTAGCAGTCGAAGTGCGAATACTAGTGCGATAAGCCCACAGGTGAAAGGAATGTGTGTATGCCAATCCTTCCTAGTATCATCAACTACCTTCATAAGAATTTTGTTCAAGGTTTTATTGGTTGATTCAGCTTGGCCATTGGTTTGTAGGTAATAAGGGGATGAGAAACTGAGTTAGATGCCAAAAGCATCGCATAGTTTGCAAAGGGTTTTGTTTTTGAATTGTTTTCCATTATCAGTGATGAGGTGGTGAGGAACACCAAAGTGACAAATGATGTGATGGTTGATGAATTTGCATATCTTCTCAAATTTTGTAGAAATGAGGGGAATGTCATCTACCCATTTAGTGTAATATTTAGTAGCGGTTATGATCCATTGGTGGCATTGTGAAGAATGGGGTTGATCTCATCGACAAGGTCTAAACCCCATTGAGAGAAAGGCCAAAGGTCTCGTGTGACCTGCAAGGAATGAATAGGTGTGTGATGGAGATTAGCATGTTCATGGCATTTCATGTAATGCTTGACATAATCACAATAATCATGGTTCAGTGGTTTGCCAATAATATTGAGGTGAAGAATGCATTTTGAGACAACTAAACCACTAAATTGACCTCGAAAATTCCATCTGGACTTCCTTAATGGTGTAGGGAATTTTAAAACTTGTAAGGCATAGTAAGATAATTCCATCAAAGCCACATTTGTAAATAAGACCACCCATAATGACATAATGGGAGACACTTTTAACAAAGGCTCATTGTCCATTACGAGTGAGATTGGAGGGTAAAATGGGAAGGGAAAGATAGTTTGCATATTACTTATACCAAAGGTCACGTGGGTCAGGGGCAATAGTTCCGACAAAGTAGACCTCACGAGGTAAATAAGAGGGTGATTTTATCCTTTATACTATGAAAAAGATTTTAGAGTCAGTGGCAAAGCAGTAATCGAGAAGCCAAGCATTCCATAGTATCCGTAAATTTATTGGTAGTTCGTGGGGTGGTTTGAAGTGCGTAATGGTAAAAGGTGGTCAAAATTATGTCTACATGATGCATATACTTTTGAAGTATCTCATTAAAACACTGGTATATACCATTGACTTGGTTTATGACCAACTGAGAATCGCCAAAGATATTGATTGAATTAACATCTAAGGCATAAGCAGCCTGGAGACCCAATACGAGTGCTTTATATTCAACAATATTGTTTGTACAATCAAAAGCAAGTTTTAAAGACAAAGGCATAGGTTCACCATCAAGAGGAATGAGGATAAAAATATCCCCACCCCCATGCCGACACTTGTAGCCATCGAAGAAGAGTGTCATTTAGTAAGCGGGTTATGCGGGGAAAGGGTAGCTATAGACTCATCTGGGAAATCGAAGTTAGATGGTTGATTCCTAGAAATAAGTGTCAGCCAATTGGTCAGTGATAGCCTGGACCTTGATGGGATTTTGATGAATGAATTTGAGGTCAACATCATCAAGAAGCATAAGCCAACATGTGACACATTGATGTTGATAGAGTTTGGCATACATATAGTGTAATGGGTCAGTATTAGTAATGATGAAGATTTTGTGATTGAGTAGGTAATGGTGGAGTTTGGTAGCGATGAAAAACTAAGGCTAAGTAGAGTTTTTGGTGTGAGTATATCTATTTTTGTAGTCAGATGGGTACAACTTATGTAATACATTGTTGATCTCGTGGTACTCGTCACGATGAGCGAGCATAACACCTAAAGAATGGTCAATTGTGGAAATATATAGGTAAAAGGGCTGGTCATCCTTAGGAGGAATGAGCACTAGTGGTGAAGGAGGTATTTTTAAGGATTTGAAGGATTTATGACATCTTTCATCCCATTTGAATGACACGTATTTCTTGAAAAGATGATGGAATGGCAGACAACGGTCGGAAAGTTACGAGATAAAATGATGAATGGATTATAACTTACCGTATAGGCTTTGAAGTTGGCAAAGATTAGTGGGTGGAGGCATTTCCAAAATGGCCTTGACTTTAGCAAGATCGAATTCTATAACACATAAATAAATGATGAAACCTAGGCGTTTTCTGGAAAGTACCACAAAGACTCACTTCTTTGGTTAAAGATGCACACAGTACTTGATGAGATGGTCAAAGATGAATTTAAGGATGGGAAAGTTTTTGGTTCGATGTTTAGATTTGGATAGAAGATCATCTACGTAATATTCTAATATGCGATGCATGATGTTATGGAAGATGTAAGTCATGGCTCGCTAATATGTAGCACCAAATTTTTTTAGGCTAAAAGGCATGACTTAATAGAAAAAAGTTCCCCAAGGGGTGATGAAGGCAGTCTTGTGTTGATCTTATGTAGCTAGTAATATTTGATTGTAACCCGAGAAACCATCCATGAGTGATAAAATTTCATGGCCAATAGTGAGATCAACTAATTGGTTAATGCCCGGTAGGGGGAAATCATCTTTTGGATAGGTGAGATTGAGGTCATGGAAGTCGATGAAAATGTGGAGTCCCCTTGTCGCCTTTGTGACAGGAACAATGTTAGAAATCCATTGGGGATAATCAATGGGTAGGATGAAGGAAACCGAGAGAAGGTGCTAAAGCTCTTCTTTGACTAGAAGAGCAATGCAAGGATGCATTTTCCGCAACTTTTTTTATGGGTTTGGCATAAGGAATGGTTACGATATTATGGACCATGATTTTTGGGTCAATACTAGGCATATCAGCATAGGACCAAGAAAATGCATTTCTATGGTCCCTGAAGGAAAGAGGTGAAGGCTTCTTGTTTAGTAGCATCTAAGGATTAGCCGATCCTTAGAATGTGCGATTAATTCGTCTTAAGTATTAATGTTGATTTTGATGGTTGATTCATTCAACATGGTTTGCATCTCAGAAGGTAATGACTGATGAATATACGAATCTTCCACACCAAGGTCGGTGAGGATGGACTCATCATCCTGACATTGAATGGCGTTAATAGAAGGTGTATTGTCATTGATCTTGTCAAGATACAAGAATGGGAGAGAAGAGGGAGCTTTTGCCATCGCGTTGATAGGTCAGTGGTCTTAGGGAAATGGTGTTTATGAATTTTTTTTAAGAGGAATAGATTCAAGATCTATGGACTCCGTGGGTGAAGATGGTAATGCAGGTGAATGAGTTAGAGAATATTTTTCATCCTAGATGAGGTCAACATGACACTTCTTGGAAGGTGGTGCATCAAAATAAATGTAACTACGGTCATTGTGTTTACGAGAGGTACATGAAATGATAGTATGGCGGCCCTATTTGTAAAATCCAAAGCTAAATCCTTTCCATGCACACTAGTGGAGGAAAGTGTGAGCGAAGTGGAGGTTAGTGAGGGAGTGTAGGTTGGATGAAAATGGTTGGGTTTGGGATGGAGGTTTGGGTTTATAGGTGGCCATATCAAGTCCCCCATACATTAGATTAGTGCAAAGGTGGGGAGGGCCATAAGGAAAAATGTCACCGATGCAGATGTCATAATTGGGGTGTTGACGTAGGTTCCCATACTCTTGTGGGGTGAGGAAGGTGTTAATATTGTATAAGCGATATTCCCCCAGAGTGAGGCATTGAAAAACACCTTCTAAGGGATCAGTAGCTAGTATGTGGGTAGTGGGGATAGATGACTCACTAGATGATGGGGCAACAGGTGGGTCAGTGGTAGAGGCTGCAGTAGCAGTGGGGATAAAAATGTTAGATGTAGAAGAGGTAGTGGCATGGACTTGTAGGTGAAGTTGAAGTAGGAATAGTGGAAGATGTCTTGACTAGTACAAGAACATCATTGGGCTGGTATATCATGTTACATGTCTTCAAAGGTGACGGGTTGGCAAGGATGGTGCAATTATGTCCCTCATGTTCAAATTTGAGGTAGTGGTGTAAAGTCAAAGGGACACAACCCATGACGTGGATCCAAGGTCAGCTGAGCAATAAGTTATCTTTGGAACTCCCATTCTAGGATATAGAAATTTTTGGGATAGTGCGCGGACCTATGCGGACATGGAGAACGACGGTACCTAGGGTAGAGGTCATGGTGTCATTGAAGGAGCGCAACATAACTAGGTTATCATGCATGTAATTGGCAAGTATTCACATTTGGTCATATGCATAGGAGGAGATGATGTTAATACTAGCACCACTATCGATCATAATGCATCATATGCATATATTATTGATAAAGACAAAGATGAAAAGAGCAGGGTTGGGGTCATCGGATTGGAAGGGAGCGATCTCTTCATCTGAAAAGATGAGGGTGGCTACTTGGCGAGTAGGTGGAGGCGTAGAGGAAGGTGATGACCTAGTGAGAGAGGCTACGTGGTGAGGGGTAATGATGGAGGCTACGGGCATGGGGTCATTTGGTAAAACCTCAATAGATTGAAGGACCTCCATGAGGGCTTGACGATGTGACTCAGAGGTTTGGACAAGGTCATATAAAGACATTTTGAGGGGGGATTGGTGTAGTTGTTTTAGCATTGTGTGATGTGTGACCCCATTGGAAATAAGATATGTAGGACCTCGAATGGTGACTTTGGGTATGGGTGCGGATGGTATATTGGGTATAGGGTTGGTTGAAGGCCCGGTTTCCTTTTACTTGGCCTTGTCTTTCGAGCACGGGTGGTAACATGAACCATGTTAACTTGAGGGGAGGTGGATGAATAGGGTGTTTCATGGAAGGTATAACAATATGAGGGACAAAACCCTAGTGGGGGATACGATCCTTGTGAAATGAGTAAGGTGCATTGGTATTTGGGTGGTGGTTTGGCCAACTCTCTTATATGGACCATGTTAATCTCGAATCTTGGGGGTGGATCAAAGAATTGTGGGGTGTGGATTTTGATCACTGAGAAGGTAATGGGAGAAGATCTATGGAAATTGGTGAAGGCGAAATGGGGTCCTCATCAAGAAGATCGTTGTCATCAAAATTTTCTTTGGGAGGACATAATTGGACAAGAGTGGTTTTTAAAGCCTTACAATTCTCTACATCATGTCCTAGCACATGATGGTAGGTGCAAATTTTAGTTTTGTCAAACCCTTTTGGTTTGGGTTTGAGTGGGTCATAAGGTCTAAGAGGTGGTAATTTGATGATAGAAGTTTCAAGGAGATTGGTTAGGATTTTGGCATAGAACCCCGCAGAGGGTCACAATGGGAGGTGAATGTGGGTTTGGGTACATGTATGGCTGATTGTGGAGGAAGAGGATTTAGAAGAGGTGAAGTGGGTTGGTCCACTAGTTTGGTGTGTTGAGTGGTCTTCAGTTTTTGTTGTATCTACTTGGGTATGGGCATGGTAGAAGAGTTGGTGATTGAAGGTTTGGTTGGTTTAACTACCTTATTGGAGGGTAGTGGATTTTTATCTTTAGGTTTTCCATTTTTGGGAAAAGGTTACACTAGTGTACGTGATGTAGATGGTAAAGTAGATCTTTGGAAGGGGACGGGTGACCCACGCTGGGGGTAAGCTCAAAAGTCTTTGCGGAGGTGGTCGGTAGAGGTTGGGTAGAAGGCATGAGTGGACGAGAAGAAAGTGTCATGGATAGTGAAGAAGTTATGGATGGTAGTGGTGGTATGGGTGGTAAGAAGGTTATGGGTGAGAACGAGAAGTGTATGACGGTCGCTTGGGTATATTAGAGGTCCATGATGAGGAGATGGATTGCTGCACTCTTGGTTTGTTGGTGGAAGATGGTTGCTTGACCTGTGGTCGAGGGGTGAGGCCCTAGGATGGATGGAAGAGGTGAAGGTGATAATGGTGTGGGAGGCGAGGTTGGTGTATGAGGCATAGGAGGTTGGTTTTTCTTTTTAGGGACCGAAGTAAGTTTAGTGTTAGTTTTGGAAGATGTTGCTAAATCTAATTTCATGGGTGGGTGAGTAAGGTTTGATGTTGGTATGACCCCTAAGGTGGTGATGGGTTTAAGTAAAGGAGATGATATAGGCGTGGGTTGGTGTTTAGGTGTAGATGTACGTTGGGTCATGGGAAGAGGTGCATGTTGGGTTATGGTTGGTGATATGGAAGGCATTGCAATAGTTGTGGTCGTGTTTGGTTTAGTTGCTCAAAATAATTTTGGATAGATAGTGGAGGAGTCGGTGAGTGACAAATGTATTTGGGTTGAAACTAGAAGTAGAAGGCATCCCCAAAGTAAGGCTCTATCAACATAGTCCAGGTGATCGACCAAGCATGAAAATGGTACTGTTATAAGTGGGGATGATGTGAATCGAGTAGAAATCCCTGCAAATTTTTTTGAGATATAGGGAAATGACTAGCCTTAGATTATGTGGGTAAGAGAGTCGAAAGAAGATCAGCAAGATCTTGAAGGTTTGATGGCGAATGGTCATTGAAAGGTAATGGTATTTTGATAGGATCTTCCATGGATAGAGGAGAGGAAGGGCTAGACAAGGTGGAATCTCCTTGTGATGGTATAGGTTAAGGACATGTATCTCTTATGAGTAGGAGAGGTGCCACTTAAAACTACTCAGAAATTTGAGGGGTCAAAGGCGGCATGCTATTTATAATCTCTTCCATGGGTGAAGGAGAAAAGGAAGGAGGTTACTCTATGGGTGGAGTATATGAAATAGGTTCTTGTGTAGGTAGGGGATCTTGGGATAATATTTTATCTATAAAAGGAACATGAGGCAATTAGGAAGCACCTCGTATGTCATCGAAAATAGATTAGACCTCGCGGACATTGCTATCATTGTTTGAAGTGTCACTATCTTGGTTGGAAGATGGGGCATGATTAGGGAATGGCTGCTTGAATATATGTAGGTTTTGGTTAGTGGGTCATTCAGCTATCTAAGACTACATCTCCATTATCTAACATTTCTTGGATGATATTCTTTAAGGTGATGTAGTTATTGTCATTGTGACCTTTGACTCGATGATAGTTGTAAAATTCATGTTCTTTATACCATGCAGGCATGTGTCATTCAGGTAAAAACCACCGTGATTTAATAGGTGGAAGGGTAATGACACTAGCCTTGACAAGCTTTTCCAAAATAAAAGAATAAGATTCTCCTATCGAAGTGTACTTTCATTGTTCTTGTGCGAACTAGAAAGATTGGATGGGAGAGAGATTAGAAGGAGGTTTGACTGGGTTTGATTAATGAGGGGGCCAGCCTTGAGAACTATGGTGTTGGCTGATTCTTTGGGTTTTGAATAGATTTTTGGGGTTTCGAAGATGAAGAAGCATCATTTGATTTAAACGCGATGTTTTTGTTACAAAGATGAATTTTATTCTCTTTGATAGCATGAATTCCCAAATTCTCGTGCCATGGTGAATGCCACGTCAAAAGTGCAAAAGGTCTACACCTATAGGGTTAGTGAGATGTGTCTTGCACAAGCCTAAGTAAACAACTCTATGTGTTCATTTTGAGGTAATTTAAATGTGAGCTAGTTAATTAGGTTGCGCTAGTGAGTGAAAAAATAAGTGATAGACCTATCGTTGTCTTGTCGTGTGGAATAAAATTCAGTCATGGTGACCTCTTAACAATGTTGATTGAGAAGTGGTCTAAGAAGGCTTGGGATACCTGATGAAACAAGTAGATGGAGTGTCTTGGTAGCCCAAGATATACCAGTCTAATATAGGTCCTATCAAGGAAATTGAGAAGGTTCATAGGAGTAAAGTGTCATCATGGGTGATCAAGTAACACCCATGTTTGAAAGATAGAAAATGCTATTGCAGGTCTTCTGTACTATTGAAATGGTTGAATTTTGGAATTTCCCAATGTATAGGGTATGGGTGAATAGGGATGGATGGATGAATGGGCTCATTATATATTTCATCTTAGGTGAGAGAATTACGAGGGCTAAAAACCGATGCTTCTAGCATCTTCATCCTTGCCATCATTAATTTGATGAGGTCATTGGTAGGTTGTGGTCGAAGGGCTCCTCCTGTGGTGTAGGAGGAATGATATGGAACATGTGATGTCGGTGGCATTCTAGTGTATGTTGGTGCAAAATAGGAAGGTTGAGAATAGGGAATTTACATAGAAGGCATATATCCGGAATGGGAAACAAACGAGATAGGGGTTGTTAATAGTATGTGTATGTAGGTGAGATGGTTGTAGTGAATCTAGTAGAGATTGGGGTTAGAGATTACGGGATGGAGAGGAAAATATTCTGGAATGGGGTAGGGGTCACCGACACCACGGGTAGTTGTGTTGCAATTGGTATCCTGTGAGACAATGGGCACAAATTGAGGTTATGGTCCTGGGTGTTTGATGAGGGGACAAAAGATATTGCAGTGTGAATGATATCTGCAGATGCATTGGTTATAGTGGGTATGGGGCCTAATTATGAATTTAATGGGGTAAAGTAGGTAAAGATAATGCCGCATTAGTATGGGTTGATGCGAAGTGGGAATAAGGGCAAGATAGATGGATAAAAACATGCCATATATTAACCGACTGAGAGGAGTCCAGGTGGAAGAGTGGGAAAGGTAGAACCGTAAGGCCACGAGATTCTCGATCATGGAGTCATACAAATTTCTCATCATGAAAATTCCTCATCGCGCTTTGCAAAAATGGTGGTAAGTAGGGTTAGATCCATGGGTGAAAAGATAGAGGGTGGTGAAGGACTAGGCAGGAGTGGTTGACAAATTTCGTGGACTCTAAGAGCATTATCTTGATTTCGAGTCAAAACCATGTGAATGGATGTATATCGTGTGATGTTGTATCTCGCAGATGACACAAGAAGTAATGGGAATGAATAAAATAGGTTTCTATAGGTGGATTTGGGTAATGTATCAGTTGATATTTAGTACAAGGTAAGCTGGTGCCGATTAAGGATGACCGATGCCGATTTAGGGTAGTAAGCGAGGTTGGTTATTGTGAGAAAATAATTTTTTTGACTAAAGTGGGAAAAGCGGTAAATGTCAAGTATATAAGCTATGTGATGACAGTTTATGAGAATGCAGAGAATCAAAAAAACTTAAAACAATGAAGAAGATGAGAATGGGTTTCCCTTGGGTAAGTTAACCAAAAGGACAACAAATCGATGATGGTTAGGTAGAACCAATGACAAGTGAGGTGTAAACCGATGTCGGTGAATAAATTGATGCCGGTTACTATGACAATTTGAAAAATGCAAGAAAATAGATTATTGTGAACTGAGATCAGATGAATGATCAACCCAAAATCCTGGAGATGATATAATGAGGTCCTGACACACTCATAAAAATTCATAATACTCCAACTATGATTGTGGAGTGTGTAAGGCCAAAGAATAGAAAATGGAGAGACGTATCATCGCACCTCAAAATGCACGTCAATCGAAGCTAAAAACACATATCCAAAAATTGATTTTAATGTGTTGAGCTTATGTTATTTAGAAAACTGATTCATGAATTTAGAGTAGATTTTTTGGTGAGGAAGGCTTCCTACAAAGAAGGATATCTAAAAGGATAGGTTTTAGGTTATGTTATGGCAGGTTCGGGCTGTCCTCCGAGATAATGAATAGATAGAAGTAACAAGTTGGGGAGTACCTACCAATCGGATCGTGTGATCACTGACAGGTTTTCCTAGGTAAGATGTGGTTTAAGAAAGATGCGTATATTTAAATTTTGTGTAGTTTGCTAAGACACATAGAGAGAGAATGTGATTTCTACGATTCTTTGTGTCAACTATCAGCTAGGCATGACTTCCAACATATAGGTTGCCCTCATTTTAATGTGAGCTAAATGCAACAAATCAAAATGTAATGCAACCAATTTTAAGCCCAAATCAAAAAAATTACGTTCGATGAAGCAAATGATGAATAAGAGAGGGTATGCTCTTTCACTAAATGTAGAAAGCAAGAAAGAAGAATGATTCCTTTTAAAATTCACCAATAGAAATGTTTATTTTAGAGAAATTAGAAAGAAGAGAAGATTACCGAGAGAAAAGATTAATGTGTAAGCCTTTTAAAGGGAAACAAACACACAAATTTCTCCTAGGAATGAAGAAAATGCAATAGAACCCCTGATGGGTCCCACTAGGCATGCCAAAATGTTTCACTATTTTCTTTACTTTATTGAGATGAAGAGATAAGGTGAGGGCCAAGGAGGAATACCTGTTTATGTTGGTTGGTTGATGGTTGTTGTGCACGTTTTGACTTCTCTAACCAATGTTGACTACGAGAGATTCTTTTTGGCTAGGAAGAACTACCTAAAATAGAAAACAAGACCAAAAAAGTAGAGTTAAATAATATATGACAGTGGAATGCCTAGCGTGTGCTAGATATGGGAAGTGTGATACTCCCTAGATGGTTGTCAATCCAATGTTTAAATCAAATTAATGTGAGAGATAAGAAAAATCCTATTGGATTTGATATGATTTAGGTATCTCATTCAAGCACAATAAGAAAATCTAATATAATAGGCTAGGTTATAGTCAGATTTGAAGGGTAGGTAGGTTTCAGGTTACTGGAACTGGTCAAGGTCAGATTTTGGGTTGTTTAGGTCACTTGGTAGTAGGTTATGTGGTTCTTGTTATTGGAAAAGGGTATGAAACATAGAGACCAATGTCATCGGTATAATTGATGACGGTTTATGGGAGACTAACGACGGTCATTGGTGATCGGCAACAATATGGTCGGGGGTGAAAGGAACTCAAATGAAATCTGATTGTAGGAGTTGGACTGAAGCTAAACAGAGATGGAAGGATGGATAGGGAGGTTTGCAAAGCTCTGGTATACTCAGAGGGGTGTAGGAGGTGAGAATGGGTGATTTGGTGGTGTGGGTAGAGGAATGGCTGAGTCTACAAGTAGGTAGAAGATGGGAAAAGAACATGTAAAGTATAAACTGATAATAGAAGTAACAAGGCTATTATACTAAAATAGACTATGTTGGTAAAAGGTATACTTATTGTGATATAGGCTTGATGGCTGAATGGTGATGGCAGTTGATTAGAAGAATGGTGTTTAGTGCCACAATAGTGCTTCCTGGAATGCTTATGTGAATATAATATCTCTGGATCTGCCCTAGTGTTGGCTGTGGATGTATGGGTATGTGAAAAGACTTTGGTTCTACTTGCATGCAACTCTCTTTTTGTCCTCTTTCTCTTAGAATGTGCCAACCCAAAAACAAGGTTGCAAAGGTGAATAAATGGTAATCGACAATTATTCTAGGTTGTCGATGTCGATTTAGGGGTGACCAACATCAATTAAGGCGGGATTCCTAGGTTTATTTACAATGGCAGATCTTTGCAATTTCTTGGGCTAGGTTGGTTATATTCCAGCGGATCGAAGCGAAGCTTCCCTTCTAATGAGCGGGAATGTGGTTAGAGAAATATTAGGCATGTGATTTTAGGGTTAGACCAAATCTTATCTCATTAAGGAAAGTAAGATCAGGTCTTAGTTAATTATGGAAATATGCCAAGAATAGGTCTAGGGTGAGGTGGTTAGGTGAGGTGGAAATTATTTTAATTAAAATAATTAAGTAATGAATATTGGGAGGATTGGTGTTAATTTAATTAAGTTAATTAAATTAATATTAATGTGGGGTGAAAGGGGCCATGGTTAGGTGAATATGTTTGAGTTGGTTATTTGATGGGGGCCAAGGGAATGTGACCCAATTTTGGTGTTTATAGTATGCACGCTTATTGGGGTAAATGAGATGTCTCGTGCAACTCCTTATGGTTTTGATCCACCTCACTAAGGTCAAACCTTAGTCTTTTGGCCTCTATAAACTGGTTTACCCCTGCTTGGAAATATAATGTTGTGAAAGAGAAGGGGAGTTTGCACTAGGGGCTCATAGTTTCATCTACCAAATTTAATCTTCCAATGTAGAAATGTTGGGACACTACAAATTTGGCTTCTCTATCAATGAGTGCTGACAATTGCTCTAGAATCCTCCACTCCATCCCGAATGCATCCCTTAAGTGTTTATACCATTTTTCCAGGTGTTCCTTGTGAGTAGATGTCATGTTATCGTAAGTGTAATTTGACAATATTTTCATGGGCGAGGGGTCTTCCTCCAGATATTCCCAAACAAACTTATCTGCCACATCTGGCACTCCAATTTATGAAAATACAATTGTCAAGAGGACATTGCCAAAAAGTATCTTGTCTCCTTCCTGTGCGCTGCTGATAATTTCATCTATAATGAAGGCAAACAAGTTGTAGATGGTGCCTTCTGATATTTTCTTTCACACATTTAACTAGGCCTTATTTAACTATGTCCACCTTTCTTGGTCATTTAGCTTTTTCACCAGGTGTATGGCCATTCTCATGAAAGGGTCTTTGATCTCCGTGATATCAAAGTACCATGACCCCTTCTTATAATCATATGTGGCGATGGTTTCTTTGATGGCCTCCTTGTCACTTAGGTTGTCATCTATACTCTCTCCTTCACGAGATGAGGCTCTGTGAATCTTGACATCAATCGAGGAGTTATGCACATCTTATGCCCCGCGAAGTAAAATTTTTCCTCGTGTATGCATGACATTAACCATTGATAGAGGCGCTTAGGTTTTCCAAAATAAGGTAACTCTTAGAGTTGCAACAATCCCTCCTTCTCCAACTTTAATTTTACCTTGTTCTTTATAAATAGGTAAACCCTCTGGTGTCCTCTTGTTTTTAGGTGCACTAACTCTAGCACCATTTCCTTTTCTGTCGTGTTTGCACGATGGTTTTAATCACTCACCGTCATGTTTCTTAAGTGGGACTCCCATTCTTTCCTGAGAAAAACACCATCCAGGTACTACATCTCTGTGTACCATTCTTCATTCATGGTTACGGGGTTTCTAGTTATTTTCCCTTGCCCTTTCCCTTTTCCTTGCCCTTTGGCTTCTTAGGTGATATAGTTGGTTTATTAGGTGCCATGGTTTAGGTTATCTTAGCACTTCAAATTTTCTTACTTGCTCTACTTTTCTACCTTCTCCAAGCTCAGACCTCAAACTTTTGAGAAAACCCTTTTCAGCCCATGCCCTATCTACCAAGCTCTAACTGGAATAACCTCTTTCACTAGACAATGCTTCTCCACAATTTTTCTCTATACTCGTGAACTTCTTTCCTTCTGGTTTGCAGTTCAAATCTAGTCACTCACGCCTTAATTCCTTAAACTTTTCTTCACACAGATCAACTCTGGAAACCCTAGTCCATAAGAGCTCTTTTTTTCTTCTTATTCACAATGTCCATTATGAAGTGCCCAACCTCCTATTTATAGCTTTTCATTCTTTTTAGCATTAAATGTTACTTCACCTACCACTTTACTTGAACACTTATTGTGGATTTTTCCACTAAGCTGGAATCTAGCACCCCAACTCACGTGCCCAACCTTGCATGGAAAATCCTAAAACCTTCTGGTGCACAAACAATCTATCGATGAGAAGACTCTTACACTCGCATTACCAACGTAAAAGGTACTTCTTCCTCCCTTGTACGTGGAACTAAGATGTAGTCTTATCCTAACACCAACCATCCTTGTTCACCCTTTTTCATAGGGCCATCCCATGGGTGATTCAACCTGGGCTTTCCCACGTAATCCTTCCTCACACTTCACACCTTTCACTTTTTTCACATTATTCCACCCCACATTAAAAATTCACTATCCTTTGCGCATTCAAAACCTTTGAAAAATTAATGAGGTTACCGATGCCCAAGGTGCAACACAAGATAGCAATGAGAAAGGAAAAATAAGAAAAGAAAAAGAAAAATGCATTAAAGGAAATCCTAAACTATCTAGCAATACCGCCTTATTACAAACACCAAGAAAAATTATTTATAGTATGGCTTGGACTACTCCCATTGAATTGTCCTATCGGTCTCATCCCATCCAACACCAGAATCGCATGCACCTAAATTAAGGATGTACGAGATGATGTAGGGACCCACCAATGGACTTTTAACTTCCCAGGATGGTGCAAAAACTTTGAATCATATAGTAACACCATCTGCCCAAACTCAAAAATTTTATTCTTAATATGACGATCATGCCATGCCTTTTGTTTTTATTTTTCAGTCTTTTGGCTCCACTAGGAAAGTGATCATCTTTCATCCAATGCATTAACTTGTCAATTATTTCTTCTAGCACTTGTTCATCAGTCAATCCTCCATGCGCTATACACAGAGAAGATAACATGAATTCAATTGGTAGGACAGCCTCCGTGCCAAACACTAATTGAAATGGTGTGGCCTTATTTAAACTCTTGTATGTTATCCTATATGCCCAAATAATGGCTAATACTTTTTCATCCCAATCTTGCCTACCAACGTCACAAATTTTGGTTAGGGTATGACTTAGTATCTTTTTAAATGCCTCCAGTGCCATTTTCTTATGGATGGTAAGGGTTAGTCTTGTGATAAGCCACCATGAATTATGCTAACATAATCCTTACTGTCTCATTTAAGAAATGTGTACCCCTATCACTAGTCAAACTCAAAGGGCATCCATACCTTGTAATAATTTTTTCCCACAAAACCTTGCTGCAGTAGTTGTTGTACAATCCTTGGTAGGTGTTGCTTCTACCCACCTTGTCAAGTAATATGTGTAAGTGATTATATAATGTGACCCATTCCTACATGCGGCTGGTTCAATAGGGCCTAAAAAGTCTATAGCCCACATTTTGAATGGCTTGACCACGGGAATAGTTCGCACATGAATTTCATCTCTTCGCCCTAGTTTACCAATGCACTGACAATGGTCACATGCCTTGAAATATTCCTTGTAGTCTTGATACAGGGTCTCCCACCATAATCTATCCATCAATATCTTGCGTGTAGTGATGTCACATGCATAGTGCCCACCTACACTACCTCCGCGTGCCTCTTCTATTATCGCTAGGCACTCATGTTCTAGCACACACCATCATAGAATCTCATCTCGTCCTATTTTTTATAAATCCCCACTAATCAACATGTAGGGCACGAAGCATATAACTAACTTATTTTTATCCAATGCCTTAATTACTTCAAAGTGCTACACCTTTCTTGAGAAATACTGCAATCTCATCTAATTCTTAGGGTGCTCGCCATAACCTAAATAGTTGTGCATTTGGCATCATATCCTCAATTATTTACGCGTCCTCCCCTGAATCAATTATAGATAAATGATCAGGTCCATAATTACTTTTTCCTGGTTTGAAAACCACCAAGAAATTGAATTCTTGGAACAATAGTACCCACTAACATATGCACCCTTTTAGAATGGGCTTGTTCACTAAATATTTTAGTGCCATATGGTCAGTGTAAAATATAAAAGGGGTTCTTAGGTAGATACTATCTCAACTTTTGAAGTTTATAGATCATTGAAAATGCCTCGCACTCGGTTGTAGTATAATTCTACTCACTGGTGTCAACTTCCCGGTTATAAAGCATAAAGGATGATCAAAAATCCCTTCACCAGGCTATGCAAGCACTAATCCAATGGTGGTTTCTAAGGCATCAACATGAACATGGAATGGCTTATCCCAAGAGGTGAATCGTAGTATGGGCATGGTGACAAGCCTATCCTTTAAAGTGTTAAATTCCTTTTGTTACACATCTCCCCAATGGAAGGAAATCTTGTGTCGAAGTAACTCTTCTAAAGGCGCGGCGATCATGGCACATCCCTTCATGAACTTCTTGTAGTAACCCGTGTGTCCAAGGAATCTGCACTGCGCTTTGACTAGTAGGCTCCCCCAATCTCATAATTATTGCAACTTTGGCGGGATCTACTAGTAAGCCCTACCTACATATGATGTGCCTAAATAATGTTCCAAATAAGGTAGCAAAGACACATTTCTTAATGTTGAGGGATATCCTCAACTGTCGAAACCTTTCAAACATTAACCTTAAGTTGTCACAATGGTCCTTCACTAACCCATATACTATCCAATCATCCAGGTAAACTTGAAGAAATTTATGGATGAAGTCCTGGAAAGCTTGCACCACAATGCGTGAGAACACAACAGGTGCATTATTAAACCCAAAAGGCTTTAATGTATAGAATAAACTTCCCCACTCGGTGGTGAAATTCATCTTCATCCTGGTCTTCCTTTGTAATCCTTACCTGGTGATATCCCAAGAATCCATCTATGAAAGAGTAGACCTGACATCCTACCAATCCCTCTTAATATTTCTTTAGTAAATGGGGTTAGGAAAGGATCAATGAAACATATTGCATTCAGGTCCCTGTAATCAACACAAATCTTTATCCTCCCATCCTTCTTAATACTAATCACCATTGGACTTATCCATTCTGACTCTTCCACATCCTCAATGATACCTGATGCTATCATTTTGTCTATTTCCTCCTTGACCTTTACGCGTAAATTGGGATTCATCCGGTATGGCATCTTCCTGATTGGGCGTGCACCTTCCTTTAGCTTTATCCTCATCTCCCCCAAGAAATGGTGGACATCTTTAAGCTCATGTTACCCATGTGGGAACAAATATTAGAATTCATGTAATAGATCAATGATTTTAGAGACTTCTTTCTCTAACAAATAGTCTCCAATGATTTCCTCCTTGGGTTTTAATTTTGAGCCGATGTTAACCTTTTTCATCTTTAAAGGTTTATGGTAGCGTGCACCTATTCATCAGCACTATCTATGACTTTGCACGTCCCTACAAAATGGTTAACATCCAATATTTCTACCTCTTTCCCTTTTCTTTTTCTATACACGCGGGCTCAAGATGTATCTTTTCTTTTCTTTTTCCTCAAAGCGCTTCTCCGAGTCATGTTCACCTAGAAATTCTTGTATTCTATCTTCCACCATAGCACTATCCCCTATTGTAAGGCACTTGACAACCTGAAACACCTTATGTACTGATGGCTTTGTACTCTAATACTTGAATGTTTGAATGAGATCAACAACCAATTCTTTCCAATTACCATTTTGGTGATGCATCTCCGAGTGGATATACCACACGTGTGCATAACCTTCCAAGGTGAAGTACAACTTGTGAACCCATAATGAAGGTGGTGAAGCTTCGCACTTCCCATTTAGGTTGTCTCACATTCTTGGATATGGAAGGAAGTGGTCTCTTTACCATGGTAGTATTTTATATCCGTGGGTGTGTTGCTTCTACAAAACCTTATGGAGAAGGCAATTTTCACCTTGCATCAGTCCAATAGGTTCTCCCGATGTGTCACCCACTAACACGCAATAGTTCCAAGTAAATTTGTAGTTAAATATATTCCTCCTTTCCTTTTCATTTCTCCAATGGGCCTCCATTTCTGCAAGAAATCTTCCGGATTAGCCCCTCCTGAGTAACTTGGTAGTTTTCTTCCTCCAGGCATCAGATTGTATGTGGCTTTATCACCTTGGTTACTAATCCTCTTAAATGTCGTCTGATCAACTCATAGGTCTCGTGTGCCCAATTTTCACATGCCATGATTTTGGTATCACTCACAGACTTGGCATCCTCAAATTAGATAACTCCTTCCGTAGGGTGAATTATCTCGAACCTCCGATGGAATGCACGTAGATTTGGTCAAGTATTTCTTCTCCCAATAGCTGCTGTAAGGCGTTGAATTCCCATATATCAAAGGGGTGACCACTCATTCTTCCTTGTTTTTGAAATTGATATATCATTTGTTAAACCTTATGTCAACATTAGTCTTGTAACACCATGGTTACCCAAACAATGCTAGAAAATTGTCTACCTAGGTGAGCGCAAGACTTTGAAGTCTCAAGTAAACTTGGCCCCATGAATGGAAAACACTACATTCTTTAATACTCTCTGGGAATTTCCTTAGTTTTGTCTACCATAGATAGCACATTTGAATATGGTTGCAATGTGGGCCTTCCCATCTGATGCCAAGAATCTAAGGTAAGAACATTCACTTCTGCTCCCGTGTCGATGAGGATATTGCTCAAGATCCATCCATCAACAAATGCATTCAAAGTAATTTATTTTTCATATTCAAGGCTATGTGGAGAAAGGTTTGCATGTAAAACCTGTCTCTCACACTCTGCTCCGACACATAGTACCTTCCCCTTAGCCATTCTCCTAGTAAGGGAATAATATTCTCTTGCCTCAACATTTTACATACTTCTTTGACCTCATCCAAGTCACTTCTTGGAACCTCATTATCCTTCCGCTGCCCCACCTACCTCGATTTCTCCTTGAGACATTGTATCTCCCCTTGTAAACTCCTAATCACATCCATAGTCTCCTGGTATACTTCTTTTTGATGGGCAGGGTCCGGGTACTTTCCATGTGGTACCTCCTCTCTAGAAACTAATTTCCTTGGTCTAGGCATCTCCTTGGCATGTGTGGCCTCTACACATGTTTTCACCAATATAGGTTCTAGCTCTAACTCATGCACCACTCTTAGCATCCATTGTGAATCGACCCTTTTTATGCTCACCATAGCAGTGCCCTTATCTTTCCAGTGCTACTAGTTCATATGCTCATAGAGTTCTAGACACTCTTCATACTTGTGCTTCTTCCCGCACCACGAGCATTGTAATAGATCAAGAAATTCATGTTTATAATGCTATGTAGATCCATAATTATAACATGCTCCTCTCAAGGAAACTCACTTCTTCCTCCTTTACATTTTCACGACCCCGAAATCCTCCACAAGAACTTCTTCCATGTGCTCCTCCATCCACGCATCCTTTATAATGATAGTCATATTCCTGGAACTACTAGCAAGGTTGTCCGGCACACACCATGATCAATGGCTTCACTGAGATCTGGTTAATAAGCCTACAATCCTTAGTATCATGGGTTGTGGAGGTGTAGATCTTACAAAGAATAACAAGATACATTCTTTCGAACTCCGCAACATGGGACATCTACTCACATCATGGTCCCCATGAAAAATCCCATAATCTACTACTACGGTGCATCTTTGTCTTCGAGGGGAAACTATCCTTGGTATGACCCTCTACTTCACAATCCGTACACCACATTCCATTCATGAGTCTCATGGGCTGATTTTGTAGATAATTTTTCTAGATACTTAGCCATAGTAGCGATTTGAGCTTCTAGAAATGGGATAACACCAATATCAACGCTTTTGATAGGTTCAAGCACCTAGAGCGACTTCTAACTCTTGATGCGGGTTTGTGAAAGTCTTATGAGATAATGCTCTTCTAAATGGTGTTATCAACCCTCAAACAAACCATTGAGCATGCTATGAAGGGTGAATGTCATATGAAAATTTTGACAGGAGAGTCTTAAACCGTGAATCATATGCTTGCACACTCTTTTCCATTCCCTGTTGAATCTCATTTAAGCCGTTGATGCTCTTCTATTTAAACTCAGGGATGTGGAATTATGCTAGGAAGGTGTTTCTAAATGCGTTGTAATCTACCACCATCTGATGGAGGTCATACTTCCTATACCAACTATGTGCATACCCTTACAACATCATTGTAAATTAGTTGGCATTCTATTTTGGGTTGTGATCCCCTTCATGTGCCATATCAACTCACACTTGTGAAGATGCTCCCCAACATCCTCTATGCCCCGGTAGTCCGGCAAGTGTAAAGACATTTCAAAGATTACTTGAGGAGGTGGATGAGGTGTCATCACCAATCCAGCACTATGATAATTCTTCACCGGGAGCTCCTTGTGCTATGATTATTTACTAATAGACAACCTTTAGTTTGGTGGATGTAACGGAAACAAAACAACAACATAACACAAGAATACCATCGACTATGATAAGACGGAATGATGAAAAATCTGAAATATCAAAGTAAATGATAATATTAACATGAAATTGTTACAATCTCACCCATGAGGTACTTCAAGTGTTATTGACTTCACTTGCCTTTCACCAAGACTATGGGAGAAACTTTACAATTACACCTCTTAATGGCTTCTTCAACACACCTTTAAACTGATGGCTTCCTTTGCACACTTCCTACAATATTTCTCACTACTTCCTTCTATGCTAAATGAGGGGGGTGGCCTCTTTATTTATAGAACTTCCAGGCTTATCCATCTTATCTCTAAGATAGGATAAGAAATCCACTCTGATGAATCATATTCCATACCTTAACTCTTATTTGTACATGTAAGCTTATCTCTTAAGATAAGATAAACCTTATCATTTCACATGGGTTCCACATTTTTAGACTTTTTACGAATAAAATACACAAAATATTTATGACCTCACTCCTTGTCCTTATTACCAATATAATATTTCTAATTCCTAATCATGTAGACCCTACTTCTCTACTTACCACAACTTTGACATTTTAACATTACTGGACCCCTTACGACAAATATTTACTTTTTACAACATTCCTATTGTACTTTGACTGTTACCGTACTCTACATTATTGGCGGCGTCGTACTAAGCACCGTTATCTTCTATCGGACGCTACTACTAATTATACTTAACAACATCCTATTCCTAATACATACATTAATGAAATAGAAATTACGGAGGAAAATTTTAGTGTCGACATCTTCCCCCTTCCTAACTTCTACTCCGTCCTCGGAGTAGACTCTTTCGGTGCTTGGAAAATCTTCAACTTGTTGTGGTTGACCCATTTCGTAATGGGAGTGCCATCCAATTCCTCTAGTCGGTATGTACCATTTTCATGCACAACTGCTATTTTGTAGGGCCCCATCCATTTTGGAAGAAATTTTCTCTGTCTTCTTTTTTTGTATCTGGAATCATATACTAGAACCAAGTCATTCACATGAAATGGAGACCACCGGATCTTTTGATCAAAGTATTCCTTCTGCTTCATTTTCTTCTTATAGCTTGTATCCTTAGCTATTTCCCTCATTTCCTCTAGCAAATGAAGATGTACCAACCTTTCTTTTACTGAATCACTTTCATCCATTCTTTCATTTTCCATTACTTTGACCATGGGAATATCAAACTCAATAGGAAGAACTGGATCAATGCCATAGGCCAACTAAAATGGAGAGTATCATGTTGCTGACTTTGATGTTGCCCTATATGCTCACAATGGTGCATGAATCTTTTTATCCCATTTATGTACCTGCAAGTCTGCATCTTTTGCTAGAATTTGACACAACACAATTTGTTCATTCCACCTGTCCATTTGTGCTTGGCTTGTATGTTGTTGCCTTCCTGTGCTTAATAGAAAACTTATTGACTAGGGATTCTACCACCTCATTAATGAAGTGGATTCCTTGATCTGTTACAATTTCTAATGGACAACCAAATCTGGTGACAATGCGTTCATATATGAACCTTGCCACTTCATCCATGGAAGCTGTTTTCAATGGCCTAGCTTCAACCCACTTGGTTAAATAATTTGTGGCAACTACAATATACTTATTTTGGCGTGAGGTAGTTGGAAGTGGACCTACAATGTCTATTCCCCACTTTTCAAAGGGACCAAGTGGAAGAATAGGGCATAATGGAGCTGATGAAGTCTTACGGTTACCATGTGTTTGACAAATATCACATGTCTTACAATAATTATAACAATCTTTAAAAAGAGTGGGCCAGTGATAACCTGCATCCAAGATCCTTCTTGTTGTAAGTTTTCCAGAGAAGTGCCCTCCACATGTACCATTATGGAATTCTTCTAGTAATTCCTTCCCTTGATCACATCCAACTGCCCTCTTGTATTGTCCATCAGGTCCTATTCGAAATAATACTCCATGCAGAATAGAATATGGATGACTAGCTTGAGTAATCTTTCTCTTAGTCTTTGCATTGGCACCATCAGGAAACTTGAATTCATTCAGATAATTCCAAATATCTATGTATTCACTAGGGATTGTGTCAAGGGATAACAATGTTGCATCGGGGAAATCATCATCATCACAAGATGATCCTAAACCATCATAGACTCGAGAGAGTGCATCGCATTGATATGCTTCTTTCTGGCCAATCTATAATATCAAATTCAAATTCTTATAGCAAAATTATCCATCTTGCTATCCTCCCTGATGGGTTAGGCTTATTTACAATATATTTTAGAGCCTGATGATCTGTTACAACTAGAATTTTTTTCCCTAGCAAGTAATTTCTAAACTTCTTTACAGCAAAAATGATAGCCAGAGCCTCTTTTTCAGTTACAGTATAATTTACCTCAGCACTGCTCATTTTTCTGCTCCCAAAGTAAATTGGATGTTCATTCCCATTTTCATCCTTTTGGCTCAAAGTACTTCCTAGTGCTACATCTGAGGCATCAGTGTACACAATGAATGGCTTGCTCCAATCTGGATTCTTCAAAATAGGTGAAGACACCAGGGCTTCCTTCAGTTGTCCAAAAGCTTCATGCGCCTTATTTCCTGGTTCATAAGTAACATCCTTCTTCAAGAACTGGGTTAGTGGTCCTGTGCAATCTTTGAGAAATTCTTGATGAACCTTCTATAGTAACCCACATGGCCTAAAAATGATCTCAACTTACTTCTATTAATAGGAAATGGTAAATCTTTGATTTTTGAAACTTTATCAGGATCAGTACCAATACCATCTCTGGATACAACATGCCCTAACAAAATGCCTTTAGAACATCCAAAGACACACTTTGTAGGGTTTAGTGAGGCTTTTACTTCATCTAACCTTTGAAATGCTGCCTCCATCTAGTGCAGGTGGTCCAACTTGCTCCCATAGATGCAAAAATCATCCAGAAATACTCTGATGAAGGTCCCAATGTAGGGTTCGAACACCCTATTCATCAAACGCTGGAATGTTGCTGGAGCATTACATAACCCAAAAGGCATAACTCTATAAGAAAATTTTCCCAAGGAGTGGTGAACGTGGTCTTCAAACTGATCTTTCTTTGCTATAAGAACTTGGTTATAGCCGTTATATCCATCAAAAAACTATAGCACTCTAGCCTACTACTTGGCCCAAGATCTGATCGAAAATGGAAGAGGGTAATGATCCTTCTTTGTTGCCTTATTGAGCTTCCGTAATCAACACAAATGCATAGCTTCCCATTCTTTTTTATTGAGATCACAATGGGAGAAACCCATTTTGAATTATCCACAAAGAAATATAAATCCCGCATCAAGCAACTTATCTATTTCTTCTTTTTACGCCTTGGAAAAATTAGGATTCATTCTATATGGCATGTGCTTTATGGGCTTAGCACCATCTACCACTCAATAGAATGTTCTACCCAACTTACTTGAAGGAGTTCCTTGTAATCAAAAGTGAATATGTGTATGTACCTTCGAAAGAACTGGAGGTAGGATTCCTTCTCACTCTCCACCACATCATCACCAATCTTTATTTGTTAGAGATGATCATCAACTTCTTCTTCAGATAATTTTATGGGGTCATGAGTTGGTGTGATCTGGAAGGATATCCATGACTGAAACATCAACCTCAATTTCTTCATCTTCAGTGTCCACTTCACTGGTACTAGAGTAATCAGAGGATGTCCAATCATCAGTTTCATCACTTGAATCCATAGGTTCTGCCTTATGATGTCGAGGGATCACGTTTATCTTCACCCTCTCTCTACCACGTCCAAGTGTCATGAAACCTTCATTCCAAAGAGTTTTGCATGAACTCTCCTTAGCCATGGTCTTCCCAAAGCATTGGGTACGCAATACAGCATACCATTTTTCATCACCTGAAAGTCTACCACACATACAACACCCATAACAGATATTGCCACATTTGAAACTACACCTTCTGGTTTAGTTTTTCCTTTATTTAATGACCTTAACATAAGTGTTGAAGGGCGATCAATTTTTAAACCCAACATATTCATTACAGACTCGGTCATTACGTTAATTGCAGCACCTCCATCAACTAAGACATCATGAATTGAAATATCATTACATAATACCTCAGCTTGTGGAGCATAGGGATCCGCCTCTGCCTCCAAAATAGGGACCTCAACCTCCTTTCTTCATCGAGCATTGAGTCCACTTCGCAACTCCCACCTCTTCTCGAAGACATAGCCAAGAGTTGACCATATGTAATATTTGAGTGCCTTTTAGACAGATCTTCCAAGATGGAGTATGGTCCTTGCCCCCGTGTGAAATCGAAAATCTGCACACCTAACTTTCTTCTCCTATGTTTCTTATTAGTTTCTCCTTTCATCTTCTTAGGATCATTTCCATCTTGATTATCTTTTTCTTTCTTTCTTTTTTGTTACAAACACATCTACTTCATTATTTCTACTCTTATCTACTACATCAAAAGAATTCACAGTGATTTTCCTTTATCATTATCTCCTTTACCAAATGTAGAAGCTCTATCTCAGACAATTATACTTATAATGAACCTTTTATAACAACCATAACATACAACTTTAGAAATATTTCTTTTTGGACTTCTATCTCCTCCCTGAGAACAAAATTCCTTTCCTTGAAGAAGATTAATAGTTAACTGACCCATATTTTTGAGCAAATCTTCATACTCAGTAGATGTACTAGGAGAAATATTTGTGCTCACCAGGAGTGGTTGTGGATTCTGGACCAAAGGTGCTGGTGTAGGCTCTACTTTAGCAACAATTTCTTTGGGCTCCTCCTCCATGCTTTCTTCTTGCCTTCTTGCAATCTCCTTTGCTTGTTCAATGGTAGATGGGTGGTCATACTTCACTCATTGTCTGATCTCTGGCTTCATCCCAAGAATGAAGTGCTTACATAGGAGATTATCCACGCCATTCATCAACCCATCCGCTAATCCTTCCTTCTAGATCTGGGCGTCGAGCTTCCTCCTTAGCTCTAGAACACGAGCATGATAATCCCTTATCTTCTCCTTCTCTCCTAGGGTTAGCTTTATGATATCGATCATGAGATCTACATATCTCTCGTTGTTCACCAAATTATTCAAGAAAACTTTCGGTTAATAAATCCCATGATTTTTTCACATTATCACCTAGTGTTTCAAACCACCTAAGTTGAACCATCCAAAAAGGTAGGAAAAAATTCAGTCCATTGTTCCCTTCTTATAAGGCCATTACAAATACAAGATCGCTTAAACTCTTGAATGAAATAAGAAGCATCTTCATTAGATTGAGCTGAAAAAATAGGAATCTTTCCCATTTTCAAAAGTAACCACCGTGAAATACCAACCCACAAGTACAATCAACAAGACTTATGTGCACAAATAATTGGAATCACTATACTAGAAAGTGACTTTACACCTTTCTACAGTAAAATAGAAATGACCACGGTAAACTATGGTAAAACTTGACTTACTACGGTAAAAACTAACTTTACTGTGGTAAACACTATTCACAGTAAAAAGTGAAGTTACTGCGGTAAATACTATTCACGGTAAAAAGTGACTTTACTGTGATAAATACTATTCACAGCAAAAATGACTTTATCATGGTAACTACTATTCATGGTAAAAATGACTTTACCATGGTAACTACTATGCACAGTAAAAATAAGGTTACCCTCCAATTGATTTTTGACTAAGTGGGAATATCTCTCCAGAAAATCCACCAACGAGGAATGGTCCCGGCAACGGAACCAAAATGTCATCACCAATCCAAGACTATGATAATTCTTCACCGGGAACTCCTCATGCTATGATTATTTACTAATGCACAACCTTTAGTTTGGTGGATGTAATCTGGAAACAAAACAAACAACATAACACAAGAATACCATCGACTATGATAAGACGGAATGATGACAAATCTGAAATATCAAAGTAAATGATAATATTAACATGAAATTGTTACAATCTCACCCATGAGGTACTTCAAGTGTTATTGACTTCACTTGCCTTTCACCAAGACTATGGGAGAAACTTTACAATTACACCTCTTAATGGCTTCTTCAACACACCTTTAAACTAATGGCTTCCTTTGCACACTTCCTACAATATTTCTCACTACTTCCTTCTATGCTAAATGAGGGGGGTGGCCTCTTTATTTATAGAACTTCCAGGCTTATCCATCTTATCTCTAAGATAGGATAAGAAATCCACTTTGATGAATCATATTCCATACCTTAACTCTTATATGTACATGTAAGCTTATCTCTTAAGATAAGATAAACCTTATCATTTCACATGGGTTCCACATTTTTAGACTTTTTACAAATAAAATACACAAAATATTTATGACCTCACTCCTTGTCCTTATTACCAATATAATATTTCTAATTCCTAATCATGTAGACCCTACTTCTCTACTTACCCCAACTTTGACATTTTAACATTCTTTGGACCCCTTACGACAAATATTTACTTTTACAACATTCCTATTGTACTTTGACTGTTACCGTACTCTACATTATTAGCGACATCGTATTTAGCGGTGCCATTATTTTCTATCGGACGCTACTACTAATTATACTTAACAACATCCTATTCCTAATACATACATTAATGAAATAGAAATTACGGAGGAAAATTTTAGTGTCGATAGAGGCCCCTGTCCCCCTTGTCCAGATCCTTAGTTCACTCCAGTGTTTCCTCCACTAAATCCACTAGATCCACCAGCTCCCTGTGCCTCCCAATCCAACAATTCCACCTCGGACCCTCCCGCAACCAATAATTGGTCTAAATTAGTCGTGCCTAGTGTCCCCAACATCCCACTGAACTACATGCCAATGGTCTACGAGATCATTCCACCGCGATGTATGCCCTACGCCACTCCCCAACATGTTGCCTAAACCTTGTGTATTTACACCTTGTCTAAAAATTCCTCCAAAAATGGGAAGGTATGTGCAGCCATAGAGGTCCCAAATGAGAAATTATACCTCTATGGTGTTGATCAATCACTCCCACCGATACCAACTGTGTTATCAATACTCCTCTAATTTAGAAAACCAAGTGCCAAGGTTTGGTCACTAGGTGGGTTCAGATGCATGCCAATGACTCTTCTCTCTCCACACGATGAACTCTCATTAGAAGTTGAAGGGTTCTCTCTCTCATGCTTTCGAGATGGGGTAGCACAAACTGCTCAGGTTCCATGTCCTCTGTGTGAACCTCAACTCCTTCCCACAACATCTGCCTCCATAGATCCATCACACTTGTAACCTCACGTTGTCTAGAAATCTCCCTTTCATGCACTTCACTATACTTGAGTCATCTCTCCTCCCTTTCTTTCTCAATCGCAATGTCTTCCATCTTCCTCCACCCTAGCTTCCTCACCCAAAGACTCAGGAAGGTTTAGCTGGCCATCGAAATTGGCTCTAAACTCAAGGTAATGATCAAGATCTTCATCGCCAAGGGAATAACACGTAGAAATGATCCTCTGGCTCCCACAAAAATTGAACTCAATGAATTCTGGACAAGAATATGTATAAATAGTGTATTCCAAAGTGTAGCTAGCCAGTGCTCCTTTCCACCAATGATCTACAACATGAGTCCATGTTAGATCTTCATCTTATAGCCTCCGGTCTTCTTGGGTTCATGCACGTGATCTATAATATCAGCTTGATCTAGACGCATATCTTTGAGAGCCATTCATATAGATCTACTTGGAAAGCAATAAAAAAATTCATACAACTCATGGTAGAGGTTCTCTTCTACCCATATGCGTGCATCAAACTCAGGCCCAGTGTTGAATCTCTAAGAAAATTCTTCCTCTCGTGCTCTTGAACCATGATTCAATAATTTCTAGAGTTAGGTGTTCTGTCATCACTCATTGCACAAATCATGATGTATGCTATTTCCTACTACAACTTTGAAAATAGGTCTTGTAAGAATCAAAATGTAGTCATTTTTACAACCACCAAAGAACAAGGGAATCCCATGCATCGGCTTATCACCCAAAGGGTGTTAGGTGCTCACCCGAGGCACGTGTGGGTGCCAAGTCTTTCTTTTATGTGAGTTAAGTCAAAAACATCATATATGATAGGACTTAAAAAGTGTGAGTGGAACATAGACATATATTTATCATAGAACTCAGAATGGCTTCTAGATAAATGGAGTCATCCCAAACCAAATGGTACTTAACAGATTATAGATAGGAACCAAAACAGAAAAGGAAATACGTAAGGATTTATATTTATTCCATAAACATTCATGAATCAGAACTGTAAGATATAAACATGGACCAAAATCATTAACAACTATATTCAATCAATTTTGGTAACCTCATTATATTCATTAGATCCATTACAGACTACCACAGTTGTGCAGACTGAAGTCATACATCATAGCTGGATTTATACCCCTCTATTCTCAAGAGAAAATTTACAATCCCAACCCCTGTTACATCCTTTTCCTATAGTTCCCTACCCAACTTATGGAGCTCTCATAGTATTCCTACATGGCTTTGGCTCCTTTTGCTTCTAGATGATTTTCCTACGGCAGATGCTTATATTTATAGCCCTTCTCAACATCATCAATCCTTCATAGGAGTTTTAGATCCTTTTCCAAGTGTCCAAGGTGGTCCTTAATGGGAGCATGCTTCTTCAAGCCCAAGCTCTCAACTCCTTACAATGATGGTCTTCTGGAAACTTCCATCACATGGTATATTCCTCTTAGGCCAAACTGTCGCTAGGTTAGTACCTTATCCATTCCACATGCGCAGTCGGGTCACACTTTTCTCATGTTCTACCTGATGTGTCAAATATGGCTAAGTCTTGAAACCTTTGTTCTATCTTGCACACGTGCCACTTGCTCTATTAAACCCTCCTAGAACCCTATCCTATGCACTTTCTCCTTGCGCACCCTTCCTTAACTAGGCCTTGTGTGCCCATGTGCCTTCTTGTACATGGCCAATATTTTAGGGGCCCAACAACCATCATATTTAAGTTATTTTGATCTCATTAAGGATTTTTGGAAACCTCCCGTGACTTATAGGAGGAAGTCATGTTCTAAGGGAAAGGGGATGTAGTTCCCACTCTTCATAGCCAATGTTTATATATATTTCCTCCCATATTATAATTTTCATCATATGGCTCTATGTATACATTATATCGGCATGGGATGCCTAGACTTGAAATTACATATACTATGTCCTTTTTGACATTGATTTGGCATGAGGTGCCAACCTTATGATCTAAATAACATGGATACAACATGCCTTATTGATATATTATTATTTTGATAGATACACATAGTTTAAAAATAATGATAACCAGATCGTACTCAAGCCAAGAACACAAATGTTAATCAAACACCATGACCAATAATATTAAAAAAATTCACCAAAATAACTTTACATAAACCTTTGCAAAAAATGAGTAGCAATATCATCTATTATTATGGAATTTAGTGAAGTACAATGAGAATGGGACTTACTCATATATGCAAGGAATAACAATCTAAGAACCAAATAAGGTCGTAGATCAAGCCATAATTTAAGGAAATAACTAGTCATCACAAAACTAGTCAATACCATAGATTTATGAGAGAACTAGACATCAAGGATCTAGACATCAAGGATCCCAAGAAGCTTGGCTCAAAAACTCATACAATGCTGTAGAATTTTGGTTTACATTGTGGTCCGAATCCACTTCTCGATCAAAAACTTAAATAAACTCGACACATGGCTTCACCGAATAGCTCCATACAAGGATACTATCAACAGAGTGATGGAGAAAGTGTAAAAAAAACACCAAACATAATTTGATGAACTGCTACAAATAGGTGTGCCACGATCCAAGAAAAACCAAGGTAACAAGGTAAGGACACAAGATACAAATAAATAGGAGTGCCACAATCCAAGAAATTCCAAGGCAATAAGGCATGTAAACAAAACCCAAAGAAGAAATATCAACATCACACCCTCCCATACTACTCGAATGGGTAGAGTGACACCAAAGATCCGTATGATTTACCCAAAATAAACTACTCAAACACGACAAAATAACATTGGGCTTCACCGAATAGCTCCCCCATAAGAGAGATTGTCAACATGCCAAAAGTTTTGTAAATACAGATACACAATATCTCAACAAACAAGAGAGATACACTACACCCACTAAAGAAAAATGCTCAAAAGAAGGAGCATTATAATGCAGAAAGTATAGAAAGTGGAGCAATTGGCCGAATGGTGGAGGATCCATGACAATAGGTCCTCTCAAAAATGCCTATGTTTCCACCATGAGTGATCAAATATCCACCCAAAATAAACACGAGATGGATGAAGAAGATGCATGCATATGACTTGGTGAAAAATGCACAATGGGTGCATGCAAAGGAACATCAGAATGTGTGTTAGGTTGATCATGTCTAATTATTGAAATATTAGGTTTCTCAAGCTTGAGTAAAGGTGTAGAACTTATGTGTTGCCCACGATCCTCAAAAAGATTTGAGAGAACAAAAATAGGAGTTCTGGTCAATGTGTGACCCTAATGAAGTGTATGCTCGAAAACTAATGTCATAGCAAGAATTCCACTTAACATGTGAAATAGGGGAAACAATTCCTTGTGAATGTCTGCCAATACCTCTGCTAGTGAAACCCATAGAACAGAGCATACGAGAACTGAATGAAGTGGTATGCTTCTCAAAAGAGCCATGCATATGAGCAGAAGTAGGATACACAACATGTGTTACTTTGTAATAGGCACAAATGTGGATGAGCATACAAGAATAAGCCTCATATTCTTAGGAGCATCAAGAGTATTAAGAAGCTCAAAGACTGGTAGATCAATGTCATTGGGTACAAGAGCAACAACTGCAAGTGGAATAGGAGCATGGACATGGATTTCCACAATATGATGGCGATGTTCTAGGCTAGCACATGTTTTTGCAGGGAGTGTATAAGTGTATCCTTATCGTGAGTGAGTGATTGTAGAATAGAATTTTTCTTCTTGAGCAATCTATTTTCTTCCAAATTTTTTACAATATCATCTTGAAGTCCACACACTTTATAGAAAATCATATCATTCTCAGAATCCATGATAGATATAATAATGTAACTACCAAAATTTTGTCCATAATTGATTACAACACTCCTCCATATTTGACACTTTATAAGGAGTGCGTATTACAATATAACACTTTATAATTATAGTGCAATTCTAAAAATAAATATTTCCAATGGAAAGAGCATAGAAAAACAAGCCTTTTTGTAAAAAAATGACACTCAAAACCGAGTTATCGATCAAAAGATACAAGCTTTTCAATATTATGCTCTTTGATTTTATGGATTTTTCTGGTTGACGCAAATTTCGAGGTGAACCCGAGCATGCCTCGATAATAACTAAAATCCAAAAAAAATGGCTGCCTCAAAAATGATCAAGTTTACACTTGATCTTAGGGTTTTCCTGCCTTTTGGATCTAATGGAAGCCTCTATTTTGCATAAAAATGCATGAAACAACAAAATATGAACAAATCCCAAATATATGAATATACAAAGAATTTATTTGCAAAATAAAACTTACTGAGATGGATGTCAACAAAATATCTTGCTCGATACAAAAAAAGGAACGATAACCAAATCGTATCAAGCCAAGAACACAGATACTAATCAAGCACCATGATCAATAAGATGAAAACAATTCACTGAATAACTTTGCATAAACCTCTATAAATAAATGATCAACAATATAAATATATTATTATGGAACTTAATGAAATACAATGAGAATGGACCTTTCTTATATAGGCAAGGAATAAAAATCTAAGAACCGGTCAAGGTTGTAGATCAAGCCATAAATCTAGGAAATAATGGTCATCAAAGAACTAGTCAAGACTATAGATTTAAGAGAGAATTAGACATCAAGGATCTAGTCAATACCATATATCAAGGAAAGAACTATTCAATACCATAGATCAAGGAAATAACTATACCTAACAACTAGATAATATCTTCTAATATCTAAATAAGATAAAATAAATATCCACACACATAAGTGGGTGAGGATATATACACAAAGATAAATAAAGTAGCTTAGTTCATGTTAACCTAGGTACTTTATTTACCTTTATTGTATTTATCCTCACCCACTTATGTGTGTGGATATTTATTTTATCTTATTTATATATTAAGAGATATCATCTAGTTGTTAGGTATAGTTCTTTTCTTGATCTATGTTATGACTAGATCCTTCATGTCTAGTTATCTCCTAAATCTATGGTCTTGACTAGTTCTTTGATGACAAGTTATTTCCTTTATTTATAACTTGATGTATGACATTGAATGGTTCTTAGATTGTTATTCCTTGTCTATAAGCAAGGCCCATTATCATTGTATTTCATTGAGTTCCATAATAATATATGATATTGCTGCTCATTTGTTTACAAAGGTTTATGTAAAGTTATTTTGGTGAAATGCTTTCATCTTATGATCATGGTGTTTTATTAGCATTTGTGTTCTTCGATTGGTATAATCTAGTTATCGTTCCTTTTATGGTATCAGAGTAGGAGATTTCTATTGACATCCATTTGTAAGTTTTTTTTTGCAAATAATTTTTTTGTATATTCATATATTTGGGATTTGTTCATATTTTGTTGCTGCATGCAGTTTTATGTAAAATAGAGGCTTACATTGGATTCGAAAGGTGGGAAAACCCTAATATCGATCAGTAAACTTGACCATTTCTCTGAGGCACTCCTTTTTTTAGAGGTTGCAGTATTTTTATTTGCATACATTCTTATTAGGATTGCAAACATGAATTAGATTGGTAGTTATTATATTATGGAAACATGGTAAATCCTAGAGATAATTGATTTTAGAAAAGTGACTTGTGGAAACTTATTGGAAAAATTTAATTGTTATAATTTGGTGTGTGTGCGTGTTTTTATTTGCTTTAAAGATGAATAATAAATAACAAGTATATAGATAATTAAAGAAAGTGAATTAGTCTTTATGACAAGTTTTTTGTGTTCTATTTGAATATATAGCCATGGAAATTTTGGTGAACTTAATTGAAATTTTAGATATCGATGTGTGTGTATGTGTGTGCGTGCATGCGTGTATAATGAGTTGTGTGTGAAGAGATTGATTGATTGACATGATTGTGCGTAGATAAAATTAAAGTGCATACAATTTCAATAAGGTATGATGGTGTATTGAGTGTGCAGATGACAAACATGTGCCCAAAGGATACGTGAAAAGAAATATATATATATATATATATATATATATATATATATATATACACACACACACACACACACACACACACACACACACACACACACACACACACACACACACACACACAAAAAAAAAACAAAAGAGGATTGAGGAGGGAATAAATCCCGTGAATCTCCTTAGCCAACACAAGTCACCCGGACTTGGATATTTGAGGGTTGGGATTATGTAAGGTGACAAGTTTTTTTATTTTTTATTTTTGTTATCTTAGCTTGTTGATTAACCCCTTTGTTGACCCTTAAAAAATTTAGTTATTTAAATTAATCTCACTTGATGTATATTTTAATAATTGTTTATGGTGGTAAGTGAGTTCCATTTATTGTTGATTCTCGTACTTGATTTGGATGGGTGGAACTTTCCTTTTTTAGTAAATTCAGATTTTAGCTTTAGGGTCATTTTTGAGTGAAGTGTGGGACAAGTAAACCTTGTCCAACACTCCAAAACTCATCATTACACCTACCCATGGGGTAGGTGTACTTTTTTGGATTTTTAAGCCATTTAGGGCTCATTAAGACCCCATAAAGGTACCTTGGAAAACTTTTCACCTACCATGTACTTTTGATGTAAGTTGCTTTTGGAATGACTTGTGAGTTGAGTGTTATTTATTTTTGAGTAGATGGTTTTTTGACGTTTTTACTCCTCCATGTATATTATCTTGAAGTATTTTTATGTGAAGTGATGGTTATTATATTTGGATTTGGAATTGGCCCATGTGGGCATGGATTTTATTTAATGGATTTTTGGGGATTTGACTTGTCTTGGGAACTTATGATGTTGTTGGCATCATCCTAAGGGGGTACTCCTTGAATATTTTCCTATTTAAGTGAGCTTATTTTTCCATTTTGGGGGGAGCCTTTGTCTTGGGTTTATGTTGTTGGATTATTTTGGAGTGATTGAAGCTTGGTATTAAAGAGAGGACAAGATGAGAAAGAGGTGGGTACTTTTCCATGTTTATATTCTCTTGTAATTTTTAATTTTTATACCATCATTCAATGGAATGTTTTGATTTTTATGCTCAATTGAATTGTATGAGGACTTACCATGTGTTTTATACTTGATTGCACCCATTTTGGGTCCATCAAGTGTGTGGTGTGTATGGGGAAGGTAGGGAATTAGGGAGGCATAAGTAAATATTAAACTGAAGTAAATTTGTTTTTTTAAAGGAACCAAAGGGGCTTGGGTTTTTTTTTCTAGTGGAGTGATAAGTGGGTTATGGTATACAAAAATTATATGGATAAGTGGTATGCATTTTATTTATTTGGTGGAACCAATAACTCATTCCCAACCCCTTAGGGGAGCGATAAGTGGTTCGGGAATGCCTTTCCTCTGTAAGATTTCAAATCTTGAGAGTGCGTGATTTATTTGAAAGAGTGTCCTCCTTGATATTTTGAGTCCTCTTGTTCATGTATTTTTATGATTTATTGAAATTGTTGTGTGTTGGGTTTATTGGGAAAATTTCGTGATCCAAGTCTCGGTGTTGGCTATGGAGTCTTCTCACGAGTTAGGGGTTTCATGGGGCAATGAGATGATATTTTATCCATTACATGGGTGGGAGGTGAATGTCACATCCACCTCTATTTTGGTGTTTGGACATGATGTTAGTTTGTGGAAGAAGTTTTTGAAAGGAAGTTCTTGTATACTTTGTTGTATCTTGTTCAGCATGAAACCAAGCCGGCATTTGAAATAAATTTGTAATCCATTTATGGGTTATATATTTCAAGTGTATTCTTGATCATATCAATGTGTCTCATATTATTATAAAAATGATTGAAAAGTTTGGGCTTGAGAAAAAATAATTCAAAAACTAATAGTTTTTACTTATAAATGTATATTTTATTTCAAGAAAATAAGCTCATTGTTGTGGAAATTGGTATGATGAATCAAAGAATGGTGCGATCTTTGTCTACCTATCTTTCTCTAATGATTTGCATTGTGGGTTTTTTAATTTAGTAAATTATTGGAGATAATGACTATATTGATTAATGGAGTGCTTGAAGTTTGCTTCACGTTTCCTTATGCTTAAGAAAAATGGTGATAAGTTTTAAAAAACAAGTTGTGGGGTGGATATTATAATTGTTAGATCTCTTAAGTGGAACTAAAAAATGTTTATGGAAACTCCTAACTCTCAAATTGTTTTACAACTTATTTTTGGAAAGCTACTTCAAAATTATATATTTATCACTTATTAAATATTGTCATGCATATAATTGTGCAAGTTTGATTGTGAGCTTAAAGTTCTTAATAAATTGGAAAATATAAGTCATTTTGTGTTAGTGAAACCATTTCAAAACTATATATTAATCATTGGATACAAAATCCTTGATTTCAAAAATTAACTTATCATATATATCCTTGACTAAGAAAAATTTAGGAACAAATTTATTATAGTATGTAAACCTTTGTGATTATTTAAAAAGGAAATACCACGATAAAATAAAATTAGCATAAAATTTATTATTAGGATATTGGTATCAACTTAGTAAACTAACTAACTAGCTCTAGAAACACACACACACACACACACAAATAATATATATATATATATATATATATATATATATATATATATATATATATATATATATATATATATGGTTTTCTAATTAATATGTTTATATTGAATAATTATAGATTAAAAATAGTACTTAAGAAATAATATAAAAACATTATATATATACATATATACGTACTCTATATATAACCTAAATATATAATGATATAAACAAATGATATTTTAAGATTATTATAATGTATAAATAAATAAATATATCTCTAAATAGATTCAAATTTTAGTTATTTAAAATAAAATGGAAATATATATAGGGGCCATGGCCACACAAACCATGACCCCACTTACCCCAACTACATGGTGGGTGGCCAATGACTTACCCACCCCCAACTCCCCAGTTCATTCTCACCTCCCATAGTTTCATGGGGGATAATTGAGTCTTCCTTACACTTCCCACACCTCTCTCCTCACTCTCCATGTTATTTCTTTTCTTATCACTCCCACATGTCCTCACCATGTCACACTAATGCCCACCGCCACCTCACCCCTTCTTGATGAGGCCGAATATATCTAATTAATGTATAATATATGATCTCATCTTACTCTCCTTTTAATTAATTTTGATTGCATTGTGTGAATTTTAGTTGATCTGATATGATTTAGGATGTAATTGTTTGTCTTTTGATTGATTGTGATTCTAATGTTAAAATCTATAGAATTCATGAAAAGTGTGTGTTTGAATTCAGTTTTGTAATAAAGAAGGTCTAAATTAGTCGAGGAAATGAAGTAGAAGTGTTCGGCTTTTTTTTTAGAACATCTATTCCTACAGAGCTTAGTTCTAGAACTTCCAAGCTAGTTCTGGAACTCCATCACACTGATCATAATCTAGTTCGGAACTTTCAGACTTAGTTTTGGAACTCCGGGCATAGCTCCTAACTCTCACGCTTTGATCCTTACTAAATTCCTATGGTTCTGGAACTTCTCTGAAGTTACGAAACCAATGGAAGTTATCTATTTTAAACCACATCCAGAGATTTTGCATCTATGACCCTTTCAATCAAGAAGGATGAGAAGATTTCTGAATTTCGATCCAGGGAGAGTTATCCTACAGTTATATGATTGACCGCAATCTAGCTCAACATCTATTCTGGGCATGATTTGATTTCATCAGAATCATTGAGACAATTGTGATTGTAAAATGTATATAAAAGTAGACCTACAGTAGATAGATAGGATATATAGAAATAGAAGATAGAGAATGAGATAGAAATAGAACAGAGAAGAGAAATAGACTAAGTACTTAGATCCAAAGTATGTTTGTAATTCCAAATGTTTTATCAATAAAATAGCCATTCCTATTTGAGAGAATTCTGAGTTGTTAAATCCTAATTTGAGGAGGAGCAAGGGCCCACTCCCCCAAGGACCAGGATATTCATTTATTTGGTATTTATATTTCTTCAGCAAATAGCTTAGATCTATTAATTCTGTATTGTTTCAATTCTTTCAGTTAAACTCTGTTGTATACTTGTTCCTGCAAGTGTTTAGATAGATTCTTATATTTCTTGCAATTATTTTCCTGTATTCTAAATTGAGTGTGTTTACTTTCAGAAGCAAGTGTGTTTATTTTCCAAAACAAGTGTGTTTCCATTCTACACAGTGTGTTTCCTTTCGACAAAGCTTTCAGTGTGTTTACTTTCAGCAAGTTTTCATAGTTTGATTTAAATAAGGTTTTACCAAGAAGTCCTTAAGACATTAAAGAGATCCCCTAGAAAATACAAAAATAAGTACAGTCAAATACTAGATCGGTTAAATTACTATTGTTGCATATAGCTTTAGACACACCCCTGGTTTGATATGACATCCACAAGAAGTTGATTAAATGAAGGGAATGACGACACCCATCATTTTTGGTGCCGTTGCCGGGAACACTAGTTGGAACTTTCTAATTAAGTGTTAGCAAGAGAAACAAATCATACATCTAGTAGTTGAAGGATCTTCCTTGCTATATCACAAAATATATGAGTAGACCAAGAGACTCACAAGGTAGATTCCTCCCAAAAACATCTTCACAAGAATTTATAACATCCTCTAGTCAAAGTAAGGAAATTGATCAAGAATTGGAAGCACCATCATCCCCTGTCAAACAAGAAACAATATTGCCATTTTTAGAATTCTTAGATCACCACCCGAAAGAAGTGGAACTTTTAGGATAAATATTATTACTCAAGATCCATTTAGGGTGATTTTTATTCTCAATTGAGTAGTCAACATCCTACTCTTGATTTTTCACCTTCCCCAAAGCATACCACTTACCACATTGATTGGGAGGAAAATTCAAAAAAAAATTAAAATGGCACGAGAAGCTGAGAGAGAACCTGATAGGACCTTTACCTATCCAATCCAATTGGGAGATGATGATACATCAATGAAAAATATCTCACCTGCACATTTACCCACCTTTAGAGAGATGTTATCTGAATATCTTGACCAATTTCTATTTGATTTCAAGGTACTATGTCAGACCTATGATTATAAGATAGATAATAAAAAACTCAAGTTGTTTCCATCCACTTTGAAAGATGCAGAATGAGGTGGTTTATGGGATTACCATCCAACTCTATTAGCACTTGGGCACAAATGGAGACTACCTTCCTAGATAAATACTAGGATTATTGTAGAGGGAGAAATAGGAAGGAAGAATAATTCAAAATCAAGTAGAAGGATGATGAAAACATAGAAGACTATTTAGACAGATTCCTCTTTGTTAGCAAAAGATGTGGATTTGTGATTATAGAGGAATTAAGTAAAATCATTTTTCTTAAAGGTTTGGATGATAAATATAGATAAGCCCTTAAATTAATAAGAGGTGGAGACATTGATTAGATAAGAATGAATGGAATTAAAGAAATTTGTAGAAGCTATTCGAGAATGAGAGGTGGACCTAGAAAGAGAAAATCAGTAAAAAGTCTAAATCCCGATATGGACAAATTAATGGATGAGTTAGCAAACTTTAAAATAGACATTTTATTATAATTAACCTCTATGATGGATGGATTACAAGCTAAAGCAAATTCCAAAACTGAACCATTGGCTATGTATTATCCTAGATGCAGGAAGAAGCATACATTAAGAGAATGTCCTTTGGATAAAATAGAAATGTGTATTATTTATGAATCTAAAGAACATGATACTGATGTTTTTTCTTTACTTCCCATTATTAAGAATCAGCTTAAATAAACCAGTGCCTCATCTACAACAAAAGAATTGAATTTTGTTTAGAGACAACCTAACCAAGGGAAGTTTATGCCAAGATTAGTTCCTAATCCCTAGACGATGCCATGGGTTGCTCAGGCAGTACCACAAAATTGGGGACAACCTCCTTAGGTACCTCAACCAACATGGAACCCTCAAGATTGGGAAAATCAAGCTTGGTATACTGGGGACATCAACAAACATGGGCTGGTCAAGGAAATCCTTATACTTGGTCACAACCTAGATGGAACCCTAGTAATTATTCCCAAGGAAGAACATATCCAAATCAGAATCGGGAGGCCATCATGGGATCTCCTACATAGAATTCACAAACTAAGAATGTAGTCCAAATGAAAATACTAGCACAACTAGTAGCAAACCCCAGAAACAAACAAACAACTCTGTTTATGGAACAAAACTAGAAAAATAAGTTTATTTACATGCCATGGATTGTAAGGATATTCAAACTAGATCTGGGAAAATCATTAACAGTCCATCCCTTGTAATCATTGAAATGACAGAAGAAAATGAAATTACTAGTATAGTTTTTCTAAAAGAGGATATTGAAAGAAAAGAAAAGGAGCTAGATAACAACATTACTAAGACTCCATTTCCAGAGAGATTCAAAGAAGCTATAGAAATCAAGGAGTCTGAATTGGTACAAGAACTAAGGAAATTGAATATTGAAATACCATTGTTATAAGTAATTAAGGACATTCCATAATTGAACAAATTAATCAAAATGTTATGTATGAAAAAGCCTGGAAGGAAGAAAAAATACCCCAAGACTATCAAAGTAGATGGGAAACTTGCTGATTTATTGGCAGGAAAACTTTTACTTCCCAAATACGGAGATCCTGGAAGTCCTATTATTTTTGTCTCTATAGGAAATAAGGATGTACATAATGTTTTGATAGATTTGGGAGTTGTTATCAATGTAATGACAGTGAATACTCTAAAAACATTACCATTAACAGGCATATAACCTACTAATACCATATTACAGATGGTAGATCAGTATGTGGAAAACTAGAAGGAATTATATAAGACGTGGTGGTTATGGTGGAGTCATGGGAATATCCAGGTGACTTCCTTATACTGCAGCCAAAAGGTAAAACATTGGGTTATCCCATTATTTTGGGTAGACCATGGTTAGCTACTGATTCTTTACTTTGATAGATTACGAGGTTAGGTGATATGACAATCTCGAATGGTAAGAAATCTAAAAAAATTCCTTATATCCCTACCGCACAACCTTTTACCGATAATCATGAACAATTGTGGGTTGATTCTTCTAAAAGTAATAAGAAAAATTTGTCTTCTTTGGCTATGATCACATTGCTAGGATCATGTAAGAGAAGTATAAGAGATGATTAATCCACCATTGGATGAGAACCTGTTGTCCTTGAAGTAATCAGAAATAGTTCTAGAACCCATGAAATTAGTTTTGGAACCTGTGAACTTAGTTAGGAACCTACAAACTTAGTTGGAACCACCACATTTAGTTCGAAACCACGACAACAACAGTTCTCTTTGATTGAAAATGATTTTTCTCCAAAGGAACGAGATTTCTCATGGGGAGAGGATGAATCAGTAGCTTCAATTTCAAGTACATCAAGAAGTGGTGAATAATTTCTAGAAAGTAGCAATGATGAGGAATTTGGCTTGCAAAGAGATAAGTATCATAATTCTCATTATTGTCCTTTTTCCAGTATTTTGTCTCAAGGAAATTTTGGAGATGTTTCTACATACCATATGTTGTTACCACATGCACATCCATTAAATACTTTAATGAAACCCTTTCCACAAACTAGTTCATCACATATTGAAACCAAGTATGCTGAAATTCAATCGGGTAAAAATTTAAACATTAACAATTGGTTGCAGGAGGATGAAGAAGCTAAATTGTTTAATGTTATAAAAATCACACTAAAGCTTTTTCTTGGGATTAAAAATACATGAAGGGGATTCATCCAAGTATCTGCACTCATCACATATATACTGACAACATTAAATTAGTTAGGAAGCCTCAAAGAAGGATTAACCTGACTTTAATGGATATAGTCAATTAAGAAATTGAAAAACTATTACAAGTAGGTTTCATCTACCCTATCTCAGATAGCCAGTGGGTATCTCCTCTTGTAATTGTTCCCAAAAATAACATAAAATGGATAATATGTGTTGACTATAGGGAACTAAACAAAGCCACAATGAGAGATTATTTTCCCTTACCATTCATACATCAAGTCCTAGATAACCTTTCAGGTAAATAGTACTTTTCTTTCTTGGATGGCTTTAGTGGGTACAATAAGATTAGGGTGGCTGCTAAAGATCAAGACAAAAATACATTTACAATTCCATGGGGAAACTTTTCCTATAGGGTGTTACCATTTTGTTTATGCAATGCTCTTGTAAATTTTTAGAGAGTTGTACTTGCAATATTTGTTGATCTAACAAATGATTGTGTTGAAGTATATATGGATGACTTCACTGTACATGGAGATACATTTGAAGATGTTTTGAGAAATATGGAAAGAGTGTTAACAAGATGTGAACAACACAACTTGTCTCTTAGTGATGAAAAATGTTTGATGATGGTGGATGAGGGGATTGTATTAGGACACCATATTTCAAATAAAGGAATTCAGGTGGATCAAAACAAAATTAGGATCATTTCAGATTTACCTACTCCTCGGACCCCATAGATATCAAATAATTTCTAGGGCATGTTGGGTACTATAGGTACTTTATAAAATATTTCAGTAAAATTGTTGCCCCCATGTTTAATTTTCTAACCAAGGACTGTGAATTTCTTTGGGATGAAAAATGCCAACATGCTTTTAAAGAAATTAATCGGTGCTCGAATATTCGAGAGGTTCTAATTTGGAAAATCCATTTCATATCCAAACAGATGCCTCAAATTATTCCATTGGTGCAGTATTGGGACAAAAAGATGAGGAAGGAAAGATGTATGCCATTTACTATCTTAGCAAGAATCTTACTCCCACTGAAAATAATTACACCACCACTAAAAAGGAATTTCTCACTGTGATTTATGTAATCAATAAATTCAGACATTACATTACATGGTACAAGATATTTGTACACATAGATCATTCAATAATTAAGTAGTTTTAGAAAAACAAACTAGTGGTTGGAGGAAGAATAATTAGATGGTTACTACTTTTGCAAGAATTTGATATTTCTATTGTGGACAATCCAGGAAAATCTAATGTGGTAGATGATTTTTGTCAAGACTAACCACCAAGAGGGAGTAAGATCTAGTCAAGGATAACTTTCCGGATGAACAACTATTGACAATCTCATCAAATACACCATGGTTTTCTGATATGGCAAATTATCTTGCAACAGGAATTTCCCTCTTTCTTTCACTAAGAAACAAATAAAGAAGTTAATTAAAACCAAGTGCACAATTCAAATGGTTAAATGGAATGCTATTTAAGTGTGGTCCTGATTTTGTCTTGCATAGGTGTGTAAGAGAGGATGAAATATTTGACATCCTCAGAGCATGTCATGATGAACCAAGTGGAGGACACTATTCAGTGAAAAGAACAATTCATAAGATACTTGGCACTGGTTATTATTGGCCATCTCTGTACAAGGATGTGAAGAGATATATCAAGAGGTGTGATCCTTATCAAAGGATGGGACAACCAACTTTCACCAATGAAATGCCTCTTCAGCCTCAAGTTGTGGTTGAACCATTTGAGAGATGGGGATTGGATTTTGTTGGTACCTTTAATCCTCCTTCACAAGGGAAGGAATATATTCTTGTGTGTACTAGCTATGTGAAAAAATGGGCGAAGTGCGTGTATTGACAAATGTCATTGAGGAAGCAATTGCTGATTTCCTTTGGAACAAAATTATGATAAAGTTTAGAGCACCAAGGAGCATAGTTTCAGATCAGGGACCATAATTCATGTCTAATATGATCCAAGATTTCACAAGGTATTACCAAATAAATCATAGGAAGTCATCTCCTTACCACCCATAGTCAAATGGACAAGCTAAAGTAACAAACAGAGAATTGGAGAACATCCTTACCAAAACAATTGGCGAGAAAAAGATTAGGTAAAGAGACTACCTAAAGTTGTTTGGGCTTATAATACAACTTGGAAAACTACAACAGGGTTTTCACCATATGAATTAGTCTATGGGAAAAATCCCTTGTTGCCTATAGAGTTTGAACTTTAGACATTGAGGACAACAGTAAAGGTGGGAATTGAGTTGAATGCAGCTCAAAAAGAAAGAATCCTTCAACTCAATGAGTTGGATGAATTAAGGTTGGAAGCACTTCAGCAGACAAAGATGATTCAAGAGTAAAGGAAACAATGGCATGACACACATATCAAGAAAAGGAAATTCAAAGTAGGAGATTAGGCATTGTTGTTCAATTCTAAGTACCAACAATTCAAGGGAAAATTGAGAACTAGATGGTTAGGACCCTATTAGATTGAGCAGATATTTGACAATGGTTCTATTCAGTTACTTCCCATTGATGACAAAGCAATAGAACACTCTTGGTCAATGGACATAGGCTAAAACTCTATAGGAAGCCTCCCACTAAGGATGAATTCTTGAGGAAGATTGAAGAAGATAAAGAATTTGATCATATGGAAGAACCCAGTTCTTCCAAAATGATCAAATAACTAGATGATAGATCTAGAATAAAGGGAAGAAGATGAAAACTAACAAATGACATTTTCTTCTCCAAAAAATAAAATTAAAAAAAAAAAAAAAAAAATCTCTCAAAGGTCAATTAAAAACCAATAAATGGCGGTTGACCTCTTTTTGGCTAGTTCAAATAAAGGAATTCTTTTGAATTCCAGTTGTCTTATCTAATCATGTTTTCTTCCACTTGCAGGAATGACGAGTCATCATAGCAAAAGGATTACATCATCAAGGACAATAATTATGTCTTTTAACTCATTTAGGGTTGATTAAATGTTTGCATGTGTGATGTGACTTAATTTAAAAGTAGGTATGATGAGTCTTTTATTTATACATTATGATTACAAGTGTGTAATCATGAAATTGATTTGGATGAAATAAGTGGTGGCATGGTTATCATTAGTAATTATTATTAAAAAAATCAAGAGAAATATGTTACAAAGATATTTTGAGGAAGGAGCATCCAATTAAGTATGTGTTCCCCAGAAAGAACGAAGAATTCAAAATTTTTGTAGCTAAGAATCGAGGTTTTACAGACTAAGAACAGAGGTTCCGTAGCTAATTCATCAATTCCATAGCTAAGAAAAAGGGCCTGCAACCAATTCACACAAAATCAAAAGAGACAGAACTCAAGCTGATATGGGCATTAAGAATAAATCTAAACCAGAGGATGATTCCCAGCTGCTCACAAATGAAGAAGTGGCATCCATCTTTGAGCATGCGGGATGGCTTGAATTCCTAAATAACATTTCAAGACATAATGATGAATTGGTAAGAGAATTATTCATAAACCTAGAACAATCCGTAACAAAGGTGAGAAATGTCTTTATTCCTTTATCTCGTATATACCGTAAGTAATGTGTCCGGAGTGCCAATTGTGTATGTCCCACAACTCGTCAAGGGACATTGAAAGAATTTGTTGAAGTCTTACTGTAAGAAGGAGAAAATAAACCCAAGACATCTATAATATAAATAAAATCATAAAAGGGGTTCGAAGGCCGAGTTTTCCCAAACCCTTTGACATGGTAGCGTTTTAGATAATAAAATATTTAACCTGTGATGGTCAATTTGGGTCTGTGGGAAAAGAAGTCCTAAAAATGCTCATATATATGAAGTATGGAGCCACCAAACCTGAGTACATAATAAATCTTCCAAGGTTTCTTTTTGATTCCATACGAGACCATGGTGCAGAGGTATTCCCGAGGTGTTGAGACAATTAGGCATCATGGTCTAATTCATTTAATATACGAACACCATTTTCTATCAAAGAAGAATGGAGAAGAAATTTGGGACAAGTTTCTTGGCAAGTTTAAGAAAAACCCTAATATTATCAGAAGGAAAATTCCAGCCCCATTCTCTCCTTTAGCTAATCTAGAAATTGATGCCCCTATAGAAGAACAAAGGGGAATGGAAAGAGAAAATATACTAAAAATAAGGTCAGTGAGAAAGATAAAAATAGCAGAGCCTTCGTACTGTGAAGGAAATTCCTTCTTCTCGCAAAAAAATTCAAGAAAGCCAATATCTATCTCGATGATGATAGATCACCCACACAAGAGCAAGAAAGAATAGTAAGAAGAATATCTAGAAGGAAGATCACTGCTGTGCATGTTGAACTTTCCCAGATAAGAAAAATTCATAAGACATCAAGGGAAACCCCAGAAGGAAGGAGTGAACAGGAAAGGATGGAAGAAGAAGCATCGACATTTTAGGAAGCATGGCCATGAATCCTAAGCTAAGTCAAGTTAAAATGGAAAAAGGAGAGGAGAGATTTGAAGAGTAGGATTTTCGGGAATTGGTGAACCATCAGCATTGCCAAATGAAGAAGAAGAGTTGGCATCTAAGATAAGAAAAGGAAAATTTATTTTGATAGAGGAAGAATGCCCAACTCCTCAAGTAATTTTATTGGAATAAGAAAGACAACAAGTTAAACAAGATTTGTTCTTGTTTAGAGAAGAGCTCATTATTAGAGAAAAAGATGAGGAATTGGATTTCCTCAAACTTAAGTTAGAATAAAGGGAAATGCTCATTAATGAGCTAACAACTCAGCTTGCAGCGGGATTGAGGAATTATCAACAACCAAGAAGTAGCTGATAGAAAAAGAGGAAGAATTTTAGATTTCCGAGAAAATAGAGTGCTATGTCCATAGCCTCTCCTGCACAAACCGAGTTGACCTATTTTCCACTCAAACAGCTATGGACTAATACTCGCAGGGAGCTCAGAGAAGCCAAAACATCAAATGAGGAATTAAAGACCAAGATGAAGGAAGAGGTGAAGGAAAGAAAGGAATGGGAAGAAACATTTTATAAGGAGGAAGGAAATAAATATAAATGTCTTGCCAAAATTCATATGGTCTGTATCATGAGTGAAAAATTACTTTCTTGTAGGAGGCCTTCTATTGCATATAATGTGTTTTTGGAAGAGTAGTTCATTTCTTGTGACTATCAAGAATTACATATGGACTTCCACATGAATTAAAAGATGAATTTGAATTCATGGCAGCTTACTCTCTCTCCAACCTTGAGCAAAAAAATCTTCTATGTGAATTTTATCTTTGCAATTTTATGCTAGAGAAAAACACAGGATTTATGATCAATTTGTATGTAGGGGAGAGCCAAGTCAATGCATTTGTCTCTACTCTGCAAAACCAGATTGCATGGAAGGAGAGGGAATCTAAATTTTTATTAAAAGCTAGCTCAACAGGTCTTTGTATGAGAGCTCATTATGGTAAACCATTTTCCTTCCTCACACATTTTAGAACTCATGCCTTTGATGAGAGATTCAATACACACTATCTTTCCATTCTGCAAAAGAGTATTGATACCTTCACCTCCTATGAGGAGGAAAATTTTGAAGATATTTATGAAGGATTCTTAAAGAGGTGGGAACTCCTCATCTGTTTCCTTGAGAAGAAGGGAAGTAATTTACCCAAAAATCTAATATGGAGTTTAAAAGGGAAAAAGCATTATGCACGATAATTCCTCAAGTCAATGAAACCTATGGGAAAATATGGATGGGAATGTGAACAAGGCCCCCTTTACTTCTCACCCCCATGTCTCCTCCTCAAGACCCTACTGAATTTGAATAATGGGAGAGGAAAATAGAAGGAGCAGGGTACAATACATCCAAGTTTAAACATTGGAAAATCCAATTTCAGCCATTTGATCTGAGAAATCAAATGGAATGCAGAACTTATAACCCCACTTTTGAAGAATGAAGTTTGTAAAGGGACTTACAAACAAGTAAGTTTGGGGGAAATGATGAGGCCAGAATATGTCTGATTAATGTATAATATATGATCTCATCTTACTCTCCTTTTGATTAAGTTTGATTACATTGTGTGACTTTTAGTTGATCTGATATGAGTTAGGATGTAATTTTCTATCTTTTGATTGATTGTGATTCTAATGTTAAAAGCTCTAGAATTCCTAACAAGTGTGTGTTTGAATTCAGTTTTGTAATAAAGCTAGGTCTAAATCAGTCGAGGAAATGAAGCAGGAAGTGTTTAGTTTGTTTTCAGCAACATTTGTTCCTACACAACTTAGTTCTAGAACTTCCAAGCTAGTTCCGAAACTCCATCACATAGTCATCATCTAGTTCTAGAACTTTCGGACTTAGTTCTGGAACTCCAGTATTTAGTTCCATAATTTTCAGACTTAGTTCCGAACTCCTGGGGATAGCTCTAGAACTCTCACGGTTTTGATCCTTAATAAATTCCTATGGTTTTGTAACTTCTCGAAGTTCGGAACCAATGGAAGTTATCTATTTTAAACCACATCCAGAGATTTTTCATCTACGACCCTTTTAATCGGAAGTATGAGAATATTTCTGAATGCAAATCTAGGGAGAGTTATCCTACATCTATCCGATTGACCACAATCCGGCTCAAAGATCTATTCTCCGAGCATGATTTGATTTCATCGAGAATCATTGAGAAACTGTGATTATAAAATGTATATAAAAGCAGACCTGCAGTAGATAGATATGATTACGAAATAGAAGATATAGAATGAGATAGAAATAGAACAGAGAAGAGAAATAGACTAAGTACTCAGATCCAGTACATATTGTAATTCTGAATGTTTTATCAATAAAATAGCCATTCCTATTTGAGAGAATTCTAAGTTGTTAAATCTTGATTCGAGGAGGAGCAAGGGCCCACTCCCCAAGGACCAGGTTATTCATTTATTTGGTATTTATATTTCTTAAGCAAATAGATTAGATCTATTAATTCTATATTTTTTTAATTCTTTCAGTTAAACTATGTTGTATAATTGTTCTGTAGGTGTTTAGATAGATTCTTATATTTCTTGCAATTGTTTTCCATTATTCTAAATTGAGTGTGTCTACTTTCAGAAACAAGTGTGTTTATTTTCAAACAAACAACAAGTGTGTTTCCATTGTGCACAGTGTGTTTCCTTTTAGCAAAGCTTTCAGTGTGTTTACTTTCAAAAATTTTCATAGTTTCATTTAAAAAGGTTTTACCAAGAAGTCCCTAAGACATTAAAGAGATCCCCCACAAAATACAAAAATAACTATAGTCAAATACTAGATCGGTTAAATTACTCTTATCTCATATAGCTATAGACACACCCCTGGTTTGATATGACATCAATAAGAAGTTGATTAAATGAAGGGAATGGTGACACCCTTCACTTCCCCTTGTCCATCTCGTCCCCTTCACCTTGATCCTATGCCTACGAATCTCCTCGTCCCTACCTTAAACCCCACGTCCCCCTCGCCGACCATTTTACCTTATAAAATAAATTATGTATAATATTATATTATATTTTTAAATATAAACTAATATATGTATACACACACAAACCCCTCCAATCAATTTATACTTCTTTTCCTTGTAAAAAATGGGGATCCTTCATTACATTACAACTTAAAAAAAAGAAGAGAGAGATAAGAAATAATAAAAAGATAAAATGAAAGTGACAGGAGTAGAGGAGATGAGTTGTTAGGTTGGATTAAGGTTTCTAGGTGCCCTAGATCTAAAGGAGGAGGATGTTCAAATCCAAGGGATTATATTTCCTCTCCACTTCCACTTAGGTCAAGTTCACCAAATGAAATGATAGGTGATTTTAATTATAAATGGGTTTTAATGATTCTAGTCAGAACTATAATTCTAGTGAAAAAATTATTATTTGGGTCAACCTCTAAACAAGGCTTAACTAAACTTATTCCCTAAGCTTGAATTCCATCTACCACAATTAAATAATAAGTTAGAAAGATGTATATTAGTTAAAGTAACTTAATTCTCTATATTTTTAAAGTAAGAACATAGTTTTAATTTTTATAAGTCATGCATACTTGATAAGTCTTCAGTGCGTATCTTCACACAACTAAAAATATAAATGTGTGTATATGCTTTACAGAAGGTATCATTATAATAACCCCTTGTGATTTTCTGTGTAATTGGTACCTCCTCACGGTTGTTGGATTTGCCAATTTAACCATTTATCACTTGAACACATGATGCAAATAAGTTTCAAGTGCGTAAAACCAAGTGGTGTCACACAATGATGTATAGACCACAACTAATGACATAAAATTGAAAATTTCTTCCAATTAATTATTTATAAACCTTAAAAAACTCATTCCATAATTTTCTACCTTTAATCTTTTTTTTGTGAGTAACGTTTTGGGGTGTTGCATGCATGCTCCAGTCCCTTACACAATTTGTTCCCTTCTTATGCGATCTGGTCCTTCCCTTGAGTGCTCTATTCCCTTAGGTACTCTAACCCTCTCCATGCATACTCCAATCCCTTATGTGCTCTCGGTCCTCTTTGTGAATTCTCTTGTCCCCTCATCACTTCAAATCAACTTTTTACACCTTTTTTCATCCACTTCATCCTAGTCATAGATGTGAGTACCCTAAAACCACCTTATAAAATCCTTGTAACAATCCTACAACCTTTATGAGACCACTTTGTAATCTATCCTCACTATTGTGCCTACATTTCTACCACCTCCTCTAACTCGGACCACCTTCTTCACTCAATTGTTCCTAAAATTAGTGCCCTTTCCTACTTTCTTCTCTCACCAAACCTCCCTCCCCTCCGTACTCCTCTCATGTCTTTTTCACCCTCCTTTCCATTTACAACCATTAATAGATTTTTAAACCTAACCTACTTCCTTAGAGATACTTCCTTTCCACTTCTCCACCCTATTGTTTCAAAGTCACACGTTGAACTATCCTACAACCTTAACCACATTATCTTAGTTGCACATGTGAGCGGGGCTTCCTCCTTGTGATTTCTCCATTCCACAAACACTACTAGCTCGCTTTCTATTTTTTATTTTCTCCTCTCATTTGGTCATGTCTCGTGACTAATTCTTGACCTTCATCCTTCATATCTTCTCCTTGAAACCTCCACCCTAGATTTTTTTAAATCACACCCACATCCCATTATTATCTATTCATATAGGCAACCAAATCCTTGTCTTAGGTCATGTTTATGACTTTATCTCCTCCCTAAAAGGGTTTTATATGATTTGTGTCAACCCTAATGAAAAAAAATACATAAAAATAAAAATAAAAAATACTCACAACCATCCTTTGTGTTTTTGACCATGAGTGGGTGAGAATCCTAAATCTATAGTGTTATTTGAACATGTGACCAGCCTATTTATGTAACAACATGACAAAACTTTCCATTCAACACTACTATGTGTTACCCATCCTTGTTTCTCATATTGACCACTTATAATTTTTTTCTTCTAACTCATCATTGTCCATCCTTGGTTCTTCATTACCACCAAGTAATTCCCATGACTTAGATAAATATTCCATCCTATCCCCACATCCCTTTTATTACCTCACACCTCTATATCTAAATCCTTCCCACCCCCTTACTTTATGACACTCTTAGCGAGACATGCTTTCATCGACCAACCTCCACCCATTCCATGAAACTCCATTTACCATCCCCTCCACACCCTTTCTCCTTTTCCCCTCTATTGGTTATAGGGACAACCATCTCATCACTCCAATAATGACCATCATGTTACCACTCTTATGATACCCACTACTCCTCCACTCCTCTACATTTCTCTACACTTTTATTCACGCCGCAACTAACTCATTTCCATTTTTATCAAATGAAATAAAAACTTGGTCTTATCCTTGATATCTTGCATCACCCTCCACACCTCCGTCAATTGTATCTATGGATGAATTTAATTTCCTTCCTAATCGGTCGGGGCCACAATTGGGACACTTCCTCATCTAAATTAAAAATTAAAAAGGAACTTCCGAGTTGTGTTCATAATTGAGATGAGCATTTATATCCATAGTAAGGCACATGCATGACTAACCACCCATGCCAAACAAAAATCAATAATTTAAATAAAAAAGGAAATAAATTCTATACCTTTCCTACTTGGTTGTCCTTGTGACAAGGTTAGACTCCATATCCCACGACGTAGTCATACCCATGACATGCCATGTAGGCCTTTGATGAAAAATACACAACACTAGCTTTGTCACGACCATAACTAGGTGAAGCCATTATTCCCCACCGATCACAAGTGTGACAGACTAAACCTTTAATCACAAATAGAACAAAAACACAATTTTTTCTTAGTGGTGATATTTGATCAATTTTTTTCACTCACATGGTGTATCACATTACACAGATCCCCTTTCTTGCTACTATAGTTCATCCCATTTTTGTTTCTACAACATGTCCCTTATTTCACAAGTGAAATTTTTGAACCTCTTAACCTTCACAAGGTAATCTAAAATTACACATCCATGTTTTTTTTTGTATCTTACATGTAATTATATTTCTCCTAAATTCTATGCCTAAGTCATTTTTTTGTAATACCTTTCTATAGCTATTTTCTTTCACGCCCTTCATAAATATTTCTGTATTATTTTGTGTAAAACATTTTTATGTTACTACACAATCCTTCCATGCACCCACTCAAATTCATGAAAATATTGCTTTCATGTGCTATTATTACATGAGACCTACTATGTAATGCTTTCAGCTATTTCTGATCTGGAGGACATTTTGGGATGTGGGAGTTCCCTATATGTCCCTAAACCATGATAATGTGGTAAATAATTATGAGATATTTCCAACGGTACTCGGAACACTGGAAACAGAGCTTGTATGATCAACTTATGGCTGGTCAAAGTTTGGTCACACTTCATACTTGGTAGAGTCAATCGCCAACGCTACATTGACACATGGAAAATGTAGAGTGAAAGTGTGGAAGAGAAAAAAATTATAGTTTTACGATGCGAGTCTTTGACCCATGTATTCAGCAATGTGGATTGTGATTTTTACTTATCGAGGGCCCTCGGCCGGTGTTTTACACACTCTTTTTACAAAGGGGTGTCTTTACCACCGTGTTCGATATTTCGCCACATGGTGGGTGCGAAAGTCATCACATGGCCTGCCACCACTATCTTCATGGCCCAGAGCCAATTCAGGTGAGCTCATCATTCAACTCGGAGTTACATTTTATATTGGGTGAGTTGTTATTTACATACCTCAATGATCTCTCTACTTAACTCGGTTAGGAAATTTCATTGTACATTGGAGGATCCACATTATTTACTACCTAACGTGGCACATCCATATTAATCATTCGACTCAACACATTCCTCACTACCCAAAGCTATATAACTAGCAAGGTTGATGGATCATCCCATCCATAGGGGAAAATGGTATTGCGTGGCCAATTCAATTGTTCTAAGGAGCTATTGGGGTTTATTAAAACACCACCCATACCATAAACCCCACCAATGTGGGATTAATATATGGAGACCTATGTGGTTATCTTAGGTGGAACACAAAAAGGCAGCTTACCGATCAAAGGGTAGGCCGTGTGTGAAAAAAATGCGGGATATGTAGCCATGTGGAGTTGCTTGTATAATATGGATAATTAAAAATATAAATAAAGCCTTAATAAAGGCTTAAATGGTGGAAAAATTAAATTATTTTTAATAACCTTAGCCCACCATGTAATGGTTTTGAATACTAATGCAAAATGTAATTGTGGGCTTCAAACCCATAACCAATCTCTACTAAAAATAGCCCTTCACCACCATACCATTATGGCTCATTGTGTATAAATATGATCCAAGGGGTATTTGTAAGGAGAGAAGTCTTATATCGGCCTGCATTGTGATCTAAGCCTACTATAGGCTATTATGTAAATTCTCATTTTAGGAGTACTTAAGATTTTTTCTATAACTCGACGTCAACTAGAAAAATTTCTAGCACCCTGAGATGCTCCTAGTGAACCTCTAATTATTCCATTTTAGCTTTCTAGGTGGGATTTATGGAGAGAGGTCTGATCATTATCTATTTATAAGCCATGTGCTTAAGAGGAAGCATGTGGAAATCATCATTTTAGGAGCACTTTGAGAGCAAGAATGGGCCTTCATAAGTAAATCTGGAGATAGGCTCAAAATTCGATACAATTTTGATTATGTATTTATTTTTGAATTTAGAGGTGTTATGATGTTTTTTTACTCTATGAAAGTTATTCGAGTGCTTGGATTCCATATGGAGCCTTCGTCAAACATGCATCTCTTCAAAGGAAAACATTTTATAGATCGATCTTCTCGCACACTCTGCAGATTTGTTCTTCACTCTATATAGAGATTGTTTATGATCGTACAATAAAGTAACATGGATTTTAGAGGGTTTTATAGACTCATAATTCATGTTTATGATGGTTTCTGGACAATTTTTAGTCTTTAAGTGGTCCTATGAAGTCAATTTATCAAGACTAGTTTTCTATGACAATTTGATAGTTTTTTGTTCATAGTTGTTTTTAGCCCTAATACCCTGAATGAAGGAGTCTAAGAAATTTAGTGATGTTTTTGAAGTCATGCAAGTATCTATCTATAGGTTTAATTTTCCATGGTTGAGTGTCTTGAGATGGTGGTACAAGCTTCAATATTGAAAACATACTTTTTGGGTATATAATACCCAATAGCAAAATTTTGTTCTAAGGTTATTTCATGGTGAAAATGTATGGTGCGAAGCAAATAAAGCATAGAGAAGGTAATTAAAGCTCATGGAAAATATATTAGAAATATTTTTTATTTTTTCTATGTTTATGCTTTCTCAAGAAAGTTGATTTGCTTCATTATGTGGACATACCTTGTAAAGTAGGTCTTCTGAGACCTAACAGTGAGTAAATGGTCTAATTGAGTCATTGTATATCAAAAGAATCATATGGTGTGATTATTTTACGTTTTCAGATGTTCTAAGGTATTGGCATGGCCAACCTAATTGATGTATGATAAAACTAGTTGGTTAAGTTTTATTGTCATGTGTGTGTATGTGCGTGTTTGTGTGCGCATGCGAACATGTAGGCACGCGCTCGCGCATGTGTGTAAATGTAATTTTAGTCCTTATAGTTGAATGAGTAAATATTCAAGCTATAAGTTCTTTATAGACGTGTAAGAGGTATTATATACCATGAATATTGTGCATATGTTGAATATCTAAAGTCATCATCCTATGAAGGGTAGTTTATCCATGCCTATGTGAAGGTGAAGAAGAATGATGAGCGAGTGAGCATACCATGATAGTTTGAGGAGTGTTCAAGAGAAGAAGAGTTGAGAGAGTGTCATCATAAGTTTATTACTAAAAATGGAAGGTGACAAACATTCAGAGGTGGATGAGTTGGTGTTGAGTCACTTAGGGAGTTGGTGCTTGCTAAAAATTAAGGATTTTTGCTTCCTTACAAGTTGGTGCTAAAACCTTATAAAGTGGGTGTTTGGAAATTAGGGGTTAGTAATCCTTGTGTATTTGTTTTTCACTAAATATTTATTTATGTTTTTAATATATATCAATGGGTTTTCTTCCCTTTAAGGGTTTCCCACATATATGATGTGTCCTATCTTGCATTGTGTTCTTGTGGATGGTTTTTTCGTGCATAATAAGCTCACTATGGTTAATGTATGTTGAATGGATTACTTGATGGTTAATAAAAGTTAATATAACTAAAGTAAAAATATTTAAAGAAACTGATTCACTCCCCCCTCTCAGTTATTGTACTTACAACACTCAATTTATTCCACTATCTACTTATTCTCTTCATTTTTTACCAATCAAGTGCAGACTCTTTCAAAAAGTGTGCATCTCTCTAATGTGTTTTCTAACCCAAGGATATTAGATTAATCTCATAATAATCTGATTTCATCTCTCCCATGGTTTTGATCACTTTAGGATATGTAAATTCAACGTACTTAGATCCAAAATCCTCAATGAAGAAACGAGAAGTTGTGTGATATTTCTTGGTGTGATTGGTTTTTATGTACTTTGATATGGCCTCAAAGCTAGATGTCATTGTTTGTTACATAATTCTTAACTATCCTCCAAGAAACTCTTGTACACATGGGAAATTCTTAGCTTATGTAGACACAAAATTAGGCACATAGGAACTATCGAGTGGTTGATATAGAACCAGATCCTAACCACGATGAGATAACTTCTCTTCCTTTGAGGAAATAATTTGAGTTTAGGAATGATTAAGAGAATTAGAAGGGTCAATTTATCCTATCTCAAGTGGATAAATATGATTTTCTCTTAAATTTTCCTTTTGTGAATTCTTCTAGGGGTGAAAATTCATTTCATGCATCTTCTACAAGCTTTGTCTTAGATTATTATTCAGAATGATCATATTATATAACCTTATCAAGTACTTTGAGAGAAGAAGTGAGATAAAATTACTTGGATAGATCCAATAGACTACCAGATTCAATGAAAGAGGACCGATTCTAATTTAACCAATCTTTTGATCTTTGAATCACTGTCATGGTACTTTCTTTGATGTGACCAAATTCTTTAATGTTCCATAGATTAGGGGAAGAGGAGACGATTGCACTACTTGATGCTTAGGATTAAATAGATTAGATCCGTCATCATTCATTCCTTCTACTAAGCATAAAAACTTGAAATAACTCATGTAATCTATAATCATCCTCTTATATTCTCACCTCCCGACCTCAATATCACCACCGTAGTTAGCCCAATATTCTTCAATTTTTGGAATGTAATGTAACCTTGGAAAACGAAAGTCTCACATGTATTCCTATTATCAAAGTTTTTATGAGATACATAGGAATACAAATTGAAGGCTTCAAAGTAGGTTTCAATGTTTGATACATCCATTAAATTTTTTCACAAGTATATCCTAGAGGAAATAGGAAAGATACACCTTTTTCATTAGAATTTTACATAAGATACAAATGCCTACACATCTCAATCATGATGATCTTGTCACTTGGGTACCTTGGTAACCTACGAGGTGCAAGATCAACAACTTCAATATTGATGTGGATGAAAGTGGGAAATTGAATGAAATAACTTCCATATTTTTATCAATCTAGTTTCTTGAGGTGAAATTATTTTCTCGGGATTTCCTTCGAGTAACCTTATGATATACATGGTGAATGCATCATTCACCCTCGAGAAGTGAGAGTTACTTACCTCATATGTGAGTTAAGGATACTTATTATATGTTGGATACTTTTTCCACACATTTAAGGAATATGAGATACATCGGAAGGGCATTGAGTATTTGAGAGTATACACCAGATTATAATTTATTGTGAACTTATTAGATATAGGAAACTATAATAGTTATCAGTGGATGTTATTACTTATTATCTACTCCTAGTCAATCATCTAATGTCCTTTCATAGCCACCATGATGAATTGAGCCATCTATACTTATAATTCCTTTGTATTTTATTCTCCCATCACCCTATTTGATAGTACTATTGCATCCGAGTAGGCCTCATATTCTTTGAGACCAAGTTTTGTGGATCCAAGAATGCTTCCTTCCCCTGTTTGAGCCATAATCTGACCTGCCAAGCCTTACAAGTATGGATTCATTATTGTCCATTCTTAAGAGGAAAATTATCGAGTGATGATCAACATGTTATTGTATGTGGTAATTTAAATACATTGAGAGATGCCTTTGAGTGAAGACTGCAAGAATTTAATTATCATTTGCCTCGAATTGTTCTTGAGTTTGGATCATAGTATTTAACACAAACAAGGATTAGAGATATGATTTAAACAACAATGGATGACCACCTACTCTAAAAATTCCACTTGAAAATATATTTTCCTCCACATGTTCATGATAATATCTCATCATTCTAGCTTTCAAATCCTCCAAGTCAATGTTTATCACATCATTGTCACCCACATTAGGATACTCAGTGTTTAGGATGCAAGTTATATCTGAACTAGAATACTTGACCTTTATGGTCACCTGAAGTTAGTGAAATGGATGGGATATGGATGAGTATGAATGATGTGACCCAAATACCAATACTTACTATTTTCAATAGGTCCACCCCGAATGTCTATTTTTGGAAAGTTTCTCAAATTTTCACTTTTGAGTGTTTTTGTCTTGAAAGGAGTGATGGTGACATGGAAAGTACATTGATTCTTAAACTTACTATAATTATAATGTGAGGACCTTGTATAATGTACTATTTATAGAAGGCAGTCCTCTAGACGTCAAAATGGGATGAAAATGGTCTTAAAATTTTATGTTTTTCTCTAGATGCTCTTCTCCAATTTTCAAAGGTTTTCATCACCAACATTTAGAAAATATAAAAGGAAAGTGCAATGGATGAAATTTTCTTCTGGCTATAAAAAATCACATAGAACATCAATGGGGGTAAGATTATACTCAAGAGAAGGTCATCTTTGAAAGGATGACACTGGTGGAATTCTAAGTTAGGGTTTTGTAGTTATGAGTAATTTTTTGTTTTTAAACATGAAGGTTGCTAGAAATTTTCATCAAGATACCACTACAAAATGGAGTTTTGAGGGGAATAAAAATACATTTGAAAATTTAAAAAAGGAATAATTGTTTATACTTAACCATTTCACTCCTTTGTGCACCTTAACTCACCTTAAATTTAACAAGACTTATAAACTATGCATTCATGGTGAAAAGTGCTCTCAATCTTATAAACTATATTGATGGCATCCTACCAATGTGAGAATAAAACATAGAGAATGATTTTCAGCCCTAGGAGAATATTTTGGAGTTTAGAGGCAAAAAACTATATCATTTTTATTTAAAACACATTCTTATTTAATTCCAACCATTTACAAGATCCAATTATTCTTGTAATTTGATTTTTATGCCCAAACACTCTATTAGCACTAAGGAATAGTAGAAGTGACCCATAAAATAATGGAGGGTGGTGAAGAATTGGACCAAAAATGATGTATTTATTATGTATTGGATTCCAAGATATTTATATTTAATCTTTTTGGCTTCCAAATCTTCCCATAACTCCCATACTCTCCAGAAAAAAATTCACTTTCTCCATTAAAGTTAGCATTCCATATACCCATAATGACCTGGTTTTTTTGAATGGATCTTGACACCACAGGACATCAAAAATTATTTAAAACTAACCTATATCTCTTCAATACTCATTTTCACAACCTCTATATGGGTTGATATCATTTCATTATCCTCTTAAGGGTATTATTTTGTTCCAAAATAGCTAAAAATAACCCTTTCTATGCTTTTGGGAACAACTATTCCACATTATAGCTTAAATGATTCATGAATCCATTTAGATATACTTACCTACACATTAAAACCACTTGAAAACCATGTTATCACATTCCTCTCAACTAGAATAAGTATGACACAATTGATATGATGGATGGAGGAAGGGTTTACAATGATAGAAAAAGAAATTTTTCAAGTAGGGGTTAGGTTTGTCATGGCCAAAATTTAAATTTATCATGAAAATACTTTTATTTCAAAACATGAAGATAAATTTCATCTCCTTCTCATATATGAGATTTAGGATATTATTCATATTGATCTAGTGACTCTTTAATGTAATGAGTCACCCTTATTACATGAGTACCACCGCCAATCAATATCTTGATGTATCACATTCTATAAGGAATGTCTTTAAAAAATATAGGGCATCGAGGACTAAAAATATGCACATGGACACTTTTAGTTTCTTAAATGTTTTTTTGGCTACTTTTTAAATACAATGAGTCTGTAAAAAGGAGGCTAGTGGTACTATTATACTTTTGTATTATTTATTAAAATGGTGATAGTAACTTATCATCCCAATGAAGATATGGACTTGTTAAGGTTTTTGGAATTTTTCATTCTATCATGGCCTTGATCTTGTGTGGATCCACTTTTACACTTTCATATGAAAAATTATGACAAAATTACTTAACCTCTTTCAAACCAAAAACACACTTGGAAGGATTACAAAAAGATGATGTTGTTGTAGTGTTATAAATATCTAATCCACATGTTGCAAGTGTTATTCTCATATATTTATATATATATGGGTATTCCAACAAGAAATACCAAGATGAACTTCTATAGGAATGGTAGAAATACAATGTTCATCAAGCTCTAAAATGTAGAAGGTGCATTTTTAGACCAAAAGGCATCACCCACAACTCATGGCTTCCCTAATGGGTTATAAATTTTATTTTATGTTTATTCTTATCCCTTATCAAGTTTTTTTATGAGTTAAAAAAATTACAAAAAAATTCACACATTTTCATTTTAAAAGTAAGGCCCAAATATTAATAATCCAGTCAAGTAAAAATATAACACCAAATAGTATTTTCTAGCATGTTCCAATGTCTTTCCTCAAGAATTTTTAAATGATTTTTATTGAAGTAAACTCTTTAAAAAATATTGGAATTCCTCTCATGTCTTGTTTGTTCATGATAATAATTAATTTCATTCTTCTTTCAAACTATTTAAAAAATTCACTCATATATACATTTAGCAATTTATTCTCGAGACACTTGGAAATGTAAAATAAATGCAATTTAAAAATTATTACTCTTTAATCTAGGAATTTTTTTCCTCACATGGATTCTACACATCATGGGACCACCACTTCATCTTTACATTTCCAAGGTCGTGTTGGGCCACTATCAATTTTATTTAAAGTATCCTAAAATATTTCATCCCAACTATTAAATGGCCTCTTATGAAATGGAATATTTCTTCATTATTCCTATGTAGGTCCCAACTACCAAAATACCATCTTTTTTTCATGATAATATCATCTCTTTAACCCATTATTTTATACCTTTAATAAGTATAAAAATAAAATAGATAAATTACCAATGTGATGTAATATTATTGCTTCTAATTATTATTCATTCACAAATATCTACATTATATAAGATTGTAAAAATACCCAAACCATTTAGGTATCCACACCAAAAAAACATAATAGCAACAATATGTCAAGGATGAGTTGTTGTGAGACTTAAAATTATTATTATTGCGAATAATATATTATTATGTTTGAACAATTTGATGGTGACCAAAGCGAAGATCAAGTTTAGTGATGTAAACAACATTATACAACTCATATAGAAAATAATCAAATAATCAAATGGGAAACTTATCTTTGATGGTGTCCTTGTTTATCTCTATGTAATCTAAAAACATATAAAAATCTCATCCCTTTTTTATAGTGTCATAATTGGATAATAATACATACTACTGTCTATGTCAAATAATGTCTTCCTCTAACATCTTGGACACCATCTTATCAATATAAATATTTTGGAAATATGGGTTCCTCTAAGGCTAGATGGTGGTGGTTTACTCCATGGTAGAAATCGGATTATATGATCATGATATTTTTAGGTTGTATAACTCATGTAATTGTATTGAAAATAAATTTTTGGTTTGTTTTCATGAATTTTTGCATGCCCAAAAATTCAAATTTTCAAACATGAAAACTCATCCCATAGTGCAAAATTTTCCCTCTAGTCTTCCCAAATCCCCTTTTCGGTCATTTAGTGTCTTGTGTCATGGTCACAATGACCTTGCAGTAATCCCAATACACTGAATAATAATGTTAAAATAATCAAATTTATGTTTAAAGGTCATCAATTTAATTCAATGAAGAGCAATTGAAGACTAGCTCTCTTGCAGGCTTGGAAAGATCAATTATGGCCATTTCGGGCAGGTGTGCATCCTCAGGGAAGGATTTGAAATTTCAAAAACATATAAAGGTAGTATTAGAGAGATATTAAGGTTTTCGAATTGATTTAGGAATGTTTAGGTAATTTTTTAAGGTTTAGGGACATTTTGTACAACAAGCGGGTTTTTCAAGTGTAAGGAGTGCCTCACTAAATTTTGAACCTGAACTTCATTAGGTGATTATGGGAGCTTTGTAAGGATTTAGGATTAAAAAAATAGTAATTGGAAATATATATTAATTATCTAGATGGTGTAATCTTCACATTTTTCACAAGACATGTTTTTTTCTTAAGGTAGCTCAATCTATCTAGACACACCTTGTTGTCTTGAAGAAAAAGGGGCTAGTTTTTGGATATGAAAATAGATTAAATGTATTAAACTACTACCATTATTATTGAAATGGTCTTGGTAGTAAAAATAATATAAAATTTCATGATAAAAACTTCTAGAGCTTTGGGAATGGCATTGTCAAGTTCTCTCTTATGAAGGTTAGTTGCTCATAGTTACACAATTTTTTGAGTGACACATTACCACCTTCTGGTGAGAGAATAATTATGTTTCCCTCTTGTCCCTTTCTAAAGGAGACATATGGGAGACAAAAATTTCCCCACCTCAACCCTACCATCTGGTCCTTCATATGACCCACTTAGCACTCTAAAGGGCGTATCCGACTTAGCTCACCTCTCTCATCTTGTGAGGGAAAATTTGTTTTCCCTATTGTTCCTACCTAAGGAGAAAGAGGGGACATAAAATTCACCCTTATATATCTACTCTTTTGGTTCCTCGTGTGATTGGTTGATAGCTCTCATGTGTTAGGGCACATTTTCCTAATCTCCCTCTCCTCTCCCCTCACGGTGACATGTGGAAGCATCTTCTTGAGGAAAATTTTCTTTCACCTCTTGTACCCATTCCCAAGGATGAATATGAGACAACCGAATGTGCCCCATACCCAAGATTCCAAACCCCATTTTAAATTTATGTGTTTCTACCTCATCCGTGAAGAAAAACGTAATCTTTGGGTAGCTAGAAAATAAGAGAAAACTAACTACCAACTTCATTTCTTCACCCGACTCAACCTTGAATCCATTATTGAAGAAATTAAACCTAAAAAAACATTATAACATAGAAACTACATTCCCTTAATCATTTCTCTCCCATTAATCTACATGTGATCATTGAATCTATAATCCTTCATTAATGGCTTCCATAATATAATAAAAACTTAAACTTGTGCCCTATATGGGAGGGGAGCCAGTCATGGTGCACCCAAACTTTGGCGGTTTATACCGGACATAAAAAAAACACTGGAATCACAAAAATCCGTCAAAAGAAGCGCGCGAGAATTCTCTACAGCCCCATCTCCTTTGCCAACACATTTGACACGTAGATCACCGTACACATGAGCTGGAGTGTGAGGTGTCCAAATTTCATTGATTTCACGGTGCGGACCAATTACTGTTAGTATAACCCCCCACCGTTTACTATATTCGCTGCCACTTATCACTAAAAACTCACTGTTTCCGAGGACTGCGAAATCCACGCATAGGGATATGGTTGTAATTAACAACCACTACGCCGTGTCAGGGAAGCAAAGGAAGTCGTAATGTTAGGCATGCAGATTTATTAGCTGCTATTCATTGCGCCAACTACTCCCAAACCGCCTCCAGCTGGGGGAATGTTTACCGCTCGAACCACCGCGGAATGCAACAAAACAGTGGAACAGAACGGACCAGGAGGGGAATGCTTACGGTTTTGGCCTGATAATTTTGTGTGTGGGTGTTTACACTGACGAAGATTGCGTTGGGAGCTAGTCATACTTCTCAGTGTATTACCTGGCTATTCGTTATAACAGCAGATGCAGAGAGTGGAAGGTACTTGTGACTTCTTTCTTCAGCAATAATATCTAGTTTCAGTGATATTTTAACATTGCTTCCTTCTTGAATCTTGCCGTGGATGCTTCAAAACAGGTTTCGTTCTGTACAATGTTCAGTTCTTAGTCATTTACTTCTTTTATGGAAACGAAAACTTAGTCATTTTAATGTGAAGTTTGGAAAATTGTTCATATTTGAAGCCAGTCATGGGTTTAAAAACTGATTTGTATACTTTGGTGCTTTTACATATTAAAAACTGACAGTATTTTCTGTACACGTCTTGCAGTGGTGGGGAGGAGCTTGTTGGATTGACTGAGAATGGTGCAGATGCAGAGCATTCCTTCAATTGTGTTTATCAACACATCAAATGAGCTTGGAAATTGTTTGATTCTCTTCGAATATTTACAGTCCATTCGGTTCTAATAGGTGAGGTTTTTACCCTCACTGAGGCAGTGATAGAAACAATTACATATTTTACTTTTGTCTTTGGTAGATTGTGTTATATGTCTTCCTAGTTATGTGATTCCTTTTTGCAAAGACTTAAACTCCTATTGTTTCTGAAAATTACAATATACTGAACATTAAAAAAAGCGGGTGATCCAAAAAATGTGTCAAAAGAAGTGCGTGAGAGTTGAATCATTTTACTTGTTGAATTTATATAAAATATGTCAAAATAAGCGCGTGATTATTGTATCATTGTAGCATTCGATTGTGCTCAAGTGAGCGTGCTCAAAGTGTGATTTTTACTCTCACGTTTCCATTCTTGTATCTATGTACACGGACGTTTCCATTCTTGTATCTATGTACAGAGGTTAAGGACGTACTGATAGTATAACGTAACGTTAGCCAGGCCACATAAGTATTTATATATATTTCTCTTTATTGCCCAGAGAATAAGGTTTGTAGCTGTCCTCATCTTATCTCTTCATGCCGATAATCTGTTTTAAAGAGATTATATTTTATCTCTTCTACTTCTTGATCACTCTTAATGGAACTTGTGCATTTGGTAGCGTAAAATTTGGTTTGATCCTTCCCTTTTCCTCTCTTTGACACAATTGTAACTGCATATTTCTTGAACCTCAAAGCAACAGGCACATACCCATTGTTTGATATACATTATACTTGTTGAATGAATGTAATAACAGTTCAGTGGTTCTCTAAAACCTGCACCGACAAGTATGATGCCATGACCATTAGTAAGGTTCCTATAAGAACATGACCACCTAATGATCACTGATACTGTAATTGAATGTAGCTGCCTTTGTAATCTGAGACTGTGATAACTACACTGGTACAAGATGACTCCACATGGTTCCTCTGTTAATTGAAATTTTCATGTTACCCAAGCTCCATAGCGATATGAGTCCTTTTGTCAGACATTGGATTTGATAGGCACTCGTAATGTACACACCGAGTGAATCCTGATCATTGTTATGCAACAATGTAGACTAAGTAATTATCTTAGAAAACACGACCATAGGGATATAAATAACCACCCCACCGTAGCTATAGGGATCTATTTATTTACTACTACTTCTCATTAATTAATTTTAGGTAATTGCTTCGACACATTGTAACTCAGCTATCCTAGTCTGCTATACTCAATTTTTTTGGATTTCTGTTTATTGCCCAGAGAATAAGGTTAGTGTCTTACTGTATGAGAGGGGATCCAGTCACGGTGCACCCAAACTTTGGGACACTAAACTGAACATTTAAAAAAACCAGGTAATCACAAAAAACTGTCAAAAGAAGCGCGTGAGAATTCTCTACAGCCCCATCTCCTTCGCTATTTTCGACAACTGCGAAATCCACGCATAGGGATATGGTAGTAATAAACATCCTCTATGCCATGTCAGGGAAGCAAAAGAGTTCTTAATGTTTGGCATGCAGATTTATTTACTGATATTCATTGCACCAAACACTCCCAAACATCCATCCAGCTCTGGGAAAATGTTAACCACCTGAACCTCCGCGGAATGCAACGAATTCGTGGAACAAAACGGATCAAGAGGGGAATGCTTACCATTTTTCACTGGAAAGTTTAACAACAGAGCTGCTTACTGTTTCGGCCTGATAATTTTGTGTGTGGGTGTTTACACTGACCACCTCTGTGTTGGGAGCTAGTCATACTTCTGAGTGTACTTCTGATTTCTTTCTTCAGCAATAATATCTACTTTAAGTGATATTTTAACTTTGCTTCCTTCTAAACTAGAAATAGTCATTTGAATCTTGTCGTGGATGCTTCAAAAGAGGTTTCGTTCTGTACACTGTTCTGTTCTTAGTCATTTACTTCTTTTATGGTAACGAAAACTTAGTCGTTTTAATGTGAAGTTTGGAAAATTGTTCATATTTGAAGCTAATCAAGGGTTTAGGCTCCTTGAGCAATAAATGAAATGGAGTTGATTGATTCAAACTACACTAGTATGAGATCGATTTATAATCGGATAGGATTTATAAATGAATATATTTCAATCATAGTTGATGAAAGCCTTCGTATGTTACAAGAAAGTCCAAGAGGCTGATTTGTCAAAAGACATGGTAACCCCTATTATTAGTAACTGATTTGTATAATTTGGTGATTTTACATATTAAAATCTGATAGTATAATTTGTACATGTCTTGCACTGGTGTTGTTATGCTTGTTGGAGTGACTGATAATGGAAGTGCAGATGCTTGTTGTTATCAACACATTTTTTAGTTTGGCAATTGTTTGATTCTCTTTGAATATCTACAGTCCATATGGTTCTAGTAGGTGAGGTTTTTACCCTCATTGAGGCAGTGATAGAAACTATTGCGTATTTCTCTTTTCTACTTGTAGATTGTGTTATTGGCTTCTGTGTGTTACTTTAATGACATTTACCATTGAATGTTACTCAGTGTAATTTTCAGAAACAATAGGAGTTTAAATCTTTCAAAAAGGGTATCACATAACTTGGAAGACATATATATTCATTCAGTAAACATTTCCATTGTCCATTACAAAAACATGGCCATACAATATACTTGGGCCATATAACTACTACTACTATATTGTACTTTTTAAATCGAAAGGCCAATTCCACACATCAAAAATTCAGCCCTCAAAATTAAATATTTACTTTCGAAAATATCATTTCCAAAATCCGAGGAAGGGCGGTGTTGAATCTGCAGTTGAGGTTGAAGCTGGGGTGTTACTTTGCAATTGCCTCCCCATGTTGACATCCCTCACAGGCGTAGTTGGAAATGGATCAGAACTTGGAGAAGCATTCACTCCGACTGCAGTATTATGTGTTGAAACTGATAAAGGGCAATGTATGCCCATTAATTCTCTTAGCATTGGGTGTTGATCAGGAAAAGGATTAATTGGACTGCTCAATCTCCTTTTCCTTTCTAACTCTCTTCTTGCCTTCTCAAACTCCTTCTCCTTTATCTCTTGATCCCTTTGAATCCTTTCCTGTTCCTTTCTCTGTTCCCTTTCTTGCCTTTGAATCAACTTTTGGTGCTCCTTTGTTTTCCTTCTATATTCTTTTTCAATCTTTTCCTGCTCCTTCCTCTCCCTTTCAACAATTCGTTCAGCCTTCTTCTCCTGGATTTGTTCCTTTTTTCTTTGCTTTAATTCATCTATTTCTTTTTTTCTGTTCTCTTTCTCAACCAGAAGCTCCATGTACTGATCTGCGGTAATTAGTAGAGATTCCCTACTCAATCTTATACCAGAAGCACTATTTGACCTTGATGATTCTCTAACCTTTTCCACAGGGAGTTTCAAGAATCTACCAAGAGTTTTTGTCCTTGGTTTGCCTCACAAGTTTGGTTTGAATCTGCCCCTAATACCCCTGCTACCTCTAACTGTGAATCTGCATCATTTTCTTCAGGTTGACTGCCAACATAGTAGTGCACCAAATCTGAGTCATGAAGTAGTGTTGGATGAGAGGGTAAAGAGAGGCTGACCTCTTCATTATTGAAGTTCAAGTTGACACCAAGATTAAGAGCTGCTTCTTTCATCCAATCGGGAGGGCTATCTTCTGTGGGCAAAGATAGTGATTCATCGATTTGATTAATTCTGTTTGGAGTTTCCAATTGTTGAGCAACACATTCATTTATATTTATCTCCATCTGCTGAGGTTCTGATTCTTTCTCCAATTGTGTGTTAGGCACCATCTGAGCATCTTCACTTTGCTCTAAATCAACCCTAGATAGATGAAGCATATTTTCTGCTGCACCAGCATCATCTTGAAAAGATGTGTCAAATGTTCTGCTTGGTCCCATGTCTTCATCCAAGGCATTGGGATTAAGAGGCCATATCCCTGTTCTTTTGAATCCTGATTTAATGTTGCTAGGTGTAAGAGCCATTCTGAATGCTTTGCTCCCTAACTCTGCTAATTCAGCCCTTTTCACATCTATCCCATGGTTTGCAACTATCCATTTGCGTCTCTCCTCCTTGAAGTATGTTTTGAATGGAGCAAAGACACTCACATCCAATGGCTGTAATTTATGAGAGGTGTGTGCAGGCAATGTTAACAAATCAATCCCCAAACTCCTGGCTTCTTGAATTGTCCCCAAAGCAACATGTGAACCATGGCCATCAAAAATTAGTAAATGCCTATTGGTAGGAGACACTCCACCAGGTATAGATGATGCAAAGTGATGTAACCAGTTCATGAATAAATCTTTTGTCATCCATGCATGTGATTGTGTTGCCATGCAAGCTCCAGGCTCACAACCTGCAATATAATTTTCTAAATGGCTCTTCCCCTTAAAAAGATAGAATCCTGGAATGCTTTGTCCAGCAACATTTACACAACACAATATGGTAATCCATTCTCTGCTTTTTGGGATGATATATGGCACACTCCTACTACCCCTTTTAGCAAGCACTCTCATACCGCAGTTCCTCCCTGCTTGTAATCCAGTTTCATCACAATTCCATATTCGGTTTGGTCCATATGGGTTGGCCTCATAAGCTTTAGACAAATTAATGTAGAAGGAACTGACAATTGATGGCCTCAAACACACTGCTCGATCCTTATCAAGGCCTTCAGCTGTCCTTAATGTTAGATCCGGGTGTCTTTTTTTAAAACCTGCCCACCATGACTTACCCGGAAAACCATCCGTGAATGGGTTAGACCTTGTTTCGCAGATTTGTGCCACACATGTCTTAAGTTGTATAATTTCTAACCCATGTCCCATGTCAGCCATTTCATGACACCAACTCACTATCTCCATCTCTTCTTCATCTGTTAGAATTGTTGGTGGACCCTTTCTTTTAGTGGTGGTAATGCCCATTAGCCAAGAAGTAAGGGTGGTCGCTGGTATACCCCATTTTTTTGCAGCAGCACGTGTAGAGTATCCATAATCTTCAACATCTTTCATGGCATTATTCATATCAGACTTGTTCCAATCAGATCTTGGCTTTGACACATTTTGTGTTGAAGGGCTCACTCTTATTGCTTGGACATTTACTTCTTCATGTGGTGTGTCATTGGCATCTTGAGGTGGGGTATTGATAGCCTCTTCTTCATGTTCTTCACTTGGCGGAAATCTTGCTCCCCTAATTTTGGCACATGCAGGTCTTACTCTTTTTGGAAGCTGCCTTCTCCTCATGATGTCAATAAAAACCTGCTAAGATAGATAAATTTACCAAACCGATGTAACTTACAACAATGAGATTTTTAGAATATTGAATCAACAAACGTAAAAGGAAGTGCAGCCATTTGATGTGAGTGCCTATGTTCTGAGCAATGGATACTTCAAAAATCAAAGGTGAAAATGGGGCTAGTACAGAGGAAGGCAATGTTATTGAAACAAATACAAATTTGAATTTATAACCAAATATACATATACATGAAAAAGGCAGCATGCAATATAGTTGTATGCTTCCTTTTAATGTAGATGAATATTCACAAGTAATTCTGAGCTAAATTAATGAAACCTGTAGATGTATGTGTACATGTAGATTTATATTTACAAGTAATTCCGGAGCTAAATTGAAGAAATATGTATATATATACTTACAAGAAATTACATGTTAGATGCATATTTTATGCTGCCTTTTCATGTAGTTGTATATTTTATGCTTCATTTTCATGTAACTGTATATTTTATGCTGCCTTTTCTTGTCGTTGTATATTCTGTAGATGTATATTTAGATTCAGATGTGTATTCTGTAGATGTATCTTTACAAGTAGATGTATATTTCTTATATATCTATTTGCAAATATAGAGCCTTTCCGTAATTCAGCCTGGAATTTCTTGTAAATATACGTCTACAGAACACACAGCTACTTGTAAATATGAAATACAGGTTTCATTAATTTAGTCTGGAATTACTTGTTAATATACATCTACATGAAAATTAGTGGTTGTTTATTACTACCATATACCTATGTGTGGATTTCGCAGTCCTCGGAAACAGTGATTGTTTTAGTGATAAGTGGCAGCGAATACAGTAAACTGTGGGGGGTTCTACTAACAGCTATTGGTCCGCACCATGAAAACTCGGAAATTGAGACACCTCACACTCCAGTTCATGTGTACGGTGATCTGCGTGTCAAATGTGTTGGCAAAGGAGATGGGGCTGTAGAGAATTCTCGCGCGCTTCTTTTGACGGATTTTTGTGATTACAATGTTTTTTTTAATGTCCACTATAATCCGCCAAAGTGTGGGTGCACCATGACTGGCTCCCCTCCCATAGAGCCTTTCCGTAATTTAGCCTGGAATTTCTTGTAAATATACGTCTACAGAACATACAGCTTCTTGTAAATATGAAATACAGATTTCATTAATTTAGTCTGGAATTACTTGTTAATATACATCTACATGAAAAGGCAGCATAAAGTATGCACCAGCAAGGGGAACATACATCTACTTGTAAATATGAAATACAGATTTCATTAATTTAGTCTGGAATTACTTGTTAATATACATCTACATGAAAAGGCAGCATAAAGTATGCACCAGCAAGGGAAACATACATCTACTTATAAATGTGAAATACAGTTTTCATTAATTTAGTCTGGAATTACTTGTTAATATACATCTTACATGAAAAGGCATCATAAAGTATGAACCAACAAAGTATGCACCAGCAAGTATGCACGGTGGGTAAGATGTCAGATTTGTTTGCAAAGTAGATTGGGCTGTAGAGAATTCTCAAGCGCTTCTTTTGACAGATTTTTGGGATTACCAGGTTTTTTACAGGCTCCCCTCCCATATGTAGATTGAAAAAAAAAAAAAATTAAATGAATGTGCATCAATATAAGAACAGAGTTAAGAACTTACTGTATGTGGCACTATGATGTGGAATAACAGTTGATTATGGCAGCTTGGAACTGTAATTGTCATGCACTAGCAAAATAACTCTAACTGAATAAAATTTCAGAGCAGTTGAGGAACTGGATTTATAGGAGATATGAAAAGTGTTGTAGTTGAGTGATCCTTGTGCTTTTTTTTATTGGGTAAAATTGGTTGATCCTTGTGCTTGTTTTTGATTGGGTGAAACTGATAGGGGTGGATCAAGATTTATGATATTTTATTTCAATACTCATATTTGAAGTTCAATTTGATTTGATTTCTCATTTCAATTCAATCTTTGTTTCTTGAGCCTCACATTTGTTGAAAATATGCAGGTACATCATTTATGGGAGTAGCTGGTATGGAAAATGGTGAGAAAGTTAATGCTTAAAAGACAACTTGTATTTGAAAATGGTGCACTTTGGACTTCTGCTTGTGAGAACCTGGCCCAAAGTGTGTGAATGACAAGACCTTTTACACAGTAAAATGGGAACTTAAATTATGTGAAAATTGACATCAAATTGATATGATGATGTGGTATCAATTTTGTATAGGGATGAAATACAATTATATATCCTTGTATTAAATACATGTTGACTTTAAATTTGGCAAACATGGAAGTATAATATATGTTATTTTATGTTTAAAAATGATATTGACTATTCTATTGTTGATAGATTCATGGTTGTACATGAAAAGTGACAGACACATCAGTTTTGAAGAGTGTTTGTACATTTATAGGATAGTATTCATTCAATTATTAATATTTTACTGTGTAAAAACTAGAGTCAAATATGTCAACTACCCTCACCACTATTGGGTAATGCACCATGATTGGCTCCTCTCCCTAATTTTCCTTTTTTCTTTGCAATAATTCTAGTAGAAAGAACATGACAAAAATTGGAGCATGGGATCGCAGTGTAGAACCAAATACGATGATAATTTTTTCCTTGAAAATAGACATAGGTAAGTGCACATGCTAAAAATAACAAGTTTTTAGTACTTCCACTTACTAAAAATAGAAACCCTTTGAAAATTTCAAGATCCATTCATTTAACATATCTGGAAATAGTGAAAAATGGCAAGCAAGGTAAAACAGGGAATTTTCCCAAAATAGTAGGTTTTGAAAAGGCAACTTACTAACAAAATTAACTTCCTAAAAATGGTAAATCATCGTAAATGGATTTTAATTGAGTTTGATAGGGGATTCAGAAGATAAAATTTGCGTAAGAAGGAAAAATTTCCCAAATAAGTGGCTTCTTGATCCCACCTGCTAAAAATAAAAAGTCTTAGTTTTCTATGCAGAAAGTTACATTTACTTTTTTTCACTCATTTCATTGTTTTTTTCATTACTCACATGGTTTTAAGGTTGTTTCATAGCTCAAAAATGATGATTTACCCTTCAAAAGGATCCTAAATCATCATTCTAATCACAATTATGTCAAGACATGAGACATGACATGGTAGGGTACAATGGGTGGAATTGAAGGAAATTGTGTAGTTGGAAAGGATTCAAAAAGTGTTAAGAGCCCCATTAAAATCCAAGATTGTCATAACATATCATCATAATCATAATTGAATGAGGAAATTATCTGAAACATATAAGCATGAAGGTATGCAAGCTTCCCATGTCTCGAGATCATTCAAGCACTCTGAAGTAAAAAAGGCTAAAAAGGTGATCTTCATGTGAATGCAAGAAAAATGAATAATCCTAATTTTACTTGATGTCATAGTATTATTAAAAATCAATCAAACACCTGATAGCATGGTTAATTCATCAAAGGATTTCATTGTAACTCATCGGAAAGTTGGAAACATTGTGTCTCAAATCCATCATCTTCTCTCTAAAAATCAAATCACCGAGAATCATGAGTCAAACAATAGTGATCCATAACAACCTTATTCTCTTCAATAGCTCATCATTATATTCAGAAGCATTTAAGTATATCTTCCCCAATGTAATATATTTCCCATAATAAACAAGAATTTATCCTCCATTAAACTCCTAAAGGTGCTCCAGGTGACCAACATCATGTCAACTCCTAAAGATCCATTCCCATGGATTCAAGAAGTGCTTGAAAGTGAACCAAGGAAAACATAACAAGATTCCATGCTTGACCTTGGAGATATCACAAAAACCTTGAGATATAATAGGAGGAAGAAGGTGTGTACAAATTCCCTCTTCTTCGGTGGTGTCTCATGAAAGCGGTACAAATAAGGTGTTAGGCCTAAGAATGTAAATCATGTTGAAGAGATGACTCCATCAGATTATGATTTTATCTACATCTCATTGGGTCAAGCTACACATGAGGGAGACTCTCATCTGTTAAATGAATCCTCTTCCCACCTTATCACTTAAAAAAATAATATAAGTGAAAAATTGAGCAATTAGAGGAACAAATGAAAAATCTTAGTGCTTACATTTCACCTTTCTTGGATCCAAATTGAACATCTTATCTTCTTGTAGAAGGCATTCCTCCTATTAATAGCTTTGACTGAGGTAATCAAGAATCCAAAAATTTATATGATGCAAGGGAAGGCCAATGAGAAATGGATTGATAGGATCTTTGAGAAAGGTAAGAAATTACTCACATAAGTTCTCTCCCTATTCAATTATTTTCTTATCACTTTTTCATAATGTTGTCTGTGTTTTTGAATGGGAAAAATTCACCCGAAAACAAGACTACTTTAACCTAGAGTAAAAAAATTATGTCATATAATTTAAGACACCCCTTGAAATCACCTTCCCCACGTTGTCAAATATAGTATTTCCATTCAAGAGTCCATATTTGGTGTCATCAGTCCTCCCCATGGTGATTTAGGAAAAAAAAAAAGATCATCTAAGCATGTTGGAAAAATGGTTTGCAAAGTGAATTTTTGAGCATTCATAGAAGGGGCTTTCACAATCCTTTCTAAGTGGGTTGCACTATCATCAAAGAGAAACAAAAAATAAATATTCATCATGCAGGTGTATTTAAGATTCTAGAACATCAAGGAACTGATTCAGGCTAAATTTGGAAAGATTCAGAGGTTTAGGATCCAAGTCACTTAATGTTGGTTTTTGGGACTAAAGGAGCATGCATCATATAAGAAGACGTGAAATTCAAAGAAAAAATATAGGAGATCCACAATGATTTAAAATTTTAAAAAATTACCTATAGAAATCATTTCCAAATCTCTACATGGTAGAAAAGACAAGACATCTTGAAACTACATGCACTGTTCTAGGAAGCTCATTCTTCTAGCGCACAACTAGTGGTCCCAAGAAAAAAGGATCCATTTGGGGGTGTTTCAGTCATAATAAAGAATTGTGACCATCACAATTATTCTCAAAATGTCATTTTCATGCAAAATCATATAAATAAGCACCCTAAAACTCATCCAGGAGCTTAAGATATGGCCTTCACAAATCGGCTCTCAAGGTACGATCTTCATACTTAGGAAAATTTTGGATGGGACACATGGTAGTACCAGGTGAAGGTGCATTTTCATGTCCTCTTTGAACCTTTCCAAAGGGGCATGAGGTGAAAATAATTGTGCCCCACTCCCATTAATCCTTCTAGTCACCCATATGACCTAAAAACCACCTCTCTAGCCCCTTTGACCATGTTGACTAACCACGCATCTCGTGACACTTTTCCTACCGAGAATGAGTAAAATTTTATTACACCATTTGTCCCTTTTGACAAGGGAAATGATGGACATAAAAATATGCCTCACCCTCATTTTCCCCCTTGGACACACACACAACCATTTTTCGGGCCTCCAGTGCTTGTTTTTAGACCCATCTGCTAAGCTACATAACAAACAAACACGTAACACATGGAAATCATAGGTCAAGGTGCATTTTAATGTTCCGTTTTCACCTTTGAAAAGGAACAAAGGGACAGAAAAATGCACCTCCTCTCCCTCCTTCCATTTTCAAATTATAAATAGCGGGAGATAGCCATTCTTTTCCATTCTTCATCCCCCACACCTCCAAATGTTTTTGGAATGCTTTGGAAAAATTCCTCCAAAAACTAAACCTAATATTTTTATGTTTGACCTATTCCATGTAATCCTCCATGATCTGAAAACATAAAACTTAGAAAAGAACAAACGAATAAGAAATGAGTATTTATTTCCTGAAAACCTCGAATTCCATGGAAATAAATCCAATCATATCTCACAAAATAACAAATAGTTCGAGATGTCATTTTTGAAAACTTTTTTTTTTCAAAGGCCATGAGCATCCAAGTGAAATATTTTGTAGACACACCCCATATTTTTTTATAGCAAGTAATCCCTAGTTTACTTGGAATAAAATTTTAAATTTTAAAATCTTCATTTCTAGAGCCCGAGTTGATGTGAAATTTTAGAGGTGCACTAAAGGAAAAAAACCCATATTGGAAAATTTTATTCTCATTGTAAACCAATACCCATAAAATTACTTATTAAAAATAGTAATCCCTTTTACATGGGTGCCTGTTATTTTGGTAAGTCACCTCTAGAAGTAGTTGCGGTGAAGGAAGTATGGACCACATACATCCAAGAGAATAGAGAAAGTGATCGGTGATAGAAACAACAAAAAAATAACCACTTACTAAAAATAGTAAGTTCCCTATAGGGGTAATGGATAAAAATAGTAATTCATCTCAAAGAGTGCATTCGAAGGAGAAGAATACGTAGGGGATATTGAACAAGCCAACTTCACCAGTTGGGGTCACGAAGGATGAAATATGACACTTATTAAAAATAGTAAGTTATCCTTTTTTAGTGTAGTAAGGTGCCAAAAGAGGAATGAAATTATAGTACTCTAATTTTTTAAGGTGTCATTTGTCTGAATAAATACTACAAAGGAATTATAGTGTATTAGAATGAGCAATATTCACTTTTATCAATAATGTATTCATCAGTGCTAACAGGTAAACTACATCATCTCGGGATCCTTCTTTATCAGTGGAACATGGTATTATTACAAAGATTCACGACAGGGATGGTTTCAAGATTCAATATCTTCAGAGGGTATCTTCATGATAAACACCTGTTATCACCAAAGGAGTCATTCGATAGTGTTTTAAAACACTTAACCTGTCATGTATGTGTGTCCTCTAAAAAAAATTTCTCATGGTGCGAGACATTCGAGGATCAAGAGTTCACTACATTGGAGTGTTTTATTGCATCATCTAGTAAGGATCAATGGACATCATCCGAGGTGGGTTCTTCTTCATTGGAACCCCTCCCTAGTTCTCTCTCCCCTTTCTCTCTCTTATCTTCCCCCAAATTTATCTCTCCTCGTTTTAATTATTTGTTGGGGTTACACTTTTTCTAAATTCCTTTAATTAATTATAAAATGACTTTATTTTTCAATTTAATAAGTCACCCTTAAGTCATAAAAGGGGACTTAATCTTTTCCTAAGGATGTAAAAAGTCATCAATTGTAATAAGGCATACAAAAAGGCATTGGGAGGTAGATGGAGAGCCAGATATCTTCCAATAAAATGTAAATTCTCCCCATTTCCAAAGGTTTTGCATATTTTTGAATCCATGAGAGAGAATTTTCCTACTTCGTGGAAGAACAAAAAGTTATCCATTTTTCTTCTATTTTCCCCCTCATTATTTTTCCTCCATTCTCATGCTTTGTGTAACTTTAATTGAAAAGCTAATGAAGGAAGAAGTTTCTATTTTCTAAGCCATATGATTTTGTTCATCTTTGTATGCATGGTTTCCTCTAGCCGTAATATTGAAGTGTGGTTGTTTCTTCTCACAAATGCATGTGTTGAAATTTCTAACTAGTGTGTGCGGGAATCTAAGTTTCTACCCATAACATTAGTTTTCCTACCTTTTATTCTCACCCCCTTTCCTTATTTCTAGAAAAAGTCTTCTCTAGCAAGCAATTTCTAGTTTTGTCATAGGGTCGGTGGAGTGCCCCTATCGGATCCCCAACCATAAGGCCACAAGGAAAAATCCACCTTTTCATGTGCATGAAACCATAGAAGTTGCATTGTTTAAGTAGATTTACTTCAACTCCCAAAGTGTTGGAAAGAAACCCATATATTTGTCTAGTTGATAAATTTTCTCTCCAACAGATTATTGGCGCCTAGCATGGGGAAAATTTAACAACATATAAACCCAAAATATGACCACAAGGTCAAGAAAATACAAATAAAATAAAATATCTAAAAAAACTAAAAAAATTAAAAATTTTAAAATTTAAAATTTTGATGAAATTCCATTCTTGAAAGCACACCATTGATTTATGCATGTTACCTTTCACGTTTTGTAGTTTCCTTTCACATTCCACCGCAAAATATATATAACTGGTTGAAGGAAGATATACTAGGTTAAGAAAAGCGAGAGGTGTTGTTGATTCCACTTTCGAGGATTTTCAAAACTACAAAAATATAATTAGAGATAAATGTTATTACTTTTCTCAATCCTCATCCCCATCTCGAGTCTTCAAGTTTTACTCCTCATGATCCCATCAAGAATCATCTAGATACTCCCCCTTCAAATTATCCCAATTTTCAACCCTTTGTTGAGCATTGAGTTAACGAGTGAAGAAGAATGAGAACCAAAAGAAGAATTTGAAGAATAATTTGTTGAAGCAAGAGCTAAAGCAAAAGTAGAAACAACAATGGAGGATGAATCAGAAATACCTCAACCCATTGTTCCATGGAGAAGAAATACAAGCACACTTTCTCTTGAACCCCCTCTTCATAATCTACCAAGAAGTTCCCGCAAACTTCCCAAATTTTAAAGGAAATGACACACAAATTCCTGAAGAACACATCACCGCCTTCACCACATCATGTGGGATTCTTGGAGTTGAACATGAAGTTGTTGCCATAAGAATTTTCATGGAATATCTCTAAGAAAAAATAATAGAATGGTTCTACTTCTTTCCTTCCAAGTTAATCAATCGTTGGAATGATATCAAGTCCAAGTTCAAGAAAAGTTTCAAATCAATCAAAGACTCTAAGGACCTCTTGGTGAAATTGGCACAAATAAGAAAAGGATCAAATGAAACTATGGGAGACTTCGTGGCTCATTTCGAGTGGTTTCTCCATGAGAAACTTGAAGAGGATTCACCATCTAAAAGTAATGTCAAAATATTCTTCACCAATGCTCAGTGACCGGGAGGTAGGAATTTTCATACGAGATATTTCAACCAAGAGATATTCGAGAAGCAAAAAGAATGGCCATTGAACTTGATGATGATCTCATCCTATTTAGGAAGATCAAGAACCCCTCAAAGGGTAAATCCTAGAATCCTAAGGATGAGAGAACATATCCAGTCTTGTAGAAATTTTCAAATGACATGACATTATTGAAGAGGGAAATTTTTGAAAGAATATCTCTTCATACAAATAATAGAAATCAGATCGCAGGAACACCCCAAAGGATTTCCTTGGATGCCCCACCTATTAATTTGAGTGGTATACTTCAAGAGGACGAAGAAGGACTTGAATAAGAACATGAAGGTAGTAATTTGTTAGAGATAGAGTAAGTTGGGGTAACACTCAAAATGGCCTTATTGAATATCACTCAAGGAGTGAAGATGATAATGATGGATAGGAACCAAGTTTCTCATGTGTTTTGTTTACTTACTCCTAGTCTTAAAAGGAAACATCTCCCTCCATTGTTATAAAGAAAAAGAATACTAAAACTCCTCCTATGGTGACTCTACAAAACAAAATAATCAGTCAAGGATCTCCACTCCCACCTTGCATGGAGTCTTCATTAGAGAAATGTGATCCTATGGAGAGTGGGAGGGAACCCATAATTCCAAATAAGTCTTCTAATGCTTCTTCCCATTCTAAATATAAATATACTCCTCTAAAATCTAATACTTCTAAAGTTCCTAGATCACCTTTTGAAACATCCTCCATTCCCCAAACATCAACCCCTACTATAAAGCCTTTCTTAACCCCAAAATAATTCCCTTCATCCTCATTTTCTACATCTTCTCCTTTCGAATTCATAGAACATACAAATAGAACCAAAGTATAGATTTCTAAAACCAAACATTTGTGGACTCATCCCGAGTAGTTAGAAAGATTCATCTAACATATCAAGAGTGGTAGTTTAGAACCCAATACTATGACCCCTAATTATAAATTACTACTAATAAACCCACCTACACCCCCATCAAAAACATTCTTTCTTTGAGTACATACGAGACTGAAATGGTCGATCCTTTCTATGTCTCCCTTCTTGTTGGGGAATATGTATTGAACAATAACATAATAGATTTACAAAACTTAGAAAATGTGATTCCTTTGAAGGTTTTCGAGGATCTTAAACTCCCCATGAATCTACATGGTGGATCTTGTTACTCCATGGAGTCTAAAGAAGTCCCACTTTTAGGTAAGATCAAAGATGCACATGTGGATCTCACCCAATTCCAAAAAAAAGTTTCAATGATGATTTTGGTACCAAGTATTCCAACTTCATTTGGAATGTTATTAAGTTAGGAGATAAAATAAAAATGAATTGGTCTTCTAGAAGCATTCTAGTGAAGGGATACATGGAGAAATTACTTCCAGAGAATAAGATGAGGTACATAGTGTGAAAGATAGGAATTCCAGAACCAACATTTTGTACCAAAATAATAGGAGGATGAATTATTTTGTGACAATTGAAGAGGAGGATGAGATCCCAATTTTGATAGGACCAAACATTCCTTCCTAGAGGAATATGGATCTAGAGGAATCATTAAGGAACTTTGAGTTGTAAGAGGGTAGCCTCAAATTACCAGATGATGCAAGGTGTTAAGAAGAGGTGGTTCTTGGTGAATCACAAATGGAAAAATCAATTTATGTGCTTACCCATGATGAGGATATTTTCTCATTCCCATTTGGAGATGACGATACTATCAATCATGTCATTCATGAGGAGAAATGGCCAACATGCAATGATCCCTCAAAAGTTATGAAAGAGAAATCAATGTAAGATCTCCTGATGGCTGTAGAAGAAACATAAAACCTTGAGCTCAATCCTAAACTCATGATGCAGGCTATTGAGTTACAAAACAAGAATGAATCAAATCCTATTGCCTTGACTGATTCAGAGATTGGTCATGATGGAGAAAATCAAGGTGAATAACTTGATGTCTCTCCTGAGCCAATGGATGATGAAGGTGATGTTGAAAGTGAGGCCTTTTCTTTCCCATTTGAAGAGGAGGAATCTTTCTCTTATGAAGAAGCTAAGTAGATAATTTTGAAGCCCTGCAAAGTTGAGATTCCCCTTGAAAAAGAAGTGGTAGAATGCTATGATGGTCAAAATAAAGAAACAAAACTTCCTAATGGTGACCTTGAACTTAAAAATAGAGATTAATCAAATGAAGTTAGAGGTGAGATTTTGGTCACTTGAAATAAGAGTTTAGTTTGAGACACTTTGGATGCGGTAGAAGGTACAAAACATCTCAAGTTTAATCTCAACCTCTTGATTACTGACCATGTCCATACAAGACGGGTGTAAAGTTGTGTCTAATTGTTCACTCTATTTCAAAACAACTTATAGTGAAGTAGGATGAATTAAGGAATTAAACGACCCTCATGAAAAATTGTTTGATGAAAATGAATGGGAAGAATTATAAAATTCAAGATACTCAAGATATTCAAACAAAAATCAGCCCTGGGGTAGTAATGAGATGGTAGAAGAGAAACTGGCAATAGGGAAGAACGTGGAAGAAAATTGGAATTTTAAAATGGAAATTCAAGGCAATAAAATAAATAGAATTTCTAATTAAAAGATCATGGAGACTCACTCCTACAAAGTGTACTGGGGAAAGTGTTAAAGCACCTAAATTTCATAAGTAATTGACATGAGGAGGCTACTTTTTGGAACCAGTTTAAAATTTCATAAAATATCATCATTCGGTGTTACCTCTTTGGGGGTAATTCTTGAAAAAGAAAGTGCTTTAGTAAAATCAGGTTTTCCCCCACCTTGTACCATAATTTATTTTTAGGCACGTGCTTCCCTTTCTGTTGTGTGTGTCCTTTTTGTTGTTTGTGTGTGTGTTCTTCCTTTCTCATTATCTCTCGCAAGTCGTGAATGACTCTATAAAGTCCAATGGATAAGGCATTGGTCAATGTATTATAAATTGAGATTCTAGGATTTTTCTTTTCATTTCCTTGCTATGCTCGGTCCATAACATGTCCCCAAGCTAGATCCAATTGTTGTCCTATGTTTTTGCATGGGCAAAATTCACTGAAAATAGGACAACTATACCCTAGTGTTAAAAAATTTATGTCATATCCTTCAATACACCTTCCCAGATCACCTTTACCCATAGATTCAAGTTTATTACCATTCAAGATTCCATATTTTATTTCATCAGTCCTCCCCTAGGTGATTTAGGAACAAACAATATCATTCAAGCATGTTAGAGCAATGGTTTGCAAAGTGAGTTTTGAGCATGCTTAGAAGGGGATTTCACGATCCTTTCTAAGTGAGGTGCACTATCATCAAATCAGAATGAAAGACCAATATTCATCATGGATGTGTATTTAAGATTCTAGAACATCAAGGAACTAATTCAGGGAAAATTTGGAAAGAATCGAAGGTTTAGGAGCCAAGTCACTGAAGGTTAGTTTTGGGCCTAAAGGAGCATGCGCCACATAAGAATACCTGAACTTCAAAGACAAATTTTGAGAGCTTCATAGTGATTTGAAAGCTAAATAAATTACCTGTGGAAATAGTTTTCAATGCTATACATGGTAGAAAATATAACACTTATTGAAATTTCAAGAATTTTTTAGGCAACTCATTCTTCCGACAAAAAACTAGCGGTCCCAAGAAACAAAATTATCCATTTGGAAGTGTTTCATTCATAATAAAGACTTGGGACCATCACAATTATTCTCAAAAGGTCCTTTTTATGTAAAATCATATAAATAAGTGAATGAAAACTCATCGAAAGCTCAAGATATCGCCTTCACAAGTCGGCTCTCATGGTACAATCTCCATACTTATGCAAAATTTGGATGGGACACGTGGTAATATTAGGTGAATTCACATTTTCATTTCCTCTTTCAACCTTTATAAATTGACATGAGGTGAAAAAAAATTATCCCCACTCCCATTAAGCCTAGTTGTCACCCATATGACCCGAACACCACCTCTCACACCCCTTTGACCATGTTGAGTAGCCCCCAACCTAGCCATGCATGTGTGAAACTTGTCCTTCCTATAATGAGGCACATTTTCTTACACAATTTTTCCTTTTTTCAAAGGGACATGTGGGACATAAAAATGTTCCCCACCCTTATTTTTACCCTTGGACACACATACGACCATTTTCAAGCCTCCAAGTGCTTGTTTTTAGCCCCCTCTACTTGCCTACACAATGAATAAACATGTGACACATGGAAAGCATAGGTAAAGGAACATTTTCATGTCCCCTTTGTACTTTTACAAAGGGAAAAAAGGGATAGAAAAATTCTACCCCCTCTCCCTTCTTAAATTTTCAAATTATAAATAGCAGAAGATAGCCATTTTTTCACCTTTCTTCATCCCCTTCACCTCCGAGATCTTTGCCGGATTATTGGAGAAATTCCTCTAGAAACTAAACCCAAGATTTTTATGATTTAATTATTCCATGCAATCCTCCATGATCTGAAAAAATTAAACTTAGAAAATAATGGATCGAAATGAAGAAGAAATGAATATTTCTTTCTTGAAAACCTCAAAGTCCATGGAGATAAATGCAATCATATCTCACAAAATACCAAACGAATCAAGATATCATTTTTGCAAAATTTTAGTTTTTCAAAGTTTGTGAGGATCCAAGTGAAATATTTACAGACACACCCTGAATTTTTCGCAGTGATCAAACCCCAATTTCCCAGGATAAAATTTTAAATTTTAAAATCTTGATTCTAGAGCTCGGTTTGATGTGAAATTTGAGAGGTGCACTAAATGTAAAAACCCATATCCAAATTTTTGTTTCATCCCAAACCAATACCCAGAAATGTACTTAACAAAAATAGACACTTACTAAAAATAACAAGTTCCCTATAGGGTACTAGCTAACAATAGTAAGTCATATCAAAGAGTACATTTAGAGGGATCGGTATAGATATGGGAAATTGAGCAAGCCAACTTCACCAGTTGGGGTTACGAAGGGTGAAATATAATGCTTACTAAAAATAATAAGTTATCCTTTTTTAGTGCAGTAAGGTGCCTAAAGAAGCATGAAATTCTAGTCCTGCAGGTTGTTATGGTTTTATTTGTCTTAAAAATACTACAAATGAATGATAGTGTATCGAATGATTAATATTCACTTTGATCAATGGTTTATTCATCGGTCTTTGACAAGTAAAGTACATCATCCCAGGATCCTTCTTTGTCAGTTGAACATGGTAGTATTGCAAAGGGTCATGACTAGGATGGTTTTGAGATTCAATCTTGAAAGGTACAAAAAAAAATTCCACCCTCTCCCTCCTTCCATTTTTAAACTATAAATAGCGAGAGATAGCCATTTTTTTCCATTCTTCATCCCCCACTCCTCCAGATCTGCTGCTGGAATCTTGGTGAAATTCCTCCAAAAAATAAACCCAAGACTTTTATGCTTGAATGATTCCATGCAATCCTCCATGATCTAAAAACATAAAACTTAGAAAAGAATGGATTGAAACAAAGAAGAAATGAATATTTCTTTCTTGAAAACCTCCAAGTCCATGGAGATAAATCCAATCATATCTCACAAAATACCAAATGGATCGAGATGTCACTTTTTGTAGACTTTTGGTTTTTCAAAGGTCATGAGGATCCAAGTGAAATACTTTGCAAACACATCCTAGATTTTTTGCAGTGATCAAACCCTAGTTTCCCTAGGATAAAATTTTAAATTTTAAAATTTCCATTTCCAGACCTTGGTTTGATGTGAAATTTCATTTTTCCCATATCTAAAAAGTTTGTTCCATCATGAGACCAATACCCATAAATGTACTTACTAAAATTAGTAATCCCTTCCACACGAGTTCCAACTATTTTTAGTAAGCCACCTCCATCGTGATTGTGGAAAAGGAAGTTTACACCACGGACATCTAGGAGAGCAGATAAAGTGAGTAGTGATAGAAATAAAAAAATAGACACTTACTAAAAATAGTAAGTTCCCTATAGGGGTACCAAATAAAAATATTAAGTCATCTCAAAGAGTGCTTTGAGAGGGAGTAGTATACATAGGGGAAATTGAGCAAGCCAACTTCACCAATTGGGGTCACGAAGGGTGAAATCTAACACTTACTAAAAATAGCAAGTTATCATTTTTCAGTGCAGTAAGGTGCCCAAAGAAGCATGAAATTCCATTATTATAGGTTGTTATGGTTTTATTTGTCTGAAAAAATACTACAAATGAACGATAGTGTATCAGAATGAGTAATATTCACTTTGATCAATGGTGTATTCATCAGTGTTGGCAGGTAAAGTACATCATCCTAGGATCTATCTTTGGCAATGGAACATGGTAGTATTGCAAAGGGTCACAACATGGACACAGTTTGAGCTTCAATCTCTTCAAAAGGAATATTCATGAGCAACGCCCGTCATCACTAAAGAAGTCATTTCACATTATTTCTAAACACTTAGCCCATGGTGTCCGCATGTCCCCTAAAATATTTTTCTCGTGGTGAGATACATTCGAGCATTTCGATTTCGGTGCAAGTAGAGTGTTTCATCGAATCATCTAGAAAGGATCAGTGAACATCATCCAACCTTTGGTTTTTCTTCATTAGAACCCCTCCCGATTATCTCTCCCATTTTTCTATCTTCTCTTCCTCCCACTTTTTCTCTCCCTATTTTAATTCTTCTTTGGCATTGCACTTTTTCATAATACCTTTATTTAATTAAAAATGACTTTAATTTTCAATCTAATAAGTCACCCTTGAGTCATAAAAAGGGACTCAATATTTTCCTCGGGATGTGAAAAGTCATAATTTGTAATAACGCATATGAAAAGGCATCGAGGGGTAGATGAAGAACCATTTCTATTCCTATAAAATGTAAACGATTCCTATTTCCAAAGGGTTTGCATATTTGTGAATTCATGAGAGAAAAATTTCCTACTTATGGAAAACCAAAAAGTTAGCCATTTTTCTTCTATTTTCCCCCTCACTATTTTTCCTCCATTCTCATATTATGTACAATTTTAATTGAAATTATAATGAAGGAAGAATTTATTATTTTTCAAGGAATTTGAATGTGTGCATATTTGTATGCATGGTTTCATCTAAATTGAGTAGTATTGAAATTTGGTTGTTTCTTCTCTTAAATATGTGTGTTGTTATAACTAGTGTGTGCATGAATTTGAGTTCCTACCCACAACATTATTTCTCCTACCTCTTATTCTCACTCCTTTTCCTGATTTCTAGACAAATTATTCTCTAGAAAGAAATTTTATCTTTGACACAGGGTCATGGAGTGCCCCCTGTTGGATCCTTGGTCGTAAGGACACCGGGAAAAATACACATTTTCATGCACATGTGAACATGGAATTAGCATTGTTTATGTAGAGGGACTTCAATTCCTAGATTGTTGGAAAGAAACCCATTTATTTTTCCACTTGAAAATTTTTATCACCAATACAAAATTAAAGAAATAAAGGGAGGATATTGTAAAATAGAAGATTCACCGAGATGATGTGTTCCAAATTTTATCCGAGATGAGCTCCTTTGACTCTCACACCTTTGTGAGTAAAAATGTGTTTACATTAGTTATTGAGAAAATGTCTCCAATCTGGATCCACATCATGGATGAAATATATGGTATGATAAGTGAATCCATCTCTCGAACTTGACTTTGGTGAACACGAGGCCTATGAGATTTTAAATAATGTCTACAACTATGTTTAGAGACTTGGATTCCCTCCACTCAATGATAATTCATCATTAGAATAACTCATTGTATCCTTGGTCAAGAAAGAGGAAGGTGATTATCTCTCTTGTAATGAAGATACCTTAGATTCCCTACCCAACATCAGAAGTTCCATTTTTAAATTGTAAAGGATAAAAAATAATGGCTCAGTAAATGCAATAGGATCAATGATGTTCCTTGGGCATGGATCAAATTTTTGAGTTGTGTTTGCATTCTAGAAGTAGATAAGGTGGCACCTATGGTTTCTTAGTTTAGTAAAGAATTCAAAGGACAAGATATCATTATGGATACTTTCCCTTAAGGATCTTGATCAGCAAGTTCTTCATCATCATCGAGATCAACTTATTACTTCCCTTTCTCTCTCTCTTCTCTCTCTCTCTCTCCATATTCTAATTTTCAATTAAGAATGTACTTTTTTCTATTTTTTCCTATTCACTTAAGTGACCATTAGTTAAACATTGTAAGATTCCTTTTTCCAATGATAAGGAAAATACTCACTTCTTAGGAATATGAATGGTCATAAGTGATGAGGATAGGTGAAGATTCATGTGGGGGTAGATGAAAAGACATATTGTAATGTTATAAATTAGAATGGCTTATCCATTCCAAAGGGTTGGAAATTATTGATTGAATGTATGTTGTTGAGAGTTCCACTTCTACATCAAGCAATAAAATTTATAATTCTTCTATTTCTTTGACGATGTTCCTCTACTCTCTCTTTTCCAACTTTACATATGTGATAATATTGTAAAACCAAGAAAGGTGTATGTGCCTTGGATGAATGAATTCGTGGAGGTTTTTGTCTATGATTTGTTGTGTATTATCATGGTTTGCATTGTTGATTTCTTATAATTGGATTTGGAATTAATTTGGTTGACTTATGTGAATTCTTTTAGTGCCTACTCATAGGATTAACCCTCTCTTTCCTAATTTCCCTCCTTTATCCATCATTGCTGCAAATTCCTCCCGTGTACCCCATATAAGAACTTTTCCATAGGTTCAGTGAAGTGTTCCTATGTGATCCCTGACCTATGTTTCCACCCCATAGAATTAGGATAGTTTACATTCAATAATGGGAGCCTCCCCATACACAAGAAGGAGGGACTTAGCCCCATACTATTGGTGAAAACCCAATAATTTTCCACATGACATATTATTTCACCAACATGGTTATCAAAAATCAACTATAAATATAGAAGCATATAAATATTTGTTTGATGTTATTTTAAGGGAAATAATTTTTCTACGAGCACATCTACTCCCTTATTGAGAATGTTCTACATCTAATGAGAACTAACTAGTTATAAGTATTTTTCATACAACCAACAAAGTTCAATTTTATTAAAATTGGAATAAAAGTGCATGAAAAACTCTTAGAAATTAATATAATTTGTTCCAAAGTTTTTTATCCATTAGACTCCTATGACACATTTGATCTGCTCTTTGGAATGGAAAAAATAGGATATTCTAACATATACTCACCTATGGAGATAATAAAACTATGGAACTTTTGTGAACAACTAATTGTGCTTCCATCTACAATCATGATCTATAATTCTATTTGGGTAAAAATAATAATTTTAATCATGCCACCAACATATTGTTTATGAATTTTGTGTACTCTTAAGTCTATTAACATTTTCACTCTTTGTTTCTTGAACATTCACCAATTTTAGAGTTGAAGGAGTGTTGATTCCTAAAATAGCATGATACCAAAGAGTGGGTTGGGATTCTTTGGATTCTTCCTTATTGTATTCACCTTTACCTAATCCTTTTAAACCCCAAGCACATGAGAATATCACCTAACCTTGACTAGGCACTCACCTAAGGCGCACATGGGCACTAAGCCCTCCTTTTGTGAGCTTTGTAATAATGCTTCGTCATTTATGGAGGAATACGTATAGACACAATAATACATGCATTAGTGGGACATAAGTAAAGACACTAGATCTAAGCACAAATGTACCATGAAAATAATATAAGCATTATTAACAACATAAAGGAATCAAATCTGAACCATAGGAAAAATAAAGAACACTAGGGTTTGAACTCATAAATAAAGATATACATAATAGCCCATCATATTCATTGATTCACAACTATTTACATTAGCCAAATTACATCAAAAGGATCATAGTAGACCAAATACATTATGAAATAACACCATATCTCTACAAATTGACTCTTCTCAAAGGGTTCTATCCATGCTCTCTTCTATGCACCCAGAATACCTTATGCCTTACATCACACATCTTCTTCCTCTGCATCACCTCTCATTTCTACCTATGTATTTGTTTATCCTTACACATACATACCTATGCTTACACACATACACCCACTTTCTTCTTTTGGATTTAATAACATTCTTAAATAGAGTGGGATCTCTCCCCCACCACCTCAACTTCACTCATGGGCAGGCCACATGCTAGATGGAATCATGCTCCTCCATAATCAAGTGCTTATGCTAGCTCGCCAAAACCCTGATTAGCCTCCACTAACCATAATGATTACATCCTAGAATATTCCTTTCTTGGAATATTATTTCCTTGAGCTGTAAGACTCCAAGTTCTAACCTTATCCACTCATCACACCTGCCCACCTCCTCACATGTTTTCCATACAACACCATATTCCATAATGTGGCTAAGTCCCAGAATCCTCTTTTGCTTCTACATGCCAACCTTCACGCACTCCATGTTTACTCAATCCCTTCACTCAAGGTGAACTATTCAGACTATTCACATACACTTAGTTCTTCTTGCACACTCTTCTCCATGTGCCTTATTCCTACCTTTCCTTCCATGCATGCTCATCCTCTACTCCAAGACTTATTCATTTCTGGGATCAACATTACCCCACACTAAACATGTTTTTCATCCTCAGAAACAATTTGATCTCTAACAAAGAATAAATAATAGAAAGAAAGAATAACCTTGATCTAGATAATGCTGAAGAACAAAAGAATTTTGTTATTATTGTACAAGGATTGGGAAAGTCTTATTCAAGGATGCTTCAATCTCATTCCAAGAATCCACCTCCTTCTACACCTATGTAAAAAAATCCCTATTAGCATGTTGACTTCATCAAATGTCAACTCTTCACCCTTAGCCTTTAGTGTATCAACGATATTCTCCATCTACTTGCTAAGGTCATTCAACACGTCCATCTTATGTGTAACCTAGGGATACACTTCTTTTACCTTATTTTTAACAGAGGCCCTTAAAATTTCAATTGCCTCAGATTTCTTCTCAACCTCTGCCAATATCTTGTCACGTTCCACCCTATTTCCTTTATTATTTTCCTAGAACTCCTTCAAATCCACCTCATGCGTAGAAACCAACACACTTGCCACTCTGTCTCTATCCTCATAGTTTTCATAGACAACTTTGGCCATGTGTGTCGCGGTCTTTACTAAAGAAAGGAGTTCATAGTAATGAGTTATGGTTTCCTCAATATTTGATTTATCCTATTCTTTCTTTCATGCCATAACTTCCTCTGCTGACTCCAGTGCAATTGGTTTCCTTTCCATCATGATTAAGAGCGTGAAATCCTCCAGGCAGTGGAAGGTTGAATCATACTTCTACTCAAGGGAGTCTCGATAGATTCTTCATTTTATTATATGGCTCGCGCTCCTTCCCCTTTTCTTCTCTCAACTCATCCCTCAGTTGTGCTATTATAGACTCCTTCCCCTTTGTCTCCTTATCTCTCTATATGATTTTCTTTTTCTTCTCCTCCAGCTCCTCTAATGCTTTGATTATGTTATTCCTCCTAAACAACCATTCTTCGATTTCCATAGACACCTTTTTTAGCACATTACATGCCTATTCATCAGTTAGTTGTTGTGAATCCACAATGGGATTTACCTCCTTGGTGTTCAATATATCTTATAGTGCACATGCATTGAATTTGAATTCGGTTTCATTAACATGGGACTTAAAATTCCATGACATCATCTTCCTGGTGCATGGGTACACACTATCTTTGTCAAATGATGACCAATAGAAGATTTGGTATGAGGGCACCATGCTCTGGAAATGTGCATATAGGACCTTGTTTGGATCATCCTCATAAGTCATTATGGGTCCTTTAGATGTTGTTATTGTGCCCTTTCCACCTTTTCACGATCTTATTGGGAAATCTCTTGCTAAACTTTTCTTCTCACTTCTCCTTTTCTACTTTCCCTGTGGTGTGCTCTACCTCATGTTATACTAAGTCCTTGATGATGTCTTCCACCTCCTCTATTATGTCATCTAATTGTTCATTGGATAGGTGTAGGGTATCATGTGCCCTGATCCCCACTTCTTCTTCACTTATTTCTCCCTCATGAGCACCCTCCAAGGATTCATCCCTCTCTCATCATATTTTTGCACACCGAATACGAGGTGGGTTATTTTTTTCCTCGCACTCTTTTTCCTCCACCTCAATCTCATTCCCTTCATGCTCTCCATCCTTTTAGAGTCATAACTCTACACTACCTTCTATTTATTTTTCACTGGATATTCCTCCATCACTAGGGAATTCTCCTTCATGTGCGACATCTTCCTCTGACTATAAGTGCTTGTGCCCACGAGTGACTATTGTGCTCCTTTGGTTTGGACCACAAGCGCACTTGGTGCCTTACTTGTTGGAGTTTCCTCCCTATCTCTCTTCACTACTTTCTTCCTTCCGGTAGGGTCCTCAGGGATGGAGACGTCATCGCCAACATACGTGCCATTCTCAAATTTAGGCTTCAGGTGTATATATACCATTTTCATTATTGTTCCTATAAGAGGTAATGTTATGGGCCTTAGCATATGTATGTCATGGGAGACATACTTCTCCACATATGCCCACTTCTTAGGATACACCAATGTCATGTGCAGCATGGTGCTCCTAATATACCTCACTTAGATCAAATCTAAGTTTCTTGGCCTCCTTGAATCTATTAATTGTGCTCTAAAAATACTGTGCTGAGAAGGAAAAGGGTAGCTTGCACTATAGGCTCTTGGTGCCATCTATCAAAGTGAACCTACCAATGCAGAACTATTGGTACACTACAAATTCAGCCTCATCCTTCACCAAGGCTAGTAGTTATTATGGAATTCTCCACTCTACTCCAAATGCATCATGCATCCACTTGTACCACTTATCCAAGCACACCTTATAAGAAGATGTCATTGTTTCACAAGTGTATGCCTTGAACCTCTTAGGGAGGGGTTCTCATTAGGGTACTCCCAAACGTAGTTTTTCAGCCCATCGAGAACTCCAATCTCTAAAAATACAATGGTAAGAAGAATATTACCATACATGATTTTATCTCTGTTGTGCACTGAGATCTATGATATCCTCCGCAATGAAATTTGAGATGTTTTATATGGTCCCTTCTCGAATATTTATGCAAATGTTTAACCATCTCTTGTTCACTTGTGTCCACCATTATTGTCCATTTAACTTGGTGAGAAAGTGCATGGCCATCTTCATAACTAGGTCAGTGATCTTGGCAATATCAAGTAGCACCCACTATTTTGTATTCATATGCCTTAGTTGTTTCGATGATAGCCTCCTTGTCACCCAAGTCATCATCCAATGACTCTCCCATGTAGATAATCCTAGTGTACTTGGAGATCAGCTGTGTAGTTATGCACATTCTCCTTCCTGTGAAGTAAAAGTAATCCTCATGCACGTGTGACATCAGCCACTGGTATAACCTTTTAGGTTTTCCAAAAATGGAAACTCATAGAGTTGCAGAAGCCCAACCTTCTCCAACTTCCCGGAGTCATCATACATTGGTTGGTCATCTTTTGTTCTTTGTCCTATTAGGAAAACAATCTCCAATTCCATATCTTTTCAGTTATATCTATCCTATGGTTATAATCGATTATAGCCATCTTACGTATGTGAGATACCTATTTCTTCCCCAATGAAACACCATCTGGGTATTGCATCTCCACATACCACTCTTCATTAAAACTTTGCTGATGTGACTGGTTTTCCCCTACTCTTTCCCTTATTGGGTGAAATGTTTGATCCCTTCCTTGGTGCCATCTTTCCTTCTTAGGTCCTTGCTAATTCCTTCTTCGTATTACTTCATTACTGCTCGATCCTTTGATTCCAATCCCTCTATGTAACTTCTTTGAACCCATGCCCTAGTTTTGCAAACCCTAACCTAAAAATCCCTCTTCCACCAGATAGCGTAAAAACTCACAGGAATCCTTCAACTAACCAATTTTACACATGCTTGTTTACTCCATTCCAATATAGTTCGCAAATCCATCGAATTCTTCACTTCGCATGCAACTTTTGTAGATTTCTGCAAGGATGCCCTAGTTTGCAAGAGCTCTTCAACAAATAAATACAAGGTGAAAAATAACATACGCCCAACTCCCTATTTATAGTTTTCTACTTTTTCCCACATTAATTTTTGTGCCACCTACCACCATAATTCCACATTAAATTTAGATTTTCCCAACACTTTTATATCACATGTTTTTTCTAGTGCTTTTTCTTCCACACACATACTGCGTGCGTAGCTTCATCAACCTTCCCGGTGTGCCAAACTATATCGACCACATGACTTACACATGTTCTTGGTGCCAAAGTCCATATTCCTCTTCATCTTTAACCTATTTTTTCATTTTTCTTCCTACCTCAATTTTCTCTGTGCTTTCATCCTTGTACATGGTTTTTATAAAGCTTTCTTAACACCATTTCATCTCTAACCCTTATCACCCCTGTTATGTGCATTCCTTCTCAAATATATCACGCTTATGTTTTTCTCTTTTGGGCCACCAATTAGCATTGATCCATCCATGTTTCACTTATGCATTCTCCACACTCTCCTACCCCACACTAAAATTATGTGTGGTCCTTTGTGCATGAAAACCCTTTTAGATAATAACTGGCTACAAGCGCACAAACACACTTATTACACAACACACCAAACTAAAATATAAATCATAGCAACGATGAAAGGAAACACATATAAAGGAAAATGCATTAAGGGAAACCTAAGCTACATGGAAATATAATCTTATTTACAAACACACAAAAGAATTATTTATAGTAGGGCTTCAGCCTACTCCCATTAAAGTAGCTGGGAAATTGTGTTCCATCTAGCGCTTGTAACAGAATCTCAAAGCACTTGAATCAAGGATATAGGTTATAACATATGGTCCTAACCAATGTAATTTGAGTTTCCCCAAATGGCGTAGAAATTTTGAATCATATAGAAGAACCATTTTCCCAACCTCAAACTTCTTTTTTTTAATGTGTTGATCATGCCATGCCTTCTCCTGTCTTTCTCCATATTTTGACTCCACCTAGCAATGGCTCACCTTTCATCTAACTTCATAAGTTTTTATATGCTCTCTTCGTGTTCTTTCTCATCAGGAAATCCTATTTTGCACACAATATGCAGAGATGGTAACATTAGTTCAATGGGAAAAATAACCTCTGTGTTGAACACCAATTGAAAAGGTGTGGCCTTGTTCAATATTTTATAAGTCATTTGATATGCCCATAATACTACTAGATACTTTATCATCCCATTCTCTCCTTCTGACATCACAAATCTTAGTAAATGTGTGGCTCAATATCTTGTTAAAGGCTTCAATAGTCCCATTATCCTAAGGGTGATAGGGCGTAGTTTTGTAATGGGCCACCATAAACTCTGCCAATAAGATTATAACAGTTTCATTAAAGAAGTGAGTACCCATATCACTTTTTAAACTCAACATGCATCCATACATGTTGATTATATTCCCCCACAAGAACCTATATGATATATCCATCATGCAATCCTTCATAGGCATCATTTCTACCCATCTTGTAAGATAGTTTATACAAGTGATAATATAGCGTGAACCTGTCTTGTACATGACTAGGAAAATAGAGCCTAAAAAATTAATTACCCAATTTAAAAACGGCTCTTCACTAGCAATAGGTCTTAACGGCATCTCATCTCTTTGCCTCAGATTTCCAAGGTGCTAACAATGGTCATAGGCCTTGTAATATTCTATACAGTCCTTGTAAACTATCTCCCATAAAATTCCCGCCAATAGAATTTTGTGTGTAGTCGCATTCCCTACATGATGACCACCTACAATGCCACCATGACCTTCTTCCATGATTGCAACACATTCATGTTCTAACACACTTTGGCAAAAAACCTCATCTCGACCTAGTTTGTATAGGTCTCCGCTGATCAACATATAAGGCATAACATGTATATCTAACTTCTTATTTTCAAAAGCCTTCATTCCTTTAGGAGCCATACAAGTTCGTAAGAAAATTAAAATATCCTCCAAATCGAGGGTGTGCATTATAATCTAAAAAATATGCATCTAACATTGTTTCCTCAATTCTCTACACATCCTCACCTAATTGAATATGTGATAGATGGTCCGGTCCTAAATTGCTCTTTCCTGGTTTTACTACGACCAAAAAGTAAAACTCTTGAAATAAAAAGATCCAACGGCATATGCGCCCTTGCAAAATAGGATTGTTCACCAAGTACTTGAGCACTATGTGATTTGTGTAAAATATAAATGGAATGGCCAAAAAGTACTACCTAAATTTATGTAGCACATAAATCATCGACAACACTTTTTCCTTTGTTGTTCTATAATTCTAATCAGTGGGGTTAACTTTCTACTTGCAAAACATAAAGGGTGATCAACAATCCCTTCTCCAGGATGTGCTAACATTGCTCCTATTTCCATCCTTGATGCATCAACATGCACATGAAAGGGCTTTTCCCATGAGGGAAAGCACAAAATGGGCACAATAGTAAGTTTTTCCTTCAATGTGTCAAAAGTCATTTGTTTCACCTCACCCCAATAGAATCTACTCTTATGTTTCAACAACTCTTCTAATGGCACGAAGATCCTAGGATAGACCTTGATGAATTTTCTATGGTAACCTATATCCCCTAAGACCCATGCACCACACTTTGATTAGTAGGCTTCTCTTGTTCCAAGATAACAACTTTGGTGCATCTACCAATAAGCCTCGCAAATAATGTGACAAGCAATTTGCCAAAAGGAGTAGCAAAGATGCATTTATTAATGTTTAGAGAGATACTTAACTGCCTCCACCTCTCAAAAATCAATATTAAATTTTCATAATAATCTCTTACTAACCCATACACCGTCCAATCATCTTGGTAAAATTACATTAATTTATGGATGAAGTCTTGAAATGATTACACCACAATGCTCAAAACAACATCGGGAACATTCTTAAGTCCAAAAGGCATAATTGTATAAGAAAACCTTCCCCATTTATTGGTAAAATTAGTCTTCTCCTAGTATTCCTTCACAATCCTTACCTAGTGATAACCTGAGAATCCATCTGTAAAATAATAGATCTCCCGCCCTACTACACCTTCCAAGATCTCTTCAGGAAATGGGGTTAGAAAAGGATCTATGACACATGCATCATTCAAATCTCTGTAGTCCACACATATCATTATCCTCCCATCCTTCTTAATACTAATTGCAATTAGGCTAACACATTTAGATTCCTCAATTGCTTCAATGATTCTAGATTCTATCATCTTATCAATCTCCTCTTTAAATTTTACGTGTAAATTTGGATTCATCCTATAAGGTATCTTTTTAATTAGGCACGCACCCTCCTTAAACTTAATCTACATTTCTCCGAATGAGTGATGAACTCATTTTAACTCATGGTACCTATGTGGGAAAAAAACATGGAAGTCACATCCTAGTCCATCTAGTAATCTCTAATATAGCTTCTTTTATCTTTGCTTTTGTACCAATGTTAATGTTATTTTTTTTTCAAGGGATCATGGTAAATGCATGCTTGCTCATCTGCACTTTCTAAGACTTCACGGGTACCTTCCATATAATTAACATCCAAGTTTTCTAATTCCTCATCATCTATCAGGTACACCAACTTTCCCTTTTCCTTATCCAAGCAGGCACACTCAAATTGTATCTCTTCAATTTCTCCTTCCTTAAAGTGCACCTCTAAGCCAGTCTACCCTAAAAAATCTAGGATTTGGTCTTTAACCATAGCACAATCTCCCGAGTAAGGAATTTTACTACCTATAATTCATCGTTCACCGATGGCTTATGACATAGATACTCAAAAGTCGAATAATATCCGTCATCAACTCTTTAAAAAGTTCACATCCGACGACATAGCTCCAAATGGATATACCATGCATGTAAAAACCTCTATAAGGAGGAATAGAACTTATCCACCCATAGTGAGTGAGGTAAGGCTTTTGGGCCTACCATTTAGGATCCCTTACATTCCTAAACATGAAATGAGGTGGATTACTTCCCATCATAGCTGCATATCTTAAAGGCTACATTGCTCTGGAGAAACCTAATAGAGAATGCAATTCTCACTTCACACCATTCTAGAAGATTGTATTAATGAGTCACCCACCAACGTGCTATTGTTGCACATAAGGTATAAGTTAACATATTCCTCCTTTCTACTAGGAATGTCCACTGGATCTCCATTTCATGCAGAAAGACATTAGGGTTACCTTCCCCAGTGTAACTTGGTAATTTTCTTCCTCTCAAGCACCTAATCAAGCATTCTCTAGAAAATTGAGTTATAGTTCCCTTTAATTATCTCCCAACTAACTCATAAGTTCCATGTTCCTAATTATCACATGCAACACTATTCATATTACTTATATATTGATCATCTTCCCCTTTGAATAACTCCTTCTCTTGATGGGTGAATATCCTCGGGGACTCGATTGTGTGAAAATAGATTCTATCGAGGTCCTATTCCCCTAAAGGCTCTACATAAGGCACATACCTCCCATCTGTTACTTGAATAATGACGCGCTCCTCTTTATTCTCAAAAATGATGTATCCCTTGTTAAATCACAAGTCAACATTATTTGCATAACACTAGGGGCATCCAAGTAATGCTTGGGAAGTTATCTTCCTTGGAAAGCAATAAGACTTCAAAATCCCTAGTAAAATTAGCCCCTTGAATGGTTATAGTTTCATTCTTCAAAACTCGATGGCATAGCCTTTGTCCTATTTTCCATATATAATACATTTGAAGAGGGATGCAATGGAGGTCTCCCCATTTGATTCCATGCATCCAAAGTAAGGACATTGACCTTTGCACCCATGTTAATTAGTATGTTACTCAGGATCCATCCATTAACAACCAAATTCAATATAGTTTCCTTCTCATAATTAAGACTGTGAGGGGTTAGATTAGCATGTAAAACCTACCTCTCACACTCATCTCCGCGTGTGGAACCTTTTCTCTTAACCAATCTCCTAAAAAAGGGATTATCTTTTCCTAGTGCAACATATTACACACTTCTCTGATATCATCCATTTCTTTGTGAGGGACCTCAACATTATTTTCCTATTGTAGCTTCCGTGATTATTCCTTCAAACATTAAATCTCTCCTTGCAGGATTCTAATCACTTCCATGGTCTCTTGGTAAACCTCTTTTTGATGGGTTGGATCAGGATATTTCCCATGTAATACTTATTCTCTTGTAATGGGAGGCCTCTACCTTGGTGTTTCTCTGGTGCGTGCAGCCTCATCACATGTAGTCAAAAAAATAGGTTCTAACTCGAGGTTAAGTGCTACCCTAGGAATCCATAGTGGGTCATTTCTCTTCACACTAACCATCCCCATGCCTTTGTCCTTCTTCTGGTTCTAGATCATGTGGTCATATAATTCAGGGCACTCCTCATACTTGTGCTTCTTTCCACACCATGAGCACTATAGAAAATTTAGACATTCGCACTTGTAGTGTTTAGTAGATCCATAATTGTAACAAGTCCCACAGGGAAGTCACCCCTTCCTCCGTGTCCATTATGGACTCTAAATCCTCTGTGAAAACCTCTTCCTTGACCTCTTCCATCTTCATGTCCTTCATACTGATGAACTTTACACTTAAAACTATTCCCAATGTCGGTCAGACGACGCCAATATCAATGGCATCATGAATTTGGTCTATCAATTAGCGATTCCTTCGTATCGTGAGTAGTGGATGTGTAAATCTTACAATAAGAAGACACATTCTTATAGAGCACGTGTTGTAACAAAGGGAATCTACTTGGATCATGATCCCCATGATATATTTCATAATCTAATGACATGGAACATACTTGACCTTCAAGGGAACTATCCTTTGTGTGTCCTTCCACTTCACAATCTATGCACCAAATTCCACTACATGTTTCATGAGCTGAATTCATAGATAATTTTTCAAGCTACTTTTCCATGACAACAATCTATGCTTCTAAAAATGGGCTTACCCTAGTGTCAATTCTTTCGACAACCTCAATGGGAAGAATAGCCTCCAAGGCCTCGCATGGATCCGTGAAATTCTTATGGGAAATTGATCATATAAAAGGTGTTATCAATCCTCCAACAAACCACTAAGCATGCTATGAGGGATGGATATCATAAGATAGTTTTGAAAAGAGATTCTTAAAGCATGCATAATATTCCCACACACTTTCTTCCATACCCTGTTGAATCTCCTTGAGTGTCTGATGCTCTTCTGCTCAAATTTAGGAATGTGGAATTCCACCAAAAGGCATCATGCACCGCAAATATAATCCACCACCGTCTGATGTGGGTCATACTTCCGGTACCAGTTATGTGCACTCCCTTGCAACGTGGTTGCAAACTAACTTTCCTTAAGCTCTGGGGAAATGATACCCTTAATGCACCAGAAAACCGACACTAGTGTACATGCTCGCATTATCCTCAACACCTTTGTAATAAGGTAAATGCAAAGACATCTCATAAAACAACTACCGAGTTGGTTGAAGTACTTTCCATGATATCCAAAACCTTGGTTCCCTCCTATGTTTCCTCCACCACCAGCCCACTAGATATACTAGCTCATATCCATCCGATCCATTGGATCCTCCTCCTAAAGTAGGAAAAGGTCCGAAAGAATTTCCAATCTAGGCCCCCACTATTGTGTTAAAGCTGCGTGCCAACATTCTCGTGACATTGAACCACTTCCAGTCGTGATACCCAAACTCTATGTGCCCACACATTTTCCAAATGACGTGGTTAACAAGATTCCTCCAAACATCGGGAATGTATGTGCATCTATAGATGGATGTAGTGTGAAATTATATCTATCTCGATGTTGTTTTCTTACCAATGTTAACTGAATTTGAAATACTAGTCTTAGAAATTGGTAAACTAATCGTAAGACTTTGTTTATATGGTGGGTTTAGATGTGCACCTACAATTCTTCTCCTTCCTTCATATGATGAGATCTCATCAGAAGCCGAGGGGTTCCTCTCCTGCGCTTTCCAAGATGGGGTAGCAAAGATTTCTCAAGTTCCACGTCCTCTGCGTGAACCTCAAATCCTTCCCGCAACATATGCCTCCATAATTCCATCGATCCTATAACTTCAAAAAAAAATTCTAATTCCCTCTCCCACAATTCATTATACTTGAGCCATGTATCCTCTCACTCATCTTCTGTCATAGGATTTCCCATCTTACACCACACCGATTATATGCCCCATGCCTAGTGGGAATTTAGCTAGCCATAGGAAATTATTCCAGACTCAGAGTGATGATTGGGATCTTGATGGCTAATGGTATAAGAAATATATTCTTGGATCTCATAAAAACTCAAACTCAACAACCTGTGGGAAAGAACACGTATAAATTGTGTATTCCAACATATATCTAGTCAAAATAGCACTTCACCAATGATCAACAACATGAGTCTAAGTCAGATCAATATCATGAAGCTGGTGATAATATTATTGAATCCAAACACGAGGTCGATAATACCAATTCTTCCTTGATGCATATTCGAAAACCATTCATACAGTTCTACTAGAAAATAGAAAAATAATGTTTCATAAAGCTCATGATACAGATGCTCCTCTACCCATTTATGTGCATCAAACTCAGGTCTAGTATTGAATCGCTATGCAAACTCATCCTCCATGTTCTTAAGCCAAGTCTTGACGTTATCCAAGGTCAAGTGTTTTGTCATCACACACCATTCTTACAACAACTTCAAAAGAGGTCCCAAAAATGGAACCAAAATGTAGTCACCTTTACCTACTCCCTTTAAAACCTAAACAAATGGGCATATCACCCACCTTGACTATGTACTCATTTGAGGTGCGCATGGGCACTGAGCCCCTCCTTTATGTGAGCTTTGTAAGAATTCTTCACCATTAATGGAGGAATACATGTAGACACAAAAATACATGCATTCATTCTAACATAGAAGTAAAGACACTATATCTAAGCATAGATGCACCATGAAAATAATATAATCATTATTAATAACACGAAGGAATAAGATCTAAACCATAGGCAAAATGAAGAACACTAGGGTTTGAACCCATAAATAGAGATATACATAACAACCCATCATATTCATTGATTCACAACTGTTTATAGTATCCATATTACATCAAAAGGGTCATAGCAGACCAAATACATTATGAAATAACACCCTAGCTCTACAAACTAACTCTACTCAAAGGGTTTTATCCATGCTCTCTTTTATGCACCCAGAATACCATGTTCCTTGCAACACACATCTTCTTCCTTCGCATCACCTCTCATTCCTACCTATGTCTCTACTTATCCTTACACATATACACCTATGCTTACACACATACACCCCCTTTCTTCTTTCAAACCTAAGAACATTCTTAAATAGAGTGGGATGTCTTCCCCACTACCTCAACTTCACTCATGGGAAGGCCGCATGCCAGATGGAATCATGATCCTCCATAATCGAGTGCTATGCCAACTTACCAAAACCTTGATTAGCCTCCACTAACTGTAATGATTACATCCTGAAATATTCCTTTCCTAGAATATTCTTTCCTTGAGCTGCAAGACTCCAAGTTCTAACCTATGTAGCTAAGTCCCAATATCCTCTTTTTCTTCCATGTGGAAACCTTTGAATGCTCTATGTTTACTCAATCCCTTCACTCAAGCTGAACTAGTCGAATTTGCTTGTGTGCACTTAGTTCTTCTTGCATTCTCTTCTCCACTAGCCTTCTTCCTACCTTTCCTTCCATGTGCGCTCATCCTCTACTCTAGGATTTAGTAATTTCCTAGGCTCAACACTTATTTTTTCCTCAAACTCAATTACACCTTCCTTATCTTATTCTTCATTGTAAACCTTAAATGTATAATAGTTTTTCTCATCACATTTATGCCCTTAAGTGTAGTTTTTATCAAATTTGAAACACATTTGTTTTGAACAATTCTCTCAATTTTTTTAGGAGTTAACTTAGTACTAGTATTCGAAGGTAAAGATAACATTATATTACTACACTCTATGCTAGTGTTGAATGTGTATTTTTAACTATATCTCTTTCTATTTATCTATGGGAAAATATAATGGACTCTTATAATGAACTCAAACTAAATATGCAAAAATCAAAATGTATGTTATCCTTAAAACCCCAAAAAACATCACATTGGGGTTATCCTCTATGATTTCTCCACTCATAAGAATATTTTCTAAAAAATATTATTATTAAATTTTTGACATAAGTTAGTTTCTAGAAATTTTCTATTTATCTTAAGTATTTCTCTTACACATTTTTGTATTAGTGCATATTTAATTCATCAATGACCACTTCCCATGTGACCATAAGTAATTTCTTATTATTTTGGGAACAAAACCATTTATAATAAATGAAAAACTTTGGTTCTAGATATAAATGTGTCATTACCACATTTTATGCACATGGGTTTGATGTACATCAAATAAAGTATCCATTTGATTTATCTATGTGAAAACATATTTCCCATAACACTTGTGTATATCCACCTTTAATAGCACATTTTGAATCCCTTGTATTAGATCTAGGTGAGTTTGAAGCATGCACTAAATTTGGATTTTTCTTTCTTAAATATCTTTTTGAACCATATGGGAAATTTTCAGATGTATATTTTCTTGTAAATCATCCAAGGTTGTAGTGATAGCTGTAAATTTCAAATGAAAATATCCTTGTATTTTTTCAAATTATCATTTGCTACATCTAGTTCATTCTTTTCCACCATGTTTTGGACTCATTTTTAAAAATGGGACATCTGTTAATTAAGCCTCTACACTAGGATATTTTTAACCCATATCTTTCATGTGTGGTTTCCTTTCAAGAGTGCATAAAAATTTTCCCTAGCCTTTAGTTTTCCTCCCTATCATGGTTTAGGGTTTAGGGTTAGGTTTTAGGGTTTAGGTTTTAGGTTAGGATTAAAGGTTTAGGGTTAATAGTATATGGTTTAGTGTTACAATATTTAAGGATAAAAAATAGGGTTATTAATGGATAGTATTGTTTTGATCACATCCTTTAGATGAATCTAAATATTTCTATAAAAAGAGAAAAATACTAAAAATGTAGGGTTAGTGGTCGCTTTAGTACCTTTATATTCATCTTTCCAATACGAATCTAATGACTAATATTTTCATAAAAGTGTGAAAAATTCTAAACTTGAAAGTTATTTTTCCTAATCCGTGACCCTCGGAATAAATGTTAGGCCAAAATAATGTGCCATAAAAAAATTCCCAAATTGTATCTCTAATACCATTGATAATGAAATTACTTGTGTAGATTCAACAATAGATCATATATAATAATTATAAAATGATAGGAGTAATTCATAATTATTATAGAAAAATATAATTTTTACTTGATATTTATAGAAAATTGGACAAAATATTTAATTTAGTCTAGAAAATAAATAAGATAAAGTGAGAAAGGTATGATGGTTTCTCTTTACTTGTTCAAATTTAGGTTAGGCTTAGAATAAGATGTGTGTTAAAGTTACTAATTAATAATTAATATGTAGATATGAACATATATATAAACATTAGTAAATAGATCAAATAACAAATATGCTTAATATAGTAAAATATAATAAGATGAGTACACTTATCTCTTTGACTAGTCCTGAGACTGATTTGGGTGTGATAGATGAATGAATTGGCTAGAAATATATTGTAGATGATTCATTTCTAATTTTGGAAATACATAGTACATAGGGATGAAATTTATTTCCTAGTACAATACCATTTAGTAGTTTTATTTTATTATATGTTTTCACTTGGGCTATCAATTAGGCTCTATAACTTCCATAGCTTTTGTGAATGACTAATATATGCTTCCTATGAAATATTAGTTCTCCACAATATGTAAAACCATATAAAACTAGCCACCTTAACTTAGAACCTTAATCATTAGTTTATATACCTGAATAAATATTATTGTTTGAGTTGAATTACATTCTATACACCACCTACTTTGGCACTAGTTCGAAGAGGCCTCAAATTGCATGTAGTTCTTCACCTATAGATGTGACATAATATTTCATTAATGTAACTATATTTAATAACTTGAACACTTGATAATCACTTTGTATTGACTTTTGTTACTTGTTCTTGACATTTATAGGCTCTTGAGTTGGGAAGCTTAAGTATTAGACATAGTTTGGATTTTTTGAGATATTTTTGAGTGATGCTTCTAACATTTGATCTTTCTTTTTGGAAAATTGGGATATTTTTACTTCATTTTGATTATTTGTGATGGAGGATCCCTGAAAGTGTTATATGTTTCAAGAAAAAGTAAATGAATCTATTATAATTTACTATATATGGTTTCACGGATATAATTTTACATTAAGGCCAACTTAAAGTGGAAATTATGACCCATAAAATTATTACAAACTAAAATATTAGTCATTGGGTGGCATAGGATGGGAATATTCTACCCAAGACTGAACCATTGTAATGTTTAGTACTATTAGATGGTTTGGTCCAAAGGTGAAGTGTAGTATTTTGAATCTCTATACATGAAAATTAGGAATAACAAACTACTTGTGACTGATATCAAAATTTATGTAAGTGATTGATCAATGTAATAAGGATAACAAGTCTTGCAATTTATGGATGGGATATGAGATAAATATAGCTCATGGTAGGTGTATAAGTCTTGATTAAAGGGATTAAGTAATTACTAACATTATCAAGTGATTAATAACCAAATTTAGGTGTTTAAATTTACCCCATTTTAGATACCAAATCAAATTAACTTACTTAGAGGAAATATATACCTAAGTGTGTAAAAACAGTTTGTATTTTCTCAAGATGATTATTTTCTTGATATGTTTGATTTTTTCTAGATCCCCTAATTCAAACTTGCATCATATACTATATTCAATGTCCCTATACAAATAATTAAACTATAACTCTTAATTTATACTGAACATGAAAATTAAAATATAAAAATCATGGAATGAGTACACAATTTTTCCTTATAAGTGTAGGAGCTTCTCAATGAAACAATTAGAGATAAGGATTTAAATTACATTAATGGAGGATTGAGGTGATCAATTCCCAATTTAAAATAGTAATGTAAACAAAAATAGGTTAGGTGCCACTTGATCCAATATAGAAGTAACCAAAAGGAGATTATGGGTTACCTTATGCATCATATAACAAAAGAAGTTAGGTATCACTTGACATAGATATCCTCAAAAGGGAGTGATAAGGATGTTTTCCCAAGGCATTTCTATACCCATATGTATTGATGGTATCACTAAAAATAAATTAAAACTATCTTTCCGTGGAATCAAACCCCTTAAAATGAATCTATATTCCAAATTCATATAATTGATGTAAATTTGAAAGGGAGTTAAGTACACACATGCCCTCACCATGCATTATATTAATTCTTTTGAAACTTTGAAAATGTATAAACAATGTTTTCATTTCCCATACTCATGTTGTGTCAAATTAATAATTTGTATATATGTAAATTAGAAATTATGTAACCTAATATCTAATGGGCCATATAAGTATCATAAGATGCAAAACACTATATATGAAACTATATATTTTTCCTTTACTTCAGTTTCTGTGAATTTTCTATTTCATTCCCTTTTAAGATTTTAGTATGTTTCATAGATAAAAATTATAAAATAATGCAACAGAGGATATTCTAATCTAATTAATTGCTAACATTAATTTCCCAAATCATAATAGTGCTTTATAAGGTTACTCTTAATCTAGGAACTATCAAACCACAAAGGATATATTGCACTCAACTAATTTTTATGGATCTAGGAGATTATGAGTGATTTGGGTGCATAAATAGGTTGATATGAGACTAAAGTTACTTCATTGTTGAATTTAGCACAAGAAAGTATACTTGGTCAAAAACAAGACAACTAGGTCAAGAGCGATTGTATGGCCATGACCCTTTTGTATAGTCTTAGACCTAATTGGATTCTATCCTGTAACTTTCCATATGCCTTATATTCTTGGAACGACTATCACTTTGTGTGTTGGTCTTCTTTACTCTCCTTTATAATAGATTTGTAACTTTGATCAAACCATCATAATGCAAGATGGAGTTCCTATAAAAAAATTAGGTGGGTTTTGGGCACCCATGTGCACCGCCAATGTCACTACTACTTCAAAGAAGGATAAACCCGCATTTTTTCTCCTAGCATGTGATATATACCATATTCCAATCATAATTTCACAACACATTCCTTAAAAATACCTTCTTTGAGTTTGACACTTGCTCAAATAATTAGCAAGGTTCACTTTTCTTGTTTATAGAGATAATATGGAGATTCATGGACTGGTAGGTGACTTCGGGCCTATAGAGAGTAGTACCCTAACTAATGTGTATGAATTATTTCACTTTTTTCAGAGTTTGGAGTTATTTTTATGCTTACCTTTATATTAGGATCTCTTAAACTACTAATACCTTAAATGTGGTATGATTGACTTTCTTATATAGGCTTCCAATGATTATTATGTCGTGAAATTCCAACCAATAGGAGTATTACTCCATACGAAGATGATGTAATTGAAATTTTTAGTACACAATGTGTTGGTCCAATATCATACACCACGGTTGAGTTCTATATTTTGACAAACTGACCAAAGTGACACTTTTAAACTAGGAGGAAAAATTTGATTTTGAATTCATAGAGTTGGGGATATATATTTAATGGAATGTTTTTGCAATTAAACCTCAGTAAACAACATAAATCCATAAAAATATAAACAATTGACCAAAGGGATATTAGGGTGTGCTAAGAAAGAGTGGGGAGGGTGTATTTGTGCATGAAAATGTGTAATTTCAACACCATCGAGTGTCACAGGATATATTATCATGTTTGAGTGTCAATATTCCCCCATTTAAATATAAATGAAATTTTTATGCTTAAAGGAAAATATACCTAAGTGTGTAGACACACTTTGTATTTACTTGCAATAAATTTGTTTTATAGTATCTCATTGTGTTGGTGTAGGCACGCCAAAATGAAACCTGCAACACAAAGTGTAGTCAATGCCCAAGATAGGAAAATGAACTTTAACTCAAAATGTAATGAAAGTACTGTAAATAAATGTGCAATAAGAAATTCTAAAAGAGATATAAAACATGGAAGGAATACACCTATTTTTGTTATGGAGGAAATGTGCTCCCATTTTTTTACTTTGTATATTTTAAATTTGTTAAAATTTTATGAAGGATTGGGTTTGATCAATCCCAAATATGCACCGAGGAAAGGTAGATGTGCTATTTTTACCAACCCAACACATAAATGCCAAAGAGAAGAACCAAAAATATGATCTCGACGCACCCCTTCCAAGGAGGAAGAACTCGTATCAAATCAATTTAGCAACTCTAATTTATTCCCCTTAATTTTAAAGAGGATAGGAAATATTTCCCACTAAGAACTTATATGTTTCACTTCCCTCTATAACCCCACGAACTATACCATTGTAGATAGATATAAGACCAATTTTAGTAATTTAAAGAACATATTAGAAAAAGCAATTAAATTTTCCCATAATCTTCCCATGTGCCATAGAGCAGAGTAGAAACTTAATAGAATTTATTTCATACCAAAATATGAGTATAGAAAGGATATACATGCCCCCAATGTGTCCAAAAAAGGAAAGAAAACCATGTACTTGTGGAGAAGGAGAGAATGAAACACTTCACACCCCATGAAACTATGCCAAAAAAAAAAAACCTAAATATGAAACCAAATAATAATTATGTGATAATGATGATAAATATGAAAATGTTGACAAATCTAGAGAAATTTCCCCTGGTAAAAATCATATGGTGGGGTAAAAACCGTTTATACTGATCCCAATGTGCTATACTTTTTTACTATCTATAAATTTTACTGATTTTCTTCATTTGAATCTAATTTTGATACATTTCTAGGTATCCATGCATATGTTTGTGCCTAGAAAAATACCTATTTCTACTAGAAATGTATAATTAATTACTAGATGTTTCCCCCTCTTTTGAGGCATATCCGATACATAATTTGATTGTGCAGCTCGGAAGGAAAGATGTATACCCATGTATGAGATGTTGATAACCTATAGATAACCTCTACAAAGCTGATGTGGTGGCCACCAAGAATAAATTATACCTATAAAGGGGGATGTGCATGGTAGAAACCATGGTGCAAAATAATAGCAACAAGAAGAAGCATGATAACAATAATATTGTCTATGTAAAAATATAATTAACATTAATAGAAGATAATGTGGTAGCGAGAAAACAAGTGCATACCATGTAGAAACATGTATAAAACATGTCAAGTAATGTCACACAAAAGGTGAAATTACCTTAAAACATGGTACATTGATGGTGTCATAAGATAATGAGGGCCCTTGGGCCTACAAATAAGATATACATAACCATACACAAGAAATTACATTGTAATCATGGGATACCCATAGTGTCACAAGAAAATCAAGGCCCTTAAGCCATAATCGGAGGATAAAACAAGCACGCGCGCTTACACACATACTTTTGGAAAACATCGATGAAAAACAAGCATAAAAAGATGTGATGAAAACCATATGATATATGAAAGAGGTAGAAATTATTGTAAACTCTGTAAAAGACACATGTGTTAGTCCTATTATATATATATATATATATATATATATTTGATTTTATCTATATATATATATATATATATATATATATATATATATAGATAAAATCAAACATAATGAGGAAAGAAAGGAAAACATAATGTAAATAGAGCACTTGGATTTAGTATGCAAAAGGAATATGCTCTAGAGGTTAGTAGTTTAGGAAAATGGTAGGATAGAACCTATCATTGTGTACCACTCCATAAATTTCATACATCACACTCAATGTACCACTTGAACACATGTGTGAAAATAAGAAATTTTATGTATCAAAACAAAGGAGTAAACAACATGTATAATGTGAATTGTAAATAATCTATGTTGTAAAACAGGTCTTGATTTTATATTTTTACAAATTTTTAAATGTTATTGTGTTTGAGGTTCTCCATAAAGGCACATATGAAATCCTATTCTTTGAAGATATGTAAGGGTGATCTAACAATTCCCCTAAATTAGAACACGTATAAATGATGTAACTTGAGGATGGGAAGAAATATTTTCCCTAGGTGTGTGTGGGTGTGTGTATTTGTGTGCATGTGCATGTGTGCGTGTGTGTGTGTGTGTGTGTGTGTGTGTGTGTGTGTGTGTGTGTGTGTGTGTGTGTGTGTGTGTGTGTGTGTGTGTGTGTGTGTGTGTGTGTGTGTGTGTGTGTGTGTGTGTGTGTGTGTGTGTGTGTGTGTGTGAAAATTGAGGTTTAGGTGTAGAACCACTCCTCAAGAATCATGTTGAAACTATAAACAGAGTGCATCATCGGGAAATGAGTGGGGGATGGCATGATAACGAACCCAAAATATCCTTACAAGGGGGTAAATCAACTGTCAAATATGATGTAGGATCAAGCCTCGAATGTTCCATAGAATGTGATGCAAGTGTTAGTCAAACCATGGTGGTGATATGTGTCACAAAAGGCACATGAGGATAACTAGAAAAAGGATAGAATTGGGTAGAATTCAATGTGTCATACTTTTGTGGTGGAATAGAAGAATGGGGACTCTAGAAGACAAATGAAAAGTGGTAGTGTGGGTCGTAAACCTATAAGATATGCATAATATAATATGAGGTTACAAACTACTAGAGAGAATGTGTGTATAGGAAGGCCTAGGGGAGACATAGAGGCCTTAGAACTATGTGATGTAACATGTGAAAATAAAGGCCCATCAAGAGACCTAGAATGATGTGAATCCATGTTTGCAATCAAAGGCCTAGTATGATACCTAAGAGGACTAGTGTGATGTAAAGTAGTGTGTGAAGCAATAGGCATATCTATAGACACACTAAGAATCAATGTGGAAATTACAAAAGAGTGAGGAACACGAGTAGATAAATACCTAAAAGGAGAATCACATATAGTGATAACCTACTAATGACCGATAAAATTCATGCACTGATGAACAATGGATGGGACATCCCTAATAGCATGTAGCTAAGGGAGACTTAAAGGCATTACCCCAGTAGTGATACATTTAACAAATAAGAATGAAGTATGTGTAGTGATAGATCCAACGGTGATTGGTAGTGTAATTCATCAACTATGTGGGTCAAAATCAAGTGCAAAACTCTCAAAAGAGATACCAAAATAATGAAGGACCATGCACAAATGTTATTTGTATGATGTGGAGTACCCAAGACACCCTGAATAGGAATCGATAGATAAATATTGGGATAGATATTATATCATTGATAAGTGTGTCATATATATTAGAATCATCCAACTAAATGACTAGTGTAGAAGGGGTGTGAGAGAAATAGTGTCAACCATTGCATCCAATGGTTGATCATAAGAAGGTGGTGGTGGAACCTCAAAATGTGTGTTATGAAATTCCGAGGTAGATGGGTCATTATCATGTTGAGGAAGCGTGTTAGTGAATATTTTCAACTTAGCATTGTTATTGATATGCTTGGAAGATTCAGTGGGATCATTCCATTCAATTGCTTTGAGTCAATAAGGTCCCAAATGATGTGTTTTAGCCTAATACAATGATCTGTAGACTAACCAATGTATCTATGGTAATCAAAATAGGAATTAACATAAAATATATTACTTTGGGGATTACTCATATCAAGCTTGAATAGTATAGGAGAGACACGAGATCGCATTCAAGTAGTTTCAATAAAACTAGTATGGAGAAAAATTTAATGATGTAAATTATCATCTTGTAAGTTGTAAATGGAGCTTAGTAGTTTGAGCAATAACATGTACAATGTCTTTATAAGTAACCTTAGGGTCATTAGTTTTTCCTTTCAAATTAAGTTTTATTTGGAACTTTACATTGGAATTGTTATAGGCACTAGAAACATACTTGATTTTATTCCTATGTAATAGCTTAGATACACGCTCTTTTAGTGTATGACATTGATGGTTGAAATATTGAAACTTGTTGAATATGACCAATTTTTGCAATGGAGGAAAAATAATTGATTAAAAAGGTCTTGTAACTCACTATTAGCTAATACATTTCTCATCTTAATAAGAAGTGTGTAATAAAGCAAGACATAGTCACTAATATGCTCTTTGTATCCTTGTTTGATTTCAAAAAAATTTACATAGGATAACTTATCCCCAATGTTGTTTGAGATTTTTTTAATAATTTATTTTCCAAAGTGTAGTAAAGGAATACATGCTGAGAATGTGTGTGCATATTATAGAACCATTGCAATGCAACATCCTTAATGATATTAGGGAATAAATTGGTAAGAAATAAATCACTAGATGCATAGTCAAAGAAAGTAACATGAAAATATCATATATTTTCATGTGGATCACCCTTTCCATCATAGATAGGAAGCTTAGGTGCAAAAAACCCAATAGGAAAAAGATAGAAACATAATTAGGTGTAATTGGGTTATGTATTAATTGAGAATATTCCATAGCATTGGAATCATGAGAGGAACCTTTTTCAATTGTTAAATTTGTGCTTAGAGAAAATGCACTAGGGACTCAAGAAATTGTTTGCTAGATGAAGAGGCATGTGAGCCATTATGGTGATAGATAAGATATGTAGTAGTAATAATGGCTATAGGAATAGGCATAGACACATTTTACATGGGTATGTTATATGTCTCGAAGGAAGTAGGCACAGAGAGGTGGGTATAGTATATGTGTCAATCGAGGCATGTTTGATTTAGTCTCTTACAACATATAGAAGGATATCAATGTGGTTCATATTTTCATGTAAGAAATGTTGTAAATGTTGTTCCTCATCCTCAAGGAGGTCTTGTGTATGATTTTCATAATTAGTATTAGAACCATGACCTTGGATAGGATCAGTGTGAAGAGTAAGGATAACATTAGAGAATAGATCAACAAAAAATATTGTGGCTCATAAACATCATCCTCATAGGTATCTTCATATCCAAATTGGGAAACCATAGAAAAATAATCGAAATCATCATATAAGTCTAGAATAGAACTAGGGTTAGAGTGCTTAGTGGATGCATATATAAAAGGAATAACATGATAAACCATTAATGCAAACAAACATAACTTAATAGTAGATCAAACCTTAAGGCCACTAGGCTAACGGATACAATGTTTAATTAGAGGTTGGGTTCACCAAATGATATCACTTTTTGTGAATTTCTTATGTCATTCCCTTTTAAGATTTTAGTGTGTTTCATACATAAAAAGGATGAAGTAATGCAACATGAGGCTATCCTGATCTAATTAAATTCTAAAATTAATTTCCCAAATTAGAATAATGCTTTATAAGGTAACTACTTATCTAAAAACTATCAAAACACAAAATATAAGTTTCAATTAGCTAGTTCTATGTGGATCTAGGATATTTTGAGTGATCTAGGTGTGGAAACACGTTCATATGAGAGTGTACTTACTTCATTGTTGAAATTGACACTGAACTTATACATAGTAAAAATCATACAACTATGTTAATCGCATCTCGTATGGTCCTAACCCTTTTGTACAATATTGGACCTTGGATTTTAGCTCTTTAAATTTCTGTGTGCCTCACCTACCTAGAAATTATTATCATTTTGTCTTGGTATTCTTCTCTCCTTCAGAATGGCTCTGTAAATTTGATAAAACCCTCATAGTACAAGATGGGGTTCCTACGAAACAAAGAAAGGTGGGTTATGGGCACCCCTGTGCATGGATAATATTTCCAATACCATGAATAGGTATAAAATTGTACATTATTCTCCTAACATGTAATATCTACTGTAGTGCAATCAAAATTTTATAAAACATTATTTGAAAATACCTTGTTTGAGTTTCACACTTGCTCAAATTCTTAGGAAGGGTAATTTTACTTACTTGTGAAGAGAACATGGAGCTTGTTGGACCTATTAGGTGACTTTAGACTTGTAGAGTACTACCCTAATGAATGTGCATGAATTATGTTACAATTTTTAGAGTTTGGACTTCCTTTTGTGATTTTTTTACATGATTAGCTTTTAAAGTGCCAAAACCTTAAATGAGATATGATTGACTTGCTTATATAGGATTCTGATGGTTATTATGTCATGAAATGTTGACCAAGAGGGAATATTAGTCCATATGAAGATAATGTAATTGAAATATTTAGTACACAATGTGCTGGTCTAAAACCATACTCTAGGGTCGAGTTGTAGATTCTGAAAAACCAACCAAAGTCGACATTTTTACTCCAGAGGAAAACGTTGATTTTGACTTCATGGAGTTGGGATATATTTTGAGGTATGTCCCCGAGGCGAGGGATCAAACCTTGAAAAATTCTCGCAGCCCCTATGTGGAGTCATTTGGTGTTAGAGTAGGTATTTACCTTAGCTCATGTTCACCTAGGTACTTTATTTACCTTTATTGTATTTATCCTCACCCACTTATGTGTGTGGATATTTATTTTATCTTATTTAGATATTAAGAGATATTATCTAATTTTTAGGTATAGTTATTTCCTTTATCTATGGTATTGACTAGTTCTTTCCTTGATCTATGGTATTTACTAGATCATTGATGTCTAGTTCTCTCCTAAATCTATAGACTTAACTAGTTCTTTGATGACTAGTTCTTTCCTTGATTTATGGCTTGATCTACAACCTTGACTAGTTATTAGATTGTTATTCCTTGCCTATATAAGCAAGGCCCATTTTCATTGTATTTCATTGAGTTCCATAATAATATATGATATTTCTTCTCATTTGTTTACAAAGTTTTTATGTAAAGTTATTCTAAAAAATTTCTTTTATCTTATAGATAGTGGTGTTTGATTAGAATCTATGTTCTTGGCTTGGTATGATCTGGTTATCATTTATTTTAGTAATTTTAACACATGATAATCATTATGGAGTCTTTTGTATCCTACATCATTCTCACATACCTCATGAAATGCATGCGTATAGAATATAAAAGATTTTATATATCAAACCACATGACAAATAACATATGTAAAGTATAAACTAGTAGATAAAATCATGCTCAAGTCATGATTTTGTTTTTTGTAATATTTGAATGTGTTTTGTATTATTTTTAATAAATTATTACAAACATTTTTATCTTATGATGTGATCAAGAGGTTGAGGAGGGGAACCCATGGATGTAGGATTTTGGCCCTCAATATAATATTATGCACAATAGGAGTTGTGTGTTTCATTTTAAGTTGAGGTTATGGGACACACTTAGATATTTATTTCTTGTTGGAGGATACCTAGGAGAATACCTTTGTAATATAAAACATGTAAATGTATAATGATTAGGATTAATAAGAATGAATTTAGAAACCATTTCTATATTATAATAATAATTGGGAAAAGGAGCCTCATAAGGATACCCTTAACTATAATAACTTGATTGCAATAAATTTATTACAAATTTTGATGAATAATATAATAAATAGACATAAACTACTTAATCCAAAGGTACCCTAGACATGTCACATGTTGCAATGTTTTTAGTAACCAAAACTTCTATAGCCATAGTATTGGATCCCATAGTAAGAGGGATAAAAATGTGCTTAATTACCCGATTAGAATATTTTACATTGAATTATATATTTTTTCTTAGTATATCCTGAAGAAGTAAGTAAGGTGAGGTTACACACATTTCTCCAGAACTCGTTATCAACCAATACTATGTTGATAGGTTGTTGATTAATAAAATATTTCTATGAATTATATGAGAAATAACATTATCATCAAGTATGCCATTGTCATTGAATCTAATGAGAGGCCTAGGAAGTAAAGAAGATGTAATTTCTTCAACGAGAGAATCAAATGGATGGTGGTATGTAGATAAAGGATATTATGCCTTATATTCATGATACACCTCATGTTTCTCTTATAATCATAAGTGTGATGATTAGGAATTAGAATATTGAAGGTGTTAAGGTTAGGATTCTCATTGACTCTAGGCTTAGATTGCTTTTGAGTATAATCAAATTATATAGTATTGGTATCAAAATAATATGGTGGATAACATATCAAACCCTAAAACATTTATTAGTGGAGTTCCCAATACATCTATGGTAGTCACAATATGCATTAGAGTCAAAAAATTTAACTTGAGGATTACTCATATTAACTTTAGTAGATTGGGGGAGAGATAAAACATTGCATTCAAATAATTTTTGTAAGATTACATATGGTGGGTAATTAAACCATGTGAATTTCCTATGAGAAGGTGTTTGTATTTTAAGATTTATAGGTTATTATATGGAAATAACAACTCATTTATATTTATTTTTCTTATAATAATTTTTGCCTTTGTAATTATATTTTCCTTGGAACTTAGATGTAGATGTATTGGGTGGAGTGGACCCATACTTAAGATTTTTAATGTTAGTATCTTGGCATCTCTTTATTTCATAGTATCACATACCTTATCAAAGGATAAAAAAATCAATCATGATAAATTATTACAAGAGATATAGGAGACTTTGATTAAATAGATCCTAAATTTCAGTATCCAAAAGTATATTTCTCATTTTTATAAGCCTTGTTTAATAATGTAATACATAATAAATAATTGGTTCATTAGAGCCTTGTTGTATTTTATCCATTTGAGCATAGGAAACCTTATCACCAATGTTGATGGAGAAGTCTGAAATTAACTAATTGGATGATAGATATAAATCCCTTACAAAATAAATGTGTAGGTTGTGTAACAATTACAAAACATAATACTAAAGGATTATAAGGAAAATATTAGTGATAAGTTGATCATTATAGTCAAAAGTTAAGAAAATAACATGAAAGGAGTGAATATGTTTCTTAGGATCACCTTTACTACTGTTTTTTCTCAAAATTAGTACCCTATGATTTGATCATAGAAAATTAATACTTTTGGCTAACATGGGATTGTCTCCAAGTGTGGGACCTTGCATCTTGATACAAACCTCTAGAGAATGATGGTTCCTCTACATATCCTAATGCTAAAAATACTCCTACAATGAAATAAAAAAATCCTAAGCTAAGAAAGATGATAGCATTAGGAAGAAGGGGATAAATATCCATGAGGAAAAAATGAGGAGGAAATGAAGGAAGGAAATATTATACAAGTGTTCCATAGGACCAAAACAAGTAAATCTACTCATTGCACACATTGTAAAACACAAACAAAAGGAAAACATGCAAGTATAACTCATACACAACATAAAATGAGATAGCATAGAGGTAAGAGACACAACCAAATGTAAGAAAATGGAAGAGAATATCCACAATATCCATATTTAATTTATCTAAATTATACACCATATGTTACATCCATTTGGGACATATTGAGAAAGATCCAAAAATGTAGTTTTATAACTCAAACAAGTTTAGGACACCATTTTGGCATGGTGCCTTTGTAAAAATGGAGAAGGATACATTAAAATAATAATGAGTTACATATATAGAATAATAAGAGGGGGAGTAAATTTTAAGTTAGTAATACCACCAACTTATTCAATTCAAGGACCAATTCGCATTCAAGTTTGGAAACCTAGCATGGGCATCATCAAATTTTATAGATCCCATACCTAAAAATGGCTATCAGCTTTTTTTTGAATTTATCCCAAAATATAGTTTGTTACAACCCAAAAATACATCAACAATGTAGTACTCTTCAATACCTTTCCAATGATATAAATCTTGTCTTATTATGTGACCTAGATCAAACATTATGAGCGAAGATTGTACATTGATCCGCACAAGTGGTGAAAAATTACAAAACTACAAAGCTACGAACTATAAAATTTTGAAGTAGCTCCCAAAACCCAAAACTAAAAAAATTTGAATTGTAAAACTATGAATCAGTTCCTAACCTCGAAACTAAAAAAATGAGAAACAACTCCCAGACGTTGAAACTAAAAAGCGTAAAGAAGCTCGAAACCCCAAAACTACGAGAACTTCAAGTATCTACAAAACCCTAAAACTAAAAATATGCATATTTTGAAGAATTTTTTAATTTTTGGGAAAATGGGGAATTTCAATAAAGTGAAGACATTTTGAATATTCCCAAATGCTTAAAATATGTAAAAATATAAAAATTGAATCCTTCAAGGGAAATGGGTACATATTTCCCAAAATGAAGAGTGATCTTGTTTTAGTAAAAATTTTGGTGACCTCAAGGACATCATCCTGCTAGATGATAAATACCAAAGCATCCTTGATTAATTCATTGGGCATGGATTCAAACATAACCTTGAAGAAAAAATGATCTCAAACATTTTGTTATGTCCCTAAACCCAAATAACTTAGCACCGATTTAAAGTGATATTTTGGAGACTTGAATAAAGCTTATTAATTGCCCCAAAACCTTCTGATTTTCACAATGGAAATCAATCTAAAATGGATTGTGTAATAACAACAAAGGCCTAAAACTATGTACAAATATAAAAAATCTAGATGTTCTAAGTGAAGAAATGCAAAGTGTTCACAATCACTTGTTTTGAAATAAGAAAACCTAAACTAATCCTAATCTAACCAAAGGAAAAGGAAAATAAACAAAACCAGTTATGGAATGGCATAAATATCTTCCCTTCCTTACAAAATGGGATAATGTGATTAGTTTTACAACTAGATCACATGGTGGAAATGAATACATTACTTGCACTTACTTATAACATAAAGTATCATCTAAATATAGAATGTATACCTCTTCATCTTTATTTACATTTTGATTTGATAGGTGTTGAATATTACCTTTGATATCTTGATGTTCTTCCTCATGCTCTGAATTATGCATGAATGGTTACAACTCCTTATATGACTCTAAACTAGTCAAGTATTTGATTGTGCAACTGACCTTGGGAACCAATGGACTAATCCTTGTGATTTTCACATCTCCTTTACATTCAAATCCAAGGATAGAGATGGTTAAGACACATTCCTCTTCATGGGAGATCCTTATAGGTTGATTAGAAACCTAATATGCTTGCTTTTGTGCAAACAAATTTTCTTCCACCCTTGTTCTCTCATCCTCAACTTCAAATGAGAAGTTTGGAAACTCAAAATAATCCTCCTCAATGACATGAAGTTCTCCTGACCCATTATAGAAACTTATGTCGATCTTACCACATTTTGCAATCCTCCAAGAATGAATCAATCTCTAAACATGTAGGATGATGAGGGTCACTGCATTAAGTAAAACCATCTTTCCAATTTGGAAATTCTTCTTCATCCATATGAAGATCAAATTTATCTTCATTTCTGATCTCTTCCTCTCTTTTATTGTGTTTTTCAAACTCGGACTCTTCAAACAAGAAGCTTAAAATATCAAAAAATCCTCCCTTGTAGTTTTCTCAATTAAAATACCAGGATGTTCTTCAAATGTTTCAGAATCTCTTCCACTATGTTATATGAATCATTCCATCCCTCAACACATATATCATTATTATCAGTAATGATGGAGCTTACCTCAACTAATTTTGATGCATTTGCAAGGGGGTGACTAATATCTTCTTGAAAATGAACCTCCTTGGCTTAAAACCCTTGGATCCGATTATTTAAACTTTGAATCTATTATACTCTACTTGGTTCCTCACCAACCTTCCCTTCTAAGCATACATGTGTGTATTTCTATCCAGGAGGATGAAGAATAATCCTTTTATCCATGAAATATACATAATATTATTTGTGAAGGAATGGGTAATCAAAAAATCAAGTAGTTGGGAACTCATTTTTTTGGTCTATCTATCGTGCTTCATGGTTTAAAATTGGTTCTTCATGAGGATTAAGAACATACAAGTCTTGTTTTCTAAAGTGAGGGAAGTATTTAGTTCTTGGCTGAGTTACCATAAGTTCAAATGATAGGGTAGGTGTAATATTTTCTTGTTGAAGGGTGATAAAAAGGTGAAGCTTTGAGAAAACTAGGGACATGGAACTTAGGCTAAGATTGTGTAGGTTAGGAATAAGGAATGGGAGATTCATATGATGGTAGTGATGGATTTCCCCACTGATAGGGTTTTCTAAAACTAGATTGGTGAGCCTCCAATAATACATTCCACTCTAATATTTGAGGGGATAAATCATTCATGTCCAACTTATATTGATGATATCGAGGTTGGCATGAGTTATATACCATAAAAAAAAATTTATGATACTTGCCTTCATAGATATGATATGAAAATAATCATCACACATGAAACTAGCTCCATAATTAGCATACTCCTATTCTTGAGCAACATATTGATTAAATGAATAACCATATGGGTGTAGAAAGTTCAAATGAAATCGATACGAAAGAAGATGCAAGATTGAAAATGTACCGATGTAGACTTAATTTTACATGTATCCATATCTAGACCATACTTGCCTTCATCATTTGGATATTGATATGAAAATAATCATCACACATGAAACTAGCTCCATAATTAGATCTTGAGCAACAAGTAAATGAATCATATGGGTGTAGATCAAGAATTTCATGCTTGTTACTGTCTAAGTTAATGTACCAAACTAAACACAAAAACCTTGAAAAACTCAAATGAAATCGATACGAAAAAAGATACGAAGATGTAGATGGAAAAGAAAGATATTTGGTGGAGCGATCTGCAAAGTAGATCTAAGAAACATGCGAGACATAGATGTGGAGAAAAAGACCACGTTAAAAGATATTTAAGCTCCCTGAAAAGTGGGTCCGGAAGGATGTCGGTGGATGTCAGTCCACGTTTTCAATTAAGGAAAGAAGCATACATGATAAAAGATGTAAGTAAATGTCTATATTTTGATTAAAAATGACAGACAGAAAAGTAAAAAACAGACAGAAACCAATAAAAACAGGAAAGTGTGAAAACAATGCTGGATTTGTGTTCCCTGAATTATTTTACCTATCCGTAGGCAGATCGGCGTCGATTAGGAAAATCGACATCGACTGAGAAGAATCGGCGTCGACTGAGATAGGTCGGCGTCGACTAGAGAGAATCGGCGTCGACTGGGTACGGTCGGCGTCGACTTGGGGAAAATTACAGGAAGATTGAGAAACAGACAGTGGAAGCTAGATCGTCGATCTCCGTTGGATCTGCAAGAGCCGTAGGGATACTGACAAGGCTCCACCTGTGCTGGATGCAGGAACAGAGTCACCAAGAGATCGATGGAGACTCACGATGTTGATGTGGTAGGAGTAGAGTAACGGTACTCCTCTCAGGGATTGGTTTGGACAGGATTCGCTCTCACTTGATAGATAATGCTCAGACTTAATGCTCAAAACTCTCTCGTTCTTTCTGTCTCTCTCTCTCTCTCTCTCTCTCTCTCTCTCTCTCTCTCTGTCATTGTCTAACCAGAACTAAATTTTGGCCTTCTATTTGTAATCGGCGTCGACCGAGAAGAAATCGGCACCGCTCTCAAAAAATCGGTGGCGGCCGAGAGTATCGGTCGGTGCCGATTAGGGAACAGAACTCCCGAAATGGCCAAAAGAGATGATTTTTGGGAAGATGAAGTGATCCTTCCACCTCAAATATGGGAAATATCCTGCTGCTCAGTTTGGGAGGAAAAAATAGGGGGGATAGATGGATAGAATAGATACGGGAGGTTAGGAATTGATATGGGGTAGATAAGTGGTTAGGATATATGTAGAAAATATAATTAAATAGTTAATATTTAATTATCTATGGGTAAAACATAATGGGGTGACATAAACTTAGGATAGATGTTTAAATCAAATATTAAATAATACCCTAAGGGAGAAGTGGTGATGTAAACTTGCCCCAGGTTACCCGAGAAGACAAACGCGCATGGGGACACCAAATTGGATAACCAATTTTAGGTGTCTACATTTTGCCCCTTTTTGTCAAGTAACTTGTGATAAGTAAAGTTGCGAGACAAAAACAAGGAGTTGGAAGAAAGGAAGAAAAATTGATGATGTGATCCCCCTCAAACTAGGGATGGGATGGGCCCCAAAAGAGAAAACCGATCCCAAGTTTGAAAAAGGTAGATGAAAATGTAGGATGCCCCAGCTAGATGCCTAGAGTAGATTTGATCATTAATGACGCACAAAAATAAAAATTAAGGCAACAACCTAAGGAACTCACATTGGTAGGGAAGACTAGACGGTCTCCACATGAGACGACGTTAGTACCTATAGACCCATGAGTGTAAGGAGGGCTGCAAAATAGTCAGCACCTAAAAAGAGACACATTGGTAGGGACAACCAGATGGTCTGCAAAGCAGATGATGTTAGTGCCTACAGACCGTTAACTCTAAGGTGCCAAAAATGCGAGTGCCCCATGGATAAGGAATAGGCTCGAAATGGACAATAATATTAAAAGTATGTGCCAAAAGGCAACACTCAGGGCACAATAATGACCAGATAAATAAGCCAAGCATCAACACTATGGCAAGAAGATCAGGAGATGGAAGAAAGTGACGTGGAGAAGCCAAACTACAACCCATTAGCAACAATGGGCCCAAATCGGCGTCGATCAAACAAATCGGTGCTGACCATAAAAATCGGTGCCGACCGTACCAATTAGCACCAACCATCTCGAGCACATATAAATATGTGAATGGAAAACGTGAACAATTTATTTTCACCGTGACGATTGATTTAGAGAGAGTTAAAAACTGATTTTGAACAACATGGAAGCCTCTGGGAGCAGTCAGAAGCGGAAGAGGACACGACCTGGGGTAAGTGGTTCTACCCGAACTTGTCATATAGTATAATAATTTTATTATTATTTTTTTTTTTTTTTTTGAAAAAAAATGGAATCGGTGGGAGGCCAGAGTGTTTTTGACCGCTGCCTCCCAATCGGCGTCGATTGGAAAAATCGACACTGATTAGATTAAATCGGCGCCGATTCACTTCAATCGACGTCGACTATATATTGATCGACACCGACTGAAATAAATTGATGCCGATTGGACCGAATGAACTGATAAGATGATAAAATGTGTTTTGGATGTTCTGATTTGGATGAATAGGAAGCTAACATTGCTCTTGATGTTATGGATGTAGGCACGAGAGGTGTTACACATGCGGGATGCCATTCCTGAGCTACTAGAGACCATTCTCCCGATGTCATTGACGCAGATTGGCACCACTTAGAGCTAGCCGGGCTCGGGGGCTTCGGTACTACCGACGAGTGCCTCGAGATGTAGAGTTGATGTGAGCACTAGTGTGACGATGGGATAGCTGGACTGCACTTTTTGGTTCAGGACGGGTGAGATGACCATCACCCATGAGGACATATATAGGATCCTGAGGCTACCAATCACCGGGGACCCGATAGAGATTACTCCACGAGAGCAGCAGCAGAGGGCCCTAGGATGATTGTATGGAGACAGGGCGGATGATTCAGAGATAGTGTCGGGCGGTGAGGATAGCCTCTCAGTATAGACAGGATGATGCCAGGAGTAGACGGATAGTGTTGATTCAGATGGCTATCTCCTATTTTTCTCTGCCAGATTCAGGAGGTGGGAGATTCCCATTACTATTACTAGATTGTGTTTGTGACATCCTACTAGTTTAGACAGGTGTTCATGTTTTCCGATGCCCGATAGCTCAGATATATTATGAGCTATGGATGTATACCACCGGCAGGAGGACAGGGATTGATGTTAGTTTTGTGCTCCATTGCTGGGCATATGAGCACATAGTAGTGATCAGGCCATCGGGCTTCCATGGATGCCAGCAGCAGTGGGGGCCATTGATTATGGATTCAGTGATGGCGGGATGACATGGCCCAGGAGATATAGGGAGATCTACAGATTGGTATGTCGAGTGCTTCAGGATGCGACACCAGAGCAGGTCATTTAGAGACCATATCGGGTCTACCCAACATGGGCAGTCAGGAGGCTCACTGGTGGGGTTGAGACGGAGTAGGGTGGTTAGGGGCCGCAGGCTGATATGTGGGAGCATGTCTTGTTTATACGGGTATTGAGACAGTTCGGCCTAGTGCTAGATGCGAGCATGGTGCCGACCACCTACGAGCCATACGGGCGAGGCAAGAGAGAGCCCGATCTATTGATTTTGATCCGACAGATCCATTGAGGGAGGCCCCACCTTCGCAGACAGTGATGATGATGCGAGTGGATGATGGCTATGCGGCATGGTATTGACAGAGCTACCATGACACCTGCCAGCATCTATAGATGCCGATGAGGAGGATATAGCCACAGTGCTGGAGAGGCTGGAGGGGGAGCATTTTACCCTGATACGAGACACACCAGGCGGCCCTCGAGGAGATCAGAGCTCTAACAGAGGAGAGGGATGCCCTGATATTAGAGAGAGACACAGCTCACCAGGAGCGAGATACAATGATCTAGTAGAGGGATCGCTACCATCGGCATAGAGAGGCCCTCAGGGCCAAATATGGTGATACAGGTACTATGTCAGAGTCTGGGACACAGGGTACGACCGTAGGAGGGCCACCACCACCACCAGCACCAGTAGTGACATTACGAGCACCTGGTATGGTGAGCTGAGTACTTATCAGTCTCTCCTCACTGAGGTGAGATACTATGAGGACACCCTAGCACAACATGCCCCTGAGGTGCCTCATTACGGTGTGAGGAGGAGATCAGCGGACAGCCACAACTAGTGGTGCGTCAGAGGGAGGGAGTACCGGGAGAGAGCGAGGTGGAGGCAGGCCCCAGTAGCAGGTGCTTCTAGTTCGATAGGCGGTGGCCAGGAGAGACAACCTGGTCAGAGGAGGGTGGAGGAGATAGTGTCTTCCACTTATCAGACTTTACGATATAGAGATTGGTGTATTTTGATATCGATATATTGATGTAGCCTCGATTTGAAGGCATTTTTGATGTATGATATAGATGGCTTGATTGAAATCCATCCATTCTTTGTTGTACAGATACTCATGTATATATATAGATTCATCATTTTCTTTGTCATATGATTGTACTCATGCTTTTAATTTCGATATACATGGATAGATGTAGCATAATTGTGATGGATATAGACATATGCTGATAGATGATAAATAGATGTGATTGGATGGACATAGACATAGAGGATAGATAGACGTGATGTGATTTGATGTGATTGATATGTGGATTTAATTTTGATGAAAAATAGATATAGATAGATGTAGTGTAACTTGGATGTACACATTTTTAGATGTTTTGATGGATAGATGGATAGATGTGATTGATATATGGATTTAATTTTGATGAAAAATAGATATAGATAGATGTAGTGTAACTTGGATGTACAAGTTTTTAGATGGTTTGATGAATAGATGGATAGATGTGATTGATAGATTTGATATATTTTGAGATGTTAATTTAATTTTGATGAAAATAGATAGGTAGATCCACATGTGTTGACAATACATGCTTTGATATGTGTTTTGGACAAAGTAGATAAGATGAAATTAGATAGATGATAGATTTTGATTAAATTAACATGTTAAATGTCAATTTAACTGGATGAATAAGAAATAATAATGGGAAATACTCTCTGTGAGAGCCAAGGATGTAATGAAATGACCTTGATTAGAAATAAAGGAAATACACCTAGATAAGAAAAAGAATGATAAGCTAGGCCCCTAATCGACCATAAATAGAGACTTTGATAGGAAACCAAAAGACCATGCATACAAGGCCATATATGAGGTTAAAATAAACCTGACACTAGCTAGTCGCAAACCAGATCTAGAAGGTAAATGGAAGGAGAAGTAAGTATTTATCTTGTCAAAATTTACAAAGGATAGAATATATGCTCCCATTGGGAAAATAGGGTTCTCCATATGATCGAAAAAGGTCTTATGTCTCAGCTTCATGATTTTTTTTTTGACAGAAGAGCAAACTGATCAATGTGGGAAGTTTGCTAGATATAGAAAGACTGATCGATACGGGAAGTCTTTCAATGATGCTAAGAAGCAAAAAAATAGCCATCCTTCAAGGGAATGGTCTGTATTTCAAATGTAGCCATCCTTCAAGGGCATGGTCTATATTTTGAATGTAGCCATCCTTCAAGGGTATGGTCTATATCTTTTGATTCATTTTGAAAATGCATAGATAGCTGTCCTTCGAGGGATCAGTCTATCTTTTGGGATTTTTTTATTTTTTTTTGAGCTTTTGGAGCTTGTTTTGAAAGAAGCTGAGTGTAGACCAGATAGATCAGATAGAGGGGAAGAAAATGTATAAAAATCACGTACTCATGCCCGAGTAGATTCGATTAAGATAGATACTTGGGACAGATGAAGAAGTGATTAAGGTGTCCCTACTAGGAGGAGGAACATATCCATAAGAAAAATGCTATGAGTAGAGCTGCGATACTCATATTTAAGGTGGAAAAGACATAACGTGGAGAACCACATAGTTCGAATCACTATGAAAATATATGACTGGTTGTTAGATGGATGAAAGATCTATTTTGTGACTAAGATCGTGTAAGATAGATTTTAATAGTAGAAGGGCCTTAGATGCAAGGCATTAAGAGGTTCCATTTCAGGTACACCATCCATGGAGGATAGATGATAAGCCCCAGACCCATATTTATGAGTAACTACGTATGGACCCATCTAGTTAGGAGCAAACTTACCACGCTGACTCCGTTCTAGCGTAGTGACATTTTGGTTTTCTTTAAGAACAAGATCACCAATTTTGAAGTCACGGTGTTGCAAGTGCTTGTTATAAGCACATTTGACACACTCAAGATAGATTTGATGATGTTCAAGAGCATTGAGACCGCTCATCTAGCAACTCAAGCTGCGCTAGATGATTTTGATGATAGTCCTCATCAGAGACAAATTCTCTGAGAGAAACACGAAGAGATGGGATCTGGACTTCCAAAGGAAGAACAACCTCTGACCCATAGACTAGAGAGAAGGGAGTAGCACCCATAGGAGTATGAATGCTAGTCGATAAGCCCAGAGAGAAAAAGGGATATGTAAATGCCAATCCCTACCAGCTCGACTAGTTACCTTTGCGAGGATATTACGCAAAGTTTTATTGGAAGCCTCGGCTTGGCCATTAGCTTGGGGATAGTATGGAGAAGAAAAGATGAGTTTGATATTGAAAGCATCATAGAGATTCTACAAATCGACGTTTTTGAAAGATTTACCATTATCTGTGATGAGTTTGTGTGGAACACCAAAGCGACAAATGATGTGTTGATAGACAAAATCAACAATCGGTTTAGCTTTGGTCGATGAAAGAGGAATAGCTTCCACCCACTTAGTAAAGTATTGTGGTAGTAATGATAGAATGATGACACTGTGAAGAGTGGGGATTGATAAGACCGATGAGATCAAGACCCCATTGTGAAAAAGGCCACAAATCCATTGCAGGTTGCAAAGCTGACTAGGGATATGTGTGAGATTGGAATGTTGTTGACACTTGACACATTTCTTAGTGTATTCACAACAATCTCGATTAAGAGAAGGCCAATAATAGCCTAAACGTAAGATGCATTTAGCTATGGCAAGCCACTAAAATGTCCACCACAGATACCATCATGGACTTCCTGGATGGCTTTAGATGATTCAGGGGTTTTGAGGCACCGAAGTAAAATACCATCAAAACCACGTTTGTAGAGGATTCTACCTAGAATAGTATAGCGATTAGCGCGTAGGATAAAAGATCTTCTACCATTGGAAGTCAGATCTGGAGGAAGCACTGAATGAGATAGATAATCAATGATCTGTTGATACCACTCATCTTGAGTATTGGTTGTGATGGCATTGATTGAAGTTAGTTTTTACGGAGATGAGATGGTTGATCTAATCACTGCACAGCCACATAAAGTCGCGAGTCCTTGGTAAAAGGTGGAATAAGTGAGGCTAACGAAGCCATTGTATCTATGAATCGATTCGTAGTGTGAGGAATAGCTTGGATAGTGAATTTATCAAAATATTGGAGTTGAAAGAGAACGATATCACGATATTTTTGAAGGATATCATTTTTGCATTGATAGACACCCGTGACTTGATTAACGATGAGTTCAGAGTCACCAAAGATGTCGATATGGTGGGCGCAAGATTAATAGCATTTTGAAGACCTAAAACAAGAGCTTCATATTCAGCCATATTATTGGTACACTCAAAGTTAAGTTTGTGTGTGACTAGGATAGGTGCACCCCAAGGAGGAATCATAATGAAACCTGCACCTCCCCCTTGCTGGCATTTGGATCCATCAAAGAAGAGTTTTACTTTAAATGGAGAAAGACCGAAATCAATTTGTTGGATATACTCATCGGGGAATTGAGAAAGGGGACTTGAGTGTCTGGAAGAGGAGCATCAACTAATTGATCTGCAATGACCTGACCCTTGATAGATTTTTGTGGAATAAACTCGAGATCAAATTCTGTCATTAGCATGAGCCAACAAGTGATACGATCATTGTGATAAGGCTTCACATGCATTGTCTTGAGTGGATTGACACTTGTGACAATGTAAGTTTTGTGATTGAGGAGGTAGTGACGAAGCTTAGAAGTTGTAAAGAAGAGAGCACAACATAGCTTTTCAGCTTTGGAATAACGTGTTTCATACTCATGGAGAGTGCGACTGATGTAATATATGGCATGTTCTTTACCGTTAGCGTCTCGATGTGAGATCATGGCTCCCAAAGCATGGTCAGTCATAGAAATATAAAGATAGAATGGCTCCCCCTCGCGTGGAGGTGTAAGCACAGGTGGGGAAAGAAGATAAGCTTTGAGATCATCAAAGGCCTTTTGGAAATGCTCATCCCATTCAAAATGAACATTCTTACGGAGGAGATGATGAAAAGGTTGACAACGGTCTGACAGTTGTGAGATAAAATGATGTATTGATTGAAGGCGTCCTTGAAGACCATGGAGTTGCTTTAAGTTAGAAGGGGGAGGCATCTCAAGGATAGCTTTTATTTTTGGGGTCCACTTCAATACCCCTAATAGAAATGATAAAGCCTAAGAGTTTACCAGTGAGAATGCCAAACACGCACTTGGATGGATTTAGGTGAAGAAAAAAGTGAATGAGCCTCTCAAAGAGAGGTGCAAGAGTGAAAAGATGATCCTGACGGCATTTGGATTTACTGAGGAGATCATCGACGTAATCTTCCATAGTTTTGTGTAAGAGATCATGGAAGATGTAGGTCATGGCTCGTTGATAGGTTGCTCCTACGTTCTTAAGACCGAAAGGCATGACACGATAACAAAAATTCCCCAAGGAGTTATAAAGGAAGTCTTATGTTGGTCCTCTGGTGCGATGAGAATTTGATTATACCCAGAGAAACCATCCATAAGAGAAAGCATCTCGTGACCTGAGTTAAATCCACGAGTTGGTCGATATTAGGTAGAGGAAAATCATCTTTTGGACAAGAAAGATTAAGATCCGGAAGTCGGTACAAATTTAGAATCTTCCCAAGTAGCTTTGGTTACTGGTACTACATTTGAAACCCATTGTGGATAATCGATGGGTTGGATAAAGTTAGCAGAAAGCAAACGTTGCAACTCTTCTTTAACAAGAAGGGCTACTCGAGGGTGCATTTTACGCAATTTTTGTTTAACGGTTTGATGTCGGGAAGAGTAACGATATTGTGGACCACGATATCAGGATCGAGTCCTGGCATATCCTCATATGACCAAGCGAAGGCTTGATGATGGTTGGAAAGAAAAGTGGTAAAGTCTCCTAACTCCTGTGGATTAAGAGATTGGCGACCTTAATGATGCGAGGGTCTTTAGAAGTCCCTATATTAAGATCGACAGTGGCTTCGTTAAGAAGCGTAGATGTGTCAGAAGGAATGGTTTTAGGAAGATAGGAATCCTCTGCCCAGATAGGTGAGGACAGAATCATCATCCGCACAGTGGATAGTGTTGATAGTAGGAGAGTCGTCTCCAACTATTTCAGGGAAGACTAATGGTATGGAAGTGGATTTGTTATTAGTTTTATAGGTTAGTGGCCCTAAGGAAATGGTATTGACTAAAAAAAAGTTAGATGGGATGGAAATGGCATCATCCACATCAAATGATGCTTCTGACCTAGCGGGAGAAGATGGTTCCTCAATGGGAGAGGCTCATCGAGAATAGTGATGGTGGCTTTTGAAAGAGGTTTAAATCCTAAACCAAATTTTTGATGTGGTTTGAGAGTTGGAATGGATGCGAGGTCATGCACACCCTGTTCATACTTTCCTAGGCCAAAACCCTTCCACGCGCATCGATATAAATAAGTTTTTGCAAACGTGGGATTTTGTAGACAATCAAACCCTGCTGAATAGGGTTTGGCCCTAGGAGGAGAATCGGGTGATAGTGAGGTGTATCAAGACCACCAGTAAATGAAGTTAGTATGTTGATTGGGTAGACCAATGGTGATGACATGACCGAGACCTGGCTGATATTCAGGTTGTTTTTCTGGTCTACCATACTCATTAGGTTTGAGATGGGCATCAAAAGAAAGAAGAGGAAGCTCTCCTAGTGAGAAACACTAATGTCTCTTCTAGATTTTGTAAATCTGGTAGTTTTGTTGTAGGTATGGAAGAGGATGAAGCCTCGTCAGGAGAACAAGCATTCTCCTTTAGAGGGGCAGACCCTGTGGTCATGTCGCATTGTGTAGAAGGAAAAGGATCTCCTGGATGAGTATAGATTTTTCCCTCATACTGATATTTTAAGCATCGATGGAGGGTTGATGGGACACAATGCATTGCATGAATCCAGGAGCATCGAGGATCATATTGTAGTGGAATTTCCCTTCAACAATGTAAAAGAGTTCGTGAAGCAACTTCTTACCTACTCGAATGGGTAGGACCACAGTTCCTAAAGTAACTACCAGTGATCGTTAAATGATCGAAGGGTGAAAGGCGGGGGTGACACTACATTCTTTGGTAACTTAAGTTGCTCGAATGTGTGTGAGGAAATGATGTTAAGTGCAGCACCACTATCAATCATAGTGTGTTTTAACATAGTGTTGTTGATTTGAACTGTGATAAAGAGGGGAGCCTCCAAATCCTCGGAAGAAAGGGAAGGAATTTTGAATCTTCAAAAGAAATGGTGGTTGATGGTTTATTCAATCCAACAATCATCTCGAAAGGTTGGGGCTCATCTGAATTCACTGCGATATGGTGCAGATTATCAATCAAAGCCTGGCGATGCTGTGGAGATGATTGAATGAGGTCAAAAAGAGACATTTTGACCGGAGCATGAGTAAGTTGTTTCATAACACTCTCCTCTACTGACATGGGAATCTGAGCCTGAGGTGAAGCACGAATAGAGACCCTAGGTCTCGAGGCTAATGTGGAAGGAGGAATGCCTTTGGGGCTGCGAAATGACAACCGTGTGGTGAGATGATGATAGATTATCATATTGTTGTGTTCTAGTGGCGATATGAATCATGTCGATTTGGGAAGGTGGAAGACCATCGGCGTGGAATTAGTAGAACTAGAGGCCTGAGTAGATCGTTGAGGCTTAGATGTGGTTGAGATGATAGGAGATACTTGTTCCTCCTCTTCTTCAGTAGAAGATCACTTTCTTCCAAAATATTGTTAACGACAGATTGAAGGGCTTTACATCCCTCGGTGTCATGTCCTAGGGTGTGATGGTAAGCACAAATCAAATCAGAGTTGAACCAGGAAGGTTTTACTCCTTTAGGATTATAGGGTTTGATCGGAGGAAGGGATATGGATGAAGACTGGATAAGTTGGTGAAGAATCTCGGTATAGAATCCGGTAGACAAAGATGAGGACAGAGATGACGGAGGTGCCTCTCTTACCTCCACGGACTACCGAGGTAAAAGAACCTGCATATCTAGTTTGACAGTCTTTTTAGGGATCATTTTACTTTTTCAGACATCGGAAGAAGTAGCCTTGGACACTTGAGATGGAAGCAAGTGAGGCATGATTGATTTCTGTGGAGGAGGAGCTCCTAAGATAGATTTTGAAGAAGATGAAGATGTGACAAGTGTTGTGGTCTTCAGAGATAGGGAAGGTTGCTTGATCGAAACAGATGACGATTTAGATAATGCTGATTTAGATGAGGGAGGAGCTCCCAAAATAGGTCTGATCGGAGGAACATAGGGTGCCTTGGCTTTTGGTGACGAAGATGATGGTCCTGATAAAAGAGGTGATGCCTCTCTAGTCTGTGAATTCACTTTACAAGGCACCAGTGAAGAAGGTGTTGTAGAAGAAGAGGATGATGGTTCTGATGGTATTGTAGAAGAAGACACCTTCCTAGTTGACAAATCCAATCTTTTATGAGGTGCAGAAAGAGATTTTTGAGGGAAGGCACCAAGAGTCTTAATAGTCGAAATATGGGTTTTCCTTTTTCAGGGATGGTGACAACTTCAACCGCATAAGGTGATTGTAGCCTTTTCGGGGGAAGGAGATGAGGAGGTGTTGATGATGTAACGTTAGACTTTAGTTGTCTTGGTTTAAGTCTAGGAACCGAGAGTGTAGGTGCCGATGTTATTTCTTTAGATTTTCCCTTAATAGGAAAAATAGTATCGGTGATGGAAGAAGTGGATGATGAAGGAGCTAGTTCCTTGTGAGGGAGGTACTTACGGTATATAATTATGGGTGTAACTACTGTGGGAAAGGAAACGGGAAGATTCAAAATCAAAGATGCTTCCATTGAAGTTGGTACAACTATAGGTATGTTTACCAATGGCATAGTTGCAACAAAAATGGGAGAAACAAAAGTAGATGTATTCATGGTGGAAACTCGAAGAGATGTAATTGCCTCGAGCATCGAAAGAATATCTGACGATGAGACAGATGAGGATGACATTGTCTCGGGTATAGATGGAAGATCAGATAAAGAGGGAGAGGAGATGAATCCATCTCTAACAATGTGGGAATATTCAAAGATGGGGTGTCTGAAGATGATGGAATCCCAGTGATTAGCGGAGCGGCAGGAGGTTCTGATTCAGTCGATGTGTTCGTAGATGGCTTAGTTTTAGAAGAAGATTCTTCAGTAGAAATGAAGCTGATAGTATGAGTGTTTGGTTTTTGAGACTCTGAAGCATCATGGTTTGGGGAATGATTAGGAAAAGGTTGTTTAAAAACATCAAGTGCCTGATTTGGGGGAGCATTTGGGTTATCCAGAATGAGCTCGCCTTTATCAATGAATTTCTGGACAAGATTTTTGAAGGTTTGACATCGCTCAATGTCATGGCCTTTGGTTCTATGATAATGACAAAAGTCATTTTCCCTATACCAGAATGGACGTTCTTGGCTTTCATCAAAATTTCTAATGGGGGGAAGTTCAATCATGTGAACTTCCAACATTTTTTCTAAGATAGAAGCATATGATTCCCCCAACGAAGTAAAAGATCGAGATGACGAGGGTCCTTTTCGAGAAGATGAGGAGTCTCTCGTGGTGTTTGATTAGAACTATTATCGGCACGTGGTGTTTTTAATACGATAGCATTAGTGGATCCCTGATTTTTGTCTTTAGAAGTGGAAGGGTTTGATTTTGTAAACCGAGAAAAATCTGGTTTAGATTTAGAGTGAAGTTTTAACTTCCCTTGTTCAATGGCATGGGACTCAAGTTTACGTGCCATCGTAAAGGCTTCTTCAAATGTATGAAAATTTTGGATCCTTAAAGTGGAAGAAATATGATTAGCACAAGATCGGAGTAAACAACTCGATCTGTTGAGATTGAGGAAGGGAGAAAGACAATTGGTTTATTATCCCTCTCCAATGAGTGAACAAAGTTTGTAATAGACTCATCATCGAATTGATGAATGTTATAAAGATCTGTAATCGAGATCTTATGTGTGATGTTTATTGAAAAGTTTTCAACAAACATCTAGGCCAATTGAGAGAAAGAAAACAAGGAATGTTGAGGAATGTTATTGTACCAATCTAAAGCAGGCCCTACTAGAGACATAGGAAAAGTATGGAGCATAAGCTCCTGATCCTGGACTATCAGGTAGCAAGCGTGTTTGAATGCTCGTAGGTGTTGTTGAGGATCCTCCCGACTATGAAATTTTGAGAACTTAGGAAGTTCCCATTGGGGGATAAGGCTTAAAAGCCACTGATGGATGAATGGGTTCATTACACACTTCTTCAAAAGAGTATGAAGGATGAGCCCCTTTGGTGGAGGCTTCTAAGTCTGTGATTTTCTTGAAAATAATTTGGACCACGTCAGATTGAGGAGGAGGCATACTGGTATGTCCTACATAAGAAGCGAATGGTGGATTTTGTTGAGGCGTCAATGGGGATTCATCTGTTGATTAACAGGATGATAAGAGGAATAACCAGGTGTTCTAGGTGACGCCTGGTGAGGTATTTTTTGTGAAGGAGCCTGTGTATAAATAGGTTGTGAGATGACAAGTGGTTGAGAAAAAGGTGGTTGAATGAAAGCTGGAGCCTATGATTGGTGGGCTCCTACACTTGTCAACTGAATCGGAATGGATTGAGGAACATGGGTATTGATTTGATTGGACATGGTGGGGAACAAAGTCTGAATGAGGCTTTTGACTTTTGGATTGGTTATTAAGGGTGCCGATGCTAGAGGATGGGTGAAGGTCACTGTCATTGGAACATTGGAAGAAAGACCAATTGGAGGATGAGAAGCAAGAACCAACTGACTCGTTGAAGGGGGTTGACTCATAAAAAGTACTTGACCACGGGGATGTAATGGATGGCATAGAAGAATTAACAGCAATCTGTGGGTGCACAGACGTGCCCATTATAGCTAGAGAAGAGGACTTCTCAGAAGTAGGTTGTGGAATAGTCGAGGTAACTGTGGCGTTAGGAATAGGCAAGACTATTTGAGAACTAGTCGACATGGTGGTGGTGGAGAAAAAGGAGAGCACGGTGTGCCACCCTCTTCCGTGGTTCGAGGTGAGAAAAAGGATGCTAACCTATTCTACAAAATCTGGGATGGTTCACGAGGATAATCGTAAACTTTTTGAATTGGTGGTCCTTGATCAAGTTATTGAATGGACTTATGTACTAGGTAGTCCATAAGGGCACCGGATTGTGATCAAGGAGTGCCTGAAATTCAGGATCCCCGAGGAACATACTCTATATCAGAAGCAGATGATATTTCTGAAGGACTAGGGGAAGCTGGACGTGATGGGATTGCTTTAGGTTGATAGAAAGGATTATATGACCAAGATGGGGAACCAACTAATAGTGGTCGAGGAAGACCCGAGGGTGCGAAACATCCACACTAGTGGTGATCTCGGAGGAAGAAGGGGCGAGTTGAGCCATTCTTCTAGATTGTAACCGAGTGATGACTATCATAAACAAGTAGAAATATAGAAAAAGAAGATTGACCTAACTAATGCCTGAGACAATTCAAAGCGGCGTAGGTGATTATCTCTTTTAAGTTTTCCTTCTTTTAAGAAAGAAAATATTAGGGAAGGCTTTTAGAATGGGAACTACTCGAGATAGCCAAACTAAGGATGGTTTGGGGAATGTTTTGGTGAGGAGTCCCAAAGGCACTTCAGTAAAAGACCAGTACATGGCTTGATATAGGGGCCTACCCCGCACTTCACACACCGCTGCGATAAGGGAGTCGGGTGCTTTGCCAATATATACCAGAACTTCCGTGAATTTATAGCGTGGCCGAGTACCGCGTAGGCTCTTCCTCTTGGATGTCACTTCCAAGTAGGTGAGGCCAGGGGAGGAATTTTTGTTTTGATGCTTTATACCTAGTGATTTTGGCTTTGTGTGCAAGGGTGAAAAATAAAAATCAAATAGTGTCACTACCGATTTTGATTAATTTTTCCAGCCTATTTAGAAAACTAGATGAATAGCATACAACAGAAATGACAAAGGAAAAGTTCTTTTTAAGCACTAAGAATGAAGTGTTGGATTTCGATGAAGACAAGTCAAACAAATTCTTTCCCAGATGCGATTAAATTCTTTTTAAGCACCAAAATTGAAATGTTTGAATGTGATAGAAAACAAACAAACAAGTTCTTTTTAAGTTCTTAAAAAAGGAGAAAACACCGTAAAAGAGGAATACCTATAGATTTAGCTCTCCAAGGTGTGTGGACTTCAAAAAGTGCGTTGTTGAGCTCTTCCCCTCAAACAATCCCATGAACAAGCAATGTGCTCTGCAAGAAAAGGTTAAGCAAACACCCAACAAATCCAGAAAGATATATCCAGATGATAGTAGAATGAAAATTCTATTTAAAGAACTAGAAAACTTTTTGATAAAATAACAATTTTGCAAAAAGAGACGGATCAAGAATGAAATTTTGAAATCAAATGAAAGATTTATTGATCTTCGGAATAGGAATTGGAATTTAGTTTTGTAAGAAAGAAGAAACTTTAACTTTGCAAATTATAAGTGAAAAAAGAAGCAAGACCAAAATGAAGGAAGGAAATGCTACGGAAGAAGCGTGACAAAAGTAGTGAAGAAAGAATAGAAGCTCAAAACTGGAAAAGAAATGAACTTACCAATAAGGGACTTTGGTTGGGTCCCACCTGGGTGTGCCAGAATGTAGATCAAGAATTTCACGCTTGTTACCTATCCAAGTTAATGTACCAAACTAAACACAAAAACCTTGAAAAACTCAAATGAAATCGATACCTGAAAGACAAGATCTGAAGATGTAGATGGAAAAGAAAGCCGATGTAGACAAGACGGGCACACATGAGTGATCCTGCAAAGTAGATCCAAGAAACCTGTGAGACACAGATGCTTGACAGAAAAAGACCACGTTAAAAGATATTTGGGTGGACTGCCCTGAAAAGCGGGTCGGGAAGCGATAAGCTCCCTCGGCGGATGTCAGTCCACATTTTCAATTAAGGAAAGAAGCATACATGATAAAAGATGTAAGTAAATGTCTATATTTTGATTAAAAATGACAGACAAAAAAGTAAACAGCAGACAAAAACCAATAAAAAATAGGAAAGTGTGAAAACAATGTTGGATTTGTGTTCCTGAATTATTTTACCTATGTCATAGGCAGATCGGTGCCGATTAGGAAAATCGGCGTCGACTGAGAAGAATCGGCGTCGACTGAGATAGGTCGGTGTCGACTAGAGAGAATCGGTGTCGACTGGGTACAGTCGGTGTCGACTTGGGGAAAATTATAGGAAGATTGAAAACAGATAGTGGAAGCTAGATCGTCGATCTCGCATTTGGATCTGCTGAGAGCCGTAGGGATGCTGTGAGGCTCCACTTGTCTTTGGATGTAGGAATAGAGTCACCAAGAGATCGATGGAGACTCATGATGTCGATGTGGTAGGAGAAGAGTAATGGTACTCCTCTCAGGGATTGGTTTGGACAAGATTCACTCTCACTTGATAGATAATGCTCAGACTTGATGCTCAAAACTCTCTCGTTCTTTCTGTCTCTCTCTCTCTCTCTCTGTCTCATTGTCTAACCAGAACTAAATTCTATGGCCTTCTATTTGTAATCGGCGCCGACCAAGATGAAATCGGCGCCGCTCTGAAAAATCGGCGTCGACCGAGTATCGGTCGGTGCCGATCAGGGAACAGACTCCCGAAATGGCCAAAAGGATGATTTTGGGAAGATGAAGTGATCCTTCCACCTCAAATACGGGAAATATCCCGCTGCTCAGTTTGGGAGGAAAAAATAGGGGGGATAGATGGATAGAATAGATATGGGAGGTTAGGAATTGATATGGGGTAGATAAGTGGTTAGGATATATGTAGAAAATATAATTAAATAGTTAATATTTAATTATCTATGGGTAAAACATAATGGGGTGACATAAACTTAGGATAGATGTTTAAATCAAATATTAAATAATACCCTAAGGGAGAAGTGGTGATGTAAACTTGCCCGAGGTTGCGAGAAGACAAGCGTGCACGGGGGACACCAAATTGGATAACCAATTTTAGGTAAATCAATAATTTTGGCTAACATGGGATTTTCTCCAAGTGCGGGAACTTGCATATTGAGACAAACCTCTAGAGAAAGTCAGTTCATCTACATATCTTAATGTTAAAACTACTTCTACGACTGAAAGTAAAACTATTTAAGCCTAATATAAGCATTCATGGGGAACAAGGATAGAGAGATGCGTGGAAAAGAAATCTTAAGATAAGAAAGGAGGTGATAACACCAAGAATAAGGGGATAAATCTCCATGAGGGAGAAATGAGAAGGAAATGAAGGAAGGAGAGGGCATACAAGTGTTTCTTTAACCCAATACAAGAAAATATATGCATTCCACATGTTACAAAACAAAAATAAAATAAAAACCTGCAAGTATAACTCATACACAACATAAAACGAGGGAGAAGAGAGGTAAGAGACATAACCAAATGTAGGAAAAAGGTATAAAAGAACCATGATGTCTATATTTAATTTTTCTAGAGTATACATAGTCTATTACATTCATTTGGGAGGCATTGAGAGCATTGCAAGCTCTAAAACACATGTTTGTAACTCAAATTTGTTTAGGACACCATTTTGGCATGGTGCCTTTACAAAAATGGAGAAGGATACATTACAATAAAAATGAGTTGCATATATAGAAGAAGAAGAGGGGAGAGAGGAAATTCGAAATTAAGAAGACCACCTACTTCTTCAACCACCAAGGACCAATTAACATTCAAGTTTGTAGACCCAACATGGGCATCATCAACTTTGCAGAGCCCATACATTAAAAAATGACCATGAGTTCATTTTTGTAGTTTTAGCCTATAAGTACACTTTATTATAATAAAAAAATGCATTTATCATGTAGTACTATTCAAGACCTTTCCAATGATATAAATTTTGTCTCATTTTTGACTTGGATTATAATTTATGAGTATCCGAAGATTGTCTGTTGATCCACACAAGTGACAATGAAATTAAAAACTACAAAACTACAAAGTAGGTCCCAAATCCCGAAGCTACAAAACTATGAAATAGCTTCCAAACCTCGAAACTACAAAATTGCTAATTGCAAACCGCAAAGCGTCTCCCAAGCCCCAAAACTATAAAACTACAAACTACAAAATTGTGAAGTAACTCCAAAACCCCAAAACTACAAACTACAAAATTGTGAAGTATCTCCCAAACATCAAAACTATAAAATTTGAAAAATTTGAAGGATTTTTTTGGTTTTTGGGGAAAAGGGGAGAATTTCCAATCAAGTGAAGATATTTTGAAGATTCCCAAGTGCTTATAATATGTAAAATCAAAATTTGAAGCCTTCAAAGGGAAATTGGTACTAGTTTCCAATGAAGTATGAAGTATGCGATCATTTTAGTCAACAATTATTATAGATAGTAAGATTAGAAAACATAAATCTCAAGGTTTAAGTATAAGATGCCACTTCAAGTGAAAGTAGATTACTAATTAATTGATTATAATATGTGATATTAGAAATTATAGAAACACCCTTATTAATTACAACACCTTAATCTACATATGACAAATGAGATTCTTGAGGAGCATCAATAGAGGGAAAATATAAGGGCCCGTTGGTATGCATAAGAGATGTAGGAATTATAGTAGAATTTGACATAAGCATTGTAACGTGTTGAAGGGGGATAATAAATGCCCCCATATTAGGAATGGATGTAGGCACAATAGATGTGAAAATATTAGATGAATGGATAAGCACTTGAACTATCTCGTAAACTAAAACTAACCCATTGTATCAATAGTTTATAAAAATATATTTTGATTAAAATTATCAAATTCCCCATTTAAATGAATTGAGAAAATGATTTAGAATAGATTCAAAGTTATTAGAAACTCAAAAAAGCAATTCCATGATTAAACTCATCTCAATTTCCATTTATCGAGTCTTCATAATTTGCCTTAGTTCATCTTAAATCCACCCAAACTGAATTAAAACTAAACTCAAACAGCAAAACTAAAATAAATAATGACGAAGATCCGATAACGTAGTTCCCGCTTTGTCTATGTCTCTCGGGTTTGCTTAATCGATGAACCAATTCATTTTTAAATATATTGCAAGTACATTATGAAAACTCACAACATGAAATGAATCTGAAACCTACAATAAAACTACTCAATAGACCTTTGAAGAAATTTGAATTTGATCAATAATGTCATCCACCTTCATGTGGCACTTTCACGGTCGCTTTACCCATGTTCTATATCAAAGGTGGCTGAAAATGATTTGAAATGATGTTAAAAGAACATCAATTAGTAAAATAAAAGGCTCGGATGATCATCTAGAAATTATACACATTTGTCTAGTTGTGTCAAACTTCTAAAAATGATCTAAGTGCCTCAAAAATGACCGAATGCAAAAATTGTCCCTTATGTGACTTTACATAGTCCTTGACCCATATTACCAAAATGCACCTTTTATAGAATTTACAAAGCATATGTGGGTTGGAAAGGAACCTTATCATTTTACTAAATGTGGCAAGTTTAAATCCCACCTTAGGAGCTTGACTTACCTTTTTTAATAATGTTTAATTCATTTGTCCCACATACAAACGGACTTGGAATGTTGAGGCGTTTAAAACAAGAATTGTGGCATAGTTTGAGTGGCCATTTGGGTTGATTTTGTTTACAAACATTATACAATCTAGTTAAGGTGGATAGTTTCAAAGTTGAAGTGTGGAATGTTTGGCTTTGAACATGGAGTATAGTGTGTAGGCATGTGGCCAAAATGCGTTGGAATGTGGAAAATAGTTTGTAATGTATATGCCCAATGTGGAGAATTAGGTGGTAATACTCCAACTCCTCCAAATCATCCATGCTCCTATCTTGCCATGTGTCAGCACCACAATACATGACATAATATAACATCAATATTATACTGTAATTGGGAAAATTAAAATTACAATAATATATACCACGGTGGTCAGGTCCCCTTCCGAAACAAAAGTGGGCCTCACTAAATCATAACTTTTATCACACTTATTGAAGACCGGAGGGTTAGACCAACAACGCCCATGATCACATTTTCCTCAAATAACTTGAATTATGCAAATAGGCTCTTTACATGAGCCAGGTACTATATACCTACATTTTCCCTATTGACCCAATTTGACCATGAACTTTTATCAGCAATACCGAGCGCATATAATGTCTTATTCATGCATTCCAAAAGGTTTTATAAATCTATAAAAGTTATCTTTCATATTGTAATGGTTTAGAGATAAATAGGAAACTTATGAATACCCATAATATCCTCAGGATCATCAAAGAGAATACTCTTCTTAATATTATTGGCATTGAACATCACAATAATCGATATAGGTAATAATAAATGAATAATCCTATCATTTTTAGTTGCATGTTGGTGAAGATCCTAGTGGAAACTAGATAATACCTGCAACATAATATTGGTCAACATCATTAATCTCATCATGATTCATTTCTTTAGATCCTACAAGAGGAACAAAGTAATATTTATTTACAAGAGAATCTAGATTAGAATTCAAATATTTCTCATCAGTGTGGATATTATTATAATTTGAAGGTAAACCTTGAACATGAAGAGAATAGGAATCTATAGGATGCCTACTCTTTCTCGGGTGTGTATGGGAGTTTGATATGCTCAATTAGTGTATGTTTAATCCAATAACTCAATCGAGTGTAATAGAAGAAAGACATGCACAAAGATAAGAGGAAACCCTATTTTTTTTCATAGAATTTTTCATTTAAAATAGGGTGACCTAATCCAATTAGGTTAAGGATTCAATATTTTTATCAATGTTAATCCAAAAATAATATAAATGAATTCATATTTCATTATCTTGTTTTTGTGATGGGTTTTATAATGAAATCAAGATCTTTCACTTGACCTACTCAAAGTGATTGAGTAGATGATCCCTATATTCCCTTAAAATATTAGGGTGTGTTTATATGTATATGTGGCATTTTAATGATTTCATGTTCAACTAACCCAAAAGTACCACATATGTTGACCAATCTAAGTTACTCTTTTTTAGAAAACACCATTAGAAGTACAATGCATAGGTATGTATAGGATGGATAGATTAATGGAAAATCCTATCTTAAACTCACTACCATATCTAAGGATATGAAAGGAATCGAATTTGATATAAGAGGAAGTGTTATGTACCATGTATTTTAATTCCCGACGTGAGATAGAGAATCATCTAGTGGGACTAGTATGTGGGATAAAGCAGAGGGTGTATTAAATTGGTCATTTTTATAAATGGAATAAGTTTCAAAATAAGTGCCAAATTTCATATTACACACATTGTTCATACTATATTTCATGTATTATTATCATGGTGATAAAAACCTAATAAAAATTGATAAAAATTCCTTCAAATCTTATTGATCCTATTCATATACATCCCATATAGAGTAGAAATGTTTTTGATAAGTCTATATTGAATTTTGGTCTTATTCCTATCCATACAATTTTGAATAATGTGATTGATGGCGCTATGAGAAAAAACATATATATTATGACTCCCCTTACTAACCATGAATATGTTATCCAAGATGTATATGGTAAAATTCCTATATATGATAAATTTAATGGAAAACTAATAAACCTTATTACAATAATGGATTACATTTAACAATTAATATTTGGCCACTATCCACATCATTCGTAAACTCTTTCTCGACAATGATATATGTTACATGACACATAGATATGGGGGAAGATATAATCATTCAACTCTGTATAGGTGATTAAAGTACATTCCCAATAGAAAAGGTGTAAAAATTATGTGTGTACCTTATAAGTATCCCATTTTACCCATCACATGACTTACTATAGATTTTGGTCAACCTATATTATCACACCCACATATACAACATTTACACCACATTAACCTTATCCTTAACATGTAATTGTTCTTATTCCTATAAAAACACCATAATTTTAATTGATATTGATTCATCCTAATTGATATTTGATAATTTATCCTCTTGAGTTCTTTTATGTGTTACCTATATGTGTGTAATGCATAGAATGTATACAATAACCTTTCTTGAATGACCCATATGGGAAACGAATGCACTTTCTTGATACGCCACAAAGGCCATGGGTTACCATGGCTACTTTTGAGCTAGGGATTGTATATACACATTCTCATAGCACTAAATACTCTAGTTACTATATCACATGTGATTAATTATCATATCTATATGGTGATTCATTGGCTTCTCCTACCCCATAAATGCAATGTATGATAGTTACACCTATTGATATATTACCTCTACACAATAAAAAAATTGAATAAATACTCATATCTCAATCCTATTTTTGTCTCATTAACCCATGTACATATATTATTTGTCACAACATACTTCTTATATTTTTACATCACTATTATTTCCTTAATTTGACAATACTCATTCTTTTGAAACCTAGTCTTAGGGTGGCACCTATGAATAAGAAAAAAATGCAACAAACTTTGGGGATTTGATGTGATTATTGAGGAACCCATTCTTAGGACATAATCCCCATTTTTCTTATCTACAACCAATGAACAGGGCCCGTAATACCCTTCAACTTTATTAAAATGTTCAAATATTCAAGAAAATACAAAAACGTTCATATACTCCAAACATAAAAATTGTGACCTATATGTGACTTTCTTTATTATTATATAGATTAGACACTAATTTTATTACACTTTAGTGGTTTGAATATCTACTTATCTATGAATCTATCCACAGGATATACCTTTTCCATGGACACATGCACATACGCTTCATGATTTCCTCATTCCTACACCTAAGGGTAACCTTTTATATTAGGGACATACCTATACTAGGTGCATCTTACACAGAAAATTATTATATACTTCACATCCTTTTCCATTGGTGATATAGAGTTATTTACTAAATATCGTATGGTTACTTATACTTCATGGCATGTGGTTTACTCTATATGATGTCTTATGCTTCACCAGATGATTACATTGTTGGTTTTTATATACTAACTTTTCATGATCCATGATTACTTATTATTATATATTTTTGTGTGTTATATGAATTTATCATGTTCTATTTAATACTTATATACTTTTTTAATTACTATATGCTTTGGGATATTGTATATACTTCATGTTTACTCTATGAATTTTTTACTCTATGGCATGGTTTTTATGTGTTTATTATATAGTTTTTGGTTCTATTCATACTATTATGCATTATTATTCTACAATTATTATTTGGTGTGATTGTGTAATGCTTACTATATAGTGTGACTAGTTTATGTGTATTTACTAGCACGACTATTATATTATTCATATATGATGTGAATGTTTTATGGCATTCCCAATCTATATTTTTTGACATGAACTTGATCTATATTGTTTGATACATGCTTGATATAAAAATTTGTACATACTTGATCTATATTATTTCACACATAGTTGATATAGATACTATTTGACACATATTTTATCTATACTATATGAAACATGTTTGATCTATAATATATGACATTGATATACTCTAGGTTCTATAGTTTTACATGTACAATAAACTATTACTACATGTTTCATGATTCTATGCTTCCTATGTTACTTTTACTAACATCATTGTTGGTTTATTTTTCATGACATGTCATTTGTATTATCAAATTTAATTTGATGAGTCAATGGTGTCATGTATTTCCGATTCATGTCATTAGTCCCAAAGGATCCTATAGTATTGAGTCATGCATTTGCTAACATATTGCCCTCACTTTTGGTGTTATATTATAGCTAATAATTTGTATGGTTTTATAATAATTTTTACGATGTTATTATTCTTGAGATGAAACATATAATTTTTATTCTAATGCTCATTTTTTTTTAACACATCTTACAACTAACTAATTTTCTCTTTTTGAGTTTTGTAACACATAGTGGCATACCTCACCTCAAAAGGGGGCACATTGTGTGATTCCTTATAAGTTCACACAAATTTTATCCAAGAGTATATATATTACATTAAATTAAAGGTATTTCACATAATTCAAATCAATATTGGTCACTTTTCAAACAATTCATATTAACATTATTCACTTTACTCATAGTTCACATCATAGTTATTCACATCCCACACATTTTATATAATATTTATTTATTCATTATATATTTATAATATCCATTCACTATTTATAGTTTAAATCAATGTTAGCCACTTTTCACACAATTCATTGTGTTTAGATTAATGCTAGTATAGGTTTATATTTGTGCGATTTTTTTGTCTTTTTGTTGTAATTTTGATGATCTCAGAGGTGGTTTATTTTGTGAACATTTATAAGACATATTATTTAGTTTCTTATATTTTTAATTGGTTAGGGTCCCTCCAACACTTTTAACCATTAATGTGTGTGTGTGTGTGTGTGTGTGTGTGTGTGTGTGTGTGTGTGTGTGTGTGTGTGTGTGTGTGTGTGTGTGTGTGTGTGTGTGTGTGTGTGTGTGTGTGTGTGTGTGTGTGTGTGTGTTGTGTGTGTGTGTGTGTGTGTGTGTGTGTGTGTGTGTGTGTGTGTGTGTCATAATCATTTACTATTTAAATAGTTCAAATCAAATTAATTCATTTTTCACATAGTTTAAGTAATTTTACCACACAAAGAGAGTTGAAAATTATCCTCAACATCCCATGAAGTTATAACTTCACCTCAAAAACCTAAAAAGTTTAATGGCATGTCAAGATATTAGCAAGGCTAGATTATGCTATAGGAAAGGAATGATAGTTATGCTACCAAAAATTCTATCAAGTTAGAAATTGGTTCATGCTATTTTTGCAAGGCAATATTATCAACAATATGATATCACTCAATTTATATGGGATAAATCCCCATGGAACTGATCACATTCATAAAATTGGGGTCATGGTTTGGCATGACCAATCATGTATCCATTATTTTTCATATTTTTCTTTATTTCAATTATTTTAAATACATTTTTGTTAATTCAACTTACAAATATATATATGCATTGTTATTAAAAATTAATCTAAACATATTTTCCATGTTATTTATATGTCTCATTTGAATTGGTGTAATCAATCAAGAATTCACACCATTGTAATATGATTGAGATGTGATGTTTGAATTTTATTTTAATAAAAAATTCGATACTAGATTAAAGGGAGTAATAGTAGTATCTAAAATATGTTCTTAGAAATTAAAATATGAGGTTTGGATTTCATTTTGAAATATATCCCATTTATACAAAAATAAGAAATTTATGTCCCCTCTTGCTGTATCCTAAATCCATGTCCCACCAAACAATAACCATTCCCTAGCTCAACTTCTCAAAATGTATTCCTTTCACACCTCACACATTTTCATATTTCCATGATAGGTTCATCATCAAACATTTTCAATCCTGTGAACTTATTCCTTGCACCTCTAATGGTCAAGTTTTCAAAGGATGTTTTAGCTTAGTTATTCTAGGTGGTACTTTTGGGTTAGTTTAAAAGAAACCATATTGTTTACCCACTTTTTCAATTAATAAATAATAATTATTTGAAATTCACTAAAAGAGAATTTAATTTTTTACAAGGGGTTATTGTGATTAATTAACTTCCAACATTAATCATTTGATATTAGAATAACATATTAATACTTGCAACTAGTGATAACAATATGTTATAATCTCAAAAAAGGGGAAGGAGATGAACTTAGATGTATCTAGTAAATTGTGAGAGATCCGGGTGCGAGAGAATGGATAAAATGGGAGTACTAAACCTGAAGATTCTTATTTATTGATATTATAGATGGAAAATGTGTTGGTTCATAAACATACAACTTTAGTATGAACATTTATCTACTCTTAGACCTTATGTATAGTTTCAAACCTACTCAAATTGTGGATTTGTAATTTATTATGAATTATTTATTTCATGGACATGGCTTTCACTATCAAACGATGAGTGTCACACGCTTCAAAACCCCATGAATATTCTAAACCAAACTCAAACCCTAACCATAGATTAAAGACCCTGAAAAAAATTTAGCATTTGGTTTAAAGTGCAATTCATGCACCACCTACATCAGTAATAGTCTAAATAGGCATGAAATCACATGTAGTTCTCCACCTATCATGTGATATCTACATGGATGTAGATAGATTGGAAACTTGAACCACTTTGATAATTATTGGCACTATCTTTATTTTGCTAAGACATTGAATTTAGATACTTGGATGCTTGGAAATGAGGGAAGTTAGACTCCTTCATGTGGTTGAGTGATTTATAAATGTAGTGTTGATTTCCCTAATGGATGTGCATCAAATTTTGGGATATTTATGGATCCTTGATTTCTTTTTGTGTTAGGATTTACAATGAGAGCTCGTAAGAGTTATAGGTAAGAAAATGAAGTGGTACTAACTTACTTATATAATTTTATGAAGTTAATTTTTTATAACAAGGCTGGCCCATGAGGATAAAATAAACTAACAAATATAATAAAATCAAAATAACGTTTGGAGGATGTGTCATTCCAAGATAGTACAAGTCATTCAGACCATGTTCAACATCCGGACTAGAACATACAATTTTGGACATGGTGACATTGCATGTCATCTTGAATATGTATCATGATAAAAAAAAAAGGTTAAATACTAATTTTATTGATTAATATTCATAATTTGATGACACATCAGTGTGTATAAATAATTAAATTGGGAAAAACAATAAGATGTATTATGCGGGGATAAAATTTTGATATTTATCTTATCAAAGAAGGATTATCACAACTAAAAGTTTTAAAGGGTAAATTATAAAATTTGAGTGTCTACATTTGTCCCCCTTTAAGTATGAAATGAAAATTACATGATTAAATGAAAAGATACATGAGTGTGTAGAAAAACTTGTTATTTGTTTAGATCTTTTGTCATCCAAATGCATTGGTGTTGGCATGTTCCATGGTGAAACCTATAACACAAAGTGTAGTCAATGTCTATAGTATAAATTGAACTGTAACTCAAATGTAAATGTATAATTTTAACTTTCATAAATTTAAATAAAGAGATGCAAAACATGAAAGGAATACACTTTTCATTTCTAAAATGGGAATATCTCTCATTCATTGCTTGAACTTAGATATCCAAATTGTATCAAGTTGAAATTTATAAAGGATTAACGGTGATCATTCCCTAATTGTTCCAAAGGAGAAAATATAGTATTAGGTGCATGCAATCCAAAACTGAAAATAAGGTAGAGAGAGAATAAGAGTTACGTACTAAAGTAGCCCATGAAGGAATAAACTTGTGTAGAAAGTTTTTAGAAACCCTAATATCTTCCCCTTTAAAAGGATAGGAAGGCCTACCTATGAATAGCATAGTTGCTTCAATACCTTCCAAAACCCCATGGACTACACCACTATAAATGGATCTAGGCCCTATTTTATATAGACACAAATTATGAAAGAGAATGGGTGCCCCCATGCCATCCATATGTGTTGTATAGTTGAGTAAGAGTTTTGAATATGTTGGCATGATGATGGAGAAGGAGTTGCATGCCCTCATAACCTTCTCGTTTGTAGCTAAAATGAATATTGAATAGGAGATGGAGAAAAATATCCACACTCCTTATAAATTACTTTGAACTATGTCATTTGAATCTAAAATTAATCTATATCTATAAGTAGAAATTTGAAAGTATAGAATAATTTAGGTAATAGCGCCTTAGGGTAGAAACAAATGGGATGATCAATAACCTTCATACGGTCTTGAATGTTCTATACATTTTTGAAATTGTGTAATGTTTTCCCAAATTTTATGTCTGGAGATGTTTCTAAGGACCTTTACCCTATGAAAACATGTACCTAAACCTGAAAATATATTTTTAGATGTAGAATATACCCCAATGAATACCCCTATTTTGAGGCACATGTGATAAACAATTTAAGCACATGGCTTGAAAGACGATATGTTTATACATATCGATAAGTCTAAAAAATCCTCCTATGAACACATATGAGGGTGAAAGTGGTCACCTTTGAGAATGTGTACCTAAAAAGGGATTTTTATGGTGGTAATAATGGAACTCAAGAAATAAGTAACAATAGTAGTAGAGGAAATAACTTATGTGTAATAGAACAAGCATAGAGATATATAAATATTCAAGTGAGAAAATAGAATCAATAGTATGTAAGAAAATATTCACATCAAATAAATAGAACTGCAAATATGGGACACCCGCATTATCACAAGATAATAAGGAGCTTAGCCTAGATAGAAGAGAATAAATTTCATGTAAGAAAGGCGTAAATCCACAAACATGAGACACCCATGGTGTTACAAGACAATCATAGAACACAATCCACATAAAATGAAGAAAATAAATAGTAACACAAATAATTACTAACAATGTATAGAAAATAGTGACAAAATCATCATAGCAATTAGTAACTAAGCACATAAAGTATCATATATTGGTACTACAAAAACATGTGTGTTATTCATTTTAGATAGAAATATAGGATGTACATAATATAAATAATCAAGCGTAACGAGGAAGTAGAAAGGAACTATAATGAACCCATAGGACCTATATATAATGCATAGGAGATGCCCCTAAATGATTATGGTGTATAAGAAGGGATAGGTCAACCCCTATCATAGTAATAATGTTTTATGTATGTGTAGACACCAAAATTAGGTCATACTCCCCTTGGTCCCTCGTCAAATAACCAACTCAAACATATTCACCTAACCATGACCCTTATACCCCACATTAACATTAATTTATTTATTTATAATTAAATTAATACCCATCCTCACAATATTCATTACTTAATTATTTTAATTAAGCTAATTTCCACCTCACCTAGCTACCTCACCCTAGACCTATTTTTACGTGTTTCCATAACTAACTAAGTCTTGGTCACACTTACCTTAATGAGCTAAGACTTAGTTCAACCCTAAAAATCAAGGCCTATTATCCCTCTAACCACATTCCCGCTCATGAAAAAGGAAACTTCCACTTTGATCCGGAGAATAGACAGATCTGGCGGAAATGATTTCCAAGATTTGTTATTTTTAGTAAACCTAGGGAATCCCGCCTTAACCGATGTCGATCACCCCTAAACCAACGCCGGTCAACACGGAACCATTTTCGGTTACCATTTATTCACCTTAGAAACCTTTTTTTTTTGGCATATTATGAGATCGGAGGTACCAGAAGAGAATTGCATGCAAGCAAAACTAGAGCCTTTTCACACCTATAGACATCTATAGCCACACCAGACAGATCTAGAAGCATTGTACTCACGGAAGCATTCCAGGAAGCACTATTGTAGCACCAAACACCATTCTTCTGATCAACTACAATCATCATTTAGCCATCAAACCTATATCAAAGTAAGTATACCTTCTTCCAAAGCATAGTCCATTTCAAGTATAATAGCCTTTGTTTCTTCATTTATCGTTTATACTTTTCATGTCCATTTCCCATCATCTACCTACTTGTAAACTCAGTCATTCCTCTACCCACACCACAAAATCACCCATTCTCTCCTACTACATACCTCTTAGTATACCTAAGACCTTTGTAGACCTCGTCATCCCCTTCTTTAGCTCTATCTAACCTCACTTAGACTCTGCAATAAGGTTTTTATTGAACTACTATCACCCGACTGTACCGAATTTGGTTACCCATGACCTTCGTTAGTCTCTTCTAAACCATCACCGATTATACTAGAATGATGTCCATCTCTATTTTTACACCTTTTTCAATAATAGAGCCAACCTACCTTCTACTAAGTGACCCAAACAACCTAGAACTTGACCACGACACCTACCTACCCTTCAGATTTGACTATAGCCTAGCTTGTTATGTTAGATTTGCTTATTGTTCTTGAATGAAATACCTAAATCATATCAACTATAGTAGGAATTTGTTTATTTCTCACATTAAGTTGTTTTAAATAGTGGATTGACAGCCATCTAGGGAGTATCACACTTCCTAGATCTAGCACATGCTAGGCAATCCATTGTCATATATTATTTAACTCTTCTTTTGTGGTCTTGTTTTCTATTTTAGGTAGTTCCTCCCAGCCAAAAGGAATCTCTCACAGTCAGCATTAGATTGAGAAGTCAGAATGCGTGTAAACAACCATCAACTGACCAAATAAACATGTATTCCTCCTCAGCCCATAACCCTTATCTATTTCGTCTCAATAACGTAAAGAAAATGGTGAAACAATATGTCCTACATCAAGTTCAATGTACCTCATGAATGTATTTGTGTAAAGAGTATATAGAAAATATATGTTTAATTTTCTAATAAACCAATATATGTGTATGCGGAGGACTAGAAGAGTGAGAAAAACTAGAGATAACATATACACTATAATATCTATGAGGAATCCTAGAAGGGTGAAAGATCTTGGAGATAACATGTGAATTAGAAGGCCTATCTAGATACCTAGGAGTTCAAAAGTAACTAGAAATAACATGTTAAGTATAATGTCTATCTAGAGACCTAGAAGTGGGAATAGAAACTATAGAAGAGTGATTAGGTAACCTACGAAGATGAGCCTTAAAGGGAATACCTTGAATTGTGGCAACTTGTTGTTGGTGAGTAAACTTGACACATTGGTGTAAGATAGATGGAATAAAACTAAGATAACGTAACCAAGGAAGACCTAAACGCATGTCACTTGAGTTAAGAGTATATTCCACAATAAATGGGACCTATGTAGTAATAGACCCAATAATAATAAGTATAATAATATGTCAAAAATTTTGGATTAGAATCACATGAAATTTCCTTTTTAGTATATTGAAGAGAATGGAGTAGCTTGAGAGTATATATATTATGATTTTTATATGGATTGAACAAACTCGTATGTATAGGGACTTGAGTAATAGATGCATGCATATACAAAGTATACGAGACAAGAGTGCCATCCATATTAAACTCATCAATAGTAATAATCGATGAAGAATTTGGCATAGGAATGATGATGTTAATCATTACATCTCGATGGTGAGCATAAAAAGGAAGATTTTAAATCTTGCATGATGAGGATTGAATATTTTTATCTTGGTATTATCATTAGTAGTATTATAGGATTCAGTGAGGTAATCCCATTTTATTTCATTTGTATCAATAATGTGTTGTATAACATGACAAAGTTTAAAACATCAATCAATGAGGTGACCAATATGTCAATGATATCCATAATAAGTATTAACATTGAAACTCTTTACCATGAGGCTTACTTGCATCAACATCAAGTAGTGGAGAGAGAGAGAGAGAGAGAGAGAGAGAAGTGAGATTTCACCTAAGTAATTATTTAATAATGATATGTGGAGCACAAGGTTAACACATTAATTTACTTCATGTAAGTTATAACTATATCTTGGTAGGTAGATCTACAACATTACCAATGTCTTTAGTAGTAGCCTTATTGTCATTAGTCTTTCCTTTGAATGTATATTTTCTTGGAAATTTTGTATTATATGTAGTATAAGTGCTAGAAACATACTTAAGCTTATTCATATGTAGTAACTTAGCTTCACGTTATTTCTATAGATGACATAGATGGTCAAATGAGTAAAACTTATTGAAAACAATAGATTATTGCAAATGAGAAAGAAATATTTGTGTAAAGAGTTATTGAATTTTATTATTAGCAAAAATATTTTTCATTTTAGTAAGCATATTCTTGTATCATAAAACATAATCACTAATATGATCATTAGACCCTTGTCATATTTTAGACATTTGAGCATAAGAAAAATTGACCCGAGATATTAAAAGAAAATTGTGCAAGAAATTGATTTTCCAAAGAGGTACAAGATCACATAAAATGTGTGGGGAGGTCATAGAACCATTGTAAAGTAAAGTACTTGAGAATTCTAGGGAAGATATTTGTAAGTAATATATCGTTAGAAGCATAATAAAATCAAACAATGTGGAATTATTGAAAGTGTTCTACGGGGCCACCATTTCCATCATAAATGGGAATATTAGGAGAAAAAACCAAGAGGAAAGGGATAATAAGTCACTTCATATGTAAGTTGGTTATGAAGCAATTGAGTTGAATCCATAGCATTAGAGGAAGAAGATATACCTTGTTGTAATAGTAAGATTTGATCTTATAAGGTGTGAACAAGGGTTTCAAGATCCTTTGTGTTAGAATAATAAGCATATGAACCTTTGTGATTACATCTTGGAATAGTTGTAGGAATGGACATAGAGACACTAGCATTAGAATATTAGGTGACCCATGGAATTAGGATTCAAAAATTAGGAACATTTTTATAGTGGAAGAGGGTTGAGGCCTCCCAAAAAGGGATTATTTGTTATATTTTTTTATCATGAGTAAGTTTGGAATTGAAAATAATCTTAATAGTAGGATCAATGTGATGAGGATCTTCATGAAATTGCACATAAAATTTAGATAAGATTTCAATTTGTGCTTAGTTTATAGTGTTGTCTTTATCATGTTCATAATCCTAAGAATTATCACTATTTGTTTCAATGTCATACAATGGTACCTCATGAGTGGGAGGATCAAGTAGAGATGGAATAACTGAGATGGGAAATGGAGGAGTCATGATCATATGAAATTTTTAAATAGGGGAGAAATATCAATATGCTCGGTGGATTTATTTTTAAGATGATTGTTACTCGAAAGGGAATATGAAGGAAACATTTTAGAATTGGTATATACTTAAATCCTGATAAATCCCAAAAAAAGGGGAAACACTAGATCTACAAAGGTATTATCATTATATTTGAATCAAGATTCAGGTTCACCAAATGTTTTCAGCATTTTTAAATTACTAAATAATAATGTTTTGAAATTCACTAAAAGAGGATGTAAGGTTTTTATAGGGGTTATTTTAATTAATAAACTTCCAAAATTAAACATACAATATCATACCAACACATTAATACTTGTAAATAGTGATAATGAAATGTTATAAACTCAAATACACAAAAGGGAGAGATTTACCAAATTGTACATAGTGAAATGTGAGAGATCTAGGAGCATAGATTGGATAAAGAGGGAGTACTAAACCTAAATATGATTTTTTATTGTGATTGTATATAAAAATTACCAAGTCTAGAAATGTCATATTTTTTAGGAATATAACATTATGGTCTTTGACCTTCTATATAGTTTTGGACCTATTAATAGTGTGGCTCTGTAACTTCTTGCTCCCTTTACTTGCATGTAGATGAGTGTCTCTATCAAATCCTAAGTGTCGCATAGTTGTAAAATGATCTTATTAATATTCTTAACCAAACTCAAACCATAACCATGGGTGGAAGACACTATAAAAGGTTAGTTCTTGGGTTAAAGTGCAATATATGCATCACCTACATCAATACTACTCTAAAGAAGCCTCAAACCACATGTATTTCTCAACCTAGTATGTAATATCTATATGGATTTCACTTGATTGTAAACTTGAACCACTTAAACAATGCTTGGGATGAATTTTTTTATTACTAGGACATTTAATTAGGATATTTGGATGCTTAGAAATGAGGAAAGCTATAGCCCTTGACCTAGTTGAGTTCTTCATAACTATAGTAGTGACTTATTTAATGTATGTGCATCATCTTTAAGAATATTTAGGGAGCCTTGAGTTCCTTTTGTGTTAGTATTTGCAATGAGATATCATAAGATTTCCGGGTAAGTAAATGAAGAAGTATTAACATTGTTATATAGGGTTATGAAGGTAGTTTGTTATGACAAGACCGACCTAGGAGAATGAAATGACCCAAAAAGATAATAAAATTGAAAGAAAATTTGGAGGATGTATTGGTCAAATATTGTATAAGTCATCCAGGACAAAATTACACATCCTAACTAGACTATACATTTTTGGATAGGGTGATACTTTATGCCATTTGAAATATGTATCATGATAAACAAAGGTTACATGTTGATCTTATGAATTTATATTTAGAATGTGAAGTACATTAGTGTATAGAAATAAGAAATTTGGAATAGAAATAATAATGTACTAAGCACAAATGGAAGGTGGATATTTGTATTATTAATGGATAATTTTCACAACTAACGGTGTCAAAGGGTAAATTGCCAAATTTTAGTGTCTACACATATCAATGTTCACATATAAATATAAACACACCCTATGATATTATGGGTATATAAAGGATCCTATACTCGCTCTAATAAATTCAAGAGAAAACACTAATGTATTCTATTCCTTAGAGCACCCATCAAAACAATAAGCTACTAAAAAATGAAGTCATCTATATTATTGTCATAGATCAACCATGACTAAAATTTGAAGTATATGAAAGGAATGATAACCAGATTGTACCAAGCCAAGAACACAGATGCTAATCAAACACCACGATCTATAAGATGAAAGCAATTTGCTAAAATAACTTTACATAAAACCATTGCAAACAAATGAGCAACAATATCATATATTATTATGGAACTCAATGCAATACATTGAGAACAGGCCTTACTTAAATAGGCAAAGAATAACAATCTAAGAACTAGTCAAAGTCGTAGATCAAGCCATAAATCAAGTAAATAACTAGTGATCAAAGAACTAGTCAAGACCATAGACTTAGGAGATAACTAGACATCAAGGATCTAGTCAATACCATAGATCAAGGAAAGAACTATACCTAACAACTGGATAATATCTCCTAATATCTAAATAAGATAAAAGAAATATCCACACACATAAGTGGGTGAGGATAAATAAAATAAAGGTAAATAAAGTACCTAAGTGAACATGAGCTAAGGTAAATACCTACTCTAACAACATATAGTACATGTTGCTAAGTTTTAGGGTTAGATATAGGGATCCATATTTATTTTTAATTTTATATCACATGTCTAACATTTATTAGGAATTTTCATGTGCTTGATCCATATTTTAAGTAGTGATTTGTATCTCATAATGCTCATCACATTAACATGGGTATGGTGAGGCAATCTAGCCCAAAGTCTATTAACCCATTTTTAGTTCAAAGGCACAAGATTAGGGTTTTAAAGAAAGGATAATTCATGTATCATTATAGAAAAATAATCACATTTATACATTGTTATAAATAATACCTCCATATATAGGAAAACTAGATCCCATAGTTTATTCTAAGTTTTTTGTTAGGGATAAATATAAATATATATGCGGATTAATCCCATAAAATCATAGTAATAAGAACTATGAACAGAAAATACAAAAATAAAAATACACAACAAGAAGACATGATTTAACTTGGTTCACCCAATGTGGGCTACATTCACCAAGAAACACTTTCCTAGATTTTATTACAATCCAACAAGAGTGTAATCCACTCTTAGATCAGTCTTCTCACAATTACAAAACACAGATATTGTTTAGATCTATACAAAAAAACTCTCTCAAATTCACACTTGAATTCACACACCCATCTATATCACTCCCTACCATATGCCCATCTATTTATAAGCACATCAATAGGTATCAAATTTACAATACCATGGGCCAAAAAATGACCCATAAACCTATGGGTTAAATACCACCCATATAATTAATACATGAAAAGACCACATTTTTGGCTCTTTCCGCGAAAAATATTTCTCTAGGGTTTCCACCCACTGAACCTCGAAAAGGATACATGAAGAGTTTACAATACTTTAAGTGTATAATATACAACACATCTAACATGAAAACAAGATCCAAAACCTTACAATATCCCACTTGGAGACTATTTTTAAATAGGAAAGATTCTAACCCTTCACTGTTATACGTGAAGGCTAACCAAATCCGAGCATAGCTTCAGTTTCTCCCTTATGACCACCTTGGTCATCATTTTGTCAGGATTGACTAGTATGAATCTTCACCAGCTTCAACTTCTCTTCATCAAAATTTTTCCTGATGAAATGGTACCTTAATTTTATATGCTTCATCCTAGAGTGGAAATCAAAGTTATTTTCTAGGTGTATAACACTCTAACTATCACTATACATATTCCCTTCCTCTTTTTATGCCCCAACTCCTCAAGCAATTTTTGTAGCCAAATCATCTCTTTGCTTTCCTCTATAAAGCAATAACATACTTAGGAGTTTTGGTTAACAAAGACACAATATTATGTAGTCGTGAAATCCATCTCATCATTGTGTCACCTACATTAAACACATAACATGTTGTGATCCTCCTATTGTCCAAATATCTAGCTATATATGAATCTACATAACCATGAAAAGTGGTATCCAATCCACTATAGAAAAAAATTGTCTCCATGGTCCCTCTCAAATACCAAAATATCCACTTCATCGCTTTCTAGTGCCCTCTACCCGAATCACTCATGAACCTACTTATTATTCCCAATGCATGGGAAACATTTTTTCTAGTGCACACCATGACATACATCAAAATTCCAACTTTGTTAATGAGTAAGTTACACGAACATATAAATTCTCTCCTCCTTTGTCTTGGGACATTTCTCCTTTGATAACTTGAAATGGCCTACTAAAGGAGTCTGACGGTTTAGCATCTTGCATACTAAATATCTCCAAGACCTTCTTAATGTATTCTTCCTAAGATAAAGTAATATTTTTTTCCTTCTTATCATGATATATTCTCATACCAAGGATTTTTTTCTTCGCCCCCAAATCCTTCACAACAAAGGAATCACTAAGTTGTTCATTTAGTACCTTAATTTCTTTTTTTTTCGCCGTTCACATACAAACATAGGATAACGTAATTTACATCATCAAAATTTGTAATATATACGTAATTTTCTGAAAGACACATGGAATATCCCTAATCCATAGTAAAATTTTCAAATTTCTTATACCATTTCCATGGATCTTGTTTCAAGTCGTATAATCTCTTATTAATTTTTTACACCATATTCTCCTTCCCTATGAACTCATATCCATGTGGTTTCTCCATGTATAAGTCCTCCTACCAATCACCATGAAGTAACATAGTCTTCACATATAATTTATCTAAGTGGAAGTATTCCACTTTGCCATTATCTTGAGAACAATTTTAATAGAAGCCATCTTTACTACTTTGGAGAATAAATCTCATCAAAATCATTACCCTTCTTCTATGAAAATCCCTTGACCACCAAATAAGTCATATAAGATCTTCTTTAGTTTGCACCATATTCCCCTTCCATGTGACCCCATATCCATGTGGTTGGTCCATGTATAAGTCCTCCTCCAAAGCACCATGAAGGAACATAGTCTTGAGATCTAATTTCGTAAGTACAAGTATTCCCTTTGCCACTATCTTGAGAAAATTTCTAATAGAAGTCATCTTCACTACTAGAGAAAAAATATCATCAAAATCAATACCCTTCTTCTATGTAAACCCCTTGACCACCAATTGGGCCTTGTATATTTTTATACCTCCATCCTCCTCTTTGACTCTATACACCCACTTGTTTTGTAATGCTCTCTTACCTTCGGGTAGGTCTACCAAATCCTAAGTCTAATTTTCCATGAGAGACTAATGTTCCTCATCCATGGCTTGCTCCCACTTCTTCCTGGAATCTACCTACATTACTTCCTCAAAGCACTTTGGCTCTCCATTGTTAGTGAGTAATAGATAATTAAGAGATGGAGAAAAATGTTCAGTTCCCTTCTTACCCTAGAAGACCTCCTCACAATAGGAGTTTGGGGTTTTTTTGGAGTAGGTTCTTGAACTATTTGTAGCAGAACTAGTTTCTCTGTAACATCATCCAACATTGTGTACTCTTTTCTGGATTCCTCTCTCTGATCCTGTAACTATTTTTATACATGAATTTTTCATTAAAGACCACATCCCTAGACAGAATATTTTCTTGTCCTTAAGGCTCCAAATCTAAAAACCAAATTCATCCACACCATAACCAACAAAGGTGCATTTTTCATATTTATCCTCTAACTTGGTCCTATCATCTTTATCAATATGAAAAAAGGATTCACAACTAAATACTCTAAGAAAGGAATAATCAACCTTCTTACCAGACCAATATTCCTTAGGTATGCCTCCATCCAAGGCATTTGAAGGTCCTCTATTGATCATATATACATTTTTGTTCACTACTTCCACCCAAAATTGAAGGGCAGCCCGACATGAAACCTCGTGCTCCTTACACACTCCATGATTTTCCGTTCATTATTTCTGACACTCCATTCTATTATGGATTTCTTGGAACTATCCCTTGTCTACGTATTCCATTCCTATAATAATAATCAATAAATGCATTTCACTAATATCCTCGTCCATTATCTAACCTGAGACATTTTAACTTGAGACTTGTTTCATTCTCAACCAAGGCTTTCCATCTTTTAAATGTATCAAACACATCATATTTTCTCCTAATGCAATACACCCAAACTTTCCTAGTTACATCATCAATAAAAGTTACATAATAAGATGAACCACCTATAGAAGATACCTGATTCATCCCCATACATCTGAATGGACCAGCTCCAATTTATTCTTCTTCCTTGTAGGTCCAACCTTGAGAAAATTTACCCTTTTTGTTTTGAGTACACACTAACTTCACATAAATCTAAATCAATCTCTTTTAATCCAGGTAATCTATCCTTCAAAATTTACATGCCCTTTTGGCTCATGTGACCGAGCCTATAGTGCCACAAAGTTACATATGCTTTTATAGCAACTAAATTACAATAATCAACACTACTAGTTAAATACAAGGTACCAACCTTCTTACCTCTTGTTACCACAAGAGCACCCTTGGTCACCTTCTAGGAGTCTATTGTAAAATTCACCATACAACCTTCAATCCCGGTTTCCTGCAGATATCAATTCCATCTCAACTTGGGAACATGCATGACATCCTTCACTATCCAAGTGTTCCCATTCTACATCTTTACTTTAGAACTTCATTTTCCTACTATGTTGCAAGAATCATCATTACTGAGATAAACATGTCCAAAATCCTCTTTAACATAATCAATAAAATAATTCCTATGTGGTTTAGCATATAAATAATCCCCGATAATAAAACCCAAGACTTGACAATATTATCCAAGGAGAAAATTAATGCATCCTGAAAAACATTACTCGATGCCACATTCACCTCCATGGTATCTTCTTGTTTGTTTTTCTTGTCCCGAAGAGCCCAAAAATCCCTCTTCACATGCCATGTATTTCCACAATGTCATCATACCATCTTTATCTTTGTTTTCTATCTTACATGGTTTCCTTTCCCTCTAGTCTTATGTCTCCTCTACTATCCACCAAAAAGAATTCCTTGAAGTAGAAGTCTCCTGGAGATAAAGATCCTTCTAATAGAGGAAATTTTCCATATACATCTTCGATAGACCAAAGTTTTTCCCATTGAACTTTTTAATATTTTATCTACGATCATCTTTCATGGTTCCCACTTACGCTTAATAACCCTTCCTATGATTGAACACTTCAGAAAACACAACCAGGAGCTCTAATACCAATTGTTAGGGATAAATAGAAATACATGTGTGGATCAATCCCACAAAATTTTACTAATAAGAACTATGAATATAAAATACAAAAATAAAAAATACACATCAAGAAGATATAATTTAACGTGGTTCACCCAATGTGGGCTATATCCACCAAGACAAACTTGCCCAAATTTTATTTCAAGCCAAAAATAGGGTAATCCACTCTCATATAACTCTTCTCATAATTATAAAACACATATTTTTTGGAGATATGCTCAACAAAATCTCTCAAACTCACACTTGAATTCACACACCCATCTATATCACTCCCTATTGTATGCTTAACTATTTCTAAGCACATTAGTAGGTATAATTTTTACAATACCATGGGTACCAATACCATGGGCCCAAAAATGACCTATAAACCTATGGGTTAAATACCACTCATATAATTAATAAATAAAAATACCACATTTTCTGTTACTCCAAAACAAATCTCGGGATCTATCGCCCTAAACCCCGGTATGATACATGAAGAGTGTATAGTAATTTTAGTGTATAATTTACAACACATCTAACATGAAAACAAACTCCATAACTTAACCTTTGTAGATTTAGATAATATGGCTGTAACATTAGGAGATAAGTTCAGCCATGTCGGTTTCTAGATGTCGCGAATCTATCTTGTATCAAGTTTTAGATCAAGATATTTTATTAGTATCTCTATGACACTCACGATTTACTTCTTACACATTATGAAAACTTTTTCATGTAGTTTATTTGCATAATCCTGAATGTAACAATAATAATATTTTTCCAAATCACAAAGATATCATATTATAATAGCACACCACATTTAATAAGTTGAAATAAATTCACCAAAATAATCTTATAAAAGGATTTGCAAACAAAGAGTTAAAATATAATATATGGAAATCAATCATAATCAATTTTCTCATTATATCAATCATAAGGATGTACATATAGGAGGAGGAAAGTGCAAATATTACCTATATAAGTTGTGAAGAACTCCCACTAGCTGATACGGGTAGTTAATTTAACTCGAGAAGACTAGTAAGCTAACTCCACATAAGCTCGGTAAGCTAACTCAACTAAACTAGTAAGCTAACTCCACACAACCAATACACCTAAGAAAGTTAACCCAACAATTTTCAGGATAACCCAAGTACAATAATTATCCCAATAAACAAATAAAAGGATAAAAATAACCTACACTAACACCCCCGTAAGCATAGCTTAAGTGGGCGGAAAAGAAGGTTGGGCCTAATGAGGTACCCACGTACAATAACTGGGGAAAGGGACACTACAAGGTACTCAAAACTAGTAACAACAATGTATAGAGGAAAAAAAAACTATTGCAAGGCATCCCAAGAAGCTTGGCTCAAAAAACTCATACAATTCTAAAGAATGTTGGTGTGTATTGTGGTTTGAATCCACTACTCAAATGCAAAACATAAAAACAATTGGCACCGGGCTTCACCGAATAGCTCCATACAAGGATATTGTCAATGGATTGATTTTGAAAGTGTAAAAAAAAAACATAATTCATTCAACTAATACAAATAGGTGAGTCATGATCCAAGAACAATAACTGAGGAAACAAGGAAAGGTCACAAGTGTTGGAAATTAGGACACTACGAGGGGTGTGAACCAGTATATTCTCAAAATTTTAGAAACATTTTCATTTCCTCAATCTTACTATGATAAAAAAATAAAACCATACACAAGAAAATAACAGGATAATATACACATAGACACAAAATTTAATGTGGGAAACCCAAACAGGAAAAAACCCTTGAAACCAAAAAGCAAGGCTTAGGATGAAATGTCCCGCAAATATTACATTGATTTAATGGTTGAGCTTGAACTCAACTTAGAGATGCAACTCCAAAACTTTAACTCGAGAAACCACTCGGTCTTTGAAAATCTTCAACTTTTAAAGAATCTTCAACTCCCAAATTTGGTCCAACAACAATGGCCTTTAGTAGCTTATACTTACATAGAAGCAACAACTCCCCACATACCGAGTTACAACTTAGACTTTTTCAAAGTGTTTGATCACACTTAATTTTTGTCTTTTACAATTGATGATGACCTCTATTTTAGCTTACTCATCTTCTCAATTTTACCTTTTATTCACTTTCTTTTGATCATCTACTCAAAGACTCAATCTCGTCATACAAGGCTCAGTTCTTGCACATCTTCATGTCACTTCCTACACTTTGAAATACACAATCAAGCTCCTACTCTACCATAGTTCAATCTACTACAAGATTTAAATATTTTTCTCACTTATTTCATCTTATGCTTCGTGATTTTAGGGTCCTTCAAACACTGGATAAAATTCACACTTTAACAAAATACACCTCTCATACACCTTAATCTCTCTATATTGATTCCATCACATTTAAAGACCACCTGTGACTTTCATATATTCTATGCTTTCAACCTATATTTTCAAGGCTCTTCCAAGATTCAAAAAATGTCGTTTGCAAAAACAATTAAGCTTTTATAGGTTTTAGATTCTTTCCATCCTATTTTCATCACTTGTCATTCATCTATATTTTTTGTATATTCAACATATTTTTTCCCATTTTCTTCACTCACAGTCATTTCTTACTTCTTTAGAACTCATTGGTTTCCATCAACAAATAATTCCTCATAGGTTTCTAAGATTCATTCCCACATATTTTTTCCCCTTCATAGGCTCAATCAATACCTCGTTAACATACAACTACACCAACTTATAAAAAAATTCCATACATATTCATTTTCATATATGTCAAGACTCTACACATATCTTCTACTTAGACATTCAAGATTATGAATAACTTTCTACCTTTATAATTTTTATTACATCTTCAATTATGTTTCCATTCTTTTTAGTTTGATTTGAGAATCTCAAGAGATAACCCATAGCTTCCAATAATGAATAAAAATTGCCTTTACTATATTTTTTTATATTTCCTTCATTTCCATTTCTTTCATAATTTCTTATGTGCCTATAAAATACAAGATTTATAATGAATACCTATTCAAGCAGTTAAAGGCTCTAAAATCTCATTCATGGTTTAGCAGATGTCATACTTTTCATTTTCTCTATCTTTTTCTTCTAATATGGTGAGTGAAATCTTGTCTTCGACATTGTCGAGAATTTCTTCAAGGATTTACATATTTTTAGTATGTTACTAACGCCTTGAGTATCCTTCACATCCATTAAATCTTCACCATTTAATTTTTCACCTTCCATTTGAACTCATGAAGACTCGGTAAGCACAAGATTCATCTCTCTCGGTCTTGAGCATGAAAAAGGAGATAGCGTACATGTTCAATTTTGATCACACACTGTTCACTTCAATCACAAGTACTTAGAGAATAGAGAAAGTTCTATGCTACTTAATTTAATCTCTTCTTCATATTCCTTAAGCATCCACTTAATCATTGAATAAATAGAGCTCTTCATGGAACTAAGCTAATCCATAGTATACAGGAGCTTGTGCAAAATTTCACATCTCCATCATGGATATTTCAAGCTTGAGGACCTTCATAGAGCACGGGATTGCATATTGTGTAATAATTTTAGTTTCTTCACATTATAAAAGCATCCAAACTATCAAAAATCACCTCAAGTACATTATACCTTCATGAATACCCACTAGTATAGATAAAAATTCCTATGAACAAGAAGATATCCACTTGTATCTTTCTCAAACTAATATATCTACAATACCACCCTTCAAGGAGAGAGGATACTTCTATCCCACTTCCTAATATATAGGCTCAGGTCCCATTTAGACCAATAAGTACCAACCACTTGATCTTTAGGTGAGTTGCATAGGTATGGTTTGATGGACCAAACCATAGGTCATTGAATGAAAGCATGTAGCAGTTGGAATTTCACTTGTATTATAGTACAACCATGTGATTTCCTTATTGAAATATTTCATCAACATTTCAAATCATCTATTCACATGATACAAGAGAATATAACTTAAAACTTTGAGAGTATAATGTCAATCCTTTGAGACTTTCCCAAACTAACTTGCCCAGTCCTTAAAAACACCTAGTTTACATGAGATACAATAAACTTGGCATCAAGATAAATTCCTTTGATAAGATTCAATGTTGATGCACCTAATAATAATTATTTCCATCATCAATTGATCCAACTTGGCATGAGAATAGGGAACTTCAATCCTAAGACTAGTGTTTTCCTTAAAGAACACATTATAGTCAGAATTTTGTACATTTATTGCAATATTTACTATCATTTATGTGCTACCAATGGAAGCTATGCTTTGAGAGGAGTGTACACACTAACTCCATCAAGAAGAATGTATATTTTGAAGAGGGAAGAATGCAAACACCATCCATAAATCAATTCACTTAAACACAAGATTATATATAGAAATTTGAAATTCATTGGGTTGCTAAGACCATTAGGAGATCCAACTAACTATTTTGAACTTATAGTATAGATTAGCATTATCTATTAACTCAAGAAACATCCCTATGCTCTGAAAACTTTTCAAACATCTTGCAATTCTTAATAAATATGACTATGTAGACACAAAATTTACAGAGCAGGGTACATTTTGTATGCAAGTACCTTTACACGTGACTAGCACAACCATCACCAAAATGGATTAGAGAGATAATTTAACACTTGTGAGGGGTTTCAAGACATAAAAAAGTGATTTGGATTCAAAACAACCCATTCGGTGCCTACCACTTTAAGAAAGAGTCTTGAGAGAGAAAGACATTCTTAGAAAAATGTAAAAAAATAATCATTAAGTAGATTGATTAGTTCTCCATACACAAGGCATTGTTAAAATTCATTCAGATGCAGGTGAAAAAACTTTGTAACATCATTGGAATCCCTAGTGATATCTGGAAGGATGGAAATGCTAAGAAGAAATATTTGGCTTTGAGCAACCAAGACCTTACAAAACAAACAACTATCAATATCTTCAGGGCTATGGAGGATGCTCAAAAATTATTCAACAAATTCTTTAAGTAGATGTCTCCTAGCCCCTTTTTTTGGCTTCATATTGTCTCATAGTTTTTTTCTACGGTGATACAACTATTGTATTGTTGTTTTCGGGTTGTTTTTGACTATGTTTTTGTTCCTTGTTGGTTGTTTTTCCTTTCCTTGTTCTTTAATGTATTATCTCAATTTCTTAGGCTTTGTGCTGGGGTGTGGTCCCCACTTATCAAAAAACCACTGATATTTCATTTTATTTCTGGATTTTGAGCCCCTTTTTTACCTCGAGGTATGGTACCCTTTAAAACCATTTATCAATAATAAAAATATTGTAAGAAAAATGATTGTAACTATCTAGTTTCTTGTCCAAATTCCCTCTAAATTTTTACAAAATTTTAGGCATAGAGTTCTCTTCAAGAATTCCTTATATGCTTTATCATAAAAAGGATCTACATTTTTTTTTTGGATTCTAAGAATCCAAGGTGCTCAAATTGCATTCCTTAATGAACTAGTTTTAGAAAAACTTGAATAACATCAAAACCTCATTTCAAAATTTGATGAAATTTGACATGAAGCACTAAAATACACACTCCAAATGTTTTTATCCATAAATTTTTCCTATATATCTCAAACCTATCTCATTTATCTAAACATTCATTGTTAGTCCTCAAGGGAATTTTTGGTAAACATTTGAATTTTTCCTCTAGGTGCTTAAGTAAGCCTTGAGAATGCTCATACATGCCTTAGGAAATGATCATAGGCTCCTCTCATGCTTACTTGGTATTTTAATTGAAGGAGAAACAAAAATTTACACATTAAAATTATTTATATGGTATTTCATATCCGAGCGAGGGTTTTGTATGCGTGGTTTATGAGTTTTCTTGCTACTGAGAATGTTGGTACTCGGGTGTATGGCCGGTTGTTGAAACGAATCACGATCAGCTAGAAAATAGAAATAAAACTTACACTAAATTTGGGACTTGGTCGGGCATTCTAAAAGTTCCACTTGAAAAATAGGCGGGTCCTCAATCCCTTGCATTTTCGTAGAATCATTATTTATTCGCAAGAAATAAGGACAAAGAGGGAGTGACCCACATCCATGTGCCTAATGGATGCTAATATCGGACAATGGGCAAAGTGAATATTTCCCTTGTTGGCAATTTCTTAGGGTCTAGACCTAATATTGATGTGATAAAGAAATGGGCTATGCATAGATGGCAACCTAAGGGTGATTTGGTTATTACAACCATGTCTAAAGGATTTTAATCAATAGACAAATTTGGAATCAATATTATTGGGAGGACCCTGGTGCATGGGAAATATGGGACTCTTTTTAAAAAGATGGTATCCAAGGTTCAATCCTAATACTAAAAATATTCACACCATACCCATATGGTGTAGAATCCCTAGACTTCCTTTACAATTCTGGGATGATGAGATCTTGCTAAACATTGCCAAATCTATTGGATCTCTAATAGGATTAGATGGGCCTACTAGAAACATATCTAGGCTTGCATTTTCTAGATTTTGCATCTCCTCAGAAATGGAATAGAAACTTCCTGATCATATCATTCTTTAGTCAAATTTTGGTCAATGGAATCAACTGATTGAATATGAAACTTTCCATTTGAGATGTGAGAAATGTCATAAGTTAGGACATTTCACTAGAAATGCCCACTTCTAATGGATCTAAAAACCATAATAAGGAATATCTAAAAGTAGATCTGGTATTGGATCCCCTAACAAGGAAGGAAAAAATCCTTAAAAAATAGGGAATCGAGATATTAGAGAAAGGAGCTTCTCGTGATGAAAAAATTGAAGGAAAAGCTCCAGGGGTTGAGATCTCTTAAACTAAGGAACTAAAAATTTAGGAGATGGGAAAAACAATCTCAAAACCGTCAGATATAAATTAAAAAAGAGAAAAAAGGGTTTCAAAACCCCTATTAGGTGACCACCTATTTGCAGGAAACTTTGGATACCTAAGACCCCATTGATAAAAAAGGGTGAGGATGATGCAATAGTTTAAGAAAAACTTGAATAATCAGTCCTAGATAAGCTTGTGAAACTTATTATGATGGTGGATGAGAATAACTCTAGGGTTATGGTTAATATTTTGGCATAATATCAGGGGATAACAGTGGAAGAAAAAGAAGAACTAAAAAATTCTAGCCAAGAAAATGCTAAACCTTGTGAACATTCACAAAGCAACATGTTATCACAGACAGAGAGAGATGGAGATGCCTTCAGTTGAAACCTACCAAAATGAATCATTGGAAACTATCATGGAAAACCTCTCTAAAGAAAATGAGGATGATTCAATAGGTGACTTCACTGAGGAAAATATTGAAGATCAAGATGATTTACTTTCTCATGTTTATGAATAACTCTCTATCGATGACAAATCAACAACTTCACAGCTAGACAATGGTAATACAGATGTTGAGCTAGATTGGTATGCAAAAGAGGAGGATCTTACCCTAACTCCAATAAAGGTACTCTTTGACTATGATAATGATTTGAATAATGGTTTCATTGAAGTCAAATCTAAGAAAAGAAGAATAAAAGGGTTTGAGGGCATCCCTGATGTTCTATACAATGATAAGAAAAATAAGATTGGAAACTAGGAGGCTTCCACCTCAAGAGTCACTAGATCTTCTTCTAAGAGGAGAGCAGATATTGGTGTAAACTACAAGAAAGGTAGACCCTCTAAATATGCTTTGAGAAAGAAAGAGACTGAAAAATATATTGTAGATGGGACTCAAAGACAATTGAGCCATCGGAAACTCCTTCTCCCATATTTTATAGATGAAGATAATCTCCTGGAATGTTAGAGGACTGAATGGGGGTCCTAAACAAAGGATGCTTAAGGAACTTAGGAGAACTGGTAGACCTAGTATTCTTGTTTTATAGGAAACTAAAATGAAAGTTGATACTCTTGTTGGCTGTAAAAATAATTTTTGGGATAAATCAGATTTTGTTGGTTTTGACTCTCAAGGAGCATCTGGAGGTGTAGCTATCTTATGGGATAAAAACATTCTTCTGGTAATGTAATCTCTGCTTCTCATAATCATTTAGCTATCAAATTTACTACTATGGATAATGATTTAGTTTGGATCCTTTCCAATATATATGCACCTAATTCTATTTCTGAAGAAGGAAACTTTGGGAGGAGTTAAAGGATTTCAAAAGCAGATATATTGATGTTAATTGGCTGGTTATGGGGATTTCAATACCCCCTTAACCCCGGTGAAAAGCAAGGTGGAAAATCTGATTTTTCTGTTGGAATGGAAGAGTTTGCTGAATTTATCTCTTGTTTAAATCTTATGGATATTGAGCTTCATGGAAACCCATTCACTTGGTCCAATAGGAGAGTCAGAGAAGATTTGATTCAGGTAAGATTAGACAGAGCTCTCATCTCTGCTAATTGGTTTTTAAATTAGGATTTTCATCTGGCTACCCTTCCCAGGATTGGATCCGATCATAATCCTATAGTACTAAGTTTATTCAATTGGTCCAAACCCACACATAGTTCTTTTAAATTTGAAAAAATGTGGTTGGATCATGAGGACATTAATGATAGGATAAAATAATGGTGGCATTGGGATGGAGAAGGAATAACTCAATTCAGATTGGTCAAAAAATTAAAAATGTAAAGAAGCAAGTGAGAATCTGGAACAAAGAAGTCTTTGGGAATATTTTTGAAAAAATAAAGATTTGAAACAACAGTTGGAGGATATTGAACAGAGGTTTCTTTGAAAGGAATGGATGCTAAATACCATCATTTAGAAAATGAACTACTTTTTGAATTACATAACATCTGCAATCAAGAGGAAACCTTCTAGAGAATGAAATCCTGAGCTATTTGGCTAAAAGAAGGAGATAGAAACACAAAATTATTTCACATGACCACACTAAAGCATAGGGCCTATAATATAATTAATGAAGTATTTAATGGTAGCAACATTACTAAGGATCAGAATGCTATAAAAACATAAGCTCTTAGATTCTATGAAAAACTACTCACTGAGGATAATGGGTGTAATGAAGAAGCAACCTCTTATCTTTTAGATGTCATCCCTAGAAACATAATTTCTAATGAGAGATTTAGAGGTCTCACCAAATTAGTGATAATTAAGGAGCTAAAAATGTTGTTTTCACTTTAGAAGGAGATAAGGCACCTGGACCTGATGGATTTTCTGCTAATTTCTTCCAAAAATTTTGGGATATTTTCTTGGAAGACTTGCTTAAGGTTGTTAATGAATTCTATAGAATGGGGATCTACTCAAGGAGTTGAATAATATTCATATTGTTCTAGCCCCAAAGAATATGGATGCTAAATATTTCAAGGATTTTGACCTATCAACCTAGTAAATGTTATTTATAGAATTTTTACTAAAATTCTTGCCACTAGGATCAACCATTGCTTTCTAATTTGATTTCAAAACAACAAAGTGGTTTCATTAAAGGAAGAATCATACAAGATGGGGTAATCATGGTTCATGAAACCATTCATTCCATGGATAAAAGTAAGAAAGTAGGGATGACTATCAAACTTGATATGAATAAGGCCTTTGACAGAGTTTCTGGTAGTTTTTGGACAAGGTTCTTTCCAAATTTGGTTTTCCCAATAAATTCAAAAAGATCATACAAGCTTGTATATCTATGACCAAATTTTTTGTTGTGGTCAATGGAATTCCAATGGGTTTTTTGCAAGTAGTAGGGGCATAAGACAAGGAGATCATATATCTCCTCTGCTCTTTATAATTATGGCTGATAGTCTTAGTAGATCTATTACTAAGGCCATCAATGCAGGTTTATTAAAAGGATTCAGACCTACCTCTGCCAATCAAACAACCTCTCATCAGCAATTTGTTGATGACACCATCTTGTTGCTGATGGCATCCATTCTAGAAGCTAAATCTATCAAAACCATTCTTAGATTCTATGAGGTAGCTTTTGGACAACAAGTTAATTTTGACAAGAGCTCGGTGTACTTTTTCAATACCCCTTTGGAAAGGCATAAGAGAATTGCACTTATTCTAGGATGAAAAATTATCTCTTTTCCTACCACATATCTTGGTCTACCCTTGGGACGAATAAAGTATTTATAAATATTTGGAATGCATTATTGGAAAGATTTCAAAAGAAATTGGCTAGTTGGAAAGGTGTTGTTCTATCTAGTGCTAGAAAATGCTTACTAATCAAAAGCACACTTCAGAACTTACCCATTTATATAATGTCCATGTTTATCATACCTTCAATTATCATGGAAAGTATTGAAAAATACAAAAGCATTTTCTTTGGCATGGTACTAAAGAAATATTCAGATATCACCTAGTTGCATGGGATCAAGTTTGCATGCCTAAGAAGTTTGGAGGTTTGGGAATCAAAGATATAAGAAAGATGAATGTTGCTCTGATTGCTAAAATGGGTTGGAGATTGTTAAAGGAAGAGTAGCCTTGGACTGAGCTAATCAGAGTCAAGTACTTGGCTCAAAATCATGTAAACACCTTTCTCTTTGAAGAACAACTACCTAATGGGTCTGTTTTTTGGAACAATTTGCTTCAAATCAGAAATATTATCAAGAGAGGAAGTAGATGGAAATTGGGAGATGGCAATGACATTTGGTTTATAGCAGGATAATTGGACTTCTTTCAGCTTAAAGGACAGGTTTGAAACCATAAAGGACAGCTTGATTGATAAATATGGCAACAAAGTAAAAGACTATATGGACTTGGAAGGAAACAAGAGAACTTGGAAAAAGCTTAAGGTGGATAGAATAGATTTGGAACTAGCAGTTTCCTCTCTTCAAGAACAACTTGCTCTTATTCCTATAAATCAAAATGATTCCAAGGATGAACTCTTTTGGGTTAATTCATTTGATGGTGACTACATTGTTAAATATGGATACAACACCTTCTTTGAGAATATACAATGTGAATTTAACTGGAACCAAATTTGGATGCCTAAATTAACTCCTAAGGTAAATATTTTTCTTTGGCTTGTGCTAAAAGGGAAGATTTTAACCAATGATAATCTTATAAAAAGGGGTTTCATTATGCCAAATATGTGTTGTATGTGCATGAAAGAAGTGAGGATGTAAAACACTTGTTACATTGTGAATATGTTGCAAAGGTATGGGGTCTAATTCTTACAAACTTTAAACTGGAATGGATTTTTCCTAATAACATTGTGCAGGCTTGGAATCAATGGGATCCTCCCTATAAACACTGCATGGTTAGAAGACTATGGAAATTGGTATTTCCTCATACCATATGGAGACTTTGGAAAGCCAGGAATGGAATCATATTCAGAAATCACAGACAATTATGTAAAAAAGTATTGAAGGAAATTTGTATAGGGGTTAAAGACAATTTAGAAAGATTTAAGCCTCCAAAAAACAAGAGTTATCCTCATGATGAAGAATATATTCTATCTACATGGAAATTAGACATTGGAATTCTTCAAACAATAGGTCATATTAATGTAGACAGGTCCTTGATACATTGGATACCACCTCATAACCTATGGTACAAGCTCAATTTTGATGGAGCTTCAAAGGGAAACCTGGAGCTATAGGTGGAGGAATAATTAGAGATCACAGAGGTTGTTTAGTTGTTGCTTATGCAGGCAATATGGGTCATCAATCAAATCACTATGTTGAAGCTTTATCAACATTATGGGGTATTAGAATAGCCAAAGAGTGCAATATCTCTAACCTCATTATAGAGGGGATTCTATGAATATTGTAAATCATTTAAATCAAATTCATCCCCTAGTTGGAAAATCAAGGATTTCATTATTGAATCCATAAATATTTGTAAATATTTCACCAATTGCCAAATTGTTCACTCATATAGGGAAGGAAATAAAGTTGTGGATACCCTAGAAAATATTGGGGTTATTAACAAAAAAAGACATATGGTATACTCATGAGTCACTACCTAGCCATGTACAAAATGCAATCATAAATGATAACAATGGTAGTACACTTAAAGTCCACAATCACTATGAAGATGTCCTTCACACATGTGAAGGCTAAGATTATGGCATCTCACCCCTGCAAGCTTATCATGAAAGCTAAACTCTCACACGCTTTCTGGGTAAAAATAAAAGTTGTTAAAAATTGGCTCTTGGGTAGTTACAAAAGAATTCTTAAGGGTAAAGAAGGATCTAATAATGACAGAGACAGAGGAAATATGGGTGGAGCATCATGCCGATCAAACCAGTTTATGACCTTGCTTGGAAGGAAAATGTGGTTCTTTGGAACTATCTCCAGATGGGGGAATTTCTAATCTCATTGAAATAATCCAAGGCCACGATCAGCATATTTCACTTCAGTTTTTGGAGGCTATAAAAACATATTTTTGACATATGGGGACAAGCTCATTCATGTGACCAAAGAGCTCATTGTTGAAATCACAGGCCTTAGCTTGGAAGGTAATAGGGTTTTCAACAAAAGAATAGACAAGGCATCTAAAACTAAAAAAATTCTGGAAGAGGGAAAAAATTTGGAGTTTGTAACTATTGGCATCAAGGTCACCTCTATCCTAAATCCATTTGATGAGATTACCAAAATGTTGGTTAGGTACATGACTCTTGAAGGCAGGTATATTATAGTCCCTCTCAAGCATTTAGTTTTTCTAAATCATTTCAGGAGGAATATCAAAGTGTGTTTCCCTCATTTCATCTTGAATTCACTAGAACATTCAATCCTTGAGGTTCAAAAGCACACTCGTGCAACTCCCCTTCACCAAGGGATTATCCTCCTCCTACACCATTATTGTCTTGCACAAAATCCTACCATTCCTCTGACCCCTACCCCTCCCAATCCCAATCCCACTCCTATCCCAATCATACCTCCCCCACCACTTTGGGTTAGAGGAAGATAAGATCCAAAAATCCCTCCTTCCCTCTCAACCATCCTTTTCCGCCCAAAAAAAAATTCATAGCATTCAAACCAAAGATGTTGAACTTTCCCAAATCCTGCTACGCATGGGACAACCAAGTAAAAGTAGTGAAGTGATGGAGAAAAATGGAGACTCGCGAGAAGTGGTTATAGGAAATTTAAAATGAATTATATGCCCTGAAGAAATACCTAAATCAGTTGGAAAAAGAGAAGGAAAGAGAAAAATGGAGGAAGATCTTGGGCTTGCTGAAAGCCAAATTCAAGAGATATACAAGAAACTAAACTCTCTTGATAATATGGTTGTGCATATGAAGGGCAGATAGGAATCTATCATCAAAGCTCTTAAGGAAGTTTACAACTTCTTGGAATAGCAAGTGAAGAATGTTTGTATGCTCGAAACATCTCAGAGAACATATGGGGGAAGGGCCAACACAAGCTCAAGTATTGATTAGATTGACAAGAACGGACCACCCAGGTTACTATCATCACACTTTTTAGTGCACTACAAGAATTGAAGAGAACTGTTGATAGAGCATCCAAGTGATGTTTCTGTCAAATATGTTGATGACTGGTAGCTTAGTTTTTGAAAGAGGGTTTAAAATCCACAAGTGAGGATCACTGAGGATGATGTGCACATCAATGGATGTGCAAATGACAACGTGAAGAGATCTCGGGAGGAGCGAGCATCAACCGAATGTGCATACAAATATTTGAAACATAGGCGTAACTGGTTAAGCTATAAAACTCTCCTCTATCTCATAAATCAAATGGGGTGTACATATAAGAGGTCTTTGAGTAACCCCCAGTGTTGTAATCATGACAACTCGAGTAGAGAGGGGGAGTTACATTCCTGAGAATAGAAGTGTAACTCCCAATGATGGATCGACACACCGATGTCTTGGACGCACCGATACATTGACGTGTAAGAGAATCTCATAATGACCCCTAAATGACACATGGACCTACAATATCACCTAAGTGAGATGACTCACCTAATGATATGGAAAATAATACACACCAACACCCCCTTCATCGTAACTTAGGATGAGGTGGTAAGTCAGAAATGAGAAATGGGTCTGCAAAAGCCTGATGAGGTACCCATGCACAAGAAAAAGGTCCCAAGCAGTGAAGGAAAACCCAGTGGGAAAAACATCCACCATAAGAGAACAAAACACTCTCTAATCTAAGAAAGATGCCAAATATGGGTCCCAGCTCTAGACAAGCCTAAAAAGGTACCCATGTACAAAGAGGCAATCTCTCAGAAAGAAGAAGAAGAGAGAAGAAGAGGGAGACAAGAGGAATGCAGAAGATGCCATGGACGGATCTGAACTCTGTAGCTCTAGGAGGTCTCCCAAAAGAATGTCGATGACGAGATCCTCTACCTCTAGACTGAAGAAGAGCCACCCACACTAAACATGTGCCTGCCCTTAGGAAGGACAGAAATGACATGCTGAAAGTCTACCCACTCCATGAAGGAAACCAAAGGTAGTAGCATGAAGAACTCTAAGTCTGGTCCATGAAAGTGTGACATAGGTCTAGAAAGTGAGTGCGAAGGAATTGAAGGTAATTTCACGAGTGTAAACTGTTAGAGTATGAGGGTGAACACTTGTAGAGAGGATGTCCAAGTGATGTGAAGGCAACAAAACATCCTCCACAATAGAAAATGGATCCACAAGCAAGGGTGGATCAATGAAGGTCTCCGGAAAAGTGGAAGTGGTAAGAGTCCCAGAAGGGGCACTCCCAACAACAGAGATGATGAACTCCTCTAAAACACCTATAGATGGATGAGGAACCTATAGTGCATCACAAGTAGACTCTGTAAAAAGATGACTAAGGTTAGGCAGATACTCGTCCTAATGAGGGGGCTCAACAAACAAAAGAGTGATGTCAAATAGGTATGAGTCATCCAATGAAGGTAGAGGAGTGAAAGGGACCTCACACACTGAAGGTAGAAAAGAGGCCAGTGTAATGACAGTGTGAGACTGAGTATGATACTACTCAATATTTGATGAGATGAGAGGGGTGACAACACTGTCTGGAATAGTGAGAGAAAGAGGAGAGAAGTCCTCTGTAATGCTCTCTGCATTAGAACTAGGTGCACAATCCTCATCGTCAGAAGTAGAAACAAATTATTCTATTTTAGTGGAACTAGCATCACACAAAGAAATGGAGGAGACAACTGAATCAACCCCAACAACAATGGTTGCGGTAGTATGTGAAGGGTCTCCATAGAGGGACTAAAGAATGCTCTAGACACGGTGAGGTGGATCTGAGTCCGCCACATGAAACCAAAATGAATGAGAGAAATGCATCATCATGTGACCAAATATGTGGTCGCAAGTGTCGAGAAATTCATCTAGATGATGATCATCAACGAGTGAACCTGGCCCAAGCAAGAAGGGTAAAAGACCCTTGTGAGTGAAGTAACATTCCATGGAAGCATGCCAAGTTGAATAGTTCCTCTCTCGGTGAGAAGTGGCAGAGCTGTAAGGAAATCCTATGATGCTCAATTCTAGAAAGAGCACTCTCCATGATGAAAAATTCAAGACGTCAAGACTCGGCCGATAGTGCGTCCGCATGTGAAAACCCAAGAGTACTAGTCAACCCCCCCAGAATGCGGCACTTTATAAAGTAGTGAATTTACAAAATTGATAATGCCATCATGTAAAGTGTGAGAAATCATGCAACTTTGACCAAGGAAGTGCTCAAAAATGAGCTACGAGTCAAAAGTTATGGCATTATTATGATTCCCACAATTGATGGAAAATGCCAATAAATGCTACAAACGGATTAAAAAAGTGCTCGAAATGAGTGCAAAGGGTATCGTGTGACTGCTCGTTGGAAATGGCATCAAATTTTAGGCATGGGTTTTTTTTTCTTGTGAGGGGGATTAGCCTCCTACCAACCCTGGACCTCGCCCTCCATCTTCGACACTCGTAGGAAGGTAAGAATACAAGCAAAAACAACCTTGAAATTTATTACAATGCCAATAGAATGTTTTTTTAACCTAAAAACATTAAAAAGGTGATTGTTTTAACCTTAAACAATTCTAAAAGGGAGTGGATGGGCCCACGATGATCTAGTTCACATGATTGACTCGAGTGGTGGATTGGCAAGCGACTTGAGAATGGAGGCCCACGTGGAGAGTGGGCAGGTCTGCAAAGCTAGCAGAGCCACATGCCAAGGGTGAAGGTTGTAGTAGGAGCTTAAGACGTCTGTCAGAGTGTGCCAGGAAGAAGTAGGTCTAAAGGTTGAAACCACCAAAATAGAGCCACCAGCCACGTGTGAGGAATGGCACAGCGCAATCAATCAACGCAACCGGAGAGGAAAGCTTGATTCGGCGGACTGAAACACTACTACCTGTGTCTTGGGTGGTGGAATCGGTGCAAACACTAGCGAGTAGAGCATAGAGCATGCAACATAAGAAGAGACAAGCCCATGAATGCATGAGCCCAAAAAGATGAAACATCAAACTAAGTTTGAGCAGCGATTTCACCAAGGTAGGAGGCTCGGCAGGGAATGATCACGTGGGAAATCTCAAACCCAAACACACAGTGGCCACGCAATCAGTGGTTTGAAAAATAAATAGCTCACCAACAATAAAATGAAAACCAAAGAAACCACCAAGCAGGTAATCCCAAATTTCAAGGAGTGGAGGTGGAAACACAAGTCTAGCAGATCAAGGCATGAGCCAATATGTAAAAATGTGCATGCAAAGGTAACCAGTAACCACAACAAGGAGCAAAAGGATTGGATTAGTCCAACATGAAGGAGGGCAGCACAAATGGAGTGCCCAATGTTGGGGAGAGCAACGAAGCCAATGCAATGTAGAACCTAACCATGAGTCAGTTGCAAAACGGTGGAGCCAAACACTCCAAACCATCCCGAAGTTTTGAAGAGCAAATGCACAGAGTTATACGAAAACCACCACACCCAACACACAAAACCAAGTACATGTACCCTCAAAAAATGCAAGTAGAGCATGCAAATACGAGCATATGCAAGCAAGGAATTGACGAGCCTGAGAAGACACCAAACTCCAAAAACACCAGAAACTCGAACATGACCAAACAAACCGTGATCAAACCCGTGTAGGAGGTATGACGCCCAAATCAATGCAAGAAGAGCACGATCATAATATCCATTATGACACATGCAACAAGAACTGTATATCACACTAGAAGCTAGAAAACACACGAGCAACACCAAAGAGTGTACATGGATCCATAAGATCTACTCTGATACCATGAAAGAGGGTTTAAAACCCACAAGCGAGGATCATGAGGGATGACGTGCACATCAAGACGTGTGAACGGTAGTGTGAAGAGATCTCGGGAGGAGCAAGCATCAACCGAATGTGCATGCAAAGATTTGAAACACGGATAGAACCTAGTTAAGCCATAAAACTCTCCTCTATCTCATAGATCAAATGGGGTGTACATATAGGAGGTGTTGAGTAACCCCTAGTGCTGCAATCATGACAATTCGCAAGTAGAGAGGGGGAGTTACATTCCCAGAATAGAACTGTAACTCCCAATGACGCATATGACATACTGACACACTAATGCACAAACACGTAAGAGAATCTCATAATGACCCCTAAATGACATGTGGACCTACAATCTCACCTAAGAGAGATGACTCACCTAATTATGTGGAAAATAATACACACCAACAGTTTTTGATATTTTTTTGTTTTGATGTTGTTAACCTATGGTTTTTTTGGTATTTTGGTAATTGGCTTTGTAGTTTTATTACTACAGTTGTGCTTTCATGTAAATCATCTGATTTTGATCACTCTCTTATCTCGTATCTTTGTAATATATCGTCTCTTAAGCCTTTTTGTACTAGGGTATAGTCCCTTGCAAAAACTATTTGCCAATAATAAAAAAATATAGGAACCATTAAAATAATATACACAAGTTGTTCTAATAAATCATAACTTAGAATCTATTTACGTGGGTTTTTATAACAACCTCACTCATATATAAATATTGGAATTTATACACTATTTAATTCCTAACATTCCCCCTAGTGCGAACATGGGAAGAAAACACATCTCAAGAATTGGAAATAGAATCATATGCCTCCGCATACTTTTAGGTCTACATATTGTTGGCTTAGATCTTGTTCTCTAGATCTTACTTGCACATGACCAATCTGTTTCACCACAATGAATCCCATATCAGATGATCACACTTCTAGTGATTCACCTACATATTTGAACTCAACAGTTCCCCCTTTAACTTCTAGTGAACACTCTTTCACCAGCCAATTGATGTTAGAAGTATGATAGTCAAAGAATCTCAGCAGTCAAAGGATAACTCCAGTTCAACTACCCTCTTATACAACTTCTCTCAACATCTGTAATTCACATTCTCCTCATTTTAATATTTATCAGGGAATGAAAACCATGTTTTATTTCTGCACACACCAGTCAAAGCAAAAAATTAAAATAATATAAAAAGGTGTCACCAGTGTTTTATGTGACCTCGTTGTTGGTGACCGACAAGAAGTGTTGACCAAGTTTAATTCGGATGTCGGATTCCACCGAAAATGCGTTCGGCTAAAAGTGAGGCAATTTTTTTTTCACAATTTTTACAATGACACTTATAATAATAACTCAACAATTAGAATTGATGACACACTAACATAAATTGACTAATTCAATTTTTGACATTAGAACAAGATGATAATGACTTAAATTTTACAAGCGGACACTTGACTTTGACTTAAAATTTTGATTTTGAAAAATGACAAAATAGATCTAAATGACTCTAATACTTATCTTATAAAAATTGAAACTTAAGAACTTGTGTATTGACTTCAACATAATGCAATCCTAAAAGACGCGTATTCTAAAATGAAAACAAACCAATAACATAAGTTATATAATGACATCATATTAACAAATTTCTACTTGCGTAATAAGTTGTAATGTTTATACTCAATAAAAGTCAAAAATGAATTTGATAATGAAGACTTGACTCAATCTTAAGAATACCCACCAATAATCACCACATTCATTAATTTGAACTCTTCCCATCTCAATACAAATCAACCTTGTAGGTCGGTGGAGTGGTATGTCGGTTTGAAGTTGTCAAATTTTTGGTGATGCCAATACATGTATATGTAGACCACGCCCAATATTTGTCTTTGAAGAACCAATTTTACTGACTCCTCATTACTGCAAATGATTATTTCCTTTCACGTCAATCTTTAATAAGATAACAAAACCCACGGTTTTGATAGAGAGAGTTATGTTTCTAGAGTTGCAATGCATATAGATCTGGATGAAAAATTTCACCCTTAGTCTTTTTCAAATTACAAATCAATTTGAAATATATTTCTCAATGAACCATGGAAATTGTTAAAAAATTTAATACATCGAGATGATGATACGAGGATGGGAATGCATTCAATATAAATATTAATGTAAAACAGTCAAATAGTGAATAACATAACTCAGGGAAAAATCATAATGTATATTCCCTTCAATTCCCTCCTAGCAATGAATAAAATTTTGTTTCCATGCATTCCCTCTTTTTAACTCGCTTGATACTAGATGAAGGAGCAATAATATATTTAAACATAAAAAATACATTAAAACTCTATGTATGTTCTTTCATATGCATGGGTTATAATTTTTATAGGCCAATATTGCTCTATAATATAAGTGTAGACACCAAATTTGTGTCTTACGACACCCTGTGCCCCGCATCTCATTTCGCAACCTAACCTCATCACCTAAACCTTACACAATTATTTATTAATTACCTTATAATTAATAAATCCACATCGCCATACCTGCCACCTCATTTTGCCACCTCATCATGACCTAGTCTTAACCCTAAACTAACCTAATTAAGACCTATAACTTGGTCCAAATCCACACCCATGACTAATTACTCCTCACCCACACCTAAAACCAACCTCATAATGACTTGACCAAGCCCGCCACTAATCCCTCGGGAGAAAAGGAGGGAAAGCTGGCTATTTTACCAAAAATAGCCCGCTTTGACCTGACCGATACCGGTTCCTACTCGATCGCCGTCGGTTGCGTAACCGCCATCGGTTCCCTGTAAATGACCACTTCCAACCAAAAACAAAGGATCAGATTTTCATTTGATCGAGAAGAGGAGAAATCATTGGAAGGATCTGGATTTGCTTGGCCGAGCAGAGACAAGTGAAGAAACAAGAAGAGTTTGCAGAGAAGGACATCAAGCCCAAGACTGCAACTGAATAACCAGAGCCCAGTGACACTCATCCGAGCATCAGAAGAGGAGATAGCTCATCTTGGATTGTCAGATCATCCTACTTGAGCCCTGTCTTCGTCATCACAGTCCTGGAACCTGCATCTTCATCAGGAACGAGTAAGTAGTGTCTTGTATGTTTTTAAGCACCATTTCTTGAGCCTGTGGATTGATAGTAATTATAAGCTCATTCCTAGATCTACCACCTACCAGCACCCTGCACTTAACCTTCATCCATACATCCTTGTATTTCCCAGAAGACCATTTTATCACACTCTGAGTCTTCCCTGTCCTCTCATTATTCCCCTCAGCCATCCATCAGTCTTAATAACCCCACAATCACCCTGCAACCAACCTCTATCCAGAAGCACCTAGATTGCTGACCCTACCGGTGTCGTTTATCCCCTACCGGCAGCAGTTCTCTAACCGCGGTCGGTTATCTAGTGACCGGCATCGGTCACTGTGACTTATACCCCAAAACCTTCCTCTCGCCTATTTGTCACCTAACAACCTCAGATCCAGTCTGGTTTATCCCTGTAACTCAACCTGAATGTATCAACGACCAGTAACCGAACAAACAACGTGACGTTTTATTATTGATAGCTTAGCCTCTATTGTTTTGTAACGAGGTACCTAAATCATGATTTTGCAATAGCTTTCTTTGTTATCATTTGTGTTAATTCGTATTAAAAGGGGAACTGACCACCTTTGAAAGGAAGTTTTATATTTCCTGGGCCTAAGGAAGCTCCCTCATTTATTGTCTAATTAAAATCTAGTGGTCTTGTATTCTTACTTGCAGGTAGTCCTTCCAAGACAAAAAGGAGTTCTTCGCAGTCGATTTGATCTTTCTCTATGGTACACGCACACCATCTCAACATTCAACAGGTATTCCTCCTAGCCCTAACCCTTATCTGTTTCTCAAAGGAATGATAGGATAGAAGCAAGTCTATTCCACAGAGCCGAAACATTCCGTGCGAAACATTTTGGCACGCCCGGTGGGACCCATTTCGGGTTTCTGTTTCTCTTGCTTGCTTTCATTTGGGGAGCATACTTGCTGTTTGCTATTTTTGTTATATTCAGTAAAAGAATTTGTCTTGCTTTCCCAGTTTTGGCATTAGTGAAAGTCATCTTCTTTGCTTCATCGAATATCATTTTTGATTTGGGTTTAAAACACGTGCATTACATTCTTGCTTGTTGTTTTCAATTCTAGTGAACATAGACTAAGTAACAGGTCGTACACATGGGGGTGATTTCCACGGTAGTGACAGGAAATTAATCTTACTTTCACTGCACAACACATACCGAATCACTTCATAATTAACACAACAGCTCAAAACATCCCCCCTTTTCCACGGTATTCCTCCGCCCGATTGAGGTAACCTTATAAGCCAAAACAAACTTGACATTTCCCCTAAGTCTTTTGTTTAGGATTGACATCATTCTATGTCTAAAGGCATAAGCCCAAATTGATTAAAATTAACCCTAGGGTTAGTCTGTTAATTTGTTTGTGCATTCTTGCTTGTTTTCCGTTCTGTTTCTCTGTCATACACTATTTTCTGTGATCACTACAGAACAGTTTGGTAGGCATATTAATTACTATTAACACCAAATCAACAACTTCTTACTGCTTCTTACACCAGTTCTATTATACCGACATCGGTTAGCTTACCGACGCGGCTACAGCCTGACCGACATCGGTTATCTGGCCGATATCGGTTACTGTCTTTTACAGTTCCTGACAAACCAGCAACCTACCAATTTCAAACATCTTCTTGTCTGTTTCTGTTCCTGATAGAAAGAAACCCTACTGTGTACTCCTGTCCATGGTTGTTATCACTCGAAAGCAAGCCGCCGCCATGGTTTCACATGCTTGCTCTGTGCCTTTTGCCTGAATCACCCCCTTCACATTCTGTGGGGAATCCTACGGACACCAACGAGGTTCCTAAAATTCCTGTAGGAGATAAAGAATTTGCCAAATTTCTGGATGCTAATCCTAGCGCTGTACAATACTATTTGTCTCATGCCCCTGACCGTACACCCGACGGTCAACTCCTTGTTGGCATGCCTATCAGTATAGCTACTCATTTAGCTCCTTCTCCGCCTGATAACTCTGCTTTGCCTTCTGCATCCTTAGTCCCGTCTCCTAGCTCAGCAGCTTCAGGGGTTCATACGGCACATATTGGCTTTCCTTTGGTTAATCTTGGGCCCAACATGTCATTACCACCGACTGCTCCTACCTCGTCTCTCTTGCTGTTTGTTCATGACTTGCTCTCTGCCACCTATCCACACGAGCTTTCCTTCTCAAGCTCCGCCCACCTTTTCATTTCCACACACATATCCGGTAACCTCAACGTCTTATATAGGACATCCCTATTCGGTCGCCTCAACACATTCACCCTCCATACCTTATCAACATTTAACCCCACCATTGTCTAGCGGTGGCCCTTGGCCCAATTTTCCTCCATTTACCACAACCACACCATCATCTCATCCAACTACTGATTTAATTAAACAAATGATGGACAAAATGCAAAACCTGGAGGCTTCTGTTTCAGGAAGTCGTAGTGCCTTGACATACGAGCAAGTTTGTCGGGAGCCTATCCACCCTTCAGTCCCCCTTCATTCATATCCTCCTTAATGGGAATTACCAAAATTTACCCGTTTTAATAGTAAGGAGGACCCTCAACAACACTTGCGATCATTTAGACATGCCTGCTATCTGATTGCTCATGACGACGCTTTACTACTCCGCACCTTTCCCATGTCCTTATCAGGACCCGCCTTGGAGTGGTACAGTGCTTTAACCCAACACTCAATCTTCTCTTTTAACCAGCTAGCCCAATCTTTCTTGGATCATTTCTCCATTAACATTGCCAAGAAAGTATCTATCACCGACCTCTATGCCATCCAACAATTTGAAGATGAATCTATCGCAGATTTCGTTGGATGATGGCGGGCCTTATCAACCAACTTACGTATGCCTTGCCTCAGGCCAAACTTATTGAACTCTTTACGGCCTGTGCTAAGCACATCTCTCCTACCCTCCAAATTCAAACTTTCCGTACATTTGACGAGGCCTTTACTATGGCTCGAAAACTAGAGATTCGAGCCTTAGAGGAAGAGAAATTGTGGTTGCGCAACAAAAACCCCAATTTCGAACCCAATATTCCACCAACAAACCTAACACCACCAATCCTCACCCATCGACTGCTTTGAAATCAAAAGGAGCCGTGCACGCGGTGATGGTCAAATCCCAACCACCATCTAATACCCCGCCAAAAACCACCTATAAGTATAAAGCAGAGCCCATCAACTACACTCCCTTGGGAGAAACATATGGTGTGATATTGGAAAAATTACTTAAAGCAGGAGCCATTACCTTACCTCCTGTTAAACCTCACTCCGGGTTTGATTCCGCTCGCACCATACCTTCTTGGTACAAAGAAAATGACTTCTGTAACTTCCACCATGTGAAGGGACACAGTCATGAAAACTGCAAGATGTTGAAAAACATAGTGCAGGAAATGGTTGATGCGGGGGATATAGCCCTCGATAATCCTAACACCCCTGCTAACCGAAATCTGAAAATATTCAACAAACCATTCCCAAATCACTCTTCTAACAGTAACATAAACCAAGATATCTTAGCCGAGGAGAGTGTTCATGAGATCCATGCAGTCTTCGACTCCCAGCCAAAAACCTCTATCGAACAAATTTTGAATCAAGCCTCTTCACTAACGCAGGAACCCGAACCCCCTTCCTCACCATCAAGACAAACTGAAATCCTTGCCGTTCCTTTACCCATCAAGGAATTAACCACCCAGAGTTCCCTTCTCACAAATGAGCCTTCTTACACCACATCCTTGCAAGACTGTGAGCGGATGTTATCTAATTTATCTATTTCCCAAACGTCTCCTCCTACCATTCTTACTGTACAAGAGGAAGGTTCGCCACTTCTTTTGTCATTCTTAGACGAGAAACCTCTTGAACCCGGCATCACCACATTCTTTAAACATGACGAATTCTCTCAAACACGCCCTCCTACCTATTAGTTCTTCATCGCCTGTTGACCTCTTAACGCCCATTGATACAGTGCCTCATCTACCCCCTGTATCACACCCATAGTGGACCGGAATCACAACCCACCTTTCTTCCATACAAAAGTTCCTATTCACACGTGAGGACTGTCATTCCCCAGAAGATAGATGAGTCCTATGGGAACGTTTGAGTACGCCATATTCTACTCAAATGCAGATGACCGATCCAGATGCCTCTACCATATACCCGAAGTGTTTACAGAAGCTTAAAATGCCTATGTCCTCATCTTCACCCCCCTCATCTGTACCAAATACCTCATCCACTTCTATTAACCTAACCAAATCTTCCCCTATGCTTGGGACCTCACCAATACCTAGTCTAACACACCCACCTAAGTGGCTTGATTTATCTAAAAATAAAGCCATCCATCCCATTAGGAGATAGACTCAATCTCCTTAATCTATGCCGCTATCACAACTAAAACCTTAAATCGTCACACCTACCTTCCATATTGGGACCCCATCCCTCTACCTTGCATCAATATATCATACCTCCTACGTTTTCTTTAAAGCGACCTACGCCTTCGTACCCATACAAAAATCCAAGGGTATAGTAACACCGTCACCCCACATATCCTATCCACCTATAAACCCTAAACAAATTCCATCATCAAAAGATTTGTTTTCTGTCACTCCTATTTCTCCGTGGTTGTTTTCTAATACCACATCATCTATGGCCTCATCATCCAACCAGCTAAACATAGCTTCTGCGCCAAAGAAGCCACATTTAGTTAAAACCCATTATCAAAACTCCTTGGCTAAACCACCACCCATACAAACCAACCATACCACGTCATCACCAGAATCGACCCAGTCAATAGCCTCCTCTTCCTCTGACTTTGACCCACTCAAAGGGTCTTACGCCAAAATCCTTGCTATGTTGGTAGAGAATGCGACCATTTCCCTACCCCCACTTAGACCTTATGATCCATCTAAACCTCGACCTATAGGTTACGATGAGTCTAAAATATGCGCTTACCACCGCACACCAGGACATGACGTAGAGGGATGCAAAGCGTTGAAAGCCATACTTCGTCAGTCACCTCTCTCAGATAGAAAAGTCAAGAAAGACAACTTACGAAGAGAGAGACCTTTAGCTTCAATTCCCTCTCCTATACCACCTGTCCCCGCCTCACCAAGATCTATCATTATTACAGCCCCACCTCTCGAAGACCATGACCTATCCCTACTGTCTTCCTCCTCTCGTATTCACGAGATCAATATGATTCGTGTTGCTACTCGAGGGCAGAAAAACAATGGGAAAACGAAAGAAAACACACCTGTGGCATCTCTTTCTCCGTCCACCATCCCAATCGCACCACCACCTAAAGTGGTTATTCGTGGACCCGCCTACCCCGTCTCTAATGGAATTGCCCACCGAACCATGATCAAATAACTTCACCAATCGCCTGTAAAAATGACACTGTATGATCTCATTCAGACTTCTGAATCTCATCGACAAGCTCTCGTTGAAATCCTTGAGGATAGAGGTCTTACCTAATGAAACCTTACCATTACCTCTATTCTAACACCCAATCACATTGCTTTGCTCACCAAGCAATCTATCTCCCCAACCACTTCTCTATCTCTGCAAGCACTTCATCAGTTTCTCCGAAGATGAAATTATCGACTTTGGTGCTGAAGATCCTGACCCTGCTCTTTTCATCTCAGCTTATGTCCGGGACATTCGGGTACGTCATGTTATGATTGACGGGGGCGCTAGCCTAAACATCATCTCTTCAAAATCCTTCCAACAAATGAATATCCCTTCTAGCTGCATGTGTGCCAACCCCATCATGTTGCGGTCATTCAATGATGCTATTACTTCTACCTTAGGCACCGTGATCCTTAATATTCATGTAGGACCACGTACTTTACCTGAACTCTTCTATGTCCTTGAAGGAGAGTTCCAATACAATATGTTGTTAGGCCGCCCTTGGATCCGGGCTATGGGATGCGTTCCTTCCACCTTACATAGATGCATAAAATTTGAGTACGAGGGAAAGTCCTACACCGTAAAAGCTGATCCTCCCCCCTTCAAAACCTGTAATATGTTGTATCGCCCTAATGATGTGCTTGTACCAGTCAAGACACCCATTCATCCAACCCAACCATCCACTTCAACCGCACCTACACCTTCAACCAATGAAACCGCCGTCACAAATACCACTTCCTTTCCCGCAGATAACATCCCAACCTCCGACCCCTTAGTAGATGTTTTTCAACGCCTTACTCTGGGGGAATACCGCCTATATAATGTTAGCTCTTTCCATACCCCACAGGAGTATGGATAGTTACATGCGCATCCTACCTACGACCGTCGCGTGGGGGAGGTAATCTCTTACGGACCACCCCATTGCCGCACCAACCTAACATATGGGGGTGTTGACACATCCTCCGTTACCCCTGAACCTCCTCTTGGTGTGGTTCCCTTCTAATCTAATTTTCAATACTTGACAAATCGTCGTTTCACCCTCACCTTCTTGACTCGCTGTGCTTGGAAAGGCTTTGGTTTTGGTCTTTATGAACAAGGCCGACATACACTCATTCCCGTGACTACACGCAAACACAATGATCGTAGTGGTCTTGGTTTTCCTGAAACACTTACACCGGAGAAACCTCGTGTCAGTTGTATCCTGGAAGATGATGATGTCACCCCTACCAAACCATCATCACCCATTTTGCCATCATCACCCACAGAGTCGATAGACCCTGAATCTATCCCTCCTAACTTTTTTTTCATAAATGCTATCTTCCTAGGTCCTCTCACTTATCAACGAGATAATGAGGACCCATCTTCTCTTCCCCTTCTGTATCCAGACATGATCGAAGAGGATTCACCTTCGATTAATGTTGTTGAGTGCCAGGATGACGACTCCATCCTCACTTACCTTGGTGCGGATGACTCCTATATTCAACGTGCCTTACCATCTGAAACTCAAACCATGTTGAATGAGTCGACTATAGAAATCAACATCCACACAGAGGAGGATCCTCACGTTGTGAAGATCGGACAATCCCTTAACACATCAGAACAAGCCGCCTTTACTACCTTTCTCCGTACCCACAACCAAGCTTTCGCTTGGTCCTACGCTGACATGCCAGGAATTGATCCTGACATTGCTGTCCATAACATTACCCTAAAACCTGACTCCAAACCAGTCAAACAGAAACTGAGAAAAATGCATCCACGCATTGCCCTCTTGGTCAAAGAAGAGCTTCAACGACTCCTTTCTGTTTCCTTCATCTTGCCTATTGACTATCCTCAATGGATTTCTAACATCGTACCTATCACTAAAGTGATGGGGGACTCGGATATGCACAAATTTTCGAGACCTTAACCTCACTTGCCCCAAGGATGACTTCCCCCTCCTAAGTATTGATCAACTTGTTGATCTCACCATGAGCCATGAAATGCTTTCTCTCATGGATGGTTTTTCAGGATACAATCAAATTTTGGTAGCCCCGCCGATCAACATAAAATTACCTTCATAACTCCTTGGGAACCTTCTATTATCGTGTCATGCCATTTGGCCTTAAGAATCTTTGGTGTGACCTATCGGTGGCTATGACTTACATTTTCATGACATTAAGCACACTATCCTTGAGGATTATGTCGATGATCTTCTTGGCAAATCTAAACATCGCAGTGAACATCTCGATGTTTTAACCATTATTTTTGATTGCCTGTTACAATATTCGGTCCGGCTTCAACCAAAGAAATGTGTCTTTGGTGTTCTTTCAGGAAAACTTCTTGGCCTTATTGTCTCTTTGTGTGGCATTGAGGTCGATCCATCTAAAGTCAAAGCTATCCTAGAAATGCCCCCACCCAAAAACCTCAAACAATTGCGAAGTTTGCAGGGCAAACTTCAATCCATCCGGCGTTTCATCTCCCAACTCTCGGATCGATGTCAACCTTTCCATCACCTTCTTAAAAGGAAATTGCCTTTCAATGGAGCGAAGAGTGTCACCAAGCCTTTGAAGCTCTATAAGCCTATCTCTTGCAGACCACCCGTGCTTATCCCACCTCAGGACGATCACCCTTTCTACCTTTACCTTTTTGCCACTGACCATGCTATAGGAGCCATGCTCTCACATCGGGACTCGGCACGTCGAGAACAAGCCATTTATTATATAATTCGTACTCTCGTGGATTACGAGACTAGGTATACACATGTAGAAAAATTGTGTCTAACCCTATCATTCATAGCCACCAAACTCCGACACTACCTCCTGAATCACAAAACTTTTGTCATCACCAATGCGGACCCCATTCATTATATGTATGCCAAACCACATCTAAACCAACGCATCGCCCGATGGCTTATGCTCCTCGCTGACCTCGACCTTGAGTTTGTACAACAGAAGTCAATTAAAGGACAAACTATTGTGGACCAACTTGCGGAGGCCCCTTTACCTGGGGAACAATTTACCAATTTTAATTTCCCCGACGAACTCATCGCCACTCTTTCACTCAGGGAAGAGTCATATCCAATGACCCTCTTCTTCGATGGATCCAAATGCTAGCGTGGCGGAGGGGCCGGCGTTGTTCTCATTCCTCTTAACACTGAGCCTATGCCTCTTTCATTCTGGCTCGATTTCCCTTGCACTAATAATACAGCGGAATACGAGGCCCTTGTTTTGGGTCTCCAGGTTACATTACACTTAGGTTTCAAATCTATTAATATTTTTGGTGATTCTCAATTGGTAGTCAATTAAGTTATGGGCATCTACCAATGTAAAAATGAGGAACTTCAAAAGTACAAACATTACGTGGATTCACTTTTGACCTCATTTACTCCTTATTCTATCCGGACCATTCCCGATCCACTAAAAATTTGTGGATACTATGGCTTGCTTAGCCTCACAAATTCTGCCTCACCAACCGACTCGACATATTCATCTTGGTCCAACAACTCTTTGCCCCATCCTACTCAGCCCCGGTTGTTTGTATGATAAATAGTGTGTCTGCTAATTCGTAGGATACCTGGTACCACCAATTTCACGATTACCTTACAACCTCCGTTCTCCCACCTGACCTTACTAGTACTGGCAAACGTGCTTTTCTTAAACGTGTTTCTCGTTATGTCGTCATGGGGGGACTCCTTTATAAACATGGCTTTGATGGCATCATCCTTCGATGTCTAACCGGCGCAGAGGTCACCTATACCATCCAACAGTCCATGACGGTATTTGTGGCGAGACATTTTAGTGGCCTTCGCCTAGGTTATTATTGGCCTACTCTTAATAACGACTGCTACGAATATGTTAAGCATTGTGTTATGTGTCAACAACATGCCAACCTTCAACATACTCCTAGCCATCTGCTACAAGTCGCACGAGATCTTTGGCCTTTCTCACAATGGGGTTTAGACCTTATTGGTGAGATTCACCCACCCTCTTCGCAACGTCACCATTGGATAATCACGGCAACCGAATATTACACAAAATGGGTGGAGGCCATTCCACTCATTTCAACCAAAAAAGAAAAAATCGTCGAATTCGTTAACCATCACATTATCTGTCATTTTGGTATTCCTCATCGCCTAATAACAGATAATGGTAAATCTTTCAAAAATAAGTTGTTACAAGACCTTTGTGACAACTTTGGTATCAAACTTAGTTTCTCATCACCTTACTATCCACAGGCCAATGGTCAAGCTGAATCTTCTAATAAAACCCTAACCAAAATCCTCATGAAAGTTGTTAATGATTCTGGAAGAAATTGGCATGATCACATCCCCTTTGCCCTTTGGGCTTATCGTACTAGCATTCGTACCTCCACTAATGCCACACCTTTTTCTTTGGTATATGGTACCGAGGCTATCTTGCCTCTCGAAATACAAATACCTTCCCTCCGAATATCTCTTCAGGATATTCTCACCAACGACGATTTCCGCCAAGAGCGGTTAGCCCAATTGGAGCTTCTTGATGAGCGTCATCTTACAGCTCTTGATCACCTTCAAATCTACCAAAAACGCATCAAGTGTGCTTATGATAAGTGACTTCATGAGCGTACCTTTAAGGTTGGTGATCTTGTCCTCAAAGAGAATCAACATGTAACCAAACTAGAAAAGAGCAAACGTGGAAAATTTGCTCCTAATTGGATTGGGCCTTACATTATCACTCACACTTATGGATCAGGCACTTATCGTTTAGCTTCGCTTAATGGTAAACCTGAGCCTGAGCCCCTTAATGCCTTGCATCTTCGACCATTCTACTATTGAAATTAGTGTTATATCACTTCTTATCTACCTTACGCTTGTCCCTTGAGCTCATTTACCACCGCATACACTTTGTTTCTTACATCTCAAAATCAAATCAGGCTCACATAGTTTGATTATCACCTCCCCTTAAAAGATGCCTTCCCCTTTTTAGTCTAGTCCATGACTTCAAAGTATCAAAATGACACATTCTTAATTATAGGCTTATGAGATTTTCTTGAGTCAAACTTCCTACAAAACTAGATCCTTTATGCCCAACGGACATCTAGACCTCTAAATTATACAATAGACTGCTCCCTTGAAGGACAGCTATATGTCAAACTATTGCTACTATTATATATAGACTGCTCCCCCGAAGGACAGCTATACATAAACACCACATCTGCTACTATAAATGGATTTGCTCCCAAGGACAGCTATACATGATCGACCTTTATCAGAAGCTTCTCACATTGATCCGCTTCATGAAGACCTCAAGAACAACAAAATATATATCCCATGTAGACTTCCCGCATCGATCAGTCTATGTCCAAAAACATAAAAAGTAGTATTCCAAAAAAGCACTTTTGAGTCATGGACTTGTCTATTTAGGTTTTGGTCCTCTTTCGTCAGAATAATCACCTTGTAACATGCTCTCAGCACCCTCACCCATATCTACCACCTCACCTCACCATCTGTCAAAGCAACAAAACTCAAGGGACGTGACGTAATACCCGATATGTTGTGATTATACAACTCTTTTCACCTATCGACTTCTCGTCTATGCAAGGTACCTAGAGGTTCAAGCTCATTCTACGTTAATATGTGGTTTGTTTGGCTCTTCTCAACTATGAGACACTTTCGCCTCTTTTGCTCGACTCTAGGATTGTGTGTTGACTTTAATCAGGACACGATTCCCTACTACTCGGGTATGCTAACTTCCGCTTCACCTATACCTACACCAACAACATTACCCTACCAACATCAATTTTTTTACCAACCAACAAATTGCCTAACCACAACCAAATTGCCTGAATTCACCTCTCCCTGGTTCTAAGGGAGAACTACATCGGTCTGAGGCCTCTTCTTGCTTTGTGCAATGGGCTATGTAGGCAGCACTTAGGAGACATGGGGTCTCCCAAGGTTAGCTCGACCATCCCCTACCATACCCTATCATGTGTTGTAAATATAAATATTTTTGTGTATTTCTATTTGCCAACATTCATCTTTATCCTTTTCAAACAAAACAAAAACAACATTCAAAACACAACCATTCTTATTATTATCATCACTCAAAACAACATACATCTTTAGTTTTATTTTAGATGTTAAACAAATACATCTTCTCTATCATCGACTCGCAGGTCGGCATCCTTATTTATTCTTATATTCCTATGAAATTCACTTAGACCCTTGCACCTCCTCCCGAATCAGGTGGTGATCGTGATCGTCGATGCCCCTCAGTTGGCCTCTCCATCCTCAAAGGTGCCACTGCCATTGGTTCCTCCCACTGATCCGCCAACATCTCCTGTAACATACGAATACATCCTCTCGCGTGGAGGAATCTTGCCTCCAGTCTCTCCACTCGTAACTGTGAAACCTCTAACAATCCCATTGTCTCATTCACCTGTGTTTGAAGCTGGTGAGCCAAATCCTGCAGACGATCTCTCTCCGCTGTAATCATAGCTATGTCTAGGGCGCTCACGTGCACCTCGCAGCTCTGCTACCCACCATACTCTATAGGCCTCTGTCATTCCCGCATCCATTACCCTACGATTGGCTGCTATCTCTTCTGGCCCTTCTGGAGGTGTAGGCCGGGGAGGTGAGAATGCTGCCTCGGCATCAATCCTCATGTATGGTCTATATGTCATAGGTATATCCTGAACGAACCCAAATTATCGCCGCATGCGATCTAGAGGAATCCTCTTGTACTCACCCAACCTGTGCCCTGCAATCCACCTTAATCGCTCTACACCCCTCAACTCCTCAGCTATGTTCTCTATCACCATATAGTTCCTGTAAGGCCTCCAACAAATATCTGTAATCGTCACCATCTCCCATACCTGTCTATAATACTCGATGTCATCTATCACGGCCTAGGATCTCGCTTCTTGTTCTATCTGGACCCATCGTCTGAATCCCAACCTTTGCACTCCTGCCTCTCCCGACTCAATGGGTCGGCCTATTGGATGCACACAAACAATATGCTCATAGGCCCAACAATGTAATAAGTACGAACAATCCAGTGTCATCCTGTGTTTTCGCTTGCAGGCCCATAAACCCCTATATAACTCTGCCAGATATGTGGGTGCCCATGTGAAAGTCACGCTCATTTCTATCATTTCCCAAATAACACTCATCAATGCTTTGGGAAATCTTCCACCCTCCGCCCTCGGTAATGCATAATACCCCACCGCTATCATTAATAGCACGGCCAACCTTGTTTCCTCAGGGTGTGTTGCATACATTGTACCATACGTAAATGATAAACCTCGCTGTGTCAAATCTCGCGCAGCTGAACCGAATACTGCTGTTATCGCTGCCCGCCCGCACTAGGCAACGCCTGATACTTTTTCCTATCATTGGGAGTCTCAAAATACAGAACACATCTTCCAAAGTCACTGTCATCTCCCCTGTTGGCAGATAGAAGGTATTCTTTTCTGGATTCCATCTCTCAATCAACGCCTGCAACATAGCATGGTTACGTGTGATTCGTGAATAATAGTGGATTCCACTTAACCCCAAATGATTTATCAATGCCCATTCAGCTGGTGTTACATCTGCTCGGATTCGTGACAACAACGCTGGCACAATATCATTCATCCTTAACCCTGCTTCGCCTACATACATCAAAATGACACATAATTATTCAATAGAACAAATCTCCACGGGTTTTTTCTCAAATTCTGGAAACTCCTACAGTGACCGATATCGGTTATGGATAACCGACACCGGTTTGCTAACCGATACCGGTTATTTCTAAACGATACCGGTCACTGTCACAAATATACTTACCCTGCTTAAAACATACACCTACGATAATTATTTTTCCCGTTTACTCCTATTTATACCTAAAAACATACGTGACCACCCTGTCTACCTACCCCATAGCACTCACCCCATCCCCAACCCTTGCCTATCACCTTTTCTTTCTCATCTTTACCCACTTACACTTCTCTCATCCTATTCACAAAACATGCAAGAATCAAATTACAACCAAACAGTTTACCTCTCGGGATGCAGCAGCTTGGGGCGGAACATGTCTTCCCCCTCGTCCCTGCCTGCTGGATGCTTCTCCTCATTCAGCCATGTTCACCACCCTCTTCAAATATAACTTGTCTTTCTACCTTCTGAATCTCAGCCCACACTCACTTCACCTGTCTCTTTCCTCCTTATCACTCAAATTATTTCATGCAATTACCTGTATCAGTTGTCAAACAGCGTCGCATTCACATATTTAACTTGTTGCATGCATCTAAAAATAAGAATGCTAAAATAAGAACTTAAGTTGCCAACCAAGCAATTCTATTTTTAGGAAAATAATTCTGGCATAACCGATATCGGTTACATAACCGCTATCGGTCATATAGCTACCGACATCGGTTACATAACCGATATCGGTCATGTGTCCCCTTTTTGCTTAAACCTAAGCCGTTTCTTCGTTTTTGCAAATATTTGTGGCGCCCGTCCCTTTTACCTGCATAACCAACACCATTATCTATAATTTTTCATTAAATCCATATCTCATCACAATTTCATCAACATCATCTATCCATATTACGAACACAAACAAGCCATCAACAAACGATATCAAAAACCATCAATCTATACACCATTTGGATCCAACTCAGCAGCTACATACGTTCAATTTCACAAACCAGTGACACAACACATACAACATTTCATAAACACAACATGTCAATTAAACTCATCATCTATATATACATACATTCCATTTCAAAAATCCATCAACAAAAGACATCAACACCATAATATATAAACCATGTGGATCAAACTCATCATACATTCAATAAGACAAACCATCGACAAAACACATACACCATTTCATATACACCATGTGGGTCAAAATCATCATATATATATATATACCAAAGGTTTCAAATATACAACTTGCCCTGCATAGGGGCCTCTGTGATCTCATGATAATACAAAGCCGGCACGCAGGCCGCAACAACTGTCAAAATATCGACTCGGCTCGCAGGCCGGTCTCTCATATCAAAAATATACTCGGCTCGTAGGCCGGTATCAACGGTACAACCCGTACTCAGCTCGCAGGCCGGTATATACAATAAATGAATAAATAAATGAAAGAATCATATGTGGGCACGCAGGCCTCTCTATACATAACCGGTTCGCAGACCGGTGCCTCTATCTAATATCCAATATACACACAAAACCATCTAACTCTGACCCAGGGATGTCTCAACTCTCCCCACCGCCCTCAGCACCTCTCCCTGCGGGTCCTGGCCTGGCTCCCGCCTCCTCCCTGTCACCGACCCACCGGCTGTAGCTGCGCACCACTGGGATCTCGACTCGCAAGGTCTCCGCTCTATGCGCCGCATATGGCTGATAGTCAGGCCCGGTACCATCAAGGATGTCCTGATAGTACCGGGCCTCCGCTCTCGCCTCCATATACCGGGCCCGTGCCACCAAAGCTGCTGGGGCTGGTCCCCCGACTCCTAATACCAATGGCCCCTGTCCTACCAGTACACCCTGTGCCTGTGCCGGTGCCTGTGGCTGCGCCGGTGGTGGTGCTCTGTGCCTGCTATGCTTTGGTGCCGTTCGTGGTGCACCGTGGCGGTACTGCACTGTGGTGGTGCCTGTGGCGGTACCTATACCTATGGTGGTGCTGTGGGCTGGGCTGTGCACTTGTGCCAGGGCTAAGCACCGCCTGTAGGACACCTATTCGTGCTGTCAGTGCAGCAGCAAGCTACCCCTGTAACAACTGTACCTATCCCTAAGTTGGTCCTCTCTCGCTCTACACTTGACCGCTAAGTCATTTGTGTGGGTGTGCTCTCCTCATGATCTCTCCCGCCCACCATACCAAAAATGATCCTGTACACCCGGCGTCATCCACTGTATCGTCTGCCTGCCACTCGGCTACCCAATCTGGGTCCATAGGCTGTGGTGCAGGCAGTGGAGCCTCTACATCATCCCTCCGGTACTGAGGGAAGGGAGGTGGCTCATCCTGTCGTAGCCCAGTGTCGTCGTACCCTCTCCAGGGGTATCCGCTCATACTCTCCCGGCCTCCGTCCCGCTATCCAGAATGTATACTGGATCCACCGCAACTGTGATCGGGCTCCTCGCAGGGCTGATGACCTCTGTAAGGCCTCCATACAATATCCAGGGTAGTCACGCCCTCTAATACGTGCCGGTAATATGCTACATCCCGTCCGGCGAGAACTGCCCGTGGCTGGCCCACGACCCCCAACCACCTCTGAAAGCCATATCTATAAATCACCTATGGCCCTGGCTGCTGGGGCAGCCCTACTGGTCGAATGCATATGATATGCTCATATGCCCAACAGTGTAACAAAAATGTAGAGCAAATCCCGAATCGCCTCATCCGGCGGTAGCCCCACAGCTCTCGGTATAACTGCACCAGGTATACTGGTGCCCAAGCATAACATGTATGCTCCTCAACCATCTCGTGTAATACCCCCATCAGCACCGTGGAAAGTGGCCTCCCTCTGAGTCCGGGAGGGCGAAGCATGTAATGCCGATCATCATCAACACGGCAAGCTGTGTCTCATGTCGGTGGGCACGATACATATCCCCATAGGCAATGCTTGTCGCTGTGATAAGTCAATAGCGCGGCTGCATCCCCGAATACCTGTAAGATGTTGTCCATGGCTATCTCTGCATCCACCTAGAAGACTGCCTCTCCATCGATCGGTAATCTAAGGATGCGATACACATCCTCCAAGGTAATGGTCATCTCTCCAGTCGGGAGATGGAACACATTGGTCGCCGGATCCCATCTCTCGATGAGGGCGACCATAAGACTGTGATCCCTCTCTATCGCCCTATAACGCTGGACTCCGCCGAGTCCCACCTCGCGCATGATGGCCCAGTCCGCCGCGGACACGTGTGGCCACATCCGTCTCAACAGCGGAGGCATCCTATCCCGCATAGTCAGCTGCTGACGTGCCTGCACAAATCACCCACTTCATTAGACCTACCCTTTCAAACAACAACTACGTTAACCTTCTATACCCCCTTTTACCCACCCGACCACAACCCGACTCTATAACACACACCTACACCCACCTATTTTACCCTAAAAACTTTACGATATCCCCTTGCCTTATCTCGCACCCTACCAATCACTCAGCTCTACTCTCACCATTTACCTATGCCCCTACCAATTTAACACCTCCCCATTCATGCCCAACACCTAATCTATCCGAACCGCACCAACCACATAGTCGCCCCATTTTTCCCCCCACTCACCAATCAACCTTCCTATTAACCTCTACCCCTTCCCTCTTCACCCCCACAAATAACAGCCCCAACAACCACCAAACACCCCAAACCACAACAAAACCAACCAACAAAATAAATATTCCTAACTAGGGACCGGTACCGGTCACCCATGACCGCCACCGGTCCACTCTCCACCGATGCGGTAACCCACAAACCCACCCTGCCCCGAAATTTCTTGACCGATGCATGTCACTTAGTGTGACCGGCATCGGTCACTAAAAATCACGGGCCGAATTTGCACGGCCCCCAAATCCTTTTTTTTCCTATTTATCCCTATTTACCCACCCAAACACCCTAAAAATCTACCCACCCTGCCGCCTTGCCCTCTTTCACCCATCTATCCTCTTCATTTTTCAAATAACTTCAATTTATTCATTATTTTACCAAAACATGGATTCCTACCCAAACACCCAAAAATAGCTTAACAACATCAAATTCACACAATGAGAGGTTTCGAACCTACCGGTACGACGACACGTCGTCGTGGTGGGATGGGTGGTGGTGGTCCAGCTGGTCCAGCACCTCCAGCTCCTCCTGGCTGTGCCATGGCTCTAACTCTCCTCTGCTGGGTCCTCCACCAATCAAATGCTGCCTCCTCCTCGCTAGGGCCTACCAATCACTCACTTCTCCACTCAAATAGCGCCACCTCAGCCGAAAAACTCAACAATCTCGCCACAAGACCTCAGACAACTAAAATTGGTTTTCAAATTGACAATATGACAATGACAGGCCGTATTTTTTCTTTTTATAGGTTTTCGACCTATAACCGATACCGGTTATATTGTGCCCTAAGGAACCGGTATAGGTCACCTAACCGATATCGGTTTTATCCCACCTCTTCCCTAATTTCGACCTTATTTACTAATCGCCCTTTTCTCACAACATCGCCTATATCCACCTTGGTTGCACACCCTTTGTTAACTTCATTGCTGCCCAACCCAAGGCCGCATGACCAACCATTTGGCCAGGCCAAGGCATGAACCAACCAATTTGGCCCGACCAAGGTCAGTAACCAACCATTTGGCCCGACCCAAGGCGCGACCAACCAATTTGGCCCGACCCAAGGCCGCGACCAACCATTTGGCCCGACCCAAGGCGCAGCCCAACCATTTGGCCCGACCAAGGCGATAACCAACCATTTGGCCCGACCCAAGGCAACAACTAACCAATTTGGCCCGACCCAAAGGCCGTAACCAACCATCTAGCCGACAAGGCCATAACCAACCAATCTGGCCCGACCAAGGCCGCATGACCAACCCATTTGGCCCGACCCAAGGTGCGCACCAACCATTTGGCCCGACCCAAGGCCGCACCCAACCATTTGGCCCGACCTAAGGCCACACCAATTAAATACCTCGCCCAACATCAACACAATACAATTTTATCCACCCATCATGTAGCTTTTTGTTCAATCGAGCTCACCTGTTCATGTTTTAGCATGATTAGGGTCCTTGACTTGATCAGTCGACCAACTTTTCCTAGACCAAGACCGTGACATTTATCTCAACCAAACCAACCATTTGGTACTGCCGAACATGCCTCAACATTCCTGTACCTTACCCATTATATCCCCTGGAGCTACTTCCTATGCCTTGGATACCAGGATTATATCACCCTTGTTTGGATAAACTATCGACCTTTGCCTATGAATTGCTTGTTTGCTCTTCAAATCATGTACCCTGGTCGCACTACTGCATGTCAACATGTGTCTGCTTCCTTAGACCTACCCCACCATCTTACCATTATCTAAACACCATTTACCCTTTATCAACCCTATCCCTGATTTCACGCTACCTCAATCTGTGATAGATTTGAGGGGGATTACCTATAACCTTAGCGGGGTAACCACTTCTTATTATGTGTCCGTACTGACTTTAACAAGACAAGCTACACGACAACAAGGGGCTAAATGTAGACACCAAATTTGTGTCTTACGACACCCTGTGCCCCGCATCTCATTTCGCAACCAAACCCCATCACCTAAACCTTACACAATTATTTATTAATTACCTTATAATTAATAAATCCACGCCATACCTGCCACCTCATTTCACCACCTCATCATGACCTAGTCTTAACCCTAAACTAACCTAATTAAGACCTATAACTTGGTCCAAATCCACACCCATGACTAATTACTCCTCACCCGCACCTAAAACCAACCTCATAATGACTTGACCAAGCCCGCCACTAATCCCTTGGGAGAAAAGGAGGGAAAGTTGGCTATTTTACCAAAAATAGCCCGCTTTGACCTGACCGATACCGGTTCCTACTCGATCGCCATCGGTTGCGTAACCACCATCGGTTCCCTATAAATGACCACTTCCAACCAAAAACAAAGGATCGGATTTTCATTTGATCGAGAAGAGGAGAAATCATTGGAAGGATCTGGATTTGCTTGGCCGAGCAGAGACAAGTGAAGAAACAAGAAGAGTTTGCAGAGAAGGACATCAAGCCCAAGACTGCAACTGAATAACCAGAGCCCAGTGACACTCATCCGAGCATTAGAAGAGGAGATAGCTCATCTTGGATTGTCAGATCATCCTACTTGAGCCCTGTCTTCATCATCACAGTCCTAGAACCTGCATCTTCATCAGGAACGAGTAAGTAGTGTCTTGTATGTTTTTAAGCACCATTTCTTGAGCCTGTGGATTGATAGTAATTATAAGCTCATTCCTAGATCTACCACCTACCAGCACCCTGCACTTAACCTTCATCCATACATCCTTGTATTGCCCAGAAGACCATTTTATCACACTCTGAGTCTTCCCTGTCCTCTCATTATTCCCCTCAGCCATCCATCAGTCTTAATAACCCCACAATCACCCTGCAACCAACCTCTATCCAGAAGCACCTAGATTGCTGACCCTACCAGTGTCGTTTATCCCCTACCGGCAGCGGTTCTCTAACCGCGGTCGGTTATCTAGTGACCGGCATCGGTCACTGTGACTTATACCCCAAAACCTTCCTCTCGCCTATTTGTCACCTAACAACCTCAGATCCAGTCTGGTTTATCCCTGTAACTCAACCTGAATGTATCAACGACCAGAAACAACAAACAACGTGACGTTTTATTATTGATAGCTTAGCCTCTATTGTTTTGTAACGAGGTACCTAAATCGTGATTTTGCAATAGCTTTCTTTGTTATCATTTGTGTTAATTCGTATTAAAAGGGGAACTGACCACCTTCGAAAGGAAGTTTTATATTTCCTGGGCCTAAGGCAGCTCCCTCATTTATTGTCTAATTAAAATCTGGTGGTCTTGTATTCTTACTTGTAGGTAGTCCTTCCAAGACAAAAAGGAGTTCTTCGCAGTCGATTTGATCTTTCTCTACGGTATGCGCACACCATCTCAACATTCAACAGGTATTCCTCCTAGCCCTAACCCTTATCTGTTTCTCAAAGGAATGATAGGATATAAGCAAGTCTATTCCACAGAGCCGAAACATTCAGTGCGAAACTATAAGAACCACTCAACAATATACATGAGTTTTTCTAACAACTAGTAACTTAGACTCTATTTACATGGGTTATTTATAACAACCTCACTCATATATAAATATTCAAATTTGTGCACTCCTTATTTCCTAACATTCATGACTGCATTGAGTGCTTACACCTTATTAGGATTGATAACTAGGCCTAAATGAGCCAATTACAATTGTGACTCCAAACTTTTTACTTGTTACTCACTCCAAAATCTCTTACACATGATGGAACATGAATTTTAGACTTGTAGATCATCCGATCCAAGCATACCAGCCTTCTCCATACCTTTAGTGGATATCAACCTCACTGTTCAAGCCCTGCGCAAAGCATCCGAGACTACCACAGAAACCATCCTAAATGCTCAAAGAACCACTTGAGACAAGCTCAGGACCACCGATAGAAAACTATCTACATGATATTTCACTCCTCCTTTGGCATCAATGACAAAAACAACCAATGCAATAGGTTTCAAAATCTCCCCCTTTGTCTAATGGAAACAACTCGGAAACATTTGATGGAAAACACACACTAAGCAACATCAAACTCCATGTTTATGAAAGCACTCTCTCCCTATTTAACATATATGAAAAAGGTAACATGGTGATTAACATGAACACAATGACAACAAAGAATTACAAATTTAGGAAAAATAATTACTTAGTTACAGGCTCCCCTAGATTTTGTTCCATCCTCTTTGTCTCTAATTAGAAACAAATCAGAATTTAAGGACTTATCTTGTCATAGATGCAGCTCCTTTGAAGTTTTATCCTCTTTCTTTTCTTGATCTTGATTTGTATACCACTCCTTTTGAGGTAAAAATTCAATCTTTTCAAGCCAAACTCACATAAGCTCTTAGCATATCATCATCTTCTATTTAGTTTGTAGTCTCTATTTGTTTTCGTTAGGGTCTTCATTTAGTTATCATTTATTCAAACATTGTCTAGACTTGCACAATATCACTTTAAATGGATTCATTAGCACCATACCCTAATTTTTGTAGTTTAAACGGTTTTAATACAACTTATCTTAATGGTTCATGGCCCAAATTTCATCCCTTACTTTTCCTTAGACAAAAATTTCCCTGCTCTTCTTTGTTGGTTCTTTCCCCTCTAAGAAATTTTTCCTTCCAAGGCCCTTAAGTTCTTATACCACTCATAAATTCTATGAAATCAGTTCAACACAGTGTTAGAACAATCATCTAAATGACACAAAGCTTCAAATTAGTCAACTTGCATGCAATCTTGTTAAAACTACTCCTTCTTGCTCTTAAGAACATATATCTTTTTAATATCCAAGTTATGAGCTTCCAAGGTGATCCACAATGCACTATCCCTTTCCTCAATTGTCCTTCGTTACCCCCGAGATGCATGTAAATTCTCAATTCCCAATTCTTTGTCTTTCTCTTTCTACTTCACTTTTTCTCTCTAGGCTCACTAAGCCCAATTACGTATGGGACAATTTAGTTCCTCCTATAACTCCCTTTCAAAACCTTTCAAGGAAAAAACTCATAGTTTCTTAATACCTATTAAAGATTTGTTTAGGCCTATGAAGTTTCAATTTGAACTCAACAATTAAGGTATACCTCCTTTGTTAAATGGCCTTCTAGATTAGCCCTTGCACTATGTAGATTGCCATCTCAGAGGACTCTCATGATTATCTTTATATTTCAATAATGGAAGTTTGAATTTCTTATTCTAATAGATAAAGGACACCTTCAATATTGTTTCTTCCAATTTTTGGAACTAGATTCTTGATTTAGAGATTTCTAGAGCTATTTCTTCCTCAAAACCCTAGCTAGTCTACAGTGAAGCCTGAGAAGAGTATTCTTGCTACAATTTTCACAAAAATGGGTTTCGAGGTCCTATATTTTACCACAAGGATTATTTAAATTTTATTCACATGGATATTTTAATTGTGAAACTCTTTGAGTACTACTATTATCAAATCCTCCCTATTTCCTTGTGTCATGTTTGTAGGTGCTCAGACTAGGACTTAAAGCTGAAGCCTCTATGTTGTTAATTTTTTTCCTTCACGAGTTATCTTCCTTATAAGATGTCAATAATTTCACTTAACACCTTTAGAACACTCATCCCCTGTTACAAGACACTCTCCATCCACCATCATCATCCCCTGAGTGTTTATATGTAGATATCACTTCTTGTACATAGACCATTCTTCATTTTTAGACCTTTGTTTTTGAGAAGACATGCTTTACACACCTTTGTATACAAGATTTGATCTTCAAAACCATAAAATCTTGATTTTACTTCATCTCTCTCTAACCCCTTATGGAAATAATCATGACTTGTTCTCATGTGTGACCTTCTAAATGATTAATTACATGTTAATCCATGTTGGTAGTTCTTGATATCTTCAATTGTATGTTTATTGTGTGAGACATATATAGAGACACTCTTTGAACCTTCTCTCATACAATTATCTCTTTGATAATCATGAAATTATTTGACAAACATTTATAAATTTGATTACCTTGAAATAGACTTAGATACTTGGATAACCATGATAACTTTGCAAACATTATCACTTATTGACACATTACTTAATAAAAGAACACTCTTTTCGAACCCAATTTGACCGACAGACTATGATCACTTTCATAACATAATTTGTATGATAACATTTCCTAAAAACACTATACACCTTTCAACAACCCATAAGGATACCTTTCTTTCTTGAAGAAACTCTTGATATCACTAAGAAGAAAAATGCAAGCTATGAAACCTATTAATACAACTCTCTCTTCATATTTGCTCAATAATACACTCAAGGAGTTTAATAAATACTACACATTTGACATGAAGCAAGACAAAACATGCCTAGAATATAACATACCTTAACAACTTTGATGGAGACTTTATTCAGTTACAATTATTGGCAACTTTCATTTAGGAGCATTATTTAGACCATTCACCCAAGTTTATCATGAGGAACAATTGATTGGTAGACGGATGAAAAGTAAAACATACTTCTTTTAGTTGACTTATTCCTTCTAGAATCCTAGAGAAGGCACATCACCTTGTGATATCACCTCAAAACAAGAGAAAGTCATCAAAACAGCATGATGAATCAATTCTTTCCCTTTTTCCATGAGATCTTATTATTCTTCTTTGAAGTATTCCTTGGTATGAAAATCTTAGCTTCTAATCATTCATTATCTAATTGGATACCTAATAAACATACATGTTTTATCTCATACACTCTATTTATAGCATTGTTTGAGGCATAAGTTCTTCATATTTTGCACTATATTTGTCTTCCTTCTTTTTTCCTTTATCATCACTTTTTGTTGTCTTGTTTGTCTTAGACTCCCTATGAATTTCATTAATAGCTTAGTCTCTACATTATCTTCACATGATACTTTCTTTTCATTTTTGTCTTTTCAGGATTAGAATTGGTTTCCTTGACTCTGTAAATGTACTTGACTTCTTTCTTTTGAATGTTTGTGCGAACCATGGATGAATTTTTCTCATTCTTAGAGTTTTCCTTTACCTTTTTGTCTTGTATATTGAATGCATTCAACTTGTAGCTATTTCTAGGAATTCATGACAAGTGTCTTGCAAAGTGTCCTTGTATATGGTAGTTGAAACATACAACTTGGTTCTTTCCTCTTGAGTCTTCTTCTTCCCAAAATTGACTTAATGGTTCTTCTAGGAAATACTTGGCTATGTGACCCTTTTATTTGCAATTGAAACATACTATGTTCTTCTCATATTCAATCCTACAATCTCTCCATGGATGTTCTTCATCTACTTTTATCCTACAATCTCTAGCTTTATGCCCAAAAACATTACATGAAAATAAAATTCCATGAAACTTACCTGATAGTATTCTTGCATTTGGTTACCTAATATTCTTGTGTTCTTTTTTTCCTTCTTGGTCTCAGAACATCCTTGACAAGATACATGGCTTGACTCAGCCTTCAATTCCCTTTTCCTTGCTTGTTCTAATTTGCTTCTTAGGGTCTTTAATTTTGCATTTAGTCTCTCACATTATTCACTCTTAGCTTGGATATTTTCTGGATTAGCTCATGCTCTACTTCATTTTGATTTTCTTCAACCAATTCGATTTGTCACTAGAATGCCTTTGTTTTCTTTGTAAGGAAATTAGTTTGTTAGTGTCTTGTTCAACTCAACTTTTATACTCCTTAGTTCTTCTTCATATTTAAGGAAATAATTTTATTTCTCTCAAATCCTTTGACACTTTCTCAATAAATGAATCCATCTCATTGAGTTCTTGACCATGATTAACTTCCTTGATCTTTATTTATGTCTTTAACTTTTTCTAAGATCTTAAGAAATCTCATACTTATTTTTGAACACTAATTTTACTAATAAACTCATGCTTGTGTCTTTAGGATCACCTCCAAGTTTTTAAGCTTGATTTAAGAGTACTAGGCTCTGATACCAATTGTTGTAAATTAGGACAATGGGAGGGGGGTAAATCAATGCCTTCTCAAAATTTTACAAACATTTCCATTTCCTTAATCTTTCTATGATGAACACATGAAACAATACATAAGTAAATAGCAGGATAATATACACAGAGACACAGAATTTAATGTGGGAAACAGGAAGCTAGGAAAAACCCCACTTAAACCAAGAACTAGGCTTAAGACATAAATGTCTTGCAAATGTTACATTGATTTAATGGTTGAGCTTCAACTCAACCTAGATATGTAACTCAAAAACTTAACCAAGAAACCACTCGGACTTTGACAAGATTAAACTTTTACGGAAGCTTAAACTCCAAAATTTGGTCCAGCAACAAGTGGCCTTTAGTAGGCTTTAACTTACAAGGAAGCAACAACTCCCCACATGCCAAGATGCAACTTATACTTTTTCATAGTTTTTTATCACACTTTCTTTGTTGTCTTCTACAATTGATGGTGACCTCTAGATTATCTTACTCATCTTCTCAATTTTCCCTTTTATTAACTTTCTTCTAATCATCTACTCAACACTCAATCTATGTCATACAAGGTTCGATTTATGCACATCTTCATGTCACTTCCTACACTTTTAAATACACAATCAAGTTCCTACCTTACCTATGTTCAATTTGTAGAAATATTTCATCCTTATAATCACTTAGTTCATCTTATGCTTCATGATTGTAGGCTCACTAAAACATTGGATCAAATTCACACCTTTACAAAATATGCCTTTCATACACCTTGATCTCTCTATATTGATTTCATCACATTTTAGACCACCTACCTATGCATGTCATATACTTCTCTTCTTTCAACTTGCACTTTCAAGGCTCTTCCTAGTTTCAAAAATTGTCATCTACATAAACAATTGAGATTTTATAGGTTTTACATACTTTCCATCCTATTTTCATCACCTATCATTCATCTATATCTGATATATAGTCAACATATTTTTCCCATTTTCTTCACTCATAGTCATTTCTTACTTCTTTACACCTCACTAGTTTCCATCAACAAAGCATGCCTCACATGTCTCCAAGCTTCAATCCCACTTCTTTCTTCCCCTTCACAGATCACTCCATACCTCATCAACATATAACTTATTAAAAAAACTGCATACATAAACTTGTCTTTTCCTTAGCTTTCATTTTCATATATGTCAAGACTCTTCACATCTCCTCTACTTACACGTTCAAGATTATGAATAACATTTTACCTCTATAAGTTGTATTACATCTACATTTATTTTTCCATTATTTTTAGTTCTAACTAAGAAGCTCAAGAGACAACCCATAGCTTCCAATAATGAATAAAAAATTCCTTTGCTAGATTATTTTATATTTCCTTTGTTTCCCTTTCCTTCATAATTTTTTATGTGCCTATAAAATACAAGAGTTATAACCGAGAACCTATTCAATCATTTAAAGGATCTGAAATCTCGGTTATGGTTCGAGAAGATGTCGACTTGTCAATTTCTCTATCTTTGTCTTCTAATATGTGGAGTGGAATCTTGTCTTCTATAATTTTCAGAGGTTCTTCGATGAGTTACATATTTTTATTATGTTACTAATACCCTAAGCATCCTTCACACCCATTAAAAATTCACCATTTCATTTTTCACCTTTCATTTGAACTCGAAATACACATTAAGCACAAGAGCAAGCTCTCGAGTCTTGAGCATGAAAATGAGAGAGTTTACATGTTCAAGCTTGATCACACAGTCTTCACTTCAATCACAAATACTTTGAGAATATAGATATGTCTAGACTACTTCATTTAAGCGTATTCACAATCCTTAAGCATCCACTTAATCATTAAAGAAATAGAGCTCTTCATGGAACAAAGATGAGACATAATATAGAGGAGCTTGTGCAAAATTTCACATCTCCATTATGGATATTTCAAGCTTGAGGACCTTCATAGAGTGCAGGATTGCATATAGTGTAATAATTTTATTGTCTTCACATCCTAGAAGCATCCACACTATCACAAAATCACCTTAGTACATTATTCCTTCATGAATACCCACTTTGAAATAGAGAAGCATTATTATGAACAAAAATATATCCATTTGTATCTTTCTCAACCTGATATATCTACAAGTACCACCCTTCAAGGAGAGAGGAGACTTATGTCCCACTTCCCTGAGATAGATTCATGTATCCCATTTAGACCAATAAGTACCAAACACTTGATCTTGGGTGAGTTGCATAGGTAGGGTTTGATGGACCAAACCCTAGATCACCGAACAAAATCTTGTAGTGGCTGGAATTAAACTTTTATAGTAGTACCACCATGTGATATCCTTATGAAATATTTCATCAACATTTTAGAGAATTTATTCACATGATACAAGAAAATATAACTCAAAACTTTGAAATTATAGTGTCAGTCCTTTGAGACCTGTCACAAACTAACATGCTCAATCCTTCAAAACACCCAATTTTCATGAGATACACTAAATTTGGAATCAATAGAAATTTCTTTGAGAACATTCAATGTTTATGCACCTAATGATACTTGTTTCCAACATCAATTGATCCAACTTGGCATGACAATAGGGAACTTCAATCCTAAGATCACTATTTTCCTTCAAGAGCACAATAGAGTCAAAATTTGTATATTTATTACAACCATTACTATCATTCATGTGATACCTATGGTAGAGATGAATTTAAAGTAGTGCACACACTATCTCCACAAAAAGAATGCAGAGTTTGAAGAGGGAAGAATGCAAACACAACCTAGAACTCAGTTCACTTAAACATAGGATTGTACACAATAGTTTGAATATCATTGGGTCACCACGTCCATTAGGAGATCCAACTAACTCTTTTAAAATTATAGTAGATATTATCACTATTTATTAACTCAAGAAACATCCCTATTCCATAAAAATCTTCAAGCATCTTGCAATTCTTCAAAAGTATGACTATATATACATAAACTTTACACAATAGGGTATAGTCTGCATACAGTACCTTTAAAATTGACTATCAAAACCATCACCTAAGTGACTTATAAAGAGTATTTCACACTTGTGAGTGGTTTCAAGACTGGAAAAAGTTATTTGGAGTCAAAACAACTCATTTGGTGCCTACTATTTTAAGAAAGAGTCATGGAGAGAGAAAGACATTGTTAGAAAAAGATCATAACTCTCTTGTTTCTTGTCCAAATTCCATCAAAAGTTTTTCAAAAGTTTAGGATTATAGTACTATTAAAAATTACTTCTGTGATTTATCCAAAGAAGGATCAAAAAAATTTGGATGCTAAGAAGACAAGGTTCTCGGATTGCATTCTTTGATAAACCAATTTTAGAAAAACTTGAATAACTTCAAATCTCCTTCAAAATTTTATGAAATTTTACATGAAGCACTAAAATATGCCCCTATAAACAATCCATATATTATTTAGATATAAATTTTCTGTACATCTCAAAACTATCTCATTTACCTCAAGCATTCATTGTTAATCCTCAAGGGAAATTTTCGTAAACATTTGAATTTTTCCTCTAGGATCCAAGTAAGCCTTGATAATACTCATAAATTCCTTAGGAAATTTTCTTATGCTTTTCCCATGCTTACCTGGTATTTTCATAACCTTCATTAAGATCTTACACCTCATTAGGCTTTATAACTAGGCATAAATGAGCGATTACTACTATGACTCTCAACATTTGACACATTACTCACTCCAAAATATCTTGAACATGATGAAACAATAATTTAATACACATATATCATATGATCCAAGTATACCAACCTTCTCCATACCTTTAATGGACATCAACCTCACTGCTCAAGCTTGCACCATACCGAGACTACCCTAAAACCATCCTAAAAGCTCAAAGAACTAGCTTGAGACCACTACACACCATTGATAGACACATATCTATAATATATTTCACTCCTCCTTTTCCATAAACTCCATGTGACATTAATGGGTACACCAACCAATGTAACAAGGTTCAACAACAAGATCCAAAGAGAAATGAGTGTCATGATCCAAGAAAAGCCAAGGTAACAAGGCAAGGATACAAAACCCAAAGAAGCGGGATCAACACCACACCCTCTCATACTGTTAAATGGGTGGATTAATGCTAAAAATGTATATGATTTGTTGAAAAATACTCTAACACTAAAAAAATAACATTGGGCTTCTCCAAAATAGCTCCCCAACAAGAGAGATCACAACATACCAAAAGGTGTCAAAAATACATATAAAAACCTCTAACAAACAAGAGAGATATAATACCTTGGTAAAGAAAAATGCTAAAAATAAGGAGCATTACAATACGAAGGTATATAAATTGGAGTAAGATGTCAAGTGGTGGAGGAGTCATGCATGTAGATTCATCTCAATGAATGCCTATGTCGTAACCACGAGTGATTAGATATCCACCCCAAATCAACACGGATGGATGAAGAAAAGAAATGCATGTGATTCGGTGATAAATTCACAATGAATTCATGCAAAGGATCATTAGAATGTGTGTCAGGTTGATCATGTCTGAAAACTAAAATATAAGGTTTCTCAAGCCTGAGTGAAGGTGTAGAACTCATGTGTAGCTCATGATCCTTGGAAAGAGTCGAGCAAACAAAAATATGAGATCTGTCAATGTGTGATCCCAATGAAGTACCTTCTTGAAAACCAATGTCATGGCAATAATTCCACTTAACATTTGGAATAGGGGAAGCAATACCCTATGGATGTCTACCAATACCTCCTCTTGTAAGACCCATAGAATGTAACATGAGAGAATTGAATAAAGTAGTAGGCTTTTCAAAAGAGCCATGAATATGAGCGAAGTAGGATGCAGAATGTGTTACTTCAATAGGCATACATGTGGAAAAACATGTTGTAATAATCCTAATAGGCTTAGGAGTATCATCATAAGTAGCAAGAGACTCTTAAACCGACAAAACAAGGTTATTTGGTGTGGGAGAAGCTACTGCAAATGGACTAGGAATAAGAGTAGGGGTATGAAAGTCCACAATGTGAGGATGATGTTGTAAGTGAGAAATTTCTGCCATAGGGATTGTATTAGTTTATCCTTCTCATAAATGAGGTTATGAAGAAGAGAGTTTTGATTTTTAAGTGATCTATTTTGTTCCACAAATTTGACCATATCCTCCTAAAGTCCACACACTTTGGAGAAAAACATCTCATTCTCAGAATCCATGATAGATACAAGAATTCAACACCTAAAATTTTAGGACATTGGGCTCAACCAAAATTGTGTCTGCAAGTGATTACAACACCCCCCAGATTTGGAACTTTATAATTGAGTGCATGTAAATATTACAATGAGTAAAATTACCTTTTACCATTGAAATATGTGTATAAAAATGTTACAAATGCGGAGATCTCGAAAAGGTACACAATTTTTAAAAACACCTTAATCTAAGCTACAAATCAAAAATTATGAGCTATAAAAGTTTTTTTAATTAAAAATAATATTTTAATTTTGATTTTAAAAAAGGTACACGTGACACCCAAATGTCTAGAGGGTAAATAAGTGCATCCACAGGATACAAACTTGTGACCAAAGGATAAAATATTGTGCCCAAAACCTACACATCCAGAGGGTAAATCATTGCATCCAAAGGGTACACGTCTATATCTAATGGATAAAATAAATCACCCATATGGTATATACCTATCTAGTGGATAAAATATTGCATTCAAAAGTACAAGTCTAGAGGGTAAAGCACTCGCATCTAAAAAGTGCGCGTCCGTGACCAAAGGATAAAATTATGCACCCGGAAGGTATAGATCTACTTCCAAAGTGGATAAAAGATTGCATCAAAACATAAATTCTAGAAGGTAAAATAATACATCTAGAATGTACACGTCTATATCCAATGGATAAAAGAATGCACCTAGAAGGTACATATTTGTGTCCAGTGGATAAAAGAATGCACCCAAAAAGTACAGATCTGCGTCTAGTGGATAAAATATTGCATCAAAAACATAAATATATAGAGGGTAAAATAATGCATCCAAAAGGTACACATATATATCCAATGGATAAAATAATGTACCAAGAAGGTACAAATCTGCATCTAGTGGATAAAAGAATGTACTTAAAATGTAAAATTGTTGATACAAACATAGACTACAAATATCTTTTTCTAGTACCAACATGAAAAAGCATAGAGAACCCCGTAAAGTTTCTCAAAAAACCCAAAAATTTGGTATAATGTTTGTGTCAAAAATTGGTTTATACATAATTGTACGTATTTTTTTAAAATACGCCAAAATACCTTTTAAAACGCCTAGATTTGACTATCTCAAACAAGCTTGAGTTTACAATAATTCTAGGGTTTTGACACCTTCCAAATATAATGGCACACTTAATTTTGTATAAAAATGCATGTTGCATACAAGTGATAACAAATTCTATGCGAGATAAAAACCCTTGTAAGCAAAGAAAACTTACAGATGGATGTCTACATCATATATCTCTCTAATACCATGAAAGGAATGATAAGAATATTTTTCCAAGCCACGAAGATATCGTATGATAATATCACACCACATTTAAGAAGCTAAAAGGAATTCACAAGAATAACCTTGCAAAAGGATATTTAAACAAAGAGTTAAAATATCATATATCAAAATCCATCATAATCCATTTTCTCATTACATTGTTAGGAATATATTGGTTAGTGCTTACATATTAATAAGTTATCTTGTTTTGTTGGTTAAATTGTTATAATTGTTATACCCATAATATTATAAATGGGTAATTTGTTCCTTGGTTTTTAGGAGGTAGTTTCAATACCTCCATGGCTATATAATAGCCATTGTATTGTGTTTATTATGATACACACAAATATTATATTTTTGTGTTAGTTCGTTTGTGCAAAACTCGTCTATTTTATTTATTTGGCATCGAGTGACAATATGTGTGTGAGAGTGTGTGAGGGGCATTGTTCATACTTTTCCATTTTCCCATCTGATGAGAATATTATTGTTTTAGTTTTAGAATAGCTACGAGATCTAGGTTTTTGTGATTTTTTCCACATAGATCTGAATTTCTGCAGACTATATTCCTCAAATTTGTCACCATCCTCGAACCACGAATTCCATATTGATTGCATCAATGAATACAAGCTTCCACATATGAATTCCTAATATTTATTAAATCATTTTCAGCCCCATAAGTTCTTATTAAAATAGTTGGAAATATTTTTTAATACAGTGGTTTGATTCACTTGTGATATCTCCATTCGTTGTATCACTTTGAAATTCGATCCACATTATTCTTATTTTGAGCACTAGAAAAAGTAATATATGTTCTAATGCATGTTAAATACCAACATTTCAATTACATGTGGCTTTGATTGAAGGGATTGAAAGGGAATATATAGCAGAGAATACACTAGGAATCCCTTAGATAATATTTGGTTTGTCTCTTTTCTATAAGAACAAATACTTTATAATTCTCCTATATCGGCATTGCATCATCCTTTCCCTTGCATAGTTGACACTCATATATAGAAGTCAATTATTTTAAATTCTCTTCTCATCGATTTCACTCTCAACATATTTTTCCTTCCACTTGTGAGCTCGTCTTGATCCGTTCAAGATTCTTGGTGTCCATTGACCTCACCACAAAGCAATTTATCATCTCCAAGTCAAACTTGGCATGTATAACAAGACTTTGCTCTCAGTTGCATCAAAATCAAGACATGTACATATTGGTGGTTTATGCCTATTAAACATGACCTCATTACTAAGTCGATATATTTTGTGGTCTTTATTAAATGTCATTTAAATGAATCGTCATTGTTAATTAAGTTTGTGTCAAAATATAGTCTTTTGTCATTATATTTGTTTCATTACATTTTAGAGTCACTACAATATAGAGTGTAAATTGGTGTATGTAGTTAACGGAGAAATCAAGAAGTTTTATCTCTCAAAGACTCATCATTTAAGTGTCTTATGTCCATCTATTGTGTATTGAAATTCATTGTCAATCAAATAGGTGATTTTAGGATATTGTGTAAGAGTCAAAATTTTGAAAAAAAAATCCTCACTTTTCAGTAATTGGAAACATTTTCACTTAGATGTGACACCCATCTTGTGGGGATAAATTGCACAATGAGCGACATGATCAAATCAGGTTAAGCTAGTAGCATGAGATTAGAGCACGAAGGTCAATCGGTGACCTCTCATCGGCCGCCAATGATTGGGCCACATTTTACTATGGTGACATTATTGTGGTGTGAATATTTGCTTTCAATTTTTACAATGGATTTCATCTCAATGTTCCTTTTTGTGTGGTCCTGGATGCGGGAAAATAGTTGTCTTGGAGTGCATATTATTTTTTGATCCTCTAACCGACATGATCCTTTTACGCCATAAATTATTTGAAGATTGTATGCTTATGAATACGTTCACTTGCATGAATGGTGACCATGTGTAGAAAGATTTGTTTGATTTTATGTCTTCGATACAATTTTCTTCTCAATGTTCATGTGTGGAAATTTCACATTTTTGGGGAAACATGAAACCAATGTTCCATTTGCATTTTTGACACTGAAATTCACTAAGTATAGCAGCATGAGGGTTTTGGATGTGTAGAAGGTAGGTACAAAGGAATGCATGGAAGTAGAGAAAACAACGTGCGAAGGCTCATGCCTAGGCTAAACACATTTGAGACTTAGCCAAATTTTGAACCAAGATTGGAAGATGAACGTTTGGAGTGGCGGCAAGCAATTTTTTGAAGATAAAGTTTAGGATGAAGACTTGTAGTTGAAGAAAAGACTATTTTGTGAAGGATTTCATGCGGGAAGAAGATAAAGCATCATCACAGAGCTTGAGATAATAATAATATTAGATCTAGATTTTTAAATAGAAGATACTCTATTATTAGGAAAAGCTTACATGTTTTTGTATTTATCTTGTAGTACACATATGGCTATTTGTGGCATGCGAGCTATTTTGAAAGTGCATGGGTAGTGAAGGGAAAGTCCTCACCCCTATATATATGTATTTATTTACATGGTTTAGGGACACTTTGGATTATTCTACAGAGTTATGTTTCCGATATGATTTTGAACGCATGACCTTGTGATAGTAATTATAGTGTATTGAAATATTGTTTTTGATGGATTAATATAATGGATCTTTGTGGTTGGTTACTTGTTATTGATGTCTTTGTAACTGGTTCTTTCTTAGTAAATCTAATATTGATCCTTGTTTAGTTCACCTTGCATATGGTTGTGATCTATTTACTTTATGCTTTGCACTAGTTTATCTGTGATGGTTATGGAATGTAACTTCATGCATGCTAACTCCTTGACAAAGCTGGCATCAAAATAGGGACATGGTACCTTTGCGTGCTTTGGGTGAGCATTCATATTTCTTCTAGATGACGTGTCAACACTCCTAGGGTGTTGGTAAAGAAAGTGACTACATTTTTCTTTCATTTTTAGGACCTCTTTTAAAGATGTTGTATGATGAAGATGTATCGGTTGACTTTGGACAACATTGAGAGTTGGGTTGTGGATTTAGAAGACTAGTTTGCTCATAGATATAATACTGGACCTGATTTCAATGCTCACATGTGGGTTGAAGAACATATATATCATGAACTCTATGAAACATTCTTTTTTTATTTTCCTATAGAGTTGTATGAGTTGATGGTAGCATATTCATTGAAGTGGTATTGGAGGTATAGTACAATTATTTGGACACAAAAAGATAACCAGGATCTATATGATGTAGATGTGACTTGGACACCCATTGTAGATCATTTTGGAGTTGTGTTTTTCACGGTTATATGTTGGAGTATGGTTTTTCTACTTATTTTTGTATAGAGGTTACTAAGTTTCAGTTCTTGCATGAACCAGAGGATATTACTTGCACGTTATCCATTTAGTGATTAAGATCTTGTTGGTGATTCTGGATTTAGAATAATGACCTATGGCTAGCTAAACCTCCATTGTGCATGGGATCAAGATAGATTGTGGTGAAATATGGCAAACCTTATGGCATAAAAAGGAAAGATAGAAATGGTGGTTTAAGTATAATAAAGTGTGGGAGAGGTAATTAGCAAAGAAGTGAGATATTGAGGAGTCTATGGAGTTGCATAGGATGATGTCTCGTGAAGGATTTGAAGCTCACATGGAAGATGTGGAGATTTAGAATCAATCTCTCCCCCACTTAGGAAAGTGTAGAATATAATCCCTTTAGCTTCGGATGAGATTGCATAAGAACAAGAAATAATAAGGACTTCATGCGTGCATCTAATCCCACTTGGTGGCCTTACCCTTGTGCTTGGTGTTCCAGTTCCTGAAACAGTTATTAAGAAAAAGGCTAGTATTGGTGATAGAGTAGTGACTAGGTAGATTTAATTTTTGTTGAATACTGAAGTTCTTTAGACAAAAAATTCATCTATGGCTGCATAAACGTCTTCTTTTTTTGGTGATCTAATTGGTGGTATATTTTCTAGTGTGTCATCTGGATGAGAGCTTGGGCACACATAATGTTGGTAATACATTTGGAAGTATCACAACTTCGTAGACCGTGGGAGTTAAATTTAGTACAACAATTGGGACACATATTAACTCATCCTCCGGTCTCATGCCCACGGGATGGGGATCGGGAGGATATGGAGGCTTGGGATCTATTGGTTATGAAGGTGGAGGGAATATTATAGGTAATACGGGTTTTAGATTTGGTTGACATAGTCCACACCAGCCACAACATGTATATTACAAGATGTCTTTTCACCTACCAAAGTATAGAGGCATCAAGGATGTAGTGGAACATGTGCATATGTGTGAGATATGATGGCGCATGAAGGTAATTACAACTCTTGATCATAAGGAAAGTCAATTTGCTACTAATTTACAAGGGTGCATGCATAATTGGTATAGGAAGTATGATCTAAACAAGAATACTTAAGATTACAACATGTTGTGTGATGCTTTCTTGGCTAAGTTTCATATACCTAAGTTTGAATTAAAAATCATCAGAAGACTTGAATGAGATTAAGCAAGGCATGGGTTAGAGTGTAAGGGAGTATGATGCATGCTTTAAAAAAATTCTATCAAATTTTTCATATGATATTCACCCTAGTCATCATGCACAATGGTTTTTTGGTGGTTTAATCACACCTTTCATAAGTATGCTATCTCATAAGACCATTATAGATCTACATTAGGCACTAGAGGAAGCTATGCACATCGGGGTAGCTGGGAGTGTAGACACCATAGTTAGCTCATTCTTAGAGGCACATATTCCATCTATGGAGAAAAAATTGGAGAAACTTTTGGCCAATTCAGCTCATGAGATGTGCAGTGGTATTTAGTGTACAGATAGTGAGGTAGAAGGACATACCAAGGATATATTCCCTCATAAATTGGTGTATTCCATGTTTCTAGATTGTGAGATCTGTCACTTGGACCATGATTAGATTAGGTGCACCTTATTACGGTGTGTAATCCGAGAAGAACTGTCTTATATTGAAGGATTTGCAATTCCCACACTCATGATATGGATAATTGTAGATTGATTGATCATATTCATGAGGCTATTGAGACTGGTGTATGTCATACCAGTGTTGCAAATGGTTCTAAGGAGCAAGGTGAACATCATAGTCATAACCACAATGAAGGGCGCTCTGATGGAGGTGGTATAGGTAGAGGTTACCGAGGAGGATACAGAGGTCATGGTCATGGTGGTGGAAGAGGTGATTTCCCTCAAGGAACCTATTTTACACGTGGATCCCTCGATCATTATAGGTGTAAATTCCCCTCATAATATAATATGGTTATGGTGTGGGAAGCATCATAAGTTTGAAGAATGTCTAGAGTTGTACGAGCACATGAGTAAGAACTATAAGATGAATGATAAAGGCATGGGGATGATTAAAGTGTGGTACACCATAGAAGACCAACGGATTCCTAAGATTGCACATGATCCTTAAATGTTACCGTGTTTTTGATAACATGCATTGAGGAGCGTGCACCGGGAAGTTCTGAAGCATAAACCTATAATTACAAAGAAATAAGTGATAAATGTGAAATATCAAGATCCTTCCCATTAGAAATAGGTATACTAAAAAACTATGGAGGTTATTAGAAAATTTTAGGGTGAGATACAATGCTTGAAGGATTAATCGCGAGAAAGTGGAGTAGGTGAAGGAAGTTAAGCTTCCTCATAAATATGTTGATGACCTAAAGGAGTTTTTTAATATGTTGCATCAGGAGAATATCATTCCTTTGCTGTGGGAATAGCTCAGGGAGAATATATTGTGCTGGGTCAGAGCAAGAAAGATAGATATTGCATACAAACTTACCTCCTCATAGCCTTGAGTATGATAAAGATATCACTTTGAATGTAGTTATTAATGGGTGGTTGTTGATTAATGTACTTATTGATATAGTTATAGAAGTGAATGTAATCACTTTTGATGTGTGGAATTAGATGGGGAGACCACCATTACAACCCTCTTCGAATGTGTTTTATATGGTAAATAGGACTAAAGATATGCCCATTGGAGTATTGAAAGATGTCACTATTACTATACAAGGGGCCAAGTTCACTAGGGAATTTGAGGTCATGGCACATGCAAAAGTGAATAGTTTTACGGCATTGCATGGGTTCCCTTGGTGCTACGTAAATAATGTTAATCTATGCTTTAACAAAGTTTATATTAATTTTGAGAACAAAGAAGAGTGTGTGATTATTCCTTTGACATATGGGAAGGTTGCACCGTATGTAGAACCTTTGAGTGAAGAATATCTGAACAGGATATATACACGTACAATTAGAGATCCTGAATTGCTTGAGCCATCTAAGGAAGGTGTTATTCAGTGTGATGATGCTCAATCTATGAGTGATACAACCAGTGTTTCCTATGATAACTCATTGCATGGAGCATATGAAATTTTTAGGAGAGATATCAATAATATAGTTACTCGTGTAATTAGGTCATGCATGGTTAGGTGTTTGGGTCATAACCAAGTACCTTGGTACACCTTTAGTTAAGGTAACCTTGACATATTTTTGTGTGCCATAGAACCCTAGTAGAAGGATGAGGTCGATAGAAGGAATGCTCTAATTTTTTTACCTGCGCACAACAACCGCACATTGGTTGACCATGCACAGAGATAACTTTTTGGAGGGCAATAAGTGAGAATTTCCTTCTCTACTAGGTTTCTAAGGAAAAATGTACCTTCTTAGATATGTGAATTCCATGGGAAGGATTCTACTTTCCATCACGTACGTAGTGTGTGAGACTCTATATGGAGGGGTAGGATGCCTTTCCGCCATCACTCTGGATACATAATTTCTATACCACCCTTAGCAATTTTTCACGTGCATGGTATGCTCATGAAAATTTAATAAGCGCAATAGTTAACTGGAAAAATATGACCTTAGGTATGATTCAAACCTTTGATTATTTATCTACTAAACATTAGGTGCATGAATCATTACATATTATAAAGCTACATACAATGGGGGATAGTACAAAGGATGGAGAACTCCTATTAGATATGTTGTTGGAGTTATATTTGGAAGCAAGCTTTGAAAGAAGAAGAAATTGATGAAGAAGCGGTTAGGGGGTGCCTTCATGGAAAAAGAAAAGGGTAAGATGGTTTATATGATTGATGATGAAGAAGTAGATAACATTGATGTTGATCATACTATAGATATGTGTGAGGTCTTGGATAGTGCTGATGAGAAGGAATGCACTTATCATTATTAAGAAAAGACTTACTTTTGCACACATTATGTAGTTTCCTTCTTGGGAAAAAACATTTCATGTACATTTTGATGCCCTCGGGATGGTGATGCTACCTAGAATTTACTAGTAAAATCCGGTGTGCACTTTGTCACATCACTCAACCTAGACTAAGTGCTCACTCGAAGCGTACAAAGGTACCAGACCCCTCTTTAGGGTTGTTATTGCAAGATGTTATCAAGATGGATACTTAATGCATTCAGATCCATAATTAATATATCATTCTATAGTGCATGTTTAGATCTAGATCTAAAGAATAACAGACTTAAATGATAACCATGATGAAATCAAGCATGTAAGAACCAATTATACTCAAAATTAACACTCTAATTCAGCCAATACACTCCATTATATTAAACATGATAAATACACAGAAGCTCATTACAATAGATAATACCATAGTTTATGTGTGCATCAGATTTGGCAGCATAACCTCACAATAATTCAGTTCTCATACCTCTCTACTATACTACGTAGTTCATTACATATTTATAAGGGTGGGTACTTTCCCTTCACCACTTGCATAACTCCAAAAATAGGTTGCATGCTAGAAATAGCCATGTGCCTTTATAATTATGGCCACACACACAAGTTCTCTAACAATATATCTCTCCTAGTTAAGCGTCATCGGTAGTAATTTTATCTTGAGCCCTCATCCATGCAAAGTGCACCATAGCCGTTCTTCCAAAAAAAATCGATGCGTGTCACGTAATTCTTTTCCCAATTTATGTGCTCCACACACCATTTTCCAAAAATTGATCATAATTGTGAAAACAACTAAGTCCTGAATCTATCTCTATCCTCCACGCGTGATTTCCTCCAAGTCCTCCTGCACCTTTAAATGCACTCTATTATTTTATGTGAATCTTCGATATGCCTTCTATTAAGTGTTATGTACACTAACTACATTTACGCCTCATCCAATGGCTACTCCTTGAAAAATGAAGAATAAATTAAAGAAAAGAATGTGAAAGAATTTCTATACAAAGAGTATTTATTTACTCTCGCATCACCCTCTACTTCAACTAGAAGAATGAATTCTGGATATTCTTCCTTTATTTCGCCTCTAATGTCGCCACTCATTTAGTGTGACCTCATCTTTTTTTGGAATATCTATTGTAATATACTCGAGCTCATCTTGGGAAATTTCTCCCTTTTCATTCTGCAAAACTAGAACAATGTTGGACATTACAGACATTCTTCCTTCTATTAGATCCATCTTTTGTGCTATAATCTTCCCCAGCTCATCTAACCTTTCCTTATGGGGTTCCTGTGCTACTTTGTAAGGGCCTCGACGCTTTTGTTTTACCATTGTCAACCTCTCTCGCACGACCCAGTGTCTCATCCTTCATCACTTTTAAGACTTCATTATCCTCTACCATCGTCCTTATCCTGATGACCACCTCCGGAGCTGTGTGAATATTCAATGCTTGGTCTATTCCTCATCTCCTCCTGCAAGGTTTGGAGCAATGCCTCATAAGATGCAATAGTACTCATCTTTGAAGCCTTTACTTTCTTTGCTTCCGACTCAAGATCATAGGTCCATCCTCAAGCAACAAATCCACTAGGTACGTACATAATGCATGCCGAAAGAAATTTTTGGGTACCTTGGACTCCAAATGTGGTCTTGCTTTCAAGACATGGTCTCCAATTTCCTCTGCCATGTTGATGAAAGCATTGTTCTTCTTCTACTCTAAGTCCTTCTCTTTTCATAGGCACATTATCTCTGTATCTTTGGCCTTGATCTCTTTTTTTAGTGCCCTAATAGTTACATCTTTATCCACATTCCTTCTTGCCACCTATGTAGATACCTTTACCAAGTAATTACTTACTTGTTCATCCGATATAGCGAGAGGCTTTACTTGTTATGTGTTTGAGTGCGAGGTGTCTTCTTCAATCTTCTTGATACATAGGACTCTTCACATACATTGAAGTCTGGTTCATCCATATGTGTCTGCATTAACCAAGATAGTTGTTTCCTTGTATGCATAGTGGCCATGTCCTCATCCATCAACTCCCATCCATACAATTCCTTAAGTCCCACCATGCTTTGGAAATGGGCACGGATAATTTTACTTATGTCCTCAAAGCATAGCCCATGACCAATGCAATATACTCCCAATTGTCCTCTTCAATCTTGGCCCCTTGGGAACTTGACCGCCAAGATTTGGAGCTTGTTTTGTTATACCAGCTGAAGTATCTTTCGATGTCCCATCTACCTCCTTTACTCCCTCATCTCCATAATTTTTTTCTTCATCCTTTCACTCTTCTACCTCCTCTAGTGGTGTAGGATATTTGGGCACACTCTCCTTAGACTCTTACGCCTCCTCTTCTAGCTTCAACTTTATCCTTCTTTTCTCGGTTGTCTCCTTCCGTGGAGATATTTGTGGTGATGTGCACACTATCTATGGTATAGCACCTTGGGTTTTGGTTCTTTTGAATACCCTTTTGCAGCGACACTCTCCTTGTACTGCATCTAGGTCCTCATCACCTCATTTTAGCTTTGAGGTGGTGTAGTCACATGCTCAATTCCTACCTTGTCTGTAGGCTTCCTTCATCCTCTATGCTCCAGGCCACCACTATCTTCTCATTCATCCTCCTCTTCATCCACCACTATAGTCTCTGCAAGCTGTGGAGTTGGCACATTCTCTACTGTATGCTTACCCTTAGGCGGCCCTGGAAGCACAAACTCATTTTCCACATATTTTTTTCTCCATCTTGGGCTTGAGTTGAAGATACATAAGCATTGCTCCAATGTCTCGACTACCAAGCTTACCGGCTTCATGCTTATTACATCTGAGATAAGCCTCTCAATGTAAGCTAGTCCATCCTGGATATACATATGTTTTTCTTAGAGTGTGATAATCACAATCTACCTTATCTACGATGAAGTTTAGGTGGTGTGCATCTGTGAACCGGTGAATTGATGCTTGTAAGTAGCATGTTGTGAAGGAATATAGCAATTACACCAAGGTCTCCAAGCTCCATCCTTCATCGCAAATCACGCAATGTAAAAATGTTGGTAGACTACAAATTGTACTACCTTACCCACCACCAAAGGTAACTCCTTGGGTATGCACCACTCCTCTTCAAACGCCGCGTGGAGCCTGTTATACCAAATCTTCACCCTATATTTAAATGGACCACCCATGGCCCCTTCGCATAAGTATTTATAAAATCTTTCCACTCTGATTTATTTTCCATGGGGTACTCCCAAATCTTTTCCTTTGGCCCATCGGGCACTCCAATCTCCATAAACACCAAAGACAATAAAATAGTGCCAAAACTAATTTGTCACTTATATGTGCTTCTTCAATGATTGTCTTATCTATGTAATCTGTGATATTATAGATCACTCCTTGAGACATTTTCCTTGCAATGTGCAGCCACATTGTATTCACCTGTGACCACCTTTCTTGGTCATTCAACTTTGTTATCAGATGTGCAACTTCCTATACCATTGGGTACTTCTTTAATTTATCAATGTTCATGTCATGCGGACCCTTGGTATATCCTAGCTCCTTCCTTATCTCTTAGCTCCTTCCTTATCTCTAGGAACACTACATTATCTCATTAAGTCACTCTCAGGATCTGCTCACGAGGCCCTTAATCCTGTCACCTTTGTTGAAATTAAGGCGCAAATTGTGATTGTAACCCTTTGCACGGTGAAGTAGAAGAAGTCCTCATGGACTCTGCTCATCAACCATCAATACAATGGTTCATAATTTTCAAAGTATGGAAGCTTGTACAACTGGTAGAATCCAATCTACTTTAGAAACTTCTCTCAATGCCATCATACCTTTGGCATGTCTTCTATTATGTGCTTTTTTGTTTTTGTGCTAAAAATGCATCTAGTTCCTTCTTATTATTCGATGTATGATGGCTGTAATCACTGATCTTACATTTATGGATATGGGAATCCCATTCTTGTCCCATAATCATGCCTTCTTCTTCCCTTTAACTCTTGTTGTACGTGCTTTCTTGATTGCCATTTGAAAATCTCTCCTTTCTATCCTCTGTAACAAGAAATTTAAAACCCTAGTTTGAATCTTCATGCCCTAGTGATAATTACATGCCCTAGCTCTTTTGTAACATGTATACTTGGCTCAAACCCTTAACCTATGAGGATCTGATCCTCTCCCGCACACAAATCTTCTCTCCACGTCGATTTCAACCTCTTCACACCTCAACACGAATCGTTTGGCTCATTTGCACTTAGCTCTTTTCAAATTCTCACAATTTCAATGGTAAGAATGAATTCACATCCCATCCTTATATATATTTTCAAAATTTTAGTGCATTTATTGCTCCACCTACCAACAATCCTCTCATCTATCGACCATTTTCATTCTTCTCGCATGGTACATCTTTGTGGCCAAGCTATAACCTTCTAGTGTGTCTTCCTACCTTCTAGCCGTGGACTTCTCTTCAGCATGCCTCCATACCCCCGATTATCTCACCATTGCATCTTCCCTTGGTAGTTCCCATGGCCCCTGCTTACCTTGTGTTATACTTATTTCTTCATTCATCTCCACATATGGTTCTTGTTTCTAGAAGTAATCTCTTTTTAACAATTCTCCAACTTGAATAGCACTCGTAGCAATTTGTTCCTTTCATGTGTACTTATTTTCAATAGTATTATACCTGGATATCAATAACCACCCCACACTAATGGTATGTGCAATCCTCTATGCATAAAAATTCTTCAAATAATAATTAGCTTCTGGCACGCAAACACACTTATTACACAAAAACACCAACTAAATTGAAAAATCATAGCAAAGAAGAAGGAAATGCGTTAAGGAAATACATAATTGAAGACCTAATCTAAATGGCAACATTGCCTTATTACAAACACCAAGAAGACTTATTTATAATAGAGCTTCACCTACCCGGGTAGTAGTATTCAATCAAGCGCATGTTTTAGGTATGTGAGTGATAACATATGGCCCCAACCAATTTACCTTGAGTTTTCCTGGATGACACAAAAACTTAGAATCATAAAGGAGTACCATCTGTCCAATCTCAAACTTTTTATCCTTGATGTGCATGTCATGCCATGCTTTCTACCTAGCCTTTTCTTGTTTTTGACTCCAACGTGCTATTTCTCATCGCTCATCCAGCTTGATTAACTTTTCAATCCATTCTTCTAATGCTTGTTCATCAGCCTAGACCTCCGCAAGTCAAGAAATATACAGAGAAGGTATCATGAATTCCATAGGAAGAACTGATTTTGTGCCAAACACTATTTAAAATGGTGCGGCCTTGTTAATCAAGCTGCTTGTATGTTGTTCTATACTCCCAAAGTACTCAAAAAAATTTGTCAATGTCTGGCTCAAAATTTTTTTGAAGGCCTCCATAGTTCCATTAGCTTTGAGGATGATAGGGTGTAGTCTTATGGTGCAGAATCATGAATTTATCCAATAAAATTCTGATTGTCTCATTAAGAAAATGTGTGCCCCTATCACTAGTCAAACTCAAAGGATATTCATGCCTTGTAATAACATTTTCCCATAGAAATCTATCTATTGTAAGTGATGTACAATCCTTTGTAGGTGTTTCTTCTGTCCACCTTGTTAGATAGTCCATGCAAGTGATCATATAGTGCGATCTAGTCCTACGTGTGGTGGTGAAATAGGACCCACAAAATCTATATCCCATTTTTAAAGAATTCTTCACTAGTAATAGGTCTTAGAGGCATTTCATCTCATTGAACCGGTTTCCCAAGATGCTGACAGTGATCACAAGCCTTGCAATATGCCTTACAATCTTTATACATGGTCTCCCACCATAATCCAGTGAGTAGAATCTTACACACAGTGGCGTCACCTACATAGTGGCCACTGCAATACCACCATGTGAGATTCCTCTATGATATCGTGTGCTCATGTTCTAGTACACAATGGCACAATAATTCATCCTAACCTAACTTGTATAGGTCACCGCTAATCAACATATAGGGTGCCGCACGTATAGCAAGTTGTTTCTTCTCTAAGGATTTCATTCCTTCTAGTGCCATACTTGTTCGTAGAAAGACAAAAATTTTCTCTAACTCGATGGTGCATGTTATAACCTATATAAATATGCATTGGGCATGGTATCTTTAATGGCCTATGCTTCTTCTCCTAATTGTATTCTAGATAAATGGTCTAGTCCAGAATTACTTTTCCTTGGTTTGACCACAACTGTGAAATCAAATTCTTGAAATAAGAGGACCCATCTACATATGTGCCCCTGTAAAATGGGCTTGTTTACCAAATACTTCAATTCCATGTGATCTGTATAAAATACAAATGGTGTAGCTAGCAGGTATTGTCTAAATTTATGTAGCACATAGATCATTGACAAAGCTTTGCACTCTGTAGTTGTGTAATTCTACTCTGCAAGAGTCATCTTTATACTAGAAAAATGGATAGGATGATCTATAATACCTTCCCCAGCTGAGCCAACACCACACCAATGGCTGTGCTAGAGGTGTCAACATGTACATGAAATGGTTTATCTCACGAGGAAAGTAAAGAATAGGCATGGTAGTAAGTTTCTCCTTGATGTCTCGAATGCGCGTTGTTGTATTTCTCCCCAGTAGAACATAATTTTTCCTTTCAGTAACTCCTCCAAAGGTGCAATAACTTTGGAATACCCCTTTATGAATATCCTATAATACCCCATGTGACCTAAGAATCCACGCACCTCACTTTTCTTTGGTAGGATCTTTTAAATTGATAATGATTGTAACCTTAGTTGGATTAACCAACAAACCTTCAGATTATGTGTCCTAACAAGTATTCCAAATGGTGTATAAAATATGCACTTCTTGATGTTTAAAGAGATACTCAAATATCTACATATTTCAAACAATAAGCACATATTGTCACAATGATCCTTAATAAGTCCATACACTTTGTCCAATCATCTAAATAAACTGTAAGAAGTTGTGAACAAAATCTTTAAACATTTGAACAACTATGTGCAAAAAGATACAGAACACGTTTTTCAATCCAAAAGGCATCACAAAGTATAGGAAATGATACCCCATTTAGTATTAAAATTAGTCTTTTCCTAATCCTCTGGGCAATCCTAACTTTGATGATACCCAAATAACCCATCTCGTAAATGATTAGATTTCACACCCGCAATTCCTTCTAGTATTTCCTCTTTGAATGGCACGGGAAAGGGATCAGTCACACATGTAACATTCAACTCTCTGTAGTCCACACAGATCCTAATCCAACCATCCTTCTTGATATCGATCACCATTGGACTAACCCATTCGACTTCATGCAGGGTTTGATGATTCCAGACTTTAACATTTTGTCAATCTCATATTTGACCTTTTTGTGCAAGTTGAGTTTCATCCTATAGGGTCTCTTTCTAGATGGGTGTGCACCTTCCTTAAGATTTATCTTCATCTCTCCTAATGATTTATTCACACCTTTAAGTTCATGGTACCCCCGAGGGAATAAATCCTGATAATACCGTAGTAACTCAATGATTTTTTCCACTTCAGAGTCTAACCAACAGTCTCCAATTATGGCCTCCTTAGGCTCAACATCCGATCCAATATTCACTTTATTTGTCTTCATAGGTTCATGATAGGTGCACGTGGTCTTATCTGCACTTTCCAACACCTCATGCCTACCTGTTGAATGGTCTACATCTAGATTTTCTACTTCTTCATCATCCACTAAGTAGACCATTTTTCCTTTTTCTTTCTCAAGGCAAGCATGTTTAAGTAGTGTGGCATCTATCTTTGTTTCTTCAATAAAATGTTTTCTTAAGTCTCCTTCATCAAATAACTCTTGAATGAGTTCCTCCGCCTTAGCACTATCCCCCATAGTTAAGTGCTTTATAACCTTTAATGCTTCTTCCACCAAAGGCTTGGTAGAGAAGAAGTCAAATGTCTGGGTCATTCCTATAATTAAATCTTGCCAATTTCTAGTCTCTCTATGGAGTTCTGCATATACATAACAAGCATGTGCACAGCCTTGTAAAGTGGAATAAAACTTGTGTACCCTGACCAAAGGTGGTAAACCTTCATGCCCCTTTGTCTAGAGTCTCTCACACCTTTGTTGAACATGGTCTTTGAACAGATTGATTACCATGATAATTGCATATTTGAGTAGGTTCATTACTTCAAGAACCTAGTAGCAAGAGAAATCCTAATTTCATTCCATCCTACAAGATTATTTCTATGAACCACCCACTAGCACATTGTTGTCCGTGCGGGGTATATGCTAGCATATTTTGTCTCTCCAACTGGTCTATCCACTATTCCTCCATGGCACGTAGGAACACCATAGGGTCTCCTTCTCTAGTGTAATGAGGTACCGAGTTGTTACCTATTCTCTTAATACAATGCGGGCTATTGTCCCTAGCAAATATACTCTTTACTTCGCGCCCTACCAACTCATAGGTGTTATGAGCCCAATTATCACAAGCAACACTTGTAGTATCGCTAATAGACTATGCATCCTCCCACTGAATGATTCCTTCTTTAGATGGCTCAAGCACCTCTAGGTCCCGTCACGGCGCATACATAAATCCTATTCAGGTCTTCCTCACTCAAGGGCTCAACATAGGGTGTAGATTTGTCATCTATTAAAGGGATAATAACTCTTTCCTCCTTGTTTTCAAAGCTGATATAACCCTTATTGAATTGAAGATCAGCATTATTTTCATAGCACCACGGATGCCCCAGTAGAGTTGGGAAGCTATCTCCCTCTGTCGGCACTAAAACCTTGAAATCTCCAATGAGCTTGGCTCCTTTTATGGTAATGGATGCATCTTTTAAAACTCTAATGGGAGTGGCCTTATTCCGAGTTAGCCATGAACAATACATTTGAAGATGGCTATAATGGAGGTCTCCCCATTTGTACCCATGCATCTAAGGTAATAACATTGACTTCCACGCCTATATCAATCAATATATTACTCAAAATCCACCCATCCACAACAACATTCAGAGTGATTTCCTTGTCATAATCTAGGCTATGAGGGGGAAGATTTGCATGCAGGATCTACTATCCAGTCTCAATACTTGTGCGTAAAGTGTTTCCCTTTAACCAATTCCCTAATAGTGGAATGATGTTCTCTGGCGCAACATTTTACACACTTCTTTCAAGTCATCCATCTCAGATTGGACCGTCTCTGATGCTTTCTTTTGCTCCATCTTCCGCGATTTCTCCTTTAAATATTGTATTTCACCCTGAAGATGTCTGAGTACCTCCATCTTTTCCGACAAACTCCTTCGATGGGTAGGATCTAGGTACCATGCATGTAGAACCTCCTCCTTAGTGATGGTAGGATTCTTCTATAATGCTTCTTTGGCACGCACCTCTTCAGTGTGGGTAGTGATCCTTACTTGCAATGCCTCAGATTTTGGTTCTAACTTGGGCATCCACTGATTTTCCATAGTGCATTATATCTTAACCATCCATGTGCCTTTATTTTATTTTTTATATTACTTACTAAAATGATCATACAAGTTCGAGCATTCCTCATAACTATGATTCTTTCCAAAGAAAGAACATGTAATATTCTAAGGACACTCACACATGTATTATTGAGGAGATCCACATGTATAACATGTTCCACGAGGGAACTCACCCCTTCCATCACCATGACCTCATCCTCCAAATCCACCCTAGTATCCTCGACCTCTACCACGACCACCTTTAAACCACCCTTCATTTTTATCATAGTGCACCTGATTGTGATCCCGATCCTGATGCTCATTCTCACCTTTAGAGTTATCTAAAAATCTTATCTATTGTACACCAATGTCTATAGTGTCATAGATCGACCAATAAGCCAAGTATTATTTTGTGTCATTAGTTGTGGACCTACAAATTTTAGAAATATCAAGATACGTTCTTCCTTATTATGTGTTGTAATAATGGGTAATGACTAACATCATAGTTGAAATGACATATCTCACAATCAAACAGCAATGAGGGTACCGATCTGTGGGGACAATTATCCTTTGTGTGACCTTACACTTTACAATCCATGCACCAAATCCCTATGTGCGTCACATGTGTTGAATTTTCCTATAGTTTCTCCAATGGCTTCGCCATATCTATAATCTGTGCTTTTAAGAATGGGCTCACCCTAGTGTTTATGCTTTCAACTACCTCAGTGCGTAAGGTTGCTTCAACTTCTTCATGTGAATTAGTGTATGTATTATGTGATAACACCCTTCTAAAAGGTGTAATCAGGCCCTCAACAAACCATTGCGCATGATGTCTTGCATGAATATCATAAACAATCGATAAAAGTGTTTTGAAACAAGCATCATACTCTCGACACTCTCGGTAGTTCCTTACTTAGTATTCTTGAGCACGCTTATACTCTTCTACTCAAACTCAAGGATATGAAATTATTTAAGGAAAGCGTCTTTTAAAGCTACATAGTCTAAGCAAGTCGATCGGGATCAAACTTTCGTACTAACCGTGTGTGTGCCCTTGTAGCATAGTGGAAAATTGACATGCCATGCACTCAGAAGCCATGATTCCTTTTTCACACCAAAATATTTCACATATGTGCACGTGTTTAGTAACATCTTCTATACCCCTATACTCTGGAAGATGAAGATACATCTCCATATAAATATTCTACGGTTGGTGTGGACCTTGCCCACCTGATCTAGAACCTCCAAAATCACCAAATCCACTAGAACTAGAACCATTTGTACCTCTTGATCCTAAACCTCGTAGCTGAAGTTGTACTAGAAGATGTATTCCCCTATGTCCCAATAGTAGTATTGAACTGCACCCCTACCATCTTTAAAGTGTTACTACTCCCAAAAGAGAGTCCGAAATTATGCCCGCTTGAATTTTGTGCAGAAGATACACCTGAAAAAGCTACCTCTGAATAATAATGAAGATGTTTGTAATACCATCGATGTGATTTTTATATGACTTAGTCCTACTCTCCCATTTCCTAAATCACCTTGCTAACTATTTGTTGTACTAGATATAGGAAGACCAAGATCAAGGGAAAGGTTGTCAGGTATATTTAGATGTGCACCCACACCCTAGGTCATCTCTGTGGTGCGCTTCTATATGAGGCCAAGGGGGCTTCCCTGTCATGCTTCCCCAAATGTGGGAATTCCTGATGCTCTAGCTCCACACCTTCTGCGTGAGCTCCAAATCCTTCGTGAGTCATCTCTCTTCTCAATGCCATTCACTCTATAATATCTCGTTGCTTCTCTATCTCCCTCTTGCACACCTAATTGTAATTAAGCCACCTTACTTCTCTTTTCCTATCTATTGTTAGGTTTGCCATATTTCACCAAACCTACTCCCATCCCCACATGTGGTGGAGTTTAGTTAGCCATCGGTTCTCTCTCCAAGTTCGGGATTACCATCAAAATTTTGATCGCCAAAGTGGAATTCCTTGCAAGTAAGTTCCCTAAGATATCGTAAAAATTGGAATTTAGCTACCTCTAGGCATGAATAAGTGGAAATTGAATACTCTAAGACAAAGTTGTTCAAAACACCATGGAATCATGTATCCACATTACGAGTCCAAATCATATCAACATCGTAAAGGGTCTAAAATTCTTCCCGCATCCGACAAGTGTAAAGTCGGAATTTGTACATTTATTACAACCATTAATTTCATTCATATGTTATTTGTGATACGAGATGCATTTATAGTAGTGCACACACTATCTCCATCAAAAATAATGTAGAGTTTGAAGAGGGAAGGCGTAAACACAACCCAAAACTCGGTTCACTTAAACACATGATTGTACACAATAGTTTGAATGCCATTGGGTCACCAAGACCATTAGGAGCTCTAACTAACTCTTTTAAACTTATATTAGAGATTATCACTATGTATTAACTCAAGAAACATCCCTATGCCCTGAAAATAATTCAAGCATCTTGTAATTCTTCAAAAATATGACTATGTATACATAAAATTTACACAATAGGGTACAATTTGTACAAGTACCTTAACACTTGACTAGAAAAACCATCACCTAAGTGACTTAGAGAGATTATTTCACACTTGTGAGGGATTTAAGACTTGAAAAAGTTATTTGGAGTCAAAACAACTCATCCGGGTGCCTTCCGTTTTAAGAAAGAGTCATGGAGAGAGAAATACATTGTTAGAAAAATGATCATAACTCTCTTGTTTCTTGTCCAAATTACCTCAAACGTTTTGCAAAAGTTTAGGATTAGAGTACTATTAAAAATTACTTCTATTATTTATCCAAAGAAGGCTCAACAATGTTTTTGGATGCTAAGAAGACAATGTTCTCAGATTGCATTCCTTAATAAACCAATTTTAGAAAAACTTGAATAACTTAAAATCCCCATTTCAAAATTTTATGAAATTTGACATGAAGCACTAAAAGACACCCCTATACACAATCCATATCTTAGTTAGATATAAATTTTCCTTTACATCTAAAACCTATCTCATTTAACCCAACATTCATTGTTAATCCTCAAGGGAAATTTTTCTGAACATTTGAATTTTTCCTCTAGGAGTCAAAGTAAGCCTTCATAATACTCATACATGCCTTAGGAAATGTTCTTAGGATCTTCCCATGTTCACCTAGTTTCATGACCTTCATTAAGCTCTTACACCTCATTAGGCTTTATAACTAGGCCTAAATGAGCTAGTTACAATTGTGACTCTCAACATTTGACTTATTACTCACTCCAAAAGCTCTTGCACATGTTGAAACAATCATTCGAGACATGTAGATCATCTGATCCAAGCATACCAACCTTCTCCATACCTTTAGTGGACATCAACCTCATTGTTCAAGCTTGCACCATTATGAGACTACCCTCGAAACCATCTTGAAAGCTCAAAGAACCAGCTTGAGACCACTACACACCACTGATAGACACCTATCTATATTATATTTCACTCCTCCTTTTCCAAAAATTCTATGTGAAATTAATGACAACACCAACCAATGTAACAAGGTTCAATAACAAGATCCAAATAAATAGGAGTGCCATGATCCAAGAAAAGATAAGGTAATAACGAAAGGATATAAAACCCAAAGAAGAAAGATCAACACCACACCCTCCCATACTATTGAATGGTTGGAGTAATGATAAAAATATATATGATTTGTTAAAAAAAATACTCAAACACTAAAAAACTAACATTGGGCTTCTCGAATAGCTCTCCCACAAGAGAGACTATTAACATGCTAAAATGGTGTCAAAGATACATATAAAAACCCTCTAAAAAAGAAGAGAGATATAATAGCCTACTAAAGAAAAATGCTGAAAACAAGGAGCATTACAATGCAAAAGGTATAGAAATTGGAGAAGGTTTCGAATGGTGGAGGATTCATGCATGTAGATTCATCTCAATGAATGCCTATGTCACCACCACGAGTGGTCGATATCCACCCCAAATCAACACGGATGGATGAAGAAGATGAATGCATGAGATTCGGTGAGAAATGCACAATGAATTCATGCAAAGGAACATTTGAATGTATGTCAGTCGATCATGTCTCGAAAACTAAAATATAAGGTTTCTCAATCACGAGTAAAGGTGCGAGAAATCATGTGTAGCTCATGACCCTTGGAAACCGTTGAGAAAACAAAAATATGAGATTTTTCAATGTGTGATCCCAATGAAGTACCTTCTCAAAAACCAATGTCATGGCAAGAATTCCACTTAACATATGAAATAGGGGAAGCAATACCCTTTGAATGTCTACCAATACCTCTACTTGTAAGACCCATAGAACGTAGCATGTGAGAACTGCATGAAGTGGTATGTTTCTCAAAGGAGCCATGCATATGAGCGAAGTAGGATGCACGAGAATGTGTTACTACGAGTAGGCATACATGTGGAAAAACATGTTGTAATAATCCTAATAGGCTTAGGAGTATCGAAGTAGGAGGAGACTAAACCGACAAAATAAGGTTAATCGGTGCGGGAGAAGCTACTATAAGTGGACTAGGAATAGGAGTATGGGTATGAAATTCCAATATGTGAGGATGATGTTGTAAGCGAGAAAGTGTCTACTTTTGTAGGGAGTGTATTGGCTTATCCTTTTCATAAATAAGGTTATGAACAAGAGAGTTTTTATTTTTAAGTGATCTATTTTGTTCCATAAATTTGACCATCTCTTCTTAAGAAAAGCATCTCATTCTCGAATCCATGATAGATACAAGAATTCAACACCTAAAATTTTAGAAAATTAGGCTCGGACCAAATTGAGTCTGCAAGTGATTACAACACCCCTAGATTTGGCTCTTTATAATTGAGTGCATGTAAATATTACAACGACTAAAATTACCTTGTACCATTGAAATATGTGTATAAAAATGTCACTAATGCGGAGATCTCGAAAAGGTACACAATTTTTAAAAAACACCTTAATTTGAGCTACAAATCAAAAATTATGAGTTGTAGAAGGTTTTGTTATTAAAAATTATATTTTAATAGTGAGTTTTTCAAAAAGCATGTACACGTGACACCCAAATGTCTAGAAGGTAAATAAATGCATGCACATGATACGAGACTTGTGACAAAGGATAAAAGATTGTGCCCAAAACCTACACATCCAGAGGATAAATCATTGCATCAAGAGGGGACACGTCTATATCTAATGGATAAAATAAATCACCCATAAGGTATAGATTTGTGTCTAATGGATAAAATATTGCATTCAAAAGTACATGTCAGAGGGTAGAGCACTACATCTAAAGGGTATGCGTCTGTGACCAAAGGATAAAAGAATGTAACCAAAAGGTATAAATATGCATCTAGTGGATAAAAGATTGCATCCAAAACACAAATATCTAAAAAGTAGAATAATACATCTAGAAGGTATACGTCTATATCCAATAGATAAAAGAATGCACCTATAAGGTACATATTTGTGTCCAGTGGATAAAATAATTCACCCATAAAGTACAGATCTACATCTAGTGGATAAAATATTGCATCAAAAACATAAATATTTAGAGGGTAAAAGATTGCATCTAGAAGGTACACTATATCCAATGGATAAAATAATGCACCCTAAAGGTACAAATTTGCATCTAGTAGATAAAAGAATGCACCCAACAAGTATAATTGTTGATACAAAATTAGACTACAAATATCTTTTTTTATGGTACCTACATGAAAACCATAGAGAACCCCATAAAGTTTCTCAAGAAAAATAGAAATTTGATATAAATTTTGTGTCAAAAAATTGGTTTGTACATAATTGTACGCTTTTTTTTGAAAAATGTGCCAAAATACCTTTTTAAACACCTAGATTTGACTGTCTCAAACAAGGTCGAGTTTACAATCAATTATATGGTTTTGACACCTTCTAAATCCAATGGCGCACTTCATTTTGCATAAAAATACATGCTTCATACAAGTGATAACAAATTCTAAGCGAGATAAAAACCCTTGTAAGCAAAGAAAAACTTACGGATGGATGTCTACATCATATATCACTCACGATACCATGAAAGGAATGATAAGAATATTTTTCCAAGCCACGAAGATATCGTATGCTAATAGCACACCACATTTAAGAAGCTGAAAGGAATTCACAAGAATAACCCTACAAAAGGATTTGTAAACAAAGAGTTAAAATATCATATGTCAAAATCCATCATAATCCATTTTCTCATTACATTGTTAGGAATATATTGGTTAGTGCTTACATATTAATAAGTTATCTTTTTGGTTGGTTAAATTGTTATAATTGTTATATCCATAATATTATAAATGGGTAATTTGTTTCCTAGTTTTTAGGAGGTAGTTTCAATACCTCCATGGCTATATAATAGCCATTGTATTGTGTTTATTATGATACACACAAATATAATATTTTTTTGTTAGTTCATTGTGCAAAAATCGTCTATTTTCTTTATTTGGCATCGAGTGACAATATGTGTGTGAGAGTGTGTGAGGGGCATTGTTCATGCTTTGCAATTGTCCCGTTCGATGAGCATATTATTGTTTTAGTTTTAGAATAGCTACGAGATCTAGGTTTTCAGTAACATTCCCAATTTTAGACTTTAGAAACAAGGGGAAAAAATTTAATACATAATGTTCTCTATTCTAAATAATCATAACTTATAACACACATTCCATGCCAATCAATCTCATAATAGATAACCATATACAAGTTGTAAATGACTCGGTGAGCTACCAATCTCTCATTTCATGACTTGATTAACAACCGATCTCTCATGTTACTTAAGTATTGAATAATTTATGTATACCAAGTATACTTGGTTCTCTTACCCTATTCTAGGTACTGAGTGTTCTATTTAAGAAACCTATCTGAATATTTGTTACCAATATTCATCTAAAATCACATTCCTTAAACTAGGTGACATAGGACAACACAACCAACAACTTGTGATACTTTGGCCAAATATTTCCAACATATTATTCATGTTACTATTCCTAGACGACATACTCATCTAAATGGAATACGTCCTTCACCCCACTCCTTTGTTATCTAGAATGGTCTTCACCAACTTCAATCAGTCCACTTGTCCAAGGTTTGACCCTAACGCAGGTTAGTGATATAATTTAGAATAGGGAGTCACTCACGATGACCTAGGGTATATAGACATACCCTATCGACCTAAGTCGATTGGATGTGCCTAGTTATCCTAAATCATTGTGAGTCATTTCCTATGCTAGATCATAACTCTAAACTTTCCTAGAGAGAAACTAAGTTCAAGTCCAAGTTTGGGTAGGTCTAGATGAACCAATGTTGAAGGGTGTTGCAACATGTCAACTACAACCATGTATCCTTGTGAAGACCCAAGTCTTCACAAAGGTACAGATCTACAGTTGGCGTGTGCCAACATCCGGCAGAACCACTTCATCTCGACGTACACACCTCAAGAGATCATTTCCACTTAATTAGTTTAGGATTAAGATTCATATTACAACAACCTTACATAACCCTAATTCCAACAACCTTAAAGGTTTCCATCCCCATTTGAGTTGGTTAACTAATACGGAACTTCAAAGACTAATGATTGCTTTATGTTCAATTAACTTTTTGCTTAACATTTAATTAATTGAAAACAACATCAACATCTATCAAATGATCTAATTAATGTGTCTCAACCATTCAAGGAATGTATAAGAACCAAAACAGGTTCCAATATAAAATAATTCATACCTATGAAGTCTAAATGGTTATCGAACCCGCATATCATTAGTTTATTTTGCATCCTTTTTAGAAGAGGAGAACCTTCCTCATTATGGTTAAGTATTAGGGTTTATTATACCCATATCCAATTTACACATCGTGACATTATAGCAACACGTTCATAACATCATAATCCACCATTCAAGATTAAGTAAGGAACATTAATACATACAACTTAGTAAGTTGCACTAAAGTAAGGGAATTTGTGCTAATTCCCATTTATCCAGACAATTTACTAACATCAGGAATAAGGATCCAATCAGATATAAATAACAACATCAAGGATAAGATTACATATTTTTCCTTCTTATTATGAGCAAGAGAATAGACTTAATCATGTTTAAGTAACCTCAGTCTTTCCAATTCATCGAAATAAAATACACAACTTACAAAACTATGCATTGCTGACATATTTCATGTCAACAACATCAAGATATTTTAGATTACAACTTTTCTTCCTTCAATACATTTCAATAATAACTCAAAATTTCTCTATAATGGTCCAAACTTTTAATTCAACCAATACATCATAAAATTTATTGCCTTCCTTTATCACTTACGAAGTCCATCTGCAAAAATTGCTAGCACGGGTCAGTTCATTGAACCGAGCATGATAAGCACTAAGCATTAAAATGAAATGCTTTCAACTAATTGTTTCATTAAACCAACTCTGCTTTAATGAAACAAAGTGTGGTCAAGTAGACAATTAAATCATAGCAATAACAACCATAAAGAAGAACAATTAATCACTTAAATAACATTCAAATAAATGTCATGATAAAATCTACAACCTAAAACATGTTATCAGATAAATACCATTCCATCCAATACATTTATCCACCTCAAATAAAAGTACTTTCTAATTATTTCCTTCACAAATCATCTTAATTTAGAAATACAAATGCAAATAAGAGTCTCACAAATCAGATGTGGCATCCTAATCCCAAATGCAATGCATAGCCTGATTAATCAAGTTAGAAAAAATATCAACATTAAGTAGAATTTACTCAATGTAAAACATCTCACATTTTCCTTCTATCTCAAATATTACAAGCCTTAACACTAGTCAAGAGAATAACAAGTAGCAATGATGACTACTCAAGACATTAAGGATAGTAGAGCAACTGATCCAAATAAATCAATGACCAGATTTACCCAAAAGAAGTACGACTGAGATAAAATGGTATGAACTTCCTAAATAATTCGGTTGGCCGAATCTCATACACAACTTCATTACAGAGAACATAACTCGAAACATCCTTTACTTCAAAAGACGCAGTGGTGGGGCTTCGCCTTAAGGACTAAAGAAGAAGGAGTCAAAAGTCAAGATCAGAAGGGAACTCTAACATCTTAACATATGGGATGAAGGTAGAAAAAGACAATGCAAGCCTTAATACTTCCCAAACTCCTTAAAAGAGAAAACGCACAAGAAGAGATCAACAGAATGTGTGATTGTTGTGATAGAACATAATTGAACATGTTTTCCCTTCATAGAAAACAAATGAATGAGACATTAAACTAGATCAAAAGGAGATGAAATGAAAAAATTACAAAATGCCATGCGGGCACTTACAATCCCAACAGTCACTCAAGGATGTTAAAATTTCAGTCAAGGTCCACAGTCTGACCAATTCCTCCAATGATAGAAACAAAACAATCAACAAGACAAAATCTAAAATGAGTCCTCACAGAGGTGAAAGACATACATTATATGAAAAGATAGAGGAGGTTCCTTCACGATTCCATTCCAAGAAGATACAGCCCCAGATCGACATAGCTTAGCTACAAGCATACAACTTATCAACAAATTAATTCCCTCAATCTCATTCAAATATCAAAGAATGGAAGAATCCTGAAGACTCCTTATTCAAAACCAATTTCGATAGTTCAAAATAAAGAAACGACAACCACAAGTTCATACATCATCCTTAAAGTTTGTGATATCCCAAACAGGAGGGATTTAACAAGCTTACTCTAGCAAGATACTCAAGAAATTAACCTTGTTCAGGGACAGTTAAACCAAACCAATAATATCTACTTTGATAGGGAAGAAGACAACAAGAACATAACAAATAAAAATCAACAAAGCTATGAGGACAACCCAAAGTGTCAACTCAAACAAATCCGACCCTCAACACATCCCCAACCAACAAGATCTCCCTCTGTAACTTTTAGATCAGTACTCGAGATCTTTTAAGAAACACAAGTACTCATAAAAGATCAGAATAAAGACTTCTAACACGGGAATCCCAAGCTCGAATGCCTCAAAAAAAAGTTCCCAGGAAATGAATAATCCAAAGTTTCCTAAGAAGGACCAAATTCGAGTACCCAGTTTAAACTGACAAGTTTAAAAAGTAATAAAACCTTCAATCTTGTTTCTATACAAGGAGAATCCAAAAATAAAATAGAGATTCCAAACATTACAAAACTACCAAGCTTCTATCATAGACTAAATCTGAAGAACAAATAGAGTATACAGAGAGTTCAAGAAGAAGGCATGCATTACTATTTCAATAAAAAATTCAAGCTCACACAACTCAGAATCCAATCATGCATATTCCTACAATTCCAACAGGGAATTATAACTTCCACAAAACCAAGAAGCTACAACGAAGGTATACTTTTACATTCTACAACCCAAGCTAAAGCTTGGTTCAAACTGAAAGACACATATCATTTCCATAACCCATTTTCGAATAGATAAGCAAGAATCACGCATGTACTTCATTACTTATATCACCACAAGATTTAAGGTGAAATTCAACAACAAATAACCAGGAAAGCAATACAATGACTTCCTTTTCAAACAGATATTCCTCATCAAAGAACACAAAATTATTCAAGAAAGGAAACCAAATAACCATCACAGAAATAAAAACCCAATTATCTCAAGAGAGAAAAGTAGTTTTAATGAAGACACTTAGAGAAAAGCAGAGCAGCTTAATGGATAGAGCCTATCATGCCTAATAGTGTTTCTATCGTTCAAGAATATTTCCAACCGAGCCTTCACAACTCCCTCTTCTCAAAAAAAAATAAACAACGAGAAACTTCTTCCTCAAATGCCTCATATACTTCCATTGGATCGAAAATAGTCCAAGAGAGTTAAAAATAAAAACAAACTGAAAATAGAACTGCTGGTTTGAAGGACCAGATAGCTCCATGCAGAGCAAAATTGGAATTCATGAAAGACTAAACAAATCCCCACAAATCTGCTCACATGGTTTCCAAGGAGGTTTGCTCACCAAAAATGATGAAAATTAATGTCATTAATTCCCAGTCTCCCACCTAAATCTCCATGCCACCGCCATCCAAAATTGGTGAGTCCAATTTCAAAAAGAACATGCATAGTTAAATTTAGAGATGGTGCCAGCTAGGATCACCTCCAAATTCCATGCCTCTGTCAAACTGACAGTACATAATGATCTTAAATTCAAAAATCAAATCAAATCAAATACTTAGGAACCGTCACCATCCCTCAACTTTCCATATGACCCCTTAGGTCCCCTTCTATCCCCACATTAGTTTAGGATAGATATCTTAGCTTAGGGTATGACCTTAGGTTAGTTTAGAAAATATTTACCTTAGGTTATTTTCCACCTTAGGATAGGTCATTCTTTCTACTAATGTAGTATTAGGTAATAGGTTATAAATATCCCTATTATCACCTTAGGTTGTTTTCAAATCCCTAACTTAGAAAACATGCAACTTAGGTTAGGTTGCAACAAGATTAGCGTAGGCATAAACATAAGGTAGGTCTAGTTTACCTTAGGTTAGAATCTCGTTAGGATAGATCTTATAGATCTAGGACTTAGGCTTTACCCTCAATAGTCCTCAAGTAGGCCTCTTTCCAACTTATGCCATTTAGTGTTCTGGATAAGTTGACAAGAAGATCTAAGCACACGAATTTCAGCAGAAAGTACAACACGAACTTCCAAGAAGATGAATGAAATTTTAATCCTACAAAGGCTCAGTCTTTTATTTCCTTCAACCTCTGAATGTCATTTTTCCATACAAATCAAGTAAGAAGAATTTAAAACATACCTTGGATCAATGGAATTGATCCAAGGTCTCATTATTATATAGAGATAAATTTGTAAACCACTTTACCAGTTTACAACCTCAACAAAATGGATTCCTTACAAGCAACAGTATTTCAGCAATTGAATCCAAGAAAAGAAATAATTTATCCATGGCAAGCATGATTTCAATAGTCAAAAGAATACACCTTCTTGGGACAAATCACATGTCAACACTTGCATTGCAAAGAGGAGAAGTTAATAGTTTGTAATAGGTGTCACATACTTCCCTCCTAAAAGAATCATCATCCCAGTGATTATTTTATTTAAACAAATTTGCATCAAGGACAATCCATTTATTAACTTTCTTTTCACATGTTCATAACATTTCTGGATTTAAATTTTTCCAAAATCAGCATTTACATAGCTATTTATTTCAAATAATGAAATATTTGTCCAAAACTGGTAGATTTATTGTCATAAAAGAATAAAATCACAAATTTTATCAGTCAACAGAATCAATTCTATCCAAATAAATATGGAAAAGTAGTTTTCATATCTTCCATATTTTCCCAGGTTGCACTATCCTTATTAAACTGTCCCATTGGAACTTACATTAACTTATTTCATGATTTCTTAAGTGCAACTGACAAGTTTCAAGCACTCGTATAGGCTTAACCATGATTATTCATGGGTCTTAGACCTGCAAGGAATTCCGATTTAATACATGTGATAAATCTGAAATGTATTTCTTAAGCAAAGAAATATGGAAAACATCATCCATTCATGACAAAGAAGGTAATGCTAAACGATAAGCTACATGGTTGATTATTTCTACAATTTCAAAGGGTTCCACATAACAAGGTGATAACTTGGCAGCCTTGCCAAAAGTTATAGAACTCTTTTTCGGTTTAACCCGATGAAAGACCTTCTCACCAAGTTCAAATTTCCTATCAACCCACTTCAAGTCAGCATAACTCTTTTTCCTATCTAACGCTTCTTTTAATCGTTCATGAATCATTTTAACTTGTTCCATTTTTGTAAGGATTTCAAGTCCAATTACCTCCCTATTCTCAATGTTGTCCCAACTCAAAGGGTTTCTTCATTTCCTTCCGTATAATGCTTGAAAGGTGCCATCTTTAGAGATGTGTGATATGTGTTATCATATACAAACTCAACTAATGGAAGGTACTCTTCCCATTTATACTACTGATCCATACAATACATTCTTAACATATCTTCTAAAACTTGATTAACTCTTTCAATTATTCCATCTGTATGCATAATACGCAGAACTAAAATTTAGCTTAGTCCTTAAAGCTTTGTGTTAAGTGTTTACCAAAACCTTGAAGTCATTCTTGGATCTCTATCATATATGATTAATTCAAGTACTCCATATAATATGAAAATCTCATCAACAAACCTTTTTGCTAAAATAGGTGAATCATCTTTAAGATTGCCAAAGAATAAAGTGTTCTACTTTGGTTAGTTTATCAACAACCAGAATAACATCATGCTTATTTCTTGACATAGGCAACCCTTGTACAAAATCCATGCTTATCACTTGCCATTTATACTACGGTATGCTATGAGGATACAATAAACTAGCTAGATGCATATGTTCAGCTTTAACACATTAACATTCTAAGCAATGTGTCACAAACTCAATTACGTCCTTTTTCATCTCCTTCCAGAAATATTATTGTTTTATAACAATAAACATCTTTGTGATACGGGTGTCTAGAAAAGGTGAATTGTGAAATTCAACTAATAATTTCTTTCTTAAATCCTTTAGCAAAGGTACGTAAACCCTATTTTCAAATCATAAGATCCCTTCATTATCAAATTGAAAACCTTTATATCTCTCATGCTTTGGATCTGTAGTAAGTGTTGTTCTTACTTGCTGAAAATAAGAATCAAATTCCATGACACTCTTTACTTCATCTTTGAACTGAGTTCTCAATGTTATAAGAGTAGAAATGTGCTTCCTATGACTTAGAGCATCAGCTACCCTATTCTCCTTACCTTTAATGTAACTTATGTCAAATTCATATTGAGATAAAAACTCTAACCATATTCGTTGTCTTGCATTCAGATTTGGCTGAGTAAAAATATACTTCAATCCAAGATGATCATTTTTTAATTCAAAAGGTTTACCAAGCAAGTAATGCCTCTAAACTTGAAGTGCATGAATAATAACAACAAGCTCTAGATCATGTGGAGCATAATTCAGCTCATGTAACTTAAATTTCTACTCTCGTAAGCTATGACATGATCATTTTGTAAAAAAATACCTCCAAGACCTTCCCAGGGATGCATATGTTACCACAATAAAGTCTCCGTTAGGGTCGACTGATAAAATAGGTGCTGAATTTACCTTCAAATTTTTAAATGCAGATTCACATTTCTCATTCCACACAAATTTCTTATCCTTTTTTGCAAAGAAGTTATGGGTGCAACAATTTTGGAGAAATCTTTAACAAATTTCCTATAGTAACTAGCAAGACCCATGAAGCTTCTAACTTCATGTACATTCTTTGGTATAGGCCACTCAGTTCTAGCTACAATTTTAGTAAGATCTACACTATTCCATCTTTTCTTATAACATGACCCAAATAGTGCATTTTTGTGTCATAGAAAGAACATTTAGACAACTTACCAAATAACCATCTTTTTCTCAATATTTCCAAGACTATATTCAAAATGTCCAAGGTGTTCTTCCACACTTTTAAAGTATATGAGAATATCATCCAAGAATACAAGCACAAATTTGTCCAAGTATTCTTGAAAAATATTGTTCATTAAATTCATAAAAGTTCGAAGTGCATTTATTAATCCAAAAGGTAAAGCGTGAACTCATAGTGCCCATACCTTGTTAAAAGTTGTTTAATGAATGTCCTCATCCTTAATTAAGTAATTTATGATATCCCAATCAAATATCTATCTTAGAATATACCGATGCTCCATGCATCTGATCAAATAAATCATCAATTCTAGGAAGTAGATATCTATTTTTAATTATTGCCTTGTTTAACATTCTATAATCAATACACAACCTAAGTGTTCCATATTTATTTTTCACAAAATTACTAGTCCTCCCAAGGTGAAACACTTGGTCTAATAAATCCTTTAGAAAAAGCTCTTGCAACCGTGTGCCTTAAGCTCTACCAATTCGATAGCAGTCATCCGATAAGGTGCCTTAGAAATAGGTCGGTTCTACGTTTTATTTCAATTTTGAAGTCAAATTCCCTTTTGGGTGGAAGACGGCAATTACTATGGAAAAACATCACTAAAATTTCCTAATAGTAGGTAATGTTCTAAGAGATCACTATTTTCTTCAATGGATTCTAAAATTTTATTGTATACAAGATCTGACCCTTATTTTTGGCCTTTTAAAGTTGCATAGCTGAAAATTTCCTAACTAAAATTCCACACTTCACACCAACTATCTCTATTGTTTTCTTTAGGTTATTCAAACAACTAATATGTTTTTCAAAAGAGTCCACTTTTGCATTATGCTTAGCTAGCCAATTAACACCTATGATTATGTCATAAGACCCCAAAGGAGTAACATAAATATCAACTTCGTGGAAAAACTAGGTAAGTAAAGGACTGCTCCAAAAATACACATACTTATTGTATGAGCAATTATTCCCATAATGTACCGTACATGATTTATCCATTTTTCCTTTTATTTTTAATTTTGATACTAATTTACTAGAAATAAAACATTCAAGAACTCTGTATCAAAAAGAATAGTTAGAGGTATGTCAAATAACTTACCCGTAACTTCTATGGGTGTGACTTGCTTTTAGCTTGTTTTTCAACGACATTGCAGCGTGTATCTTGTGCTACTAGTTACGGTCATACTTTTTCAAAGTAAATTGATTTACATAATGATCCTTGCCACAATTGTAACAGCCTCATACATGTCCCTTTTAGGCTCAAATTTATTCCCACCCTTAAAGTTATCATTCGAATTTCCCCATAGGACTTATATACGTTATTATTTTTCTTCAAAATTTATTGCATACATTAGCAAGCGGGATTATTCATTGTTTTTTTCTTATTGTTATCAGCAGAGAACTTACTTTTCATACCAAAATTTTTCCATGGTCCTTTCTTAGGTGCCAAAGATGATGAAAAGGAATTGGGTACTTTCTTTCTTACTTCCTCCTTATGAGAAAAAACTACCTTTAATTTATGTTCATGCCTTATGGCCTTTTCAACAACCCCTTTCATAGTGGTTGGGTTGTGAACATATACCTCTCCCCCTATAATGGGATTCAATCCCATGATAAACTTATGTATCCTAAATTTCGTCAAACAGTTTGATACTTGAGGTACATACTTAAGGAGTTTAGTAAACCGCTCCCAGTACTCTGTTACTATTAATTTTCCTTGGGTTGAGTTCTAAAATCCATCATTTTCTTATCATAGTAAAGTTTTGGCAGCCATCATTGTGTAAAATACTTCATAAAATGATCACAAGTAATATTATTTTCATCAATGTTCAACTCAGACTTACGGCTGTCCTACCATGAAGATGCTTCATGGGAAAGTTGATATGCTCCCTATATTTCCTTTGTTTCCTCTGAGAAGTTCCTTATTGCAAAGTATTTCTCCATTTCACTGAGCCAATTCTCAGCTCCATCTCTTAATGTGGTGCCATCAAACTTAGGTGGACTTATCCTTTTTATATCATTAGTGAGTTCAGCTATCAGTCTTTCCTTTTTATTTTCTAGTTGATCCGGCATGTTTACATTGTTATTATCAACACCCAAATTCCCCAAATTGGCATTGTCTACAGGAGGTGGCTGATTTTTATTACCAGAATATTCTTCCTCCTCATTTCCCATTACTTGATGTTCAATTACAGTCAAACGATCTCTTGTGTCCAATAGTGCAACAAGGATCTCATCAAGTTTTTGGGCAGTTGTTGCTTCTCCACCAGGTGGTGGGTTGTTTGCAACATTTCCTCTTGTCCTAACAATTTTTGTTAACAAGAAAATTTAAGTTTTATCATATTATGGACACAATAGGTCCAAGAGTTGTAAACCTTCAGCTATGATACCAAGATGTAACATTCCCAATTTAAGACTTTAGAAACAAGGAAAATAAGTTATACATAATGTTCTCTGTTCTAAATAATCATAACTTAGAACACACATTCCATGCCAATCAATCTCATAACAGATAACCATATGCAGTTGTAAATGACTCGATGAGCTACCAATCTCTCATTTCATGACTCAATTAACAACTAATCTCTCATGTTACTTAAGTATTGAATACTTTATGTATACCAAGTATACTTGGTTCTCTTACCCTGTTCGGGTTGAGTGTTCTATTTAAGAAACCTATCTAAATATTTGTTACCAATATTCATCTGAAATCACATTCCTTAAACTAGGTGACATAGGACAATGCAACCAATAGTTTGCAATACTTTGGCCAAAGATTTCCAACATATTGTTTATGTTATTTTGCCTGTTAAGTATCGGATCAATGGCGAAAGTCAATCCCGAGTCAGTTCTGTAGAACAAGAAGATATGGATTTGATAAATTTGTCAGATGTTTTTGATGTTAATACAGATATAGATATTGTAGAAGAAGATAATCCTATTCCGGAGTGGAAACTCCCGAAGAAGGCTTATTCAGAAGTATATTCAAAAATCAATAGATTTCATCTGATAGCTTCAACTGTCTTTAAGACTAGGGAATCTGTGATACAAGTTACACAGAGTAGCAATGGAGAATACAATATTCCCCTAATAGATAAATCAGATATCAAGAATTTAAAAGACAGTCTACATATAAGTTTGCACATGTAGGGTGTGTACAAATAGGTATTACACCTTTATTCAGAAGAGGTTTAAATGCTTCAATACTTTGCTGTTTAATGGACTTGAGATTTGATAATTTCAAAGATAGTTTATTGGCTGCTATTCAGACTGGGTTACACAATGGACCCATTTCATTTGAAGTTTTCCAAATTATCCTGTTTCTTTGACTAAGGATGATTTATTACAAGATGTTTTAAAGTTGCATTTAGCTACAACTGGATTACATATGAGAACTGGTTCTTGCCCATTGGCAATTCATTATAAAGTGATCTATAGATTAGTAAATACTATGTATCCTCTGTAAAACATGGAGTTACAAAAGGCAGCAGCGTGGTGACTCACACTAATCTAGAGACACAAAAATTGAACCAGAGCTGATCTCATGGTCAGATATAAAGGTCCCAAAAGAATGGACCTTGTCAAAAAGTTTATCCAGTCTAGTAAACCAAAACTAGAAAATGCAACAGCAGTAACTGAAGGGAAAAACAAAGTCACTCTCAGCTTTAGACAAAATTCAAGCAGAGATCTGTCTAAAAAATCATTGAGTAGAAGTACATCCACCAATAGCACTTCATCCTACTTTACTGTAGGTGAGAGTTCTAATAACCAGAAGCCATTAGAGCAAGAAAAAGAAAAGATTTTCCTCTGTAGCCATAAGTCCTTAGTTCATGATCCTGCTACAGACTTCCTATGGTGCTCTGACTGCGAAAAACTCGTAAGTCAGAAATATGCTCCTGTTAATGGACCAGCCATTAACATGGCCTCTGTCAGTAGTACTAGTACTTCTCTACCAGAAACAGATCCTCATGAGCTAATTTCTCCAGACAAACACAGAAAGCCGTCTTTTGGTATCAAAGGACTGTTAGCAAAGAAATAGAACCCTCAGAGAGTTCTAAGATGCTTAATTGGACAAACAAAGCCATAAAAATAGTTCATGAAGAAACTGTGTCCAATAGAGAAAAAATAGCATCCATGGAGAAAACATTAAAAGCTATTGAGTTAAGAAAAAGGGTGATCAAAGAAGCTGACTTTAAAATTATTGCATGAGAAAGTAGATAATTTGTATAGATCAGTCAAGCAAAATAGAAACAAAAGTTCATGAAACCCACAAAGTAGTTTCTACTGAGACTCTACAGAGGTCATTTCTCAGAAAATTACTGATCTTGTTCAACCTTTAGTTGATCATACAGTTGGTCTCAAAAGTGTGATAGCAAATAAACAATTCGGACTAATGAATTGATTGAAAAAGTGGCATATCTACTTTACAAGATGAAAATGAAAAGACACATCAAAGGATTGATGAAATACAAAAGTGTCTTACCTAGTGAACTCCCAAAATACTACCAAAGATACAAGAGGTAAACAGAAAAGTTTCTGCTCCTCCTGAAGGAGATTGGTCTAAAGCTGTATCTTGGTCAGATGTTACACAGTTGGCTAGTCCATCCACTAAAAAGTCCTACAAAGAGGTCCTAGAAGAATATAAGCCTTTATTTTTTAAAGATAAAAATGTTAACATGTTGAGTATACAGGGGATCTGGACATCATCAGCCTGAAATCATGGATCCAGCTTATGAGCAGCCAGTGTTTGATGAGCAAATGGGAGAAACATCTGGTGTTACTCATACTATGCCACCACCACAACAAAAGGTACAAACTCTACAGCCAAATTTCTATAAAGTAGAGTGTAAAACCATTCCAGAAATAAAGGAGATTGTTCATTCCATGATCGGTTGGGGTAATACCCAATACGAAACATATAATAGATCTCCTCGTAATATTGCTGCAACAATTGCTAACGGATTTGTTGGAATCCTGAAGGAATGGTGGGACTTGCTCCCAAACAAAGAAATAATTTTGCAGGCAGGATATTCTGGTCTTACTGCCGCTATCATCAAAGAGTTCATCGGCAATATTGACGATGATAAGATGATGAACACAGCCATGTTCTTAAGAGCCCGTCTTTGTGATATGACAAGAGTGAAAGAGTACCAATGCTTCATGCAGAAGCTGTACTACAGTTCCGGCAATATAAACGATGAGACCATGCGTCTCCGTTATATTGAATCATTCCCTCCATACTTCGCCACTCAATACAAGAAGGCCATGCATGGAATGCGGACTGCAGAGCTCAGTTTTGGGGCTATCAATCAGATCATCGACCAGACAAATGCAAAGTTGTGCAAGGAAAAGGGAGCGCAAGCAAGCGCTCAAACATCAGAAAGCTTTGGGAAATGTGTTCTGTGAGCAATATGCTCTAGAACCATTTGGCTGTCCTGATCTTGAAATCAATCCCAGACGACAAGCAAATCCTCTTGCAAGGATTGTGCATTTTCAAAGGGGGAGGATGTTCGGTACTACAAGAAAAAGAAGAGAAAATTCAAAATCAAAGATTCAAAGAGCCTCCATATAGACAGTCAAAGAAAAATACAAATTCAGAAAGTTTAAGCACATCGGCAAGCATCAGAAGTTCAAGCCGACCTGCTACATATGTAAAGGGCCGCACTATGCAAACAAGTGCCCAAAGAAAGATTCAGATAGAGGTAAAGCAAAGGTAAATGCTTTATCTATCAAAGGTATTAATGATGAAGAGTATGCATTCATTTCAGATTCTGATAGTTTTTCTTCAGACATATCTTATGCATCTCTTGATGATGTAAATTGCAATCTGATACAACAAGTATCAGATGAAGAGAAGATAGCACAGACAGTCGGGTACAGTTCTGTTCCCTCTTTTGATAATTTCAATGTAAATATGAATACTAACTTTGCACATCCAATGATTCCACCTAGTGCAGAGTACTTAAGAAAACAATGGAATGTCTACATGTGTATGATAGTTGTCCCCCTTGGGACACCGCTAGAAAAATGGCTCTAAGTAAAGAGCTTAAGAGAACTAAATGATAAGTACATCAGGACAAATGAAGCTGAACAAGCCAAAGAGCAAGCAGAGTCAAGAGCCTGATGAACCTTTTGAATCAGTTCCCATCAGACCTCCGTTTCAACAAAGAATAAGGCAAAGACAGCTCCCAACCAGAGGAAGATTTGGAGCATGGAGAGGTCGTGGAAGACATAACATCCAGCAGAGATCTTTGAAGAAGGCAATCTTCAGAATCCTAATCCAGGATCATTAGAGACTTACAGAAGATGGAGAAAAGACAGAATAGCATTTTTGAAAAGTCATCTCCAAAGCCACTGAAGAATTCACCAAGCTGCTGGATGAAGAAGAAAAAGAAAAAGAAAATCCAGAAGAAGATCTGGATAAAACTTATCATCATGTTGCATCAGAAGAAGAATCTAAAGCTGAGGTATGTACTATAAGCTGCACTCAGAATCCATTTATAGCAATGACCATATGCATTCCTCATATAAAGCCATACATGCTTGATGCCATGATAGATACTAGAGCAGAGATTAGTCTGCTTAGACAATATGCCATACCTACAGATTGTTGGGTCCCTACCCATACAAAAATCAAGTTTGATAAAAAAGAGGTAATCTGTAAGTCATGGCGAATAAAAATAGATGTTGAAGGTATCCCTTTAGATCTAGAATTCTACCAACATAATATGGATAATTACGACTGCTTGTTAGGAGTCAATTTCCTAGAAGCCTGTCATACATTCAGTATTTCCAAAGACCATATCATGTTGTTTAATCCTCCAAAGAAGATACCTAGAGGTACAGCTTTCAAGCCATAGTACCTTTACCCCAGAAATGCAAAACTATTAATAATGTATGGATCCATAAGTCTATAGCCAATTGCCAAGTCAGTATTGAAGAAATTGTTTCCAAAATTAAGAATGACTTGTGTAGTGAAAATCCCCATGCATTTATCCATAGAAAGAAACATTTCTGTTCATTGGACTCTGCAATTAATTAAAGATTCAGAAGGAAAAGAGATAGTGCCCAAGTTCAAGGCTCATCATCGTGGGATGCCTCCCTCAGAAAGAAAAGAATGCACAGAAGAAATTCAGAAGTTGCTAAAAGGTGGCTTTATTCAAGAATCAAATTCACCTTGGTCTTGCACTGCATTTTATGTAAATAAAAGATCTGAGCAGAGTTCGAAATAAGAAAAGGTTGGTGGTAGATTATAAGCCACTCAACAAATATATTGCTTCAGTCCAACATCCCATTCCAGCTAGGGATGATCTCTTGAGTAGAATTAAAGGTTCTAAAGTTTATAGTAAATTTGATCTCAAGAGCGGTTTTTGGCAAATATTTCTGAAGCAGGAAGATATGTTCAAAACAGCTTTCATTGTCCCAGGAGGGCAATACGAATGGAAAGTTCTGCCGTTCGGCCTCAAAACAGCACCATCCATATTCCAAAAGATTATGGATAGAATCTTTGGTGAACTTTCTGATTTCCTTATTGTTTACATAGATGACATTTGATTTTTTCAAAATCTCCAAAAGAACATATCAGTCATCTAGAACAGTTCTATAAGGTTGTTTTTGATAATGGTTTATGTCTGTCTTTGACAAAAATTGAAGTTTTTAAAGAAGACATAAATTTTCTTGGTATAAGGATAAGCTCTGGTAGCATTGAGATGCAGCAGCACATTGTGAGCAAAATACAGAGTTTTCCTGATGAGTTACATGAAAAGCAGCAGCTCCAGCGTTTTCTGGGATGTGTAAACTATGTTGCTGGATTTTACCAGAACATAGCTGCTGACAGAGTCTTACTCAACAAAAGACTCAAGAAGGATGCACCAGCATGGAATAAAGAAATGAGATGCAGTTCGAAGAATCAAGAAACAGGTAACAGAACTGCCTCCTATGTCTTTACCAGGTGCTGGTTTAAAAATAATTGAATGTGATGCAAGTGAGCAGTACTGGGGAGCAGTACTCAAAGAAAAATGTGAAAATGGGAAAGAAAAAGTTTGTAGATATTGTTCTGGAGCTTTTCAAGGATCAGAACTTAAATATCATTCTTCCCACAAAGAATTACTTGCAGCAAAGAAAGCCATCAAAGCTTTCTTGTTTTTTGTTCAAAATGAAGTCTTCATCTTAAGATCAGATTTAAAGACTTCAAGAAAAGATTAATGGTGGAGACCCTGCGAATAAAGCAGCCTGGAATAGACTTCAGCGATGGGGTCTATGGTTCGATAATTTTGAGTTCACAGTAGAACATATTGCAGGAAAATCCAATGCACTGGCAGACTTTGCCAGCAGAGAGATGAATAACTCTCAAGAGTGTGAATGTTACTCAGGTCTTACATGAACCCCATGGTTCAGTATGGGACCACAGAAATTCTCAAGATCAGATTAATACTCTCATTCCAAATGACAACAGGATGTCAAGAGAAGCGCAAGATTTGCTGGTTAGCAGAGGAATAATATCAGTCAATGAATTTGGATGTCTCAAATCGAATGTAGATTTTTGATCCGACATCCTGGAAGACAATTTTTCATACTGCGGGATCCGATGATTAAATGTTGCCTTAATTGGCAATGGAGATCACTATATACCACGATGGATTATCCTGATCATCTTCCAGTTGAAGGACTGAGGCTTCGTCAGCTCATCCCCAGACATAATACAATATGGCGCTTTGAATACTCAAGGATGTGGACCGAGGAGCATCCGCTCCACTATGATCTCTGGAACAGAGAGCCATCTATCAGGAGACAGGAAGTATATAGGAAAACATTTTAAATACTTTCTGTTAAAATATCTTCCCACTAGAATTTCTGATTCACCTTTGCTTAATGTTGATCCTAGCACAGCTAGAAATATTTTGATACAATGTAAGATCCATGGTTTGTAAAAGTTCATTATTATGTTAAGATTAACCCTGGCAGGCATGTTGATCAAAGGCCAAATGCAACTCTATGGAGAAGAATCTTGCTGCACCACACAATGGTGGTCCATCCTCCTGCACCAGGACAGGACTTAAAGTTAATGGATCATTACCTGTATCCCACTAGGCCGCATCTACGACCTGATAATGACGGATCAGCATCTACATCAAGAGTCGTGGCTCGAACAACTAGAAAGAAATCGGAGCCGACTCCAGACGTGAAAGACACATCATCCACTAGCAAATGATGATGATGAAGGACCATTGTCTCTTTTTGATTCGCCTTAGTGCGGATCACTTTAATAAAGGCTATCATGGTAGGCCTGTTACCATGGTTTTTATCGTCCGATAAGATTCCTTCTTATCACTTGGTTTGTTGGTTTGAGTGTGTCGGTCAGTGCGTGGTGGACCCATGGCACTTTTAATACTTTCGTGAGTGGGTTGTACTCACACGTCTTGGTCTGTCTGTCGTGTCCGACTTCTTTAGTCATTTTCGGAATCTTACCTCTTACAAGGGTGACCGGTTTCTCTTTACCGGATACCTCGGTTTCTAAGTGAAAAGCCTTGACGAAGTTCTATATATAGAACTCCGCTCAACTCATTCACTACACTTAGAAGCGGAGAAGCAAACACTCTTAGGAGCAAGGAAAGAAGATTCAAAGAAAGCTTTTGGAAAAGTCTTGTTCAGAAGTGTCGTCTGCAAATACTCCAGCATATATTTAGTATTGTAAGTTATGACTACTGAAGTCTGTGTTATACTTTCAGTTAATAATCAGCCTAAGATTCTATGTTTGAAGGAATTTTCTGAATTTGAAGATCTGTACGAGACAGATGATGTATTTGACATAGTAATCAATGTAATCAATGACTTGTTCAGAAATAGTGAGATTTCTATCTATCAAATTTTTAAGCTCACTGATTGAGGATTATTGAGCTTCCAGTCTTCCGTAAAATTTTCAGTTTATGTTTCAAAGTGTGTCATTAATTTGGTTTCAAAGTGGCCGTTTGAGGTTTGACTTAATTTAGTAAAATCTTGGTGTTAAGAATTGGTATCGAGCTTTGAGTTTCAGCTTTCGAGTTTCGGTTTGCCTTTAGATTGTTATAAGAAATGGTATCAATCCTTCACCCCACTCCTTTTTATCTAGAATGGTATTCACTAACTTCGTTAGTCCACTTGTCCAATTTTTGACCATAGCATAGGTTAGTGATATAATTGAGAATAGAGAGTCACTCACAATGACCTAGGGTATATAAAAATACCCTATCGACTAAATTCAATTGGATGTGCCTAGTTATCCTAAATCATTGTGAGTCATTTCCTATGCTAGATCATAACTCTAAACTGTCCTAGAGAGAAACTAAGTTCAAGTCCAAGTTTGGGTAGGTCTAGATGAACCAATGTTGAAGGGTGTTGCAACATGTCAACTGCAACCTTATATCCTTGTGAAGACCCAAGTCTTCACAAAGGTACAGATCTACGCCGGTTGGCGCGTGCCAATGTCCAACAGAACCACTTCATCTTGATGTACACACCTCAAGAGATCATTTCCACTTAATTAGTTTAGGATTAAGATTTAGATTACAACAACCTTACATAACCCTAATTCCAACAACCTTAAAGGTTTCCATCCCCATTTGAGTTGGTTAACTAATACGGAACTTCAAAGACTAATGATTGCTTTATGTTCAATTAACTTTTTGCTTAACGTTTAATTAATTGAAAACAACATCAACATCTATCAAATGATCTAATTAATGTGTCTCAACCATTCAAGGAATGTATAAGAACCAAAATAGGTTTTGATATAAAAGACTTCATACCTATGAATTCTAAATGGTTATCAAACCCACATATCATTAGTTTATTTTGTATCCTTTTTAGAAGAGGAGAACCTTCCTCATTATGGTTAAGTATTAGGGTTTATTATACCCATATCCAATTTACACATCATGAAATTATAACAACGCATTCATAACATCATAATCCCCATTCAAGATTAAGTAAGGAACATTAATACATATAACTTAGTAAGTTGCACTAAAGTAAGGGAATTTATGCTAATTCCTATTTATCCAGACAATTTACTGACATTAAGAATAAGGATCCAATCAGATATAAATAACAACATCAAGGATAAGATTACAGATTTTTCCTTCTTATTATGAGCAAGAGAATAGACTTAATCATGTTTAAGTAACCTCAGTATTTCCAATTCATCGAAATAAAATACACAACTTACAAAACTATGCATTGCTGACATATTTCATGTCAACAACATCAAGATATTTTAGATTACAAATTTTCTTCCTTTAATACATTTCAATAAAAATCAGAATTTCTTTATAATGGTCCAGACTTTTAATTCAACCAATACATCAAAAAATGTATTGCCTTCCTTTATCACTTATGAATTCCATCTGCAAAAAATTAAGACGGGTCGATTAATTGAACTGAGCATGATAAGCACCAAGCATTAAAATGAAATTCTTTCAACTAACTATTTCATTAAACCAACTCTGCTTTAATGAAACAATGTGGTCAAGTAGACAAATAAATCATAACAATAACAACTATAAAGAAGAACAATTAATCACTTGAATAACATTCAAAGAAATTTCATGATGTAATCTACAATCTAAAACATGTTATCAGATAAATACCATTCCATCCAATACATTTATCCATCTCAAATAAAAGTACTTTCTAATTATTTCCTTCACAAATCATCTTAATTTAGAAATACAAATGCAAATAAGAGTCTCACAAATCAGATGTGGCATCCTAATCCCAAATGCAAGGCATAGCCTAATTTATCAAGTTAGACCAAATATCAACATTAAGATAGAATTTACTCAATGTACATCATCTCACATTTTCCTTCTATCTCAAATATTACAAGCCTTAACACTAGTCAAGAGAACAAGAAAGTAGCAATGATGACTACTCAAGACATTAAGGATAGTAGAGCAACTGATCCAAATAAATCAATGACCAGATTTACCCAAAAGAAGTACAAATGAGATGAAATAGTAGGAACTTCCTAAATAATTTGGTTATCCCAAATCCCATACACAACTTCAGAGCAGAGAACACAACCCAAAACATGCTTTGCTTCCAAAAGAAAGTGGTCGGGCTTTGCCTTTGAGATTGAAGAAGAAGAGGTCAAAATCCAAGATCAGAAGGGAACTCCAACATCTTAACATACGGGACAAAGGTAACAAAGGAAAATGCATGCCTTCAGTACTTCCCAAACTCCTTAAAAGAGAAAATGCACACAGAAGAAGAGATCAACAAAATGTGTGATTGTTGTGATAGAACAGAATTGAACATGATTTCTCCTTCATAGACAACCAATGACTGAGACATTAAACCAGATCAAAAGGAGATGCAATGAAAAAATTACAAAATGCCATGCGGGCACTTACAGTCCCAACAGTCACTCAAGGATGTTAAAATTTCAGTCAAGGTCCACAGTCTGACCAATTCCTCTAATGATAGAAACAAAACAATCAGTGAGACAGACTCTAAAACGAGTCCTCACAGAGGTGAAAGACATACATTATATGAAAAGATAGAGAAGGTTCCTTCACGATTCCATTCCAAGAAGATATAGCCCCAGATCGACATAGCTTAGCTACAAGCATACAACTTATCAACAAATTAATTCCCTCCAATCTCATTCAAAGATCAAAGAATGGAAGAATCCCAAAGAATCCTTATTCAGAACCAATTTCGATAGTTCAAAATCAAGAAACGACAAATGCAACATCATGAGTCATCCTTAAATTTCATGATATCCCAAACATGAGGGATTTACAAGCTTACTCCTGCAATATACTCAAGAAATTAACCCTGTTCAGGGACAGTTGAACCAAACCAATAATATCTACAATGACAGGGAAGAAGACAACAAGAACATAACAAAGAAAACTCAACAGAGCTACAAGGATGACCCAACGTCATCTCCAACAAAGCCAACCCTCAACACGTCCCCACCAACAAGCTCTCCCTCTACAACTTTTATATCAGTACTCGAGATCTTTTAAGAAACATAGTACTCATAAAAGATCATAATAAAGACTCCTAACACAGGAATTCCAAGCTCGAATGCCTCAAAAAAAAATTGCCCAAGAAATGAATAATCAAAATTTTCCTAAGGACCAAATTTGAGTACCCAGTTTAAACTAAAAAGTTTAAAAAGTAATAAAACCTTCAATCTTGTTTCTATACAAGGAGAATCCAAAAAGAAAATAGAGATTCCAAACATTACAAAACTACCAACTTCTATCACAAACTAAATTCGAAGAACAGATAGAGTATACAGAGAGTTCAAGAAGAAGGAACGCATTACTATTTCAATAAACAAATTTGAGCTCACACAACTCAGAATCCAATCATGCATATTCCTATAATTCCAATAGAGAATTATAACTTCCACAAAACCAAGAAGCTATAGTGAAGGTATACTTTTACATTCTATAACCCAAGCTAAAGATTGATTCAAACTAAAAGACACATACCATTTCGAACAGATAAGCAAGAATCATGCATGTACTTCATTACTTATATCACCACAATATTTAAGGTGAAATTCAACAACAAATAACAGGAAAGCAATACAATGACTTCCTTTTCAAATAGAGATTCCTCATCAAAGAACATAGAATTATTCAAGCAAGGAAACCAAATCACCATCACAGAAATAAAAACCCGATTATCTTAAGAGAGAAAAGTTGTTTAAATGAAGACATGTAGAGAAAAGCACAAGCAACTTAATGGATAGAGCCTATCATGCCTGATAGTGCTTCTGTCTATTCGAAGAATATTTCCATCCGAGCCTTCACAACTCCCCCTTCTCCAAACAAAATCAACAACCAGAAAATTCTTCCTCAAATGCCTCATATACTTCCATTGGATCGAAAATAGTCCAAGAGAGTTAAAAATAACAACAAACTGAAAATAGAACTGCTGGTTTGAAGAACCAGATAGCTCCATGTAGAGAAAAATCAGAATGCATGAAAGACCAAACAACTCCCAACAAATCCACTCGCATGGTTTCCAAGGTGGTTTTCTCACCAAAAATGATGACAATTAATGTCATTAATTCCCAGTCTCCCACCTAAATCTCCATGCCACCGCCATCCAAAATTGGCAAGTCCAATTTCAAAAAGAACATGCATAGTTAAATTTAGAGATGGTGCCAGCTAGGATCACCTCCAAATTCCATGCCTCTGTCAAACTGACAAGTACATAATGATCTTAAATTCAAAAATCAAATCAAATAAAATACTTAGGAACCATTTCCATCCCTCAACTTGCCATATGACCCCTTAGGTCCCCTTCTATCCCCACATTAGTTTAGGATAGATATCTTAGCTTAGGGTATGACCTTAGGTTAGTTTAGAAAATATTTACCTTAGGTTATTTGCCACCTTAGGATAGGTCATTCTTTCTACTAATGTAGTATTAGGTAATAGGTTAGAAATATCCCTATTATCACCTTAGGTTGTTTTCAAATCCCTAACTTAGAAAACATGCAACTTAGGTTAGGTTGCAACAAGATTAGCATAGGCATAGACATAAGGTAGGTCTAGTTTACCTTAGGTTAGAATCCTGTTAGGATAGATCTTATAGATCTAGGACTTAGGCTTTACCCTCAATAGTCCTCAAGTAGGCCTCTTTCCAACTTACGCCATTCAGCATTCGAGAGAAGTTGACAAGAAGATATGAGCACACGACTTTCAGCAGAAAGCACAACATGAACTTCCAAGAAGATCAATGAAATTTTAATCCTACAAAGGCTCAGTCTTTTATTTCCTTCAACCTCTGAATGTCAGTTTTCCATACAGATCAAGTAAGAAGAATTTAAAACATACCTTGGATCAATGGAATTGATCCAAGGTCTCATTATTATATAGAGATAAATTTGCAAACCACTTTACTAGTTTACAACCTCCAACAAAATGGATTCCTTGCAAGCAACAGTATTTCAACAATTGAATCCAAGAAAAGAAATAATTTATCCATGGCAAGCATGATTTCAATAGTCAAAAGAATACACCTTCTTGGGACAAATCACATGTCAATGCTTGCATTGCAAAGAGGAGAAGTTAACATTTTATCATAGGTGTTACATACTTCCCTCTAAAAGAATCATCGTCTCGATGATTAATTTATTTAAACAAATTTGCATCAAGGACAATCCATTTATTAACTTTCTTTTCACATGTTCATAACATTTCGGATTTAAAATTTTTCCAAAATCAGCATTTACGTAGTTGTTTATTTCAAATAATGAAATATTTGTCCAAAACTAGCAGATTTATTGTCATAAAAGAATAAAATCACAAATTTTATCAATCAGCAGAATCAATTGTATTCAAATAAGTATGGAAAAGCAGTTTTTATATCTTCTAGATTTTCTCAGGTTGCACTATCCTCATTAAATTGGTCCCATTGGACCTTACATTGACTTATTTCATGATTTCTTAATTGCAACTGGTGAGTTTCTAGCACTCGTATAGGCTTAACAACGATTATTTATGGGTCTTGGACATGCAAGGAATTCCAATTTATGACATGTGATAAATAGGAAACATATTTCTTAAGAAAAGAAATATGGAAAACATCATGCATTCATGACAGTAGATGATAATGTTAAACAATAAGCTACAAGGTTGATTATTTCTATAATTTCAAAGGGTCCCACATAACGAGGTGATAACTTGGCAGCCTTGCCAAAATTTATAGAACTCTTTTTCAGTTTAACCTGAAGAAAGACCTTCTCACCAAGTTTAAATTTCCTATCAACCCGCTTCAAGTCAACATAACTCTTTTTCCTATCTACTGCTTCTTTCAAATGTTCACGAATCATTTTAACTTATTGTTCCATTTCCATAAGGATTTCAGGTCCAATTACCTCCCTATCCTCAATGTTGTCCCAACTCACAGGGGTTATGCATTTCCTTCCATATAATGCTTGAAAGGTGCCATCTTTAGAGATGCGTGATATGTGTTATTGTATGCAAACTCAACTAATGGAAGGTACTCTTCCCATTTATACTACTGATCCATATAATACATTCTTAACATATCTTATAAAACTTGATTAACTCTTTCAGTTTGTCCATCTGTTTATGGATGATACACAGAAATGAAATTCACTTAGTCCACTGAAAGCTGCATTAAGTGTTTGCCAAAACCTTGAAGTCATTCTTGGATCTCTATCAGATATGATTAATTCAGGTACTCCATGTAATCTGAAAATTTCATGACCAAACATTTTTGCTAAAACAAGTGAATCATCTTTAAGATTACCAGTAATAAAGTATACTACTTTGGTTAGTTTATCAACAACCAGAATAACATCATGCTTATTTCTTGACATAGGCAACCCTTTTACAAAATTCATGCTTATCACTTGTTGTTTGTATTGTGGTATGCTATGAGGATACAATAAAATAGCTAGATGCATATGTTTAGCTTTAACATGTTGACATTCTAAGTAATGTGTCACAAACTCAATTACATCCTTGATCATGCCCTTCTAGAAATATTGTTGTTTTATATGAGTAAACATTTTTGTGATACTAGGGTGTCTAGAAAAAGGTGAATTATGAAATTCAACTAATAATTTATTCCTTAAATCCTTTAGAAGAAAGGCACGTAAACCCTATTTTCAATTCGTAAGATCACTTCATTATCAAATTGAAAACCTCTATATCTCTCATCCTTTGAACTGCAGTAAGTGTTGATCTTACTTGCTAAAAATAAGAATCAGATTCCATTACGCTCTTTCTTCATCTTTGAACTGAATTCTCAATGTTATAAGAGCATAAATGTGCTTCCTACGACTTAGAGCATCATTTACCCTATTCTCCTTGCCTTTAATGTAACTTATGTCAAAATCATATTGAGATAAAAATCTAACCATCTTCATTGTCTTGCATTCAAATTTAGTGAGTAAAAATATACTCTCATCCAAATATGATCAATTTTCAATTCAAAAGGTTTACTAAGTAGGTAATGCCTCCAAACTTGAAGTCCATGAACAATGGCGAAAGCTCTAGATCATGTGGAGCATAATTCTACTCATATAAATTAATTTTCCTACTCTTATAAGCTATGACATGATCATTTTGTAACAAAATACCTCCAAGACCTTCCCTAGATGCATCTGTTACCACAATAAAGTCTCCATAAGGGTCAGGTATAGCTAAAATAGGTGTTGAAGTTAATTGTTCCTTCAAAGTTTTAAATGCAGATTCACATTTCTTATTCCACACAAATTTCTTATCTTTTTTCTGCAAAGAAGTTATGGGTGCAGCAATTAAGGAGAAATATTTAACAAATTTCATGTAGTAACCAACAAGACCCATACAAATTTTAACTTCATGTACAATCTTTGAGTGCGAGACCACTCGATTATAGCTACAATTTTAGCAGGATCTATAGCTATTCCATATTTTCTTATAACATGACCCAAATAGTTTACTTCCATGTCATAGAAAGAACATTTAGACAACTTACCAAATAACCATATTTTTCCCAAGATTTCCACGACTATCTTCAAATGCTCATGGTGTTCTTCCACACTTTTAGAGTATATGAGAATATCATCCAAGAATACAAGCACAAATTTTTCCAAGTATTCTTGAAAAATATTGTTCATTAAATTCATAAAAGTTGCAGGTGCATTTGTTAATCCAAAAGGTAAAACTATGAACTCATAGTGCCCATACCTTGTTCTAAAAGTTGTTTTATGAATTTCCTCATCCTTAATTCGTAACTGATGATATCCCAATCGAAGATCTATCTTAGAATATACCGATGCTCCATACATCTGATCAAATAAATCATCAATTCTAGGAAGTGGATATCTATTTTTAATTGTTGCCTTGTTTAACATTCTATAATCAATACACAACCTAAGTGTTCCATCTTTCTTTTTCACAAAAATTACCGGTGCTCCCCAAGGTGAAACACTCAGTCTAATCAATCCTTTAGAAAAAATTTCTTGTAACTGTGCCTTAAGCTCTACCAATTCAATAGTAGTCATCCGATAAGGTGCCTTAGAAATAGGTTCAGTTCCAGGTTTGATTTCAATTGTGAAGTCAAATTCCCTTTTGGGTGGAAGACCTAGTAATTCCTTTGGAAACATATCACTAAAATTTTGTAACAATGGGTAATGTTCTAAGAGATTACATTTTAGATTCACTACACTATAAAGTGTAAATTGGTGTTTGTAGTTAACGAGAAAGCAAGAAGTTGTATCTCTCAAAGACTCGTCATTTAAGTGTTTTATGTCCATCTATTGTGTAATGAATGTCATTATCAATCAAATAGGTCATTTTATAATATTCATGTCACAGAAAAAAAAATTGAAAACAAAAATCCTCACTTTTCAGTAATTGGACACATTTTCACTTAGATGTGACACCCATCTTGTGGGGAAAAATTGCACAATGAGCGATATGATCAAATCAGGCTAAGATACTGGCTGAGATTAGAGGTTGGAGGTCAAGTAGTGAGCTCTCATCGATTTCAATGATAGTAGGTTATATTTTACTATGGTGATGTATTGTGGTGTGAATATTTGCTTTCACATTTTATAATGGATTTCATTTCGGTGTTCTATTTTTGTGTGGTTCTGTATAATGGAAAATATTTTTGTTGGTGATTTTCACCGATCCTCGACCGACATGATCGTCCGATTGCCAAATATCATTTGAATATGGTCTGCTTATGAATACATTCACTTGCAATCGTGACAATGTGTAGCAATATTTTTTTGATTGTATTTCTTTGATACGGTTTGCTTCTCGGTGTTCGTGTGTGGAAATTTCACATTTGGGGAAACATAACATCAATTTTATATTTCCATTTTTGGATACCGAAAGAAACTAAGAATAGTGGTGCGAGGGTTTTGATGTGCAAAGGTATTTATGAAGTAATGCATGGAAGTAGAGAAAACAACACGTGAAGACTTGCGTGTGGGGCAAACACATTTGACTATTAGCCAAATTTTGAGGCACAGGAAGAGATTGGAAGATGAACGGTTGGAGTGGTGGCCAAGCAATGTTTTGAAGATAAGGTTGAGGATGAAGACTTGTAGTTAAAGAAAAGTCTATTTTGTGAAGGATTTCATGCAGGAAGAAGATAAAGGATCATGTAGAGTTCGGGATAATAATAATATTAGATATAGAGTTTTAAATAGAAGATAATCTATTATTAGGTGAAGCTTGCATGCTTTTGTATTTATCTTATAGTACACATAGCTATTTTGGAATGCGACCTATTTTGAGAGTGCATGGGTGGTGAAGGGAAAGTGCTCACCCCCTATATATGTATTGATTTACGGTTTAGGGGACACTGGATTATTATAGAGTAATGTTGTCGGTATGATTCTTCATGCATGACCTTATGATTGTAATTGTAGTGTATTCAACTATTGTGTTTTGATGGATTAATATAATGGATCTTTGTAGATGGATAATAGTTGTTGATGTCCTTGTAGCTCGTTCTTTCTTAGTAAATCTAATATTGATCATCTTTTAGTTAACTTTGCATATGGTTATGATCTGTTTACTTTATGCTTTTCACTAGTTTATCTGTGATGGTTATGGAATATAACTTCATGCATGCTAACTCCTTGACAAAGCTAGCATCAAAAGAGAGACATGGTACCTTTGTGTGCTTTAGGTGAGCATTCATATTTCTTCTAGATGAGGTGTCACCACTCCTAGGAGTTGGTAAAGAAAGTGACTACATTTTTCTTTTGTTGTCAAGACCTCTTTTCAAGATGTTGTATGATTAAGACATATCGGTTGACTTTGGACAAAATTGAGAGTTGGTTTATGGATTTAGAAAACTAGTTGGCTCATAAATATTATATTGGACCTGATTCAATGCTCGTGTGTGGGTTGAAGAACATATGTATCATGAACTCTATGAAATGTTCTTTTTTTGTTTTCTTATAGAGTTGTATGAGTGGATGGTAGCATATGCATCCAAGTGGTATTTGAGGTATAGTACAATTGTTTGGACACAAGAAGATAACCAAGATCTGTATGATGTAGATGTGACTTGGACATGCATTGTAGATCATTGTTAGAGTGGTGTTTTTCATAGTTATATGTTGGAGTATGGTTTTTACTTATTAATATATAGCGGTTACTTGATTTTTGGCTCTTGTGTGAACCTAGAGGATATTACTTGCACATTATCCCTTTAGTGATTAAGATCTTGTTGGTGACTCTAGATTTAGAATAATGACCTATGGCTAGCTAAACCTCCACCATGCATGGGAGCAAGAGAGAGTGTGGTGAAATAATGCAAACCTTACGACATAAAAGGAAAGTTAGAAGCGATGGTTTAAGTATAATGAATCACGGGAGAGGGAATTAGAGAAGAAGCAAGATATTAAGGAGTCTATGGATTTGCACGGGATGATGGTGCGTGAAGGATTTGAAGCTCACATGGAATATGTGGAGCTAGATAATCAGGATCTCCCCACTTAGGAAATTTCCAAATATAATCCCCTTTAGCATCAAATGAGATTGAATTATAAGAAGAAATAATAAGGACTCGAGGTGTGCATCTAATCCTACCGGGTGACCTTACCCTTGTGCTTGGTTTTCCAAGTCCTAAAATAGTTATTGAGAAAAAGGCTAGTATTGGTGATAGAGTAGTGATAGGTAGATTTAATTTTCTGTTGAATACATAAGTTATTTAGACAAAACACTCATCTATGGCTGCATAAACATCTTATTTTTTTGGTGATCTAATTGGTGGTATATTTTCTGGCACGTCATTTCGACATAGCTTGGGCACACATAATGTTGGTAATACATTTGGAAGTAGTAAAATTTCAGCTGATGTGGGAGTTCAATTTAGTACAATAGTTGGGAAATATATTAGCTCATGCTCTAGTCTAATCACGGTACCCGCTATAGGAAGGGGATCAAGAGGATCGGAGGGTCAAGATCTAGTGGATCTAGTGGTTACGATGGATGAGGTAATATTAAAGGTAATATAGGTTTTAGATTTGGCTGGCATGTTCCACACCAGCCACAAAAAGTATATTATGAGATGTCTCTTCACCTATTAAAGTACAGAGGCATTGAGGATGTAGTGGAACATGTGCATATGTGTGAGATACTATCGCACACAAAGGGAATTACAACTCCTGAGTGTAAGGAAAGTCAATTTGCTACTACTTTGTGAGGGTGTGTGCTTAATTGGTATAGGAAGTATGATCCAAACAAGAATAGTTTAGATTACAACATGTTGCGTGATGCTTTCTTGGCTAAGTTTCATATATACGAGTTTGAATAAAAAATTATCAACGCATTGAATGAGATTAATAAAGGCATGGCTAAGAGTGTAAGGGAGTATGATGCATGCTTTAAAAATTTTCTATCAAATTTGTAGTATGATATTCACCTTAGCCATCATGCACAATGGTTTATTGGTGGTTTGATCACACCTTTCAGAAGGATGTTTTCTCATAAGACCTTTATAGATCTACAAAGGCACTAGAGGTAGCTATATGCATCAAGGAAGTTGGGAGTGTAGACACCTTTGGATTTATCTCATTCTTGGATGTACATATTGCATCTATGGAGAAATAATTGGAGAAACATTTGGCCAATTTAGCTCATGAGACATGCAGTGGTATTTGGTGTACAGATTGCAAGGTAGAAGAAAATACCAAGGATAATTGCCCTCAGAAATTGTTGTGAATCATGTTGTTATATTTTGAGATGTGTCACTTGGACCATGATTTAAGTAGTTATATTGTGAGATGTGTCACTTGGACCATCATTTAAGTAGGTGTGCCTTGTTGTAGCATGCAATCCAAAAGAACTGTCTTGTTACTTTAGGATTTGCAAGTCCCACACTCATGATATGGATAATTATAGATTGATTGATTAGATTCATGAGGCTATTGAGACCGAGTGTACGTCATACTAGTACACCATAGTAAGAACTATAAGAAGAATGATAAAATCATGGGGATGATTAAAGTGTGGTACACCATAGAAGACCAATGGATTCCTAAGATTTCACCCAATCTTGAGATGCTACCTATGTTTGTGACAACACCAACCGAGGCGATGTGCATCCAAGGAAGTTTCAAGCATAAATCTATTATTAAAAATAAAAAAGTGATAAATGTGAAATAGCTAGATCCTTCCCATAAGAATTAGGTATACCAAAAACTATGGAGGTTATTAGAAACTTGCGGGGGTGAGATACAATGTTTGAAGGATTAATCACGAGAATCTAGAGTAGGTGAAGGAAGTTGAGATTCCTCAATAATATGTTGATGAACTGAAGGAGGTTTTTAAGATGTTGCATTAGGGCAATATCATTCCTTAGTTAGGGGAATGGCTGAGGAGAAGATACCATGTGTTGGGTCCGAGCATGAAAGATAGATATTGCATGCAAACTTACCTCCTCACAACCTTGATTATGATAAATATATCACTTCTAATGTAGTTGTTTATGGGTGGTTGTTGAGTAACATAATTATTAATACAGTGCAGAAGTGAATGTATGCACTTTGGATGTGTGGAATCGGATGGGGAGACCATTGTTATAGCCCTCTTCAAATTTGTTGTATATGGTGAATAGGACTAAAGCCATACCCATTAGAGTATTGAAAGATGTCACTATTACTATACAAGGGGACAAGTTCACTTTGGGAATTCAAGGTCATGGAGTTTGTAGAAGTGGCTAGTTTTCCGGCATACATGGGTGCCCTTGGTGCTACGTGAATAATGTTGATCTATGCTTTAACAAAGTTTATATCAATTTTGAGAACAAAGAAGAGATATTGATTATTCATTTGACATATAGGAAGGTTGTATCGTATGTAGAACCTTTGAGTGAAGAGGATCTGAACAGGATATATGTGCGTCACTAGAGATCCTGAATTTCTTGAGCCATCTAAGGAAGGTGTTATTCATTGGGATGATGCTCAATCTATGAGTGATACCACCAGTGTTTCCTATGATAACTTAGTGCATGGAACATACGAAATTTTTAGGAGGAGATCAATAATATAGTTAGTCGTATAATCAGGTCATGCATGGTTAGGTGTTTGGGTCATAACCAGGTACCTTGGTACACTGTTGAAGGTAACCCTAACATATTTTTACATGCCACGGAACCCTGGTAGAAGGATGAGGGTGACATAAGGAACATGATAATTTTTACCTGCGCACAAAAACCACACATTGGTGGACCACACACAGAGATATTTTTTTGGAGGGGCAAGAAGAGGATCTCCTTCTCTACTAGGTTTCTAAGGAAAAATTTACCTTCTCAGATATGTGAATTCCATGGGAAGGATTTTGCATTACATCACGTAGAAAAGTGTGTGATACTCGTATGGAGGAAGTAGGCCTTTCGCCATCACTCTGGGTACACAATTTCTATGCCACCCTAAGAGATTGCTTCGTGCCCATGGTATGCTCATGAAAATTTAATAAGAGAAACAATTAATTGGAAAAAGATGACCTCAGGTATGATTAAGACCTTTGATCATTTATCTAATAAACCTTAGGTGCATGAAGCATTACATATTATAAAGCATCTTACAATGGGGGATAGTGTAAAGGCTTGGGAACTCTTGTTATATATTTTGTGGGAGTTAGATTTGGAGGCATGCTTTGAAGAAGAAGAGACCGAAGAAGAGTAGTTGGGGTGCGCATTCTGGAAAAATAAAAAGTTAAGATGATTTATATTATTGTTGATGAATAAGTAGAGAATATTGATTTTGATCATACTATAGGTACGTGTGAGGTCTTGGATCTTGTTGATAAGAAGGAATGCACTTATTATGAGCCTATAAAAATGAGGAAGGACAACATTGGGATAGATGTAGAACCTAAAGATGCCATTATTGGTGATTATTGTTCTAAACAAAAGGTGGCTAATAATATTGAACTATTGCGTAACTTCCATGACTTATTTCCATGAGGATATCATGAGTTGAAGGGGGTGCATCCCTCCTTGAGTGATATGAGGATCAACTCAAAGGAAGGTGTGCCCTGCACAGTTAGGAAGATGCCTTAAAGGATGAATCTTAATCTTTACGTCAAAGTTAAGGAAGAGATTGATAAGATGTTGATATCAAGAATCATTGAGCCCATTGAGTAATCATAGTGGGTTATCCCCATGGTGGTAAGCATAAATAAAGATGGTAGGATAAGGATCTGTGTCGACTATAGAGAGTTGAATACTACATGTGTTATAGATCATTTTCCCACCTCATTTCTTGAGGAGATCTTGGAGGGCCTTACAAGGCACAAGATTTACTCTTTTCGATGGATTCTATGGTTATCATCAAGTGTAGATAGCTCAAGAATACCAAGAAAAATAACTTTCACCATTCGGTGGGGAAGTTTTGCATACCTTGTTATGCATTTTGGATTGAAGAATTCACCTACAATGTTTTCACGTAATTTTATGCAAGAATTTGAGGAGTTTATACATAAGTTTTTATAGGTTTACTTGGATGATTGGACTATATGTGGGCTATTGAAATATCACTATGAAAATTTGAGACCTATTTTTGATAGGTGTCGGAAGTTGTGAATGTAACTTAATATTAAGAAGTTTATCTTTGCTTCACCTTTTAGAACTTTTTTGGGACACATTATATGCAAAGAAGGCATGTTGGTAGATTTTGCTAAGGTTGTAGTTATCTTGGGTTTGGAGAAGCCTACCAATAAGAGAAAGGTCTGCGGGTTCTTAGGACATACATGTTATTATAGGAAGTTCCTATAAGGGATATGCTAAGATTTTCGTGCCCCTAGAAGAATTTTTTAGGAATAAAGGAAAGTTTCATTGGGATGAGGCGCAGAGCTAGCATTTGGGAAATTGAAGATAAGACTTACATCTGTACCCATTATGTACATTCCTTCTTTGGAAAAATCATTTCATGTACATTTTGATGCCTCTGCGGGATGGTGATGTAGCCTAGAATTTACCAATAAAATCCTAGGCATGCGTTGGCACATCACTCATCCTAGACTGAGCGCTCACCCAAAGCATGCAAAGGTACCATGCCCCTCTTTAGGGTTGTTATTGCAGGATGTTAGCAAGATGAATACTTAATGGATTCAAATCCATAATTAATATATCATTCTACAGTGCATGTTCAGGTCTAGATCTAAATAATATCAAACTTAAATGATAACCATGATGAAATCAAGTGTGCAAGAACCAATTATACTCATAATTAACACTCTGATTCAGCCAATACACTCCATTATATTAAACATGTTAAATACAGAAAAGCTCATTACAATAGACAATACCATAGTTTATGCATGCAGATTTGGCAGCATAACCTCACAATAATTCAATTCTCATACCTCCCTACTATGCTATGCAGTTCATTACATATTTATAAGGGTGGAGACTTGCCCTTCACCGCTTGCATAACACCAAAAATAGGTCATATGCTGGAAATAGCTATGCATCTTTACAATTACAGCCACACACGCAAGTTATCTAACAATAGATCTCTCTGAGTTAACTATTAGTAGAAATTCTATCTTTAGCCCACATCTATGTAAAGTGCTCCATAGCCGCTCTTCCAAAAAAAAATTGATGTGTGTCACGCAAGTCTTTTCCCAATTTTTATGCTCAACATGTCGTCTTCCAAAAACAGATCATAATCGTGAAAACAGATAAGTCTCGAATCTGTCTCTATCCTCCACGTGCAATTCCTTCCCATTCCTCACACACCTTTGAACAAGTTGTGTTATTCCACATGAATCTTTTGTATGCCTTTTGCTAAGTTTTATACATTGTCTACTCAACATTACCCCACACTAACTGCATTTACGCCCCCGAAATACCTACTCCTTGAACAATAAAGAATAAAGTAATGGAAATAATGTGAAAGAATTTCTATACAAAGAATAGTTATTTACTCGCATCACCCTTTGCTTCAACTACAAGAATGAGTTCTAGATATTCTTCCTTTATTTCGGCCTCTAATGTCTGTCTCTTATTTAGCATGGCCTTTACTTTTTCTACAATATCTACCGTAATAGACTCCATCTCATCTTGGGAAATTTATCCCTTTTCATTATGTAAAACTAGAACAATGTTGGACATTGCAAACATTCTTCCTTCTAACAAATCCATCTTCTATGTTATAATCTTCCCCAGCTCATCTAACCTTTCCTTATGGGGTTCCTGTGTTCTTTGTAAGGGCCTCATGCTTTTGTTTTACCAATGTAAACCTCTCTGCACGACCCAATGTCTCATCCTTCATCACTTTTAGGAATTCATTGTCCTCTACCATTGTCCTTATCCTGATGACCGCCTCAGAGAGCTGTGCAAATATTCAATGCCTAGTCTTCTTCCCTCAGATCCTCTTACAAGGTTTGGAGCAATGCCTCATAAGATGCAATCTTCCTCAACACCAAATCCTTTGCTAGATCCGCTTCCTTCTTATGATCTTTTTGTGTTGATATACACATAGTTTCATCCTCAAGCACCAAATCCACCAAGGTACGTACATAATGCATTGTTGAAGGAAATTTTTTGGGTACCTTGGACTCCAAATGTGGTCTTTCTTTTAGGACATGGTCTCCAATTTCCTCTACCATGCTAATGAAATCATTATTCTTCTTCTTCTCTAATTCCTTCTCTTGTCATAGGCATGCTATCTCTATATATTTAGCCTTGATCTCTTCTTTCAGCGCCCTAATAGTTGCATCTTTATCCACATTCCTCCTTGCCACCTTTGTAGATACCTTCACCAAGGAATTACTTACTTGTTCATCTGACATAACAAAGAGGCTTTACTGTTATGTGTTTGGCCTAAGGTGTCTTCTTCAATCTTCTTGATACATAGGACTCTTCACATATGTTGAAGTTTGGTTCATCCATATGTGTCTGCATTGACCAAGATAGTTGTTTCCTTGTGTGCACAGTGGCCATGTCCTCATCCATTAGCTCCCATCCATACAATTCCTTAAGGCCCACCATGCTTTAGAAATGGGTGCAGAAAATTTTACTTATGTCCTCAACATAGCCCATGACCGGTGCAGTATACTCCCCACTTGTCCTCTTTAATCTTGGCCCCTTAGGAACTTGAGCACCAAGATTTGGAGCTTGTTCTACTATGCCCTAAGTAGTCTCTTATATACTATCCCATCTACCTCCTTTACTCCTTCTCCATCCTTCATTTATTCATCCTTTGGCTCTTCCACATCCTCTAGTGGTGTAGGAGATTTGAGCAAGATCTCCTCAAACTCTTCGGCCTTCTCGTCCAGCCTTCAAATTTCTCCTTCTTTTCTCAGTTGTCTCCTTCTATGGAGAGATTCATGGTGATCTGTGCACTGACTATGGTGTAGCACCTTGGGTTCTAGTTCTTCTTAATACCCTTTTTAAGCAGCACTCTCCTTGTACTACATCTAGGTCCTCATCACCTCCTTCTTATACTTGAGGTGGTGTATTCATGCACTCAGTTCCTACCATGTCTGTAGGCTACCTTCATCGTCTATGCTCCAGGCCACCACTATCTTCTCATTAATCCTCCTATTCATCCACCACTATATTCTCCAGGCTATGGAGTTGGCACATTCTCTATCGCATGCTTACCCTTAGGGGCCGCTAGAAGCATGAACTCATTTTCAACATATTTTTTGTTCTCCATCTTGGGCTTGAGTTGTAGATACACAAGTGCTACTCCAATGTCTATGACTTCCAATATTACTAGCTTTATGTTTATTACATCTTAGATAAGCCTTTCAATCTAGGTAGTTTGTCTTGGATATAGATATGTTTTCTCATAGTTTGATAATTGTAATCTACCTTATACGTGATGAAGCTTAGGTGGTGCGCATCTCGTAAACCGGTGAACCGATGGTTGTAAGTAGCGTTCTATGAAGGTATATGTAAATTTGTACCAAGGGCTCCAAGCTCGTCCTTCATCACAAATCACGCGATGTAAAAATGTTGGTAGACTATAAACTATACTACCTTACCCACCACCGAAGGTAACTCCTTGGGTATGCACCACTCCTCTTCAAATGCCGCATGGAGCCTGTCATACCACATCTCCACCCTCTATTTAAATGGCCCATCCATGGTCCTTTTTCATAGGTATTTCTCAAATCTTTCGCGAGAGATTTATTTTCCATGGGGTACTCCCAAATCTTTTCCTTTGGCCCATCGGGCACTCCAACCTCCATAAACACCAAATACACTAAAATAGCACCAAAACAAATTTTGTCACTGTACGTGCTTCTTCAATGATTTTCTTTCCTATGTAATCTATGATATTGTAGATCACTCCTTGATATATTTTCCTTGCAACGTGCGGCCACATTGTATTCACTGCGACCACCTTTCTTGGACCTTTAACTTTTTTATCAAATTTGCAATTGGTTGTACCACTAGGTACTTCTTCAATTTATCACTATCCATGTCACGCGGCCCCTTGGTATATCCTATCTCCTTCCTTATCTCTAGGATCACCTTTGCTTTATTTTTAATTCACTCTTCGGATCTGCTCTGAGGCCCTTAATCATGTCACTATTGAAATTAAGGTGGATGTGTTTCTAACCCTCCATCCAGAAAAGTATAAGAAGTCCTCATGGACTCTTCTCATCAACCATCGATACAATGGTTCATTCTTTCAAAAGTATGGTAGCTCATATAACCGGTAGAATCTAATATGCTTTAGCAACTTTTCTCTAGTTTCATCATACACCTTTGGCATGTCTTATGTTTTGCACTTGTTTATTTGTGTGCTAAAAACGCATCTAGTTCCTTCTTATTATTCGATGTGTGATGGTTTTAATCGCTGATCTTACATTTATGGATGTGGGAATCCCATTCTTGTCCCACAATCACACCCTCTAGATACTGTATTTCTAAGAAATTACTCTTGGGAGAAATTTATTCTTCCACTTCGACCTTCTTCTTCCCTTTTACTCCTGTTGCAGGTGCTTTCTTCGGTGCCATTTGAAAATATCTCCTTTCTATCCTCTATAACAAGAAAGTTAAAACCCTAGTTCAAATCTATGTGCCATAGTGGAAATTACATGCCCTAGCTCTTTCATAATGCATCTACTTCACTCAAACCCTTCACTTATGGGGATGCAAGCTTCTCTGTGCACAAATCTTCTCTCCATGTCTGATTTCACACTCTTCGCACCTCAACATGATTCGCTCGGCTCGTTTGCACTTAGCTATTTTCAAATTCTCACAATTTAAATGGTAAGAATGAATTCACATCTCGTCCTTATATAAATTTTCAAAAGGGAGTGCATTTATTGCTCCTTCACCTACCAATAATCCTCTCATTAATCGACCATTTTTTTCCTTCCGCGCGGCACATCTTCACTCGCAAGTTATAACCTTGTAGCACACCTTCCTACCTTCTAGTCGTGGACTTCTCTTTAGTGCACCTCCATGCGGTTGAGTACCTCACCTTTGTGTCTTCCTTGGTAGTTCCCATGGACCCTTCTTACCTCATGTTATATGTGTTTCTTCATGCATCTCCTCCTATGGTCCTTGTTTCCAAAAGCAATCTCTTTTTCAACAATTCTCCAACTTTAATAGCACCCTAGCAATTTTTTTCCTTTCATGTCTACTTATTTTCAACAGTCTTGTACCTAGATATATATAACCACCCCATACTAATGGTATGTGCAGTCCTTTGCGCATAAAAATTCTTCAAATAATAATTATCTTTTGGCACGCAAACATGTTTATTAGACAAAAAAATTTACTAAATTGAAAAATTATAGTGACGAAGAAGGAAATACATTAAGGAAATAAAGAATTGAAAACTTAATCTAAATGGAAACACTACCTTATTATAAACATTAATAAGACTTAATTATAGTAGGGCTTCATCCTACTCCCATTGAATTACTCGGGTAGTAATGTTCCATCAAGGGCCTCTAATTGGAAAGTGCTTGTTTCAAGTATGTGAGTGATAAAATATGGCCCCAACCAATGTACCATGATTTTTTCTAATGGTACAAAAACTTAGAATCATCAAGGAGCATTATTTTTCCAATCTCATACTTTTTATCCCTAATGTGTCTATAATGCCATGCTTTCTACTGGAATTTTCTTGTTTTTGACTCCAATGTGTTATTACTCATCACTCATCCATCCTGATTAACTTTTCAATCCATTCTTCTAATGCTTGTTCATCAGCTAGACCTCCAGCATGTGTAATATGCAAAGAAGGTAGCATGAATTCCATAGGAAAAACTTCTTTCGCACCAAACGCTAATTGAAAATTTGTGGCCTTTTTAATCGCTTGTATGTTCTTCTATACGCCCAAAGTCTTGCAGAAACTTTATCATCCCAATCCTTCCTTCCAACATCAAAAATTTTTCTCAATGTCTTGCTAAAATTTTGTTAAAGGCCTCAACAGTTCCATTATCCTAAGGATGATATGGTGTAGTATTATGGTGTGCAATCATGAATTCATCCAATAAAATTATGATTTTCTCATTCACAAAATGTGTGCCCCTATCTTTGGTCAAACTCAAAGGAAATACATACCTTGTAATAACATGTTCCCATATAAACCTAGTTAGAGCCATTATACAATCATTTGTAGGCATTGCTTCTTCCCACCTTGTCGAGATAGTCCATGCAAGTGATGATATAACATGATCCGAGTCCTACACATGGCTAGTGAAATAGGACCTACAAAATATATAGCGCATTTCTCAAATGGTTCTTCACTATTAATAGGTCTTAGAGGCATTTCATCTCATTGACCCAATTTCCCAAGATCTTTGAAAGTGATCACAAGCCTTATAATATGCCTTAAAATCTTTATACAGGGTCTTCCACCATAATCCAACAAGTATAATCTTACACTTAGTGGATTCACCTATATATTGTCCACTGCAATACCACCATGAGCTTCTTCCATGATAACTATGCGCTCATGTTCCAAAGACATAGTGGTGCAATACATCATCTTGACCTAACTTGTACAAGTCACCGCTAATCAACATATATGGTGCCGTGCATATATCAAGTTGTTTCTTCTCTAAGGATTACATTCCTTCTGGTTCCATACCTATTCGTAGAAAGACAACAATATCCTCTAATTCGATCACGTGCATTATAACTTGTATAATTGTGCATCAGACACGGTATCTTCAATGGCATGTGCTTCTTCTCTTGACTATATTCTGGATAAATGGTCTTGTCCTGAATTACTTTTCCCTGGTTTGACCAAAACTATGAAATCAAATTCTTGAAATAAGAGGACCCATCTGCATATGTGCCCTTGTTAAATGGGCTTGTTTACCAAATAATTCAATGTCATGTGATCTATATAAAATATAAATGGTGTAGCTAGCAGGTACTGTCTAAATTTATGTAGCACATAGATCATTGACAAAGTTTCACGCTCTGTAGCTATGTAATTCTACTCTACATGAGTCAACTTTCTACTAGCAAAAAATATAGCTAAAGAATACCAAGAAAAAATAACTTTCACCAATGAGTGGGGAAGTTTTGCATACAATGTTATGCCTTTTGGATACAAGAATGCACCTGCAGTGTTTTCATGTATTGTCATGCAAGCATTTAAGGAGTTTATTCATAATTTTTTATAGGTTTACTTAGATGATTGGACTGTATATGGGCTAGTGAAAGGTCATTATGACAATGTGAGACCTATTTTTGATAGGTGCTAGAAATTGCGTATCTCTCTTAATATTAAGAAGTGTATCTTTGTTACACCTTTTAGAACTTTTTTGGGACAAATTATATGGAAAGAAGGCTTATTGGTAGATCTTGCTAAGGTTGTAGTTATCTTGGGTTTGGAGGAGCCTACCAATAAGAGAAAGGTTTTCAGGTTCTTAGGACATACAGGTTATTACATGAATTTCATTAAGGGATATGCTAATATTTCCGTGCCCTATAATAATTTTGGGGAATAAAGGAAAGTTTCATTGGGATGAGTCGTAATACTAGCATTTGGGAAATTGAAGATAAGACTTACTTCGCACCCATTATGTATGTTCCTTCTTTGGAAAAATCATTTCATGTACATTTTTGATGCCTTTGGGATGGTGATCTAGCCTAGAATTTACAAGTAAAATATTAGGCGTCTTTGGCACATCACTCATCCTAGATTGAGCGCTTACCTAAAGAATGCAAAGATACCATGCCCCTCTTTATGGTTTTGTTGCGGGATGTTAGCAAGATGAATACTTAATGGATTCAAATCCATAATTAATATATCATTCTACAGTGCATGTTCAGGTCTAGATCTAAATAATAACAAACTTAAATGATAACCATGATGAAATCAAGCATGTAATAACCAATTATACTCAGAATTAACACTATGATTCATCCAATACACTCCATTATATTAAACATGTTAAATACACAAAATCTCATTATAATAGATAATACCATAGTTTATGCGTGCATCAAATTTGGTAGCATAACCTCACAATAATTCAATTCTCATACCTCTCTACTATACTATGCAGTTCATTACATATTTATAAGGGTGGGGACTTTCCCTTCACCACTTGCATAACTCCAAAAATAGGTTACATGCTGGAAATAGCCATGTGCCTTTACAATTATAGCCACACATGCAAGTTCTCTAACAATAGATATCTCCTAGTTAAATGTCATTAGCAATTACATCTTCAACTTGCATCCATGCAAAGTGCTCCATAGCCACTCTTCCAAAAATAGCCAATGCGTGTTGCACAAGTATTTTCCTAGTTTATGTGCTCCATACACCATCTTCCAAAAATAGATCATAATCATGAAAAATGCCAAGTCTCGAATCTGTCTCTGTCCTCAATGCACAATTCCTTCTCGATCCTCCTACACCTTTGAACACACTCTTTTATTCCGCATGAATAGTTTTTATGCCTTCTACTAAGTGTTAAACATTATCTTCTCAACAAATGACCATTGGCACAATGTTAGCACATCCTAGTGATGGGATTATTGATTGTCCTATCTATTCTATGAGAAGGAAGTTGACACGGTGAGTAGAAATATATGACTACTGAGCGTTATGCTTTATCAAATATTTACAAGCTACACAAGTTTAGATAATATTTGCTAGAAACTCCCTTTATATTTTATACAACTCACAAGACACTTAGGTACTTGGTTGATACGCCCATTATGCAGGGGTACATATTTGAGTGGATTATCTCGTTTCATAAATTTGTCTTTAAAGTGGTGGTAAAACCAGGGAAGATTAATTCTTGACCGGATCATTTGTCAAGGATTAACTCAAGATAGGATGTGCACAACATTGAGGACACAATGTCGGATGCACAGTTGTTCAAATTGAGTTGCGCACCCTCTGACTTAGAATATATTATCGTGTTTTTGTGTACTGGTGTGGTACCTAAAGGGATGAACAACTTAAAGAAGAAACAAATTTCCATATGTGTCCCATCTTACATGTTGATTAGTGGATATTTATATAAGTTAGGTTGTGATGAGATTTTTATCTAGTGTGTATTGGAGCATGAGCGTGAAGCTATAATAGAGGAAGCTTATGGTGGAATTACATGAGGACATTATGCAAGAAATGCTACCGCATGTAAGATTTTGCTAGGAGACATTATATAAGGATTGTAAAGAGTATGCCGGGGTGTGTGATCATTTTTCAACATCTTGGGAAACTCGAGCATAGAAATGAGATGCCTTTCGGCCTATTCTCATTGTAAAACCTTTTCAAAATTGGGAAATTGACTTTATGGGCCCTATTTGCCCATGACAAAAGACTGGATCACACTATATTACAACATTTATAGATTATCTGACCAAGTGGGTAGAAGCCACACCTACAAAGCATTCCATAACAGCTACAAAAATGATATTTCTATTGGAAAATAGTATTAGCAGGTATGGGTGTATGTTGAGCTTAACAAGTAATAGGGGCACACACTTTTTGAATGAGACTATTAGAATATTATTGGCTGATTTTATGGTGGCGCACCATAAGACAATGCCCTATCACCCACATGTTAATGGGACTGTTAAGGTTTTCAACTAGATATTGGGGCATACATTGACAAAGATCTATGATGTTGGAAGGAAATAATAGAATAATAAATTCTCTATTGTACTTTGGGCATACAGAACAACTTATAAAATATTGAACAAAGCTACACCTTTTCAATTGGTGGTTGACACGGATGTTATTTTACCGGTGCAATTTATGTTACCCTCCCTATGTATTGCACGTGTAGGAGGACTACATGATGAACAAGCACTTGAAGATCTTATAGATAAATTGATGGAGTTGGATGAGAGGCACGTCATCACAAGTTCAAGCCAGAAGACAGAAAAATCTAGGCACAATGCATGACATGATAGGCATATTAAAAATAAGAAGTTTGAGGTTGGGTAGAGGATTCTTCTTTATGATTCCAAGTTTGTGTGCCACCCTAGGAAATTGGAGGTGCATTGGTTGGGACCATATGTGGTGACATATATACTTGATTCATGTGTTTTTCAGTTGTAAGTGCTAGATGGAACAAAATTACCCAATTATGTCAATGGAAGTAGGCTAAATCCCTACTATAAATAAGTCTTCTTGGTGTTTTTAATAAGGAAATGGTGTCATTTAGATTAGATTTTCCTTTAATAAATTTTATTTATATGTGTTTCCTTTCATCGTTTCTATTTTTTTTCAGTTTAGTTCAGTGTTTTGTATAATAAGTGTATTTGTGCACTAGTAGATGATTACTATCTAAGTGATTTCATGCAAAGAGGACCACACATACTTTTAATGTGGGGTGGATCAAAGTATAGAGATAAGAATTGTTGGTTCCATATTAATACAGTTGGTTTGATTAAAGGATTCTTTTGGAAGATGGCACAAAAGAACAAAAAGATGCTAAAAGTATTGTGTATAAGGTGTTACGAAGGAATTATGTTGATTGAACACCATGTAGGAAACAAGATTGTGCAAAGTGTAATGTGAGATAGTAGCAGCATGGGAAACTACTTGGGATATGGTGCGAGAGGTTTTATACCTTGGTGCATAGAGGTGTGCGACGAGGTCTATGGTTAAGGAGTAATAAAGCATGTTAGAAGGTTACAACTATAGTGTATAAATTGGAGTCACGTAAGTTGTCAAAAATGGAAAGAGTACTTAGTGAAAAAGTAACTTAAAAAGCGTGGGTTGAAGGGACATGAGGGTCATGGAAAAATTATAAATAGGGGTTGAGGGTATTCATTTGGCTACCTTTCCTTTGAAGAAAACTTGTGCTATCAAGAGATTCGATGGCGACGAAGATTTAAGGTGACACAGAGATCATACAAGCTAAAGGTGCATGAAGATTGTGTGAATTGTTTTAGAAGGGAAATTTGGAGTCAACAAGATGAGAACATATGAGGGTTTCATGCATTTGAAATGGTCAGGATTTGCAGAGCTTGGGTAGGAAGAAATTTTGTAATGCAAAACACCTAGGGCACATGATTACAGTAAAATGGCACCAAAGGTACAAAAATTGAGAAAAAAATGACTCAAAGTTGTGGAAGAAAAACCCTTGGAAGAAATCTATTTGAAGATGCAAAGTATCCCTTTGGTATATTGAGGGTAGAAAAATGGAAATTGAAGCTCACTTAATGCAAAAAGCGAGTTAGTAAAATCACCGCATAGATGAGAATGAGAAGAAAATGAGGTCATATTTGGTGAAAGTCCTCCAGGAATGGATGAGGTCGACAACCCATTAATTGATGACTTTGTGAACCAAAATTTGGAAAAGACAAGCATATTGTAGTTTTGGGAGCTTCCTTTCTTCTCCAAACCCGCACACCTCTTTCAGTGGTTAATGTTGTGGGTTCATGAATATTTCTTTTTCTCAATTGATTGAACGAGTCACATGTCTATGAAGTAAAGGAGAAGGCATGGCCTTAAACTTGTGTGTTATAGCAAAAATCAAAGAACTTATCACAAAATTGAGTTATGAGAATGTCGGTAAGGCACGAGACCATCGCAGATCTACATGAACCTACACTTATGGTTTCCTCATAGTTAGTAAGCTGCAAATTGGGCACCTCCAAGCACTATATGGACATAATAAGTTTTGTACCTATCATACATAATTTTGAAAAGGGCACACTATAACCTAGCATAGTTCATCACAAACGAGATTATTAAAGAGTAAATTTGTAGAATGAAGAAGGATCCAAAATCACATGGGGATCAATTTTTCTATTAATCATATTTTGGGAAATTGGGGTACAGGCGGGCCCAAGGATAACATGTGGATTTACCCACCGGTACACCAATCCCGAGTAGTGCGGTTTGCAAATTATACTTGTGATGGCACCATCACAAGAACGTCTGAGGCCCAAATTAATAAGTGCTATGAAATACTCTATGAGGCATTTGAAAATGAATGGAACTATGTGCATGTGTTGTTTTTAAACTAATGCTAAATGTGAATAAAATACTAACACCTAAATAGTCTTAATTAGCAAGAATTAAACAACATACTAAGCACCATCATGATAAGAATTAAACAAGGGTTAGATGCTAAACATTCATTAATACAAAACTTTGAACCTAACAATGTTTAAACATCTAAAAATCCTCTATTCTCTAACAACATATAAATGAAGGAACCTAGGTAGGCTCCATGGCTATCAAAAATGGTTGTCCTTAATGTTCCAAGAACCTAGGAATGAGGGCTAGTCAAATTTGGGCTACAAGACCCTTTTGACACCTCCCATATGACCTAAGCACTTTAAGAAAGAGGCTTAACTCTTCAAGATGATGAACTCTCAAGAAGACAAAATGCAAGCTCTTAGTCTCTTTGCTATATGCTTTGCATTTGCTCTCTTAAGAAGTTTAGGTGTAGGTATAAAGGTAGAAGGAGGGCTCATTTTATAGCCTAATGGATAAAGGAAAAACTTCATCCCTTTGCATGTGGGATAAAGTTAAAACATGATTAGGAATGGATAAGGTTGCTTTATTAAAGGTAACCTTACTTTAGAAGGGTTTAATTTATGTTTAGCAAGTCATCGGAGTTGGAGGTGTTTTAATTAATCAAAGGTGATTAACTAATAGGTAGATGTAAGCTTATACAAGCTAATTAGAGGTATATTAGTATGATTTAGACTATTAGAGGGATTAAATCAATTAAACATTGATTTATTAGTTAAATGAAGTGAAAGGCTAATTAATTAATAATAATTAATTAGTCTAGATAGAAGGGGTGATTAATTAACGGGAGTTCATTAATTAGGTTGTTAGTTGGATAGGTGACTTAATCAATTAGCGTATTGTAATTAATTAATGAAAATAAGAGGGAATATGAGTGCTTTTGACAATATGTTGTCAATTTGTGAGAAAGGAGATAATTAGTGCAATTTAAGTATTTAAATTGCTTAGGCGTAATTATGGGTGTCTACATTTTCCCCTCTTTGGGGTGGCGTAAGTGACATCACTTCAAAGATAGTAGACGGAAGAAAATTTTGAAGGGATAGAAGAAAAATTAGTAGGAGGGAGAGATTCCCCCTCGAGTGTCGATGGGGTGATAAAAGAAGTCGATTGATGATCGAAAAAGATGAGAGATAGATAGAAGAATGGGAAGGGGCAGGATGCCTCGTTGAGAGAGAAGATTAGGGGTGAGAAGAAGGTGATGTAGAAGAAATATGGAGGAGGGGAGAGAAGAGCTTAGCCTCTAGTTGCGGTGTATTGGAACAATTTTGATGTCATCATATTACCATAGAGAGCTACGTCATCGGTCCTTATGAAAAATATAAGCATACGACAAAGGTAGAATGACATGAAAATTCATACGACGAACAATTGCCCATTGCTGAAAATACCAACTCCATGCAACATACAACAATGCAATGCAATACAAGAAGGAAACAAGCTCATCTAACATGGAAAACAAGTACGAACACACATACCCAACCCAACAACAGTCAAGACAATTGTACAAATGTTTTGTTATCAGTGTTAAAGAGATCCACATGTTCGTGATTAATGAAAAGGGTTAAAAATGATGCCCCAAACAAGGATACATGCAAGGGGGAATGATAATGGACACGGGGTCCAAGAAAAGTGTTGTGCACAATGAAACAACACCAGGCAACAAATGTGCCCCAGAGTATAGACAAAGCAAGCAACTAACTTTGTGAATGGTTGTGAATCCGGTGATCCGCGAGTCGTATTAATTGGGGAAGATGTGAGATAAACTAGCAGGATAATGAGAAAATATCATGTGCGAACCACACAACTTTTAGCTGTGATAAGCAAGTTACCATTTTTGTAGGTTTTTACTTTTTAAGATTTTGTGAAAAATTTTGCCTGTTTTTTTATTTTTGACATATATATTGTTTTTATTTTCTGTTTTCCAAATTGTGGTGAACAGTAGAAGAAAATAGAAGAAAGAGAATGAAGGGCCTAGGGGCAATAGAAAGTTCCCTATGTGGAAGAAAGAAGAAACAAGTGACAAATAATGTCCGTGTTTAGTGGAAAAATTAATAAAAAATAATTATTTGCGAGAGTGTGGATAAGAAGAAAAATCACCCAGGAGCAATAAAATTGTCTGAGGGAGAAGAAGGGGGTATCAGACAGCAAAAAATGCCCTAATACGGTGAAAAATAATTATTTAATAAAAATAATTATTCCACGGTGAACAGAGGAGAAAATGGTGATCAAAACGGGCCTCCAGCCCTCCCGATGATGAAAAATGGGTTAATATACCCCACCCAGGGGGTAAAAACATCACGACCAATTCATTTTAACCGAGTTGTTTAGAATTTTCTTGTGAGGCTCTGATAGTGATGAGGACAATGGTGATTGCATGAGATCGAGTGAGGTGTGCACGGAGACGTAATTCGAGGGTACTAGCGGCATGCAGATGACAACCCCTTTGTGAGTATCGAACCCTTGCACATTAATTTTGGTCATTAATGCTCTAAATTCAACTTTTATCCCTAGGAAGTCACGTCGGTGGGAAAGCACATAGGCATAGGTTTCGGGTTGGGGGCATAGGTGTCCCTTTGGGGGCACATGTGCTACAAAAACATGTGTGTACATGCGCAGTACCAAGTGCACACACCCACGTGCACGCACACACACAACCACATATGTGTGCATGCGCACACACACAAAAAGAGGTGCACATGTAAAAAACATGGAACGTCCACAAAAGGGGGTACACACACACCCACAGGTATACGTGCGCAAGCACGAGGCACAGTGTGTGGCGCACATGCCAAAAAGGGTGCATAGGCACCTGAAAGAGGGCATAAGCGCGAGAAGATAGATGCACACGAGCACACACCCAAAAGGGCGTAGGCATCCAAAAGGGTGTGCAGTGCCTCAAACTAGGTAGAAAAGATAAGAAAATGTCAAAAGATGACACTCAAAACAATTTTTAGGATTTTTGGGTTAACCTAAAATGTTAAATAGTTTTTTAGAAAAAATGTTTAATGTGTGAGTGATTTAATATTTTGTAGAGACAATTGCAGTTTTGAGCGTGGGAGTGGCACACCCAGATAGCAGAGCTAAGGGGAGTATGCGTTGGTGTGACTAGTGAGCCATGGTGATACTTCTCGAGGTGGTGGGGCTAGGCCCCATGTCTTGGATGCCTTCCATTACACTAGATCATGGTTTATTGACTGCGCTAGCCAAGCGATGGCATAGCGAGAGTCAGTGTTTTAGATTACCCATAGGGGAGATGACCATGACTCTCGAGGATGTATGGTGGATCCTCCACATGCTGATCATAGGCACCTTGATTGAGTATAGCGCAGATGCAGGACTGATTAGAGCAGCCTGTAGTGACCTTTTTGATATAGATGATATTCCGCATGATGGGATGACTATAGCCCTGCATGAGTGCATCTCTGACCCCACATTACATCAGGGGCCTCTTTATATTATGTCTCTTATCAGTGGGTTTTTACTCACTGATAAGACAGGGATGTTGTTCCCAAGAGGACTATTACCTTTGGTTCATGGCATCTTCGGCGATGATGAGAGATATTCTTTGGGGATAGTGTATTATGGCCCACTTGTATTAGGACTTACATTTGATTACATACCACGGTCAGAAGACTGTGGGTCCAGCTTCGTTACTTCAGATCTGGTCATGGGACCATATTGCCATCAGATGCCCCGTGGGCACTTTATGTGTCCGAGACCTAGAGGAGCCATCATACATGGCATGGGTAGAAAGCAGGTGGTGATATGTGTGGCCACCTTGGTAGCCTATTCAAATATAGATGAGAGTTTGACAAGCTACCAGCGATAGATGTTATCTAGCGGACATACGAGACATTTCCAATGGCCAAAGAATGCCACGAGCTCAAAGCATGTGCTCAGTAGAGCACTATATCATTGGCGATCCAAGCTACATCATAGAGTCATATCGAGTTGACAAGTGCTGCGGCGGCAGCTTGGCGAAATACGAGGGGGTCCCATAATCGGACATTTGGTATGCACGTAGAGATTCAGAGAGGTAGACTATGGGACCGTGCATACCAGTGGCTTTGAGCTTGAATGAGTTTTACAGGTGGCCCCCAGTGCATGGGACCCAACATGATAGGTACGGGATTCGAGGACCACGGTGAGTACATAGCTTGGTATGCCACTGTATTACCCTGGCATCTCACCATTCCGGAGGAGGCCTGGGTAGTAGGTGCTCATCCACCTATAGAGATATGGCATGGTTCAGAGCGCAAAGTGAGAGTAGTGGGGCTGGATCCAGAGGATCCTTTTGATGGCATTCCTCATGATGGGTAGGGTTCCCGAGACAGGCACAGGACCAAAGCCACGGGGCCCAAAGTATAGGCACTAGTTCGGCTAGCGAGCGAGGGTCCTCGAGTAGTGCCGGTCCTCGAGCACCTCGGGGACCGAGTCCACGAGAGGCACAGGACAACCTCTCAGCTAGTGGCATAGATAGCCATAGTACAGCGGCGATTACTGATGAGGCCCTAACTAAGAGAGATACAACGAGAGTAGAGAGGATGAGGCCCGAGGCTGGTGTGTGACCACCACAACAGAGCGTGATGAGGCCTAGGCCCATATTGTTACATTACTTTGAGTGAGATCGAGGCTCGAGGCCCAAGCTAGCCCAAGAGATGACGAGAGCGACATGGCGAGTCAGATTCTAGAGATAGCGACACGGGGGCTCAGATATTGAGCCTTATTCATCAGTCATAGACTCAAGTGCGAATGGTCATAGCTCAGAGGGATCATGTATATGCATAGTCACGGGGCCTCCGTACACAAAGAGATCAAGCACGAGCTGAGTTACTGGATTTGTGATTGCTTTGAGAGAGATCAAGAGGCTACCTCTGTGTGATAGGTGAGCATGATGTTTCCCTTCAGGAAGCCCTCACCTCTAGAGATGTTGACTTGATACATGATGCCACGAGGCTTGGTGGCGAGGCTCTATTTTATAGGACTACCTGCTACAGGGTAGTCCCCAGAATAGCAAGTTATATTACCTCGATAGTCGGAGGTCGGCGTGACAGGCTCACGGTCATGGAGATCAGGCTAGTCTATGAGATTAGTGAGATAGCCCATGCCAGAGCAGCCAATCGGACCAGGACCATCTCATCCTCCATTGTTTTGTCGACTAGGTGACAGGACACAGGAGCCTTGGCAAGGGTGAGAGCTACAGTTGAGCCCTGTATTTTTGTTGTAGAGCTTATTTTTATACATGCCTCTTATGAAGGCTAATGTTGATACATAGCTTTGTATACTTGTATTTTGATGATGCCTCATGATGAAGGCTTTATTCTTTTTGATGCATGCCCCTTTTTATGGCACTTTGTATCTATGATGTATCACTTTGAGTATCAATCTAGATAGTTTATACTTGTATAGATATGTGGACATTTTTGATGTATCATCTTTGTACGCCTCAAGCTGAAGGCATTTTTATATAGAGTACCGATGTATATCCATTTTTGTTGATATAGATGTATATGACACACATGTATATAGAGGATTACTTTTTGGGCTCAGATACACATGTTTATGAGATGATGCACTTTATTGTTTTGTGTCTGATGCATGTGACATGAGTGGGCATAATTCTATGATGTAAAATACCCTTTATCAGAAATTACTCTATGTTGAATCCCATTGCATATTGCGTGTTTTGATTCGGCACTTATGGATGTGTTATGATGTTGTATAATTTTTACTTGCATGTATCTGATCATGATGTTTGATGTATACATGTGCTGTAGATGTTAGATGATATCAAATGCATTTCTCATGTGTTACTGTAGATGCATATGGATAGGATGATATAATGATAAGGGTGCGGGGGATAGATTTTGATATTTGCGATCCCTCTTGCCCCCATTTGATGATACAATATGTGGTGATTAGCTTAGCCTTCATGTATGATGTATACTTAGCTTTTTCTTGATATATGATGTATAGATGATGCTAGATGTGATGATAATGATGTAATGTGATGTTATGATAACAAAAAAATGCACATGTAATAAACACAATCAAAATGCTAACAAAGAACACAAGGAGATAACATAATACACCATGATTCCCTATGATTCACTAGCATGCAATAAACACAACCAAATGCTAAGAAAGAACACAATGAATTAACACAATACACCATGATCCACATGCACAAGCAAGAATAAATCTAATCTAAGCAAGAAGAGATGAATCCTAACAAAGTATGCCCAAGCAACAAACAACCCAAAAGAAGAAACACAAAACAACTATACAAGCAACAAGCAAAACAAGAAACAAAACAATGCAAGCAAATGTAAGTAAATGTTTTTGTAAGATTTGTTTTCAGGAAACAATTTTCTATTGTTTTTGGTGTTTTGAAACAATTTTCTATTGTTTTTGTGTTTTTGTGAAACAATTTTCTATTTTTTTTGTGTTGTTTTGAAACAATTTTCTATTGTTTTTGTGTTTTTGTGAAACAATTTTCTATTTCTTTTGTTTTGTCTTCCAACGGTTTCCGAGCTATATGTACGGGTAACCAAGGAAGCATGGATGCCCCTGATGTTAGATGGGGAATATCCGAAAGGCGAAGCCATGCGCTTATGAATAAGAAGGTGAAGTCGTTGAATTTTCCCTAGTGTAAGATGGGAAATAGCGAAAGACCATACCCCTCATAGATGAATAAAAGAAGGAAAATCTAGATCAAGGCTTGATAGGATTAGGCTCGCGAGGAATCTCGAAGGTTGAACTAGGGCCGAGGCCAAGGAAAACTACCCTCTAGATGCAGGATGCTTGTGAACAACAAATCCTCCCAAGGTGCCGGAAACCAATTTTCATCCAAGGACTTATCCAAAGTGCCACAATTGCATGGTTTTCACTTGTGGATGACTTGTTTTTCTTTTTCTTTTTCTCTTTTTGAATTTTTGTATTTGTGATCATTTTACCATGTTTTTATTGTTTTTTTGTTTTTGCTATTTCCATGCCATGTTTAAGCATAGAACCGCTTAGGATGCATGGCATTCAAGGCCTCCCGAGCTCATCACTATTAGAAATAATCTAACACTTAATTCACCATATGTGGATTAATGTGTAATTATAATAAAGTAATTATTTAATTACTTTAGTTAGCTTAGTTGTTAGTGTGTTGTTATCATCCCTTAGATTGTGGAGGATGTTCTTTAGTTAGAATATTGTTCTCAGATGATTTCATGTAGAAGCTTTTTAGGGGCAATATGTTATTTCTGCATATTTTCTTTGTTTAGGAGATTTATTCCATGTATTGTGGAAGAGATAGAAAGCTGTCCAATATCTATAAATATTGCATCTCTCTCTTTTGGTTGTAATGCTTCATTTTATATTAATAAAATCACAGCAAGGTCCACCTTGTTTTTTCAATTTAATCAGGTTTTCAGATTTCATTTGGTACCAGAGCAGGGGAGTTAAGGCTGTAGATAATTGCTGAGGAAGTGTTAGAAGTTTTGAGGAAGGAGGACTAGAAGCCTGAGCCAGGAGGAGCCATAGATGCCCCAACCTCTTCAAAGCCCCTGCCCTACTCCACATGCCAGAAGCAAGCAAAAGCAATAGTATAGAAACACCTCCAAGATTGGTAACAAAGTGATTGTATCAATTTTTTTTAATATTGTTCATTGCATATGAACTATATACAATTGTTTTTTTCTTTCTCTCTAATTCAGAGATCCCATTTAGTGTGATTTAATTTAGTGGACCCCCAATTTTGGAGGCACCACCATTCAAGTTTGGTGTGTAGGTTTCATTTTTAAAAAAGAAACATCCACCACCGATCTGCAACTTTGTATGCAAGCTGCGGTATTTGCATATATCGTGAATTCACATTGTAGACCTACAGATTTTCTGAATGACTTCACACTGCAAAAGGAAAAAAATGAGCTAGATACTAATTTGGATGTGCGTCTTCAATCTGTAAGCAATTCTGTGTGACTTTTGAGACGAGCGTAAGAGAGCCTTTAAGGTGAAATGACGGCGAAGGAAACAAGGTTGACGATGGAGGAAAAAAAGCTGCATGCATTCATAACTCGAGACCCACATTTTTACGTTAAAAATCGTTTTAAAAAAATTTTCTTTTTTTGGACGATGCGAAAAAATGAAGTATAAAAAAATTCCATTTTTGGAAAGGGGGCCGGAAAAATAATTTTAAAGCGATCGTATTTTCAAGCTGGTACCTCGGTTGAGGTGCCATTTTTTTTCAAAAGTGTGTGTTTTTTCGAGCTCTACGCTTTGGTCCGATAAAAGAGGCCAAAGAGCCCAAAACTAAATTTGTAAGGGAAAAGAGGCCAAAGTGCCCAAAAATTTAAAAAATTATGAAAATATTAACTTTTCGTAAACACGAAGGGGGTGCAATTTTCTTTTCTATTTACAAGATGTTTGTAAAAATGGCCTATAGTGCTTTGAAAAATCATTGTAAAAGGCAAAAAGGAGCCCACACTCAATAAAAATCAATTTGGGGGTGTGTGTTGATTTGAGGGGGATTTGTTTCATGTTTGATTCTCTATCTCTTTTTTCTTTTATGCACAAATGGCTAACAATGCACCAAAATTATTTTTTCATGATTCACAACTCCTACGAGGAGATAATTATCGCATGGAAAATGAAAATTAAAACTCAACTTGAATTTGAGGACATAATTGGTGTAGTTGATGGCTCGATAACGAGACCGAGAAAATGATATTGCTCAACAACATGTGTTTGATCGTCTTAATCAAAAGGAAAAACTTATAATTTGTTTGGTGTAGCGATGATGTCTGACCTCATATTCATCAAGCGACAAGCGCAAAAGAAGCATGGGATAAACTAGCAATTTGTATTTGAAGCTAAGAACAAAAATGCTATTTTCTAATTACAAACACAACTCCATTATCTCAAAATGAATTCGCATGAGTCTATTGAAGGTTTTCTAAAGTGTGTTGTTATATTGAGATCATCTCTCCAAGCTTTGGAAGTAGAGGTCACTAATGAATTTCTTGTCCCTATTGTATTGAGAGCTTTACCAGCCTCATACAAAATATTTTTCACAACTCTCAACATTATGGGTCCAACTAAAAGTTTTGAAGAGTTAGTGAATATGTTACAACATGAAGAGTCTATGAACAAACCTGTAGAAGATGAGGAACAAGCCCTCTCTTCATTCCATAAGGGAAAGAAATAGATTCATACAACTGGTAAGCAACACAAGCAGCATTCTCAACAGAATAATCAAGGGAACACTCAGCAAAAGCAGTGTCAAATTTGTGGCAGAAAAGGACATGACTTAAAAGATTGTTGGTATAACACATTTCAGAAGGGTTCATCTAGTGGAAAGAAGCCAAATTTTCAACAATCTAGTCAAGGTTATCAAAACAAACAACAAGGACAAAGGAAAAGTAACTGGAAAAGAAAACACCGCGACACGGAAACATTCTTTGAAGAAGAAGATAACTCACCAGATGAGGACTTCCTATTTGCTGCACAATCAACTCAAGAAATCAATTCACCACAGGAAATTTGGTATGTTGACTCAGGAGCAATAAGACATATGACTAGGAGAAATGATTGGTTCTTAGAGTTAAAGAATACACCTAACAAAGACTCTGTTTTGTTGGGTGATGATTCATCGTACAAAGTACAAGGAATTGGAAACATCTCCTTACCTCTTGGATCAAGAAAGTGCACAATAAGAGATGTTCTATATGTTCCTGGATTGAAAAAGAATCTAATTTCAATAAGTCAACTTTTGGAGAACAACTTAAAAGTGGATTTTGATTGTACAGATGGAAAGAAGATGTGTTTAATCAAAGATAAGTCTAAAAACTCCAACATTGTTGCACGAGCTTCTAGTGTAGGTTGTATGTTTGGTTGGATTTTTTCAAACCAAAAATCAGGCCCTTGTAGCTAAGGATACATCATCGACACAATTGTGGCATTTAAGATTTGGCCATGTAAGTTTTGGCTATCTTGAAACACTTCAAAAAAATAATATGGTAAGAGGACTGCCAAATTTCAAGAAAAATACAGACAAGTGCACAAATTGTTTGGCAAGAAAACAACATAGAGCTTCTTTTGAAAAGCAAAGTACATTGAGGTCCGTGGTAAACTTGATTTGGTGCATACCGATCTATGCGGACCTATGAGACCTAGTCATTCAGGGTTTCAATATTTTATGCTCTTTGTTGATGATTACTCACGAAAAATGTGGGTATACTACATTCACATGAAATACCAAGCCTTTGAAACTTTCAAGAAATTCAAAGTAGCTTGTGAAAATGCAACCCTGGTAAGAAAATAAAAACACTCCGCTCAGTTGAGGGGGTGAATACACCGATAATGAGTTCAAAGATTTTTAGAAACACATGGAATTCATCGTGAAATGGCACCTCCATATACACCACAACAAAATGGTGTTGTTGATATAAGAAATAGAACTATAATGGATATGGTAAGGTGTATGATCGATGATTCAAGCTTGAGTAAAACATATTGAGCGAAGCAATAAAACATAGTTTATCTGCTTTGAATAGAGTTCCCACTTCCGCACTTGATGGAATAACACCACGGGAAGCTTCGTCGGGGGAACAAACCATCTATAAAACACCTTAGAGTTTTTGGATGCAAGGAAAGTATGCACATTCTAAGAAATAGAGAACTAAACTTGATATGAAATCAAAACAACTTATATTCTTGGGATACGGGTTAATGGATCCAAAAACAAGAAAACTTTTCACAAGTAGAGATGTTTAGTTTTTGAAAATAAAGAAGCAGATGCTCCTCCATAAACTCGCAAAACAATCCTGTTATCACCAAATCATTGCACCCTCTGAATGGCCAGGATGTGAATAGGATGTTTGGTGTGATTGGGACACATGGGATCACCTCTCAATCTGTGGGACTTGGGCTCAAGGTGAACCTCCGGAGAAGGCCGGCTTCCTCTTCCTAAACTAAGTGTTGTACTACTCCTAGTGTAACAAAAATGATTATCTAGTCCTATGCTAACATTTTCATGGGGTTTTAGGGAAAGAGATTTACAGAAATGAAACTATACTAGGGATGGTGATGCACCAAATAAAGGGTGTCTTGATTGGGAAGGGTTAATTTGAAGAGGGTGTGTGCACCACGCAGTCAACTTCACCTCTACCGCTGACTTAGAGAGAGTGAGGATACCACAAACTAAGAGACACGCGTTCCCTTTGTTAAACTTTATCAGACCGAGAAATATACCAGTTTCCCAGTGAAGAAGGATGAACTCAAGAAGGGTGAACAGACACCACAACTCAACTGCATGCAATACTCCACCACTCGATAAGCCACGAGAACTCGAGAACCTGCAATAGAAACTTAAACTTGCACAGTGTACCTGCAAGTACGAGAAAGGCACAAAGAAGCATAAAAGGATGAAAGGACCGAGATTAGTCACAAAACACACACTTTTATTGCTTCGATAACATGCACAATGCATCATACATTCGAGAAGAGGCAATAGTTGCCATTACGGTCTTGAAGAGGAGGCTTGAAAGTTCTCTCAACACACAAGAACAACTTGCAAAAAAGAGAGGATTCTTGAAAAGTATACACTACTTTGAGATATCTAACTATCCAACTTATGCGAAGGCTGTTGGAACCCTTTGAAATGAGCTTCAACTTACATTTATAGAAGAATATGTGAGAAAGAAGAGGAAAGGTCATAATTACATTCCTAAATTGAAGGCCCATGATGTATTTATTGCGAGTTAGTTGAACTACCTGAGAAGGTTCCATCATGGGTCATTAATTGCCTGATGACCTAGTCTTCTCAATTAATTAAAAGAATATTTAAATAAAATATTTAAATAATAATAATAAATATTATTATTAAAATATTTAAATAAAAATATTAATTTAATTAACATAATGTTGGGACCCCCCCGTTGACCCGTTTGACTTTGAAGAGGAGGGGGGTCCATGTGGATAGAGTCTGCACATAGCCAAACTCAATGAGCTTCGAATCCTCTAACTCAGTGTTGCACTCGATTTTGACCCCACATTAACTCTTTCCTCGTCTTGGCAATCGAGCTCTTTTGCATTGAGTCCTTGAATGGTGAGCTATCAAACTTGATTCTTATCGTTTTGCTAAAATGCATGTAGATCCTATGAACTGACTGATCCAAATCGAGCCATTCGAATTACCAAGCCACCTATATGCATTGTGAACATGAAGCTTTAAGCCCGAAATTGAAAGCCTCTACAAATACATTAAACTTCAACACCCATGAGCTTATTCTTTATCTCGACTTGGTACCGATGTTTCACTGATGTGAAAAGTTTGACTCTAAATCATACTTAGTGGATTTGATCCATAATACATTGGTTGTACCCACAGAGGTTAAACAATTCAATGAATTTAAATTATTTCACTCCTGCATGTTGCGCCATTTAGAAATGATTTTCAAGCTATGAAAATTGTTAGGGATCACGTTACGTGGCCCTGTCAACACTAAATCGATTGATTTCTCTGTGATAGCTCTAGTCTTGACAGATAGAGTTATTTCTTCTTGTTTTGGACCACATATTCACATGCATTCCACGTTCAAACTCCATGAAACAATACCACGAGCTCTTCAACTGATTCGACCTGGCTTTGTTTTGCATATCAACCCGAGCACCCGGTTGGCTCAACTCGGTTATCTAAATCCTTCATATAAGCTTTCTCCCGAACTCATTTTTGACGTGAACCGTGTCTTAGGCTTATGCAGCAAATTCTTTCCTCTGAGGCACTTGACGCCTAGATCGGTTCCTCGAGCCTTTCCAATTTGAACCTCTTACTCGCTATGGATACCTCACCGTGTGCCAAGTACTGAGCTCTACTACCTTCGTTCTTAGAGTCATCCTTACATGTTTGTGTTCTCAACTAGAATTTTTATTCTCAAGCCTTTACCGTTTTCTGTGATGTATCCATGCAAACCATTTTCTACAAATTCTTCGACCTCACTTGCACACTTTATTTTTCGATTGGCTCTGCAATGATTCTTCTTGATTCAGACTTGGCATTTAATCTGTGAATACTTCACCACAAGATTGGTTTTATTGTCAATTCCTGAATGAGATCTTCATTCAGTGTGGCTCGGTCACGATTCTTCTTGATTCAGACTAGGCTATCTGCCTACTAAAATCTTAAAGAAAGCTAAGCCTACCTCCATTCGACTTGCTATGACTGCCAACTTCTCCTAATCCTCATCGTTTCTCAAACAGACCATTTACAAGTGACAAGGATGTGAGTCGTGACATACAAAACGGCCGACCAGGTATTTCAGAGTTGACCTTCGCATTCGTTTCTAGGAGAAAACATGCTGAGCAATATGAATCATTTCACTCTGCACGTAATAAACTTCCATCTCCTGACTCGAGGCAAATTTTATGAAGCCTTGAATGACGTGACTCCAATCCATTGTATACGGCAGTGAATATTTGTTTCCTGCAGTGCTTGCTGGAAGCGTTCAAAAGACTACTGTGCTTTGCACGTGCCTGCTGCCTGTGGTTGATCTGTCTCGCGACCACATTAGTTCAGAACTGTATACAGAGGATGAGGAGAAGGTCGTGGCAGTTATTAAAGCTGATTCAAAATCTGAACAGTTCAGTATTCTGATTGGAATCCTAACAAGGGCGGACCTGTATGAACGGAGACACTTTCTTCGTATGATCTATGGAACCCAATCCACAGTCCATGCAACACGCATCCTTTGATCTCCATGCACTCGCCGCTCCACTCGGCATTTGACTCGTTCCTCCAACCTGGCGTCATTCTTTATTCACCGGTTTATATGGCAATTCACTCGCCATCTCTCGGTCATCAACTTCCTCCTGGTGACTCGCACAACGTGCTCCGATCCTGTTTACATGGCCCGTGCGGAATTCGATCACGGTTTTCCATCTTAATATTTCCCATTGGCACTGGTCGCCTGAATCTCCCCTTCATGGAGTGAACAGCTTGGAATGCCATCTTAATATTTCCCATTTGGCATACCAGCTCCGAATTCCCGCATAACGGCTTGGCCACACCAATCCACGGGCCCCGGCCTCAGCTTTGCCGCGCAAACTTGGCAATTTGACCCGATTTCTCCACTTCATGGAAGTTTGGTCATACCGCTCCAAAACTCCCCCGCGTGGAACTTCTTCTTTGGCTTGCCATCCACGAAAACCCACTTGGCATTAGGCTTCTCGGATTCCCATGATTTTTCTCCTGCCGAGTTTTCCTTCAACAGATTTGAGGATAACATTAAACTCTCAGTGCAAACATTTCAGCTGTAGCTTGTAAGGTGTGATAATTCCGATAGAAACGTTTATGCCTGCCAACTTAGTGACTCGTTGAAGATGCTCATATAATTGCAAAGCAAATTATGCCTCATGAATATTCTGATATGAAACAGTTACACCTCTATGAGATTCGCTTCCATGAGTTACATCGTAAAACAAGTAAGGTCTCGATAGAGAATCTTTGTAATAAATTTCATCAGGCCTCCCGGTAACACTCTCACTGTCACTTAATCGATTTTGATAAAAATATCCTGAAGGAGAATCCCGAATTTGAGGATGCATTCGATGCTGAACAGATAAAAACATAGTTGGGTGACCTGCTTGTTGGAAGTGCTCAAAAGAACTCTTACTATACTGCAACATGCCTACTGCCTGTGCACCGAATACTCGGCCGAGGAAGGTCTGAACACCATTATAATTCACAGCTCTTTTTAAGATGTCGGTTTGACTCAATTTTACATTGGTATTCGATGGTGCTTATACTATCTTCCTTGGTCGATAGAAGTCCTTCCATTATGTAATTACAAACCTGAGATTCAATGATGTTGAACCTCCCATATCTGCATAATTTCATATCATCTCGGTCAAACAAGATCATTCTCCCAAGTGGTTGGTTGAGCATTGTCTTAATGGATTAAACCTGGCATCATGTGGACTTTGACTCTCCCTGACTTGGCCTTCAGATCTTTTTTCATCGATCTCCACCGAGATCCTTGTACAGTTCCTTTCATTCGTCAATTTTCAACGAGCTATATTTTGCATTAACAAGACCATCGTCGAGCTCTTACAACTGAGAGTCTCTACTGAGATGATTTCGAGATGACTATCAATTTGACACCGGGTTCTTTAACAACTCGACCCTGAACTCTTCACTGAGTCGAGATCAACTGGGTGCCTTTCGATGCTAGGTGATCTCTTCATATGTAATTTAGGAATTATTTTTTAATTATTGCATCTTGATAATAACCGAAGGTGGGTTCCTAGGACTATTATTTCATTTTGAACGTGACAGGACCCCCTTGTCCAATCTTGCCAGGTGTGCAAAATTGGATAACAAATCCTACTAAGAAAATAGAATATGTTCTTGATGAAGATAATGATGATGAGGATAATTCAACTCCTCCATCTACGGGAACAACTAAATGTATGCCTAAGTGGTATACTAATCTAATTCGAGATGTTAAGTTGGATAGTGATCCTAACACATCCATTTCGGGACCTAGAACTCTTAGTATGACTCAAAATGAGGTAAATTTAGCCTTAATGAGTACGATAATTGAATCAAGTGAGCCCTACGATTCAAGATGCCCCAGAGTCAAAACCTTGGTCGAGATCTATGAATTCAAAATTCAACTCTTTGATTAAGAATAATACATGGCAACTTACGGATCTTCCCACGGGGAAGAAGGCAATAGGTTACAAATGGATATTTAAAACAAAGTACAAATGAAATGGAAGCATTGATAAATACAAGGAAAGATTGGTAGCTAAGGTTTATGCACAAAAAGAAGGCATTGATTATGAAGAAACATTCACACTAACAACTAAGATCAAAACAATCGGTATGATATTTGCTCTATTTGCACAATTTGGTTGGAAAGTTCATCAAATGGATGTAAAAGTGCATTTCTCAATGGGGATTTATAGGAAGAAGTCTACATGACTCAACCAAAAGGTTTTGTCATACCAGGTAAAGAAGGAAAGGTATGTAGACTCATAAAGTCATTGTACGGTCTCAAACAGGCTCCCAAGGCATGGTACATAAAGATTGATGACCATCTCATCAAACATGGATTCAAAATAAGTCCATATGATCCTAATCTCTATCTCAAAAATCAAGGGGGGGAGATAGTGATCATAGTAGTATATGTCGATGATCTAGTCATCATTGGAAGTTCGGTGAAGATGATTGAAACAACTAAGGAAGATCTAAATCGATCATTCGGCGTGACGGATCTCGGGCTTCTTCATTATTTTCTTGGACTTGAAGTATGGAAAAAGTAAAATCACATCTTTGTTACTCAACTAAAATATGCCAAGACAATGCTCGAGAAATTCAAAATGATGGGTAGTATACCAATGGCTACACCTATGGAGACAAGGCTTCAATTGTCTCACACAAATCCATCAGAACAAGTAAATGTTACTCTTTATCGATAGTTGATTGGGAGTCTCATTTACTTAACTTATTCTAGGCCGAGATATCATCTATGCGATCGAGTTATCTTTCTTGATTTATGTAGGAACCAAGGGTTTTTCAGCTGGAAAGCAGCAAAGAAGTGCTTGAGATACATCAGAGGAACCATGGACTTTGGCCTAGAATACAAGAAGAATGATAACTTATTCTTGACAAGATATACAGATTCAGATCATGCAGGGAACGTTGATGATAGGAAGTCCACTTCAGGATTTGTGTTCTTTTGGGGATCTGGACCTATTTCATGGGGGAGCAAGAAACAAAATTGTGTTTCAAGGTATTCCACTGAAGCGGAATATCGTGCGGCAGGAGGAGCTGTCTGTGAAGCAATTTGGCTCAGATGGATCTACTTGAAGGATTGGGAATTCCATAGGATCATCCAACAATCCTACATGTAGACAATGAAGGAGTAATAAAACTTGTTCAGAATCTAGTTTTTCATGAACGCACCAAACACATTGAGGTGCAGGTACATTTCATTCATGAACAAGTTTAGAACAACAACATACTGACTTTAGGATTGCCGACGAGAACATCAGCGTGCAGATACCTTCACAAAATCTTTTGCACGTCCTAAATTTGAGGCATTCAGAGTATTTATCTCCTTTTCACTTCAGAATATGATGAATTAAGGGGGGGAATGTTAGAAATAATATAACACTTAATTCACCATATGTGGATTAATGTGTAATTATAATAAAGTAATTATTTAATTACTTTAGTTAGCTTAGTTGTTAGTGTGTTGTTATCATCCCTTAGATTGTGGAGGATGTTCTTTAGTTAGAATATTGTTCTCGGATGATTTCTTGTAGAAGCTTTTTAGGGGCAATATGTTATTTCTACATATTTGCTTTGTTTAGGAGATTTGTTCCATGTATTGTGGAAGAGATAGAAGCTATCCAATATCTATAAATATTGCAGCTCTCTCTTTTGGTTGTAATGCTTCATTTTATATTAATAAAATCACAGCAAGCTCCGCCTTGTTTTTGTAATTTAATCTAGTTTCTGATTTCAATCACCATTGGGGTGAGCAAGTTTGTATGCCCTGTCTTTGTACTTGGCAACTATAACATAGGGTCCCAACCAATGTGGTTTGAACTTCCCTTTCTTTTCTCATTCCACTCACGGTGTTGAACTGGTTCTCCTTCATGACTAAATCACCAACCTCAAATTGACAAGGATGATTCTCTTGTTGTAATTTCTAGAGACTCTGTTTGATACACTTTTAGGTGATTAAGAGCACAAATGTGCCTCTCATCTAGGAGCTCCAATTCAGCCAATCTTGCTACCTGGTAATCCTCATCTTTATCCAAATAGTCCCTGAGAGAGATTCTCAAGGAAGGAAGTTCAATCTCTAAGGGGATGATAGATTCTATCCCAAATACTAGATAATATGGCGTTGCACCTGTAGGAGTACGAATGGAGGTTCTGTAAGCCCAGAGGGCTGGATGGATTTGTAAGTGCCAATTATGACCTATTTTTCTGACCATATTTTTCATTATCCTTACCAAAGTCTTGTTTGTGGCTTCAACTGTCCATTACCTTGAGGGTAATATGGCGTAGACCATTTTAACCTGATTTGGAACCGTTGACAAAGACCTTTTATAGTTTTGTTCTTAAATGACTTCCCATTATCTGTAACAATGGTTGTGGGAATGCCATATTGACAAATGATATGATTCATGATAAACTTAGAAATTTGGGCTCCAGTTACATAGGTTAAAGGGACAGACCTCCACCCATTTTGTAAAGTATTTTGTGGTCGTGATGATGTGTGTATGACCATCAGATGAAGTAGGAGTAAGTTTTCCTATCAAGTCAAGTCCCCACTTGGAGAATGGCCATGGGGTAGTGATAGGTTGCAATGGTTATGATGGAGCATGAATGAAGTTTCCATACTTTTGGCAAAGTACACATTTCTTGACATAATTGCAACAATCAGTTTCCATGGTAGGCCAATAGTAGCCTACTCTTAACAATTTCTTAGCTAAGACCATTCCATTTGTATGTGCTCCACACACCCCCTCGTGTACTTCTTTGATTGCTTGGATTGACTCTGTCACATCCAAACAATGTAATAGATTCCCATCATAGCCACAATGATAAAGTGTACCTCCTAAAAGGGTGTAATGGGCTATTTGGCAAATCGGGATTTGCTTTTGAAGCGGGATATATCGGGAGGGAATGTGTTGTCCTTAAGATAGGTAAAGATGGGTTCGTACCATGGGAAATTAGGACCAACAACATCACAAGCCAGGAAATATTCTGGCATGTCATACGCGGCAAGTTGGCGTAGATTTTCTACAAAGAATGGCATGTCATTATTCCCTGGTGGAATACGAAGCATAGAACCCACTGTCGCCATGGCATCTGTCAATCAGTTCTTTTCTCTAGGGAATTGTTCAAATGTAATGCGCACAAAGTACTCCTTTAGAGTTTCCACTAGATTTTTGTAAGGTATGAGCTTGTCATCCTTGACCTTATATTCATCATTAACATGTTTGATAATTAATTGTGAATCACCCACAACCTTGAAATGATGAATATTCCACTTGAGAGCTAGCTTCATTCTTGTAATAAGTTCCTCATACTCGCGATATTTTTCATAAGGGAAGCCTGTGCAAAAAGCACTGCAATATAGGATCTCTAAAAGGAGTAATAGGGACTACTCTGCACTCCGAATGTGGAAACGTAAAGGATCTGTCCAAAATGTATCTATCATACAATGATTCTTCAATGTAGAGTAAGGAGGCATATGGAAAATCTAGATTCAAAGGTTATGTGCCTTGCAAAGGTGCTTCCGCTATTTCATTTGGTTAGTAAGTACTTTTCCTTTAAGCTGAATTTTGATGTACAAATTCTATGTCAAACTCACTAAGTAGAATGATCCAATTAGCCATTCTACCTGTGAGGGTGGGTTTAGACAGTAAATACTTGAGTGGGTCAACCTTGGATATTATCTTGGTTTTAGTATTCAATTGGTAATGGAGAAGTTTTTGAAAAGTAAAAACAACAGCCAAGTAAGCTTTCTCAATTTGAGGATAATTGAACTCATAGGCGATGAGGGTATGACTCAAATAATACACCACTTTTTCCTTATGACCAAGGTCGTATTGGGTGAGCAACACACCAATAGCAAATTACGTAGTGGAAATATAGAGCAAGAGTGGTTCTCCAAGAGTTGGTGGCATGAGGATAGGTGGATTAGCCAAGTATTGTTTAAGCAAAGCAAAGGCTTGTTGTTGCTCAAGTCCCCAGATGAAAGTGACATCCTTTTTAAGAAAGTGGGTGAATGAGTGACACTTATCTGCAAGCTGGGAGATGAAGCGTGAATGGTTTGAATTTTCCCTGTAAGTTATGTAATTGCTTGATATTCTTAGGTGCACGCATTTCGGTAATAACGAGACACTTTAGCAGGGTCTACCTCAATACCTCATCTTAATACAATGAAGCCTAATAGTTTTCCTGATAGCACACCGAAGACACACTTCTTTGGATTCAGCTTGACTTTGTATTCTCATAGGCATTCAAATATACACCGTAAAATGACAGGTGATCCTCTCTTGTTTTAGACTTTCCCAGGATGTCATCCATGTAGTCCTCCATGATATCATGAATCATATCATGAAAAATTACTGTCATGGCCCGCTGATAAGTAGCTCCTACATTTTTGAGACCAAACGACATCACTTGATAACAAAAGGTGCCCCAAGGAGTCGTAAAATTTGTTTTTATGTTGGTCTTCTTCAGCTATCTTGATTTGGTTGTATCCTGAAAAACCATCCATGAGAGATAACATTTTGTACCCTGCTATTGAGTCAACAATCATGTTAATATTTGGCAGCGGAAAATCATCTTTAGGAAAAGCCTTATTAATGTCCCTAAAATCCGTGTAGATTCGGATACCTGAAGCGAGAACAATGTTCGATATTGATTCATAATAATGGATGGGAACAATGTTCGATATTGATTCATAATAATCAATCGGCCTGATGAATCCTACCGCAAGAAATATTTCTAACTCTTCTTTAACCAGTAAGGCCACTCTTGGGTGCATCTTTCAGAGTTTCTATTTGATAGGCTTAGCGTCTGCGTGCACAACTAGGTTGTGCACGACCAAAGTTGGATCTAAGTTGGGCATGTCTTTGTAAGACCATGCGAACACATCTATAAACTCTCACAGTAGCATAGTGAATGTCTTTTGTTCTCTAGCTGAGAGTGATGCTCCTAATTTTACTATCTTGGGGTCTTCTTCTGTGCCAATATTCACATCAATGGTTTATTCAAATAGTAATTTTGATAAGTCCTCCATACACGTAAGATCGAAAGGAGGTTGAGATCTTCATCCAAGGATGTCTCCGCGATATTTTCATCCTTGGCATGGTCACTTTCTTTTTCCTTTGATTTTTTTATTTGTTTATCACCAAAGTGCCTCAAAGAGGTTTTCACTGTGTAACTTGGACTTCGATTTTTCGAGGCTTTACATTGGAACTTTTCCCTCACTTTTATTTAATTTTTGTTGACCACGAAGTTCAGCCTCCTCGCTAAAGTAGGCGCAGGTATCTAAGTCAATAAAGAAACCTTTCTTATGATCTCCAATGGGAATTGTATCCCTTATGCCCATGAACTCTATGATAGCTTCGTCATTCTCGAATAAATCTAGTGACATGTGATGTTGTTGGTCCCATTCAACAAGGGAAGGGTATACAAGGTCAAGGGTTGGTTCCATGGGGGTTATGGTTAGGACAGCGTTGTTCATGAAAAGGTTTGTGGAGGCAAAATCCTCATATTGGCTACAATGGGAATTTGTATCACTGTCTAGATAGTCAGAGTTATCATCACGTTCGGAACAAGTAGCATCTTGATAATTGGTGTGTGCTCCATAAGGGCGAATCCCAATGTCATATCTTTCTATTTTGAAATGTGGAAGAGGCACTGACTCCCTCTATCCTTGTTTGTTTCTTCCACATCCTAGGCCCTTGTAGCCCATGGAGTACATTATTTTACTAGATTTTTCATATTCTGGGGTTTGATACCAGGATAGTTGAGTATCCTCTGGGACCCAAGTTATAGGTGGATCAAGTAATTTTTCCTCATCCAACAAGCCTCCAGGTAAGAATGACCCAATAGTGTGTTCCTTTCTAGGTCTTATGAAGTAGTAGTTGGGTCGACCTCTAGTCTTGGGTGACAATGAGATGTCTAAAACCAAAAGCGCTTGTTGCACATTATATTCCCCATAGCCATATTCAAGGATTTTCATCTCACATGAATCAAAAGGAGATGTTGAAGTAGACGCACCATGAGCGCAAGAACTAAGAGAATCCAAATCCACCTAGGATTCCATGGCCTCAGATTGGATAGGGATAGCTATATCAGTGGAGGGACATGAGTATGTACCCTTTTGTGTAAATCTATTGAGAGCTCTACAATGAGTGAAGGGCTCTGAATCTCTTTTTATTGTAATAGTGTGTCCTTCATGCTTCAATTTAATGTATTGATGAAATGTTGATGGCACGGCCTACATGGCATGAATCCATGGTCAGCCTAGAAGCATATTATATGGAAGTTCCAAGTCTAGGACATGAAACTTTGTCTGATGACAAGTAGGACCCACCTCCTTAGGCAGCGTGATTGTGCATGCTGACTCCCTTTCTGTGTTGTCATATGCGGTGATAGTTATGATATTAGATAGAAGATCTTCCTCAATATGTCCTAACTATTTAACCAACTTGAGTGTACAAATGTTCAACCCAGATTTGTTATCCACAAGCACCCATTTGATCTTCCTGTGGGTGACAACTACCTCAATATATAAAGGAATATTATGTGTTGGATTCTTAGTAGGGATCTCCCTATGGTTGAAGGCAATATGTTCATTTGGTACGATGTTTGCCACTGTGGCTTGAAGGTGTATAGGATCAACTTCTAAAGGCACTCCCAACCCTTGAAGAGTTTGGTATAGAATGTCTTTATGCACATTGGATATCTTGAGAAGATCTAAGATCGAAATATTAGCAGACGTCTTCTCAAGTTTTTCTAAAAGGTTATATTTACTAGTTTATGGGGTTGACAGAGAAGGTTCTAGAATCACAAGGCGGGCATGCCTTATTACTTTGCAGTCCTTTCCCTTGATTTGGATGGTGTTGACATGGTTAGTAGGAGAGTGAATACATCCAATAAGCAAATCATAATTATTTTTGTCTCTTTTTGTGTACAAGTAATTCGCTGCTTTATAACCTTGGAATGACTCTCCCCGATCCGGCTTTGACTTCTCGATTTATCATGATTGGGAATGACCCTTTATATATCCCCATTTTCTCGTTAGGTGTTTATGTCTTTCTGGGTTATCCACCTCTATCTCCCTATTGTAAATGAGGTCCTGAATATATGATGAAGTCACGGACATTTGTTTGTCTTATGTCCTTTGACACGATGCATTTCCTAATATTCATGCTCCTTATACCATGAAGGTTTTGGATCGTTTTCGTCAAATGATTTTGTTGTAGGATAGGTCATCATGTGGGCCGCATCTAATTGTTTTTTAGTATAACTAACAAAGGTTCATTAAGAGAGGTGAACATTCTTCACTTTGGTGGTGGTTGAATTGGTCCTTAGTGGTTTAAAAGGTTGACCAATTTGGACCATTTGAACATGTTTGGAATTAGTTATTCTATCTCCCACCACATTTTTGCTTTTGTTAAAGATCTTCGGACTTTTCCATGGGTTTGACATTTTTATTGTTTCTAGATTGGGTTTTGAGGGTGCCTTTGGCAATGATATCTTTCTCTATCTGAACCCCTTTTCGATAACCTCCTCAAAAGTGTGAACACAATGCATTTGGAGGTGGAAAGCTATATCCGGGTTGAGGTTGGGAACAAAAATACTAACCAGCTATTTTTCAGGGAAAGCGCAAGGGAAGCGACTAGCTATCCCTCTCCACCATTAGAGGAAGCTGGTGAAAGTCTCATTAGGGCATTGCTTGGTGCCACATAAATCTTCCATGGTGACATCACTCTCTATGTTGTATGAGAAGTGATGCATGAACCTTTCTACCAATTCTAGCCAGGTGAAAATTGATCCTCGTGGTAAGCGTGTAAACCACTCCAAGGCTTGGCCTCCGAGACTCTTGGGGAAAATTATGATGAGATAATTATCACTATAAGACACCTCTTGACATGCCATGTAGAAATCTTTAACATGATCCCGTGGATCTCCTTTCCCTTTATATTTTTCAAACTTTGGCATATCAAATTTCTTAGGAAATGGTTGAAGGGTCATTGTCTTGTCAAAAGGATAGGGGCATAATTCTTCATATTGATACTTTCTAATGCTCCCTATATTGCTCTCTTGTAGGCTTGCGAGTATCACTTTCATAGATTGTACCTCTTGTGTGAGCAATTGTTCTCTAGTGGGAGAAGCGGGGATGTATACGTGATGATACCCTGTGTCTTCTTCTCCTTGGTTTTCTCTATGGAGTTCATTGATCTTAACCTTAGGCTTTGACTTTTGAACATTTTTGTTTGCTTCCTTTTGTACATGGGAGGTAAGCAAAGCTAGTTGTCGGCTTAGGTTACTAATCTATTGTTGAATTGTGGTTTCTTCTTCTAAAGGTTCTTCCTCCTCATATTGTGGAGGTTCTTCACCCATCTCATGTTCTGTCTTGTTTCTACGTGGCACTTTGATAAAGGGTATTCTATGCCCCACCACTTTATCATTCCCTGTGTTAGAGGTAGAGGCATGTCCATGCATCAAAATATCCTCCATGTTGATAAGGGGACATTCTTCCTCAGTAGCATTATTCGCAGGTGGGATTGTTTCATTTTCAGTGGGTAGTTTGGCCCCTAATTCTACGACCCGTGCTAACACTCTATCTTTGTTTCTGAAAAGAAACTCATCTAATAAAGTAGGGTCAAAATCAAATTCTTCACATGGGGATTCTAATTCATTTCCACTATGATCGACCATATCTTCTATCTCTTTTTCCACAGAAAATAGAGGTCCTAGATCATGTCCAATGAAGGGGTTTGACCCTTGTCTATTAGAGGCTTCCCAAGCTTGCACTTTTTGTTCCTCGTATGTTTGTTTCTTGAGTCCTAGTCATGTTTTAGGAGCCATGTTTTTATGATGGTTTCACTAGGGTAAGTTGTAAATGTGTTCAAAACTTTGTGACCACACCTAAGTGAAATGCAAGTTGTATTGTCAAGAATATGAGTGAATCAACAATGTGAGAATACCAATGTGATAGAGTGATAAATCACCAGTGACACAAGCGTTTGGTATCTAAACCTGTTAAATGAAGTACCTCCTAGACTACGCTTCAAAAAGTAGTTTTGCATCACAAGATGATTAACAAGATGTTTTCACTTATGCCAAGTTCAAGGGAATGAACAAAACGTAAGTAAATACAAGAAGTCAATGTGACTTCCTAACAAGATATACTAAGAGCGAGCTCAAACTCAATTAATACCTATATCTCAAAAAGTGCCAATTACAATTCACGAATGACACAACAATATCACCAAGATATGTTAACCAACTTTGCGATAAAGTAAGGTATTGATATCAAGGTGCTATTGATATAACATGCACAAATGGTAACACCCAACACTCTTCAAAATTGAGGTAATAATAGAACCGAACTAAAAATCTCAAAGTATAGCTAGGAATAGTTAAAAATGTGTGCAACATAACCTTACAATATAGATATTTATGTCGATTTTATAAGAAACAAGACGTAAATATCAAAATTGTAGTGATATGATACAAACAAGCTAACTCTTCTAAGGAAGTCCAAGATGATGAACCACACCTAACTACAATGATGATCTTGACATGGGTATCAAGATCACAATGGTCACTAATGATATGAATATGTCTCCATGCACTTTAGACATTTAACTTACCTAGCCGCAAACATGGATGGGCGTAAATGGACAAAAAAGTGGCAGAAACAATCGATTGGTAACACAAAGGTAGTCACTCTCCTTCTGATCAACAAAGTGTCAAAAGAATGTGAAGGAAGTAAATAAAAATGGGATGAAAAATGTTGGCTTCACTTTAGCAGAGTTTCACCTCACCCTAAGGAAAGTAAAAAATAAGCAAAAGTAACGTGTCACACATTTCGCAATGAAAATACGGTTCACAACTCAACACTATTTTACAATAGTCAATAGTGGGCTCCTAGCCAAATTATATTTTCCTAGGTAGTTATCTCATCCTAGGTGTTACAAATATTATCCACGAGCGGGATGATTTACCCAAATAGTCCCAACTATCTTGGGAGTATCTCGACTTTTCCCCTTTCAAGCATAGTGGGCATTAGATACATCCATCGTGTACTTAAAAGGGTCAAGTAGGGACAACTTATAACTTTATCTCACAAAGAAATCACTAGTCGGATAGGTAGTGCGAAGCACTTCCCATTTCATCCACAAGGTTCCCTCCGCATGGACTACTTTGGGGTTCCTGGAACCACCCCCATTGTTGTAGCTTAAGGAATTATGCAAAAGGGGTTATGTTCCAGTTGAGCGGAGAGGGATGTTCCCTTTTCAAACACATAATCTGAGTGTTTTGAATATGTTGTTCATTTTATCTTTTTTAATTAGATGTGGTTTGCTTGAACATTGTTTGGCAACCTTTATAACAACTGTATTAATTACATGTGGATTTACCCACCAAAACACCCATCCCCAATAGTGCAGGATGCAAGGTATACTTCTGATGGCACCATGACAAGCACGTACAAGGCCCAGATTAATAAGTGCTATGAAATACTCTGTGAGGCATTTGAGAATGAATGACACTATGTGCATGTGTTGTTTTTAAACTAATGCTAAATGTGAATAAAATACTAACACCTAAATAGTCTTAACTAGCAACAATTAAACAACATACTAAGCACCATCATGATAACAATTAAACAAGGGTTAGATGCTAAACATTCATTAATACAAAAATTTGAACCTAACAATATTTAAACATCTAAAAAATGTCTATTCTCTAACATATAAATGAAGGAACCTAGGTAGGCTCCATGGCTATCAAAAATGGTTGTCCTTAATGTTCCAAGAACCTAGGAATGAGAGCTAGTCAAAGTTGGGCTACAAAACCCTTTTGACACCTCCCATATGACCTAAGCACTTTAAGAAAGAGGCTTAACTCTTCAAGATGATGAACTCTCAAGAAGACAAAATGCAAGCTCTTAGTCTCTTTGCTATATGCTTTGCATTTGCTCTCTTAAGAAGTTTAGGTGTAGGTATAAAGGTAGAAGGAGGGATCCTTATATAACCTAATGGATAAAGGAAACACTTCATCCCTTTGCATGTGGGATAAAGGTAAAACATGATTAGGAATGGATAAGGTTGCTTTATTAAAGGTAACCTTACTTTAGAAGGGTTTAATTTATGCTTAGCAAGTCATGGGAGTTGGGGGTGTTTTAATTAATCAAAGGTGATTAACTAATAGGTAGATGTAAGCTTATAGAAGCTAATTAGAGGAATATTAGTATGATTTAGACTATTAGAAGGGGATTAAATCAATTAAATATTGATTTATTAGTTAAATGAAGTGAAAGGATAATTAATTAATAATAATTAATTAGTCTAGATAGAAGGGGTGATTAATTAACGGGAGTTCGTTAATTAGGTTATTAGTTGGATAGGTGACTTAATCAATTAGTGTATTGTAATTAATTAATGACAATAAGAGGGAATATGAGCGCTTTTGATGATATGTCGTTAATTTGTGATAAAGGATATAATTAGCACAATTTAAGTATTTAAATTGCTTTGGCGTAATTATGGGTGTCTATACACACATTTTGTGTGAGTTTCCCATAGTGGTCGGGGAGCAAGTCATGTTTATAGTAATGAATTATTTTAGCCTTTCTCGGTTCATAATGGCCTAGGCTGAAATGATTACGTGGTGTAAAATTCCATTTGCATTCTTGAAAAATAACCTAAAGTGCTCCATCAATAGTCTCAAGGACGTGTAAAATTTGACCTATGATGCAAATAACGTTGATTCAAATCTGCACATGTTATTTTCAACTTATAAATATGAATCTAGGCCATCGTACTTGGAGTTTTTTGAGCCGGACTGTTGGATCTACACCCACATGTAAATATTACTATTAAAGGACTTATTAATAGGGTGTTTGTGCAATTATGGACAAAGACTCAAGGAGGAGTCGAGGTGGAGGTTATTGACTCCACCTTACCATAGCCTAGAGAAACAATGGTGCCACATATTGAGAAGGCACACGAGGAAGAAGTGTAGGAAGAGGAAGGGATGAAGAAGAGGGAAATATTGACACCTTGAGGAAGAGGATGTATTATTATCGAAGGAGAAGTAGTGTAGGTGCGGGAACCTTACAATAGGTTAGCACAAAGAAAGAAATAACTAAGCATGCTAAGGCTAAAATTGTTTCCATTTGAAAACACAGTTAGAAGAAGAAGAGATGGATTTCACCATACTAAGGGGGATTTATAAAAATAGCTTGAGGAGCATGAGAAGTGGACACAAGAAAAGGAAAAAATCAGGTTCGCTAGAAAAGAAGGCTCCAACGACAGAGGAAAGAAATAAAAGCTTAGAAAAGGAGAGCACAATGGTGAAAACAGAGGATAAAGGAGAGAAATATTTTTGTGAAACCTTTGTTATCAAGGAGGAAAAAGGATTGGGAATAATAACCAACACCCAAACCCCAAAGAAACAATGAACAAAAAGGAAGGCATAAAAGAAACAAAGTGGACCCCTAGGTCACCTCACATGGACTTCATGGATGACCCCATGAAATTATTAAGCACGTGCTTCCAAAGTACAATATCCACAGAAAAGTTACATGCATGGGAGCTACTTGATCAGGATGGGGAGTGTCTAGAATAAAGAATATGATTAGCTGGAACTTGCATAACCACTTCAAGGAGCCGGTGTTTGAAGTAAGTGAGCATGCCATTATTACAATCCATTTGAAGATTAAGACATGAGAGACATACAAGGTAGTGGGTCTAAACCAATTGATAGATGAGTAGGTGTGCAATGCCTTGAATAAAATGGCCTTAGAAGTGGTGAGTAGAAACTTAGATTCTAGCGCTATTTTTGCACCCTTATAGTAAAAAAAGGAGTGTGAGATAGATAGATCAGCTGTGAAAGGAGTTGCAGAAAAACAAAAAAGGACTAAGGAATCTTATGATAGATTTGGCACACTAGTTCAAAATATCTTGGAGAAGTTTCCTTCACTATTCATCTAGGATAGAACATACTATGGAGATGAAATGGAGTATCTAGAAGATCTGGTTAGGATGTTACTAGTTAACATTTGGAGGGGTACAGGGCCAACTACTAAGGAAATTACTAAAGAGAAGTAGAACAACAATATTGTAGCTAAAGCAAGGATCACTGAGCTAGAGGACTTGCTCACCCACCTCAAGGAAGCAAGTGCAAAGGAAGATATAGGCTTCAACAAGTGTCAGAAGTGTGAGCCCTTCATTGAGGTTAGGTTGGTGGATGAGGAGGCTATTTTGAATACTATACGAGTAAAAGGACACCCACCAACAAACTTGAGAAGACTCGGATAATCATGGAAACCACAATGTAGAAGGATAAATTCAAGGTAAAACATGAGCAACTTGAGAAAAAAATTGGTGAGTTCTAGAATTCTATACTGGAACATATGGACATTATTGAAGGTACTTGCACAAAGTTGGTGGTGGTTATAAAGGAGTTGAAAGGAATATTCAAAGAGATTAATCGACCAAGTTCGGGAATTTTGGAGGCTGCACTAGGGAAGGCTTTGAAGGATTTGGAGGAATGGAAGAAATTAGTAAATGGGGTAGATGCGAGTTCCCAAAGGTCTTCCAAGAACCTTAGCATATTTTGGGTATGATGTTCATTTCAAATTTTGAAATTTTGTCTCCTTCATAAAGTTTTGTGTTCAGCAATCAAATAATTTTGGGGACACAAATTCAACTAGTGTGGGGTAATGTTAGACCCCTAAAATATGTTAAGTATAATGGCATGATATTTTTAGATGCACGAAAGGTAGGTGCGAAGGCACATGCAAAAGTAGAGAAGACAAAGTGTGAAGTCTCTTATGCTGGGCTAAATACATTCAAGACTTAGCCATATTTTGAGCCATGAGACAAGTTTGGAAGATGAACGGTTAGAGTGGTGGCCAAGAAATTTTTGAAGATAAGATTGAGCATGAATACTTGTAGTTAAAGAAAAGTCTATTTTGGGAAGGATTTCATGCAGGAATAAGATAAATCATCATGCAAAGTTTGGGCTAATAATAGGATTAGATCTAGAGTTTAAAATAGAAGATAATATATTATTAGGAAAATATTGCATGCTTTTGTAGTTATCTTGTAGTGCACACATGGTTATTTGTGGCATATGGGATAGTTTGAGATTGCATGGGAAGTGAAGGGAAATTCCCTCTCTCTCTCTCTCTCTCTCTCTCTCTCTCTCTCTCTCTCTCTCTCTCTCTCTCTGTTGATTAGTTTAGGGGACACTAGATTGTTACAAAGTTATGATGTTGGTATGATTTTGCATGCATGACCTTATGATGGTAATTATAGTGTATTCAGCTATTGTGTTTTTATGGATTAATAGAATGGATCTTTGTGGATGGATAATGGTTTTTTATGTCTCGTAAATGGATCTTGCTTAGTAAATCTGATATTGATCCTCATTTAGTTAAATTTGCACATGGCTATGATCTATTTACTTTATGTTTTGCATTAGTTTATTTGTGATGGTTATGGAATGTAACTTCATGCATGCCAAATACTTAACAAATTTGACATAAAAAGAGGGATTTGGTACTTTTTCATGCTTTGGATGAGCATTCACTTTCTGTTGGATTAAGTGTTAGCACGCCTAGGGTGTTGGTAAATAAAGTGACTACACATTTTACTCCCAAAATGACTAAAGTCAAAGGTAGATTCCAGAGGTAGTGATAGTTGTCTATTATATTTGAGATTGAGTGGCAGCGATCAACAACAAATGGATGCAATTATAATATTTCTTTTATATGTCCTATTGTGTAGTTTTATAATAAGCGGGCTTTGATTCCTATATACTTCCCTAATGTAAAAGCATAGTGGCGAACAAAAACACCAGAGTAATTCTTTTCATGGATCTTTAAAGGGTTTGTGGGAGGATCCAGAAAACCACATGATGTGGATAATTGATGGGGCATGTTCACATCAAGGTTTGTTGTAAGCCTATTTAAAACCATGGAAGGAGAGAGCCTTTCTTTTGATCAATATCATGATTCACAATGAAGGAAGTGTTTCATAGGGGTGATCATATTCCAGTTGAGTGTCTAAATGTTTTTCGGCCATGTTCACACTAAGGGAGGAATGTTATGAATAATTCTTAGTTCTTACATATTAGTAAGTTATCTTGTTTGGTTAGTTAAATTGTTGTAATTGTTATACCCGTAATATTATAAATGGGTCATTTGTTTCCTGATTTGTAGGATGTATTTTTTCTACCTCCATATCTATATAATAACCATTGTAATGTGTTTATTATGATACACATGAATATTATATTTTTGTGTTAATTCCCGCGCAAAAGCGGTGTGTCTTCTTTATACATTACATTACATTAATAAAAGTATGTACATATAAGAGGAGGGAAGTGCAACTAGTACCTATATCATTGGTAAGGAAATCCCACTAAATAATATCTTGGTAGTTAAGTTATCTCCACAAGACTAACAAGCTAACTCCACATAACTGGTAAGCTAACTCAACACAACTAGTAAGCTAACTCCACACAACTAGTACACCTAAGAAAGATAACCCAATAAGTGTATGGATAACCCAAGTGCAATAATTATCCTGATAAACAAATAAAAGGATAAATAATAACATACACTAACAAATCCAATTCCTCTCTCTAATCATAAACCCTAATTGTGCTTTATTGATTTATCATTGGAAATCAGAGGAAATTAGGACACCGAGAAAGGGTTAAGTTAGTGTCTATTCAAACTTTAACAATCAATTAAATTTACTTAATTTTTAATATTTATTCCAAAATAATATTCACAAGTATTCAATATGAGAGTAAACACAATGAGACATGATTTAATGTGGGAAACCCTTTAAGGGAGAAAAATCCACTAAAATCATAATGCTAACTTGGACAAGAATGTCTTCTTAAGATTACAATGATCTTAACTTGAGCATCTACTCAACATGGAGTTTCAACTCCAAAAATTCAACCAAGCACCTACTTATTATTTAGCAAGATTCTACTTGCATGGAATCTTCAACTACCAAATTTAGTCCAAAGACCGACTAACCTTCTATAAGCTTCAATTTATAGGGAAGCTTCAACTCCCCATTTGTTAATCTGCTACTTAGACTTCTACAAGATGTTGATCACTCTGATTTTGTTGTCTTACACAATATATTGTGACCTCTAAATCAGCTCATTCTTCTTCTCAGTTCTCTACTTAATTCACTTCTCTTTTGATCACCTAATCAGATACAAGGCACTGTTATACAAGGATCATTTCATGCACATATTCATGTCACACTTTACTCCTTGAATCACCTTTCTAAGCATTCACTCTACACATTTTTAAGAATTCATTTTCATACATAAAACCTCCTTCCTAAACTATGTCCCACACATGCTCACAAGCTCTATCTTCATCAATTCACCATCTACCTTCACATCCGATATAAGGTCTTCATGAGAGATTTAACACAATTAATCATACTTTCAACTTCATGAGAATGAACCTCTCATACAATTATTGATTTCATCTCCCTTTCTTCACACAACATTACCTAACTCTTCTATGTTCTTCTCTTCATTTTATAGACATCATAAAATAATTTTTCATCATATCAAGGCACCTATATACATCAGGATACTCTCACATATTTATGACTATCCCTATTAATTTAATCTCGCAATCTTCACCCGAAAAGCATTTATTTCTCCAATATTTTCGTATCTCTTAACCATGCATCAACAAGCTATCCCAAGCTTTAATTACACTTTCAAACTCAAATTTGAGCTTTAATCTTCAAGGATAGAGACACCAACATAACCCTTCACCTTCAACATAAGTGACTCTTCAAATGACACCCTTAACCATATGTATAAGGAGATCAAGAAACATTTCAAATAAAACTACCAGAGGTTGTAATGATTTTTGGTAGCTGAGATTTTGGGTACAATCTCTTATTTTTCAAGAAAATCTAGGTTATCTAAGGTACATGATGATAAACTCAGGATTTTCAATTCCTTGACCTTTGATTGCTCGACAATAACTTCTTCCTACTCAACATCATTTTATGTAACTATCACTCAACTATTTTATCAGTGTTTGGTAAGTAAACTAAAATCAATATTCCTTATTATAACTTCCATCATGTAAGAACATTACTAAATCATATACTCTTCTTTTATAACCTCTTCACACTTCTTCAATCTTCACCAATTTAGTATTCCACTGCATTGGAGCACTTAGGAGAGAAATAGGTGTTTTTTCTATTGATCACAATTTTTATCATGAACAAGGAGAGGACTTGATAATACACCTAATTTATGCATTCAAATTCAAGAGCTTGCAAGATAATCAAACAGAGCATGGAGGATTCTATTCATTATTTCTTCATACACTTCGACTTTATAGTCACAGGTCTACACTGGAAGAGATAGAGGATCTTGATTTGACACAAGGAGAAGCTTTCAGGATCCTATTTGAACTTTGAAAATTTGTTTGAGGTTTTACATACACAATTCACTATCAAGAGGAGATAGAGTATCCTTAACTTTCTTCATATAGTATGCTTTTTACCAAAAACATCACTAATTTGCATGTATAGTGTCATACCTTTAAAATTTGAATCAAATTATGCCAAAATCAGTGAAGTATGACTTCAAGAACATCATTCAAGGAGGATAAAGAATTTTTATAGCTTCCCATGTCAAGATTTGGTATGATATCATGATTATTGGATTGGATTAGCTTGATCTACAAACAATGTATACTATTAGGGTTTAGGTCTATAAATCCTAGTCAAACTGCTTTGAGAATTTCAAAACTTCATACTTAATTCTTATGCTATAGAAATTGAATGAAAATTTCATCAGGGATTCACTCACCACTTTCAAACCTTATTTTGCATAGATTGATGGAGAATAACTTCAAGATTTGAGTCACAATCATTGTTCTTCTATTCTACCACAAGAACTAAACCAATTTTTCAAAATAGAAGAGTTTTACCTATTAGATCCTTTGTCCTTAGTCTATAAGTCACATTTTTGTGAAGCTACTTTCATTTAAAAAATTAAGATAGTAAAGTAACCACCATTTCAAGGGATATATGCATGAAATTCAAACATTTACAGGACTATTTGAATTGATCCTTAGGGAGTAATAGGAAATTTTAGGTTTGATGAATTTTTGCTAACAATCCCTCACCTAAAGTATCATTCATAGCATGAGAAAATTAAAGGAAAACCTATACACCATATCCATAGGTTTGTGTGCAGAAGTTGAAGCAAAATTCACAAATATATCTATGTTTATCATACTTCTTAGCTAGCTAAACAAGATAGGTGGAGATTCAAGAGATTCGAGATTTTTAGCACTTCACCAAAGTCACTTACTAGTTCCACCATGTTGTCTTGGACCTATAGCAGGTGATTGTCACCGCTTCTTACCTCTATCTTCAAGCCTATGATTATATTCCTCCTTCAAACATAATGAATGTATTAGCTCGAGAAGTATTTTTGTGGAAGGGGAAGGAGTCGATTAAATTCACATTAAACCAACACTAAACTTGCTTAATTATATTCATTAAACATAAGATCACCTCACATGCCTTCTTTCACAAACATGATATTCATCTTGGAACATTCAAATTAGGATTCTATAGTCAAAATCTTACAAGACGTGATCAAACTTGTATGGAACAATCAACCATGAGGTACAAGGGTGCCACTATTTTTCCCTAGGAGGATTCTTATACAATTCTAAGAGGTTGTACCAATTTGCAATCATGATTTGGAGATAAATGAACCTATTTTGGGCCTATCTCTTCTAGAAGGAGCTTTGGAAAGAGAAGAACCTTCTTAGTAAAATGAATAGAATTTTTTTCTTTATCCATTTGTCCTAAAAAGTTTTACAAAATTTCAAGCTTGAATTTATCTTCAAAAATACCTTCTATGATTTATCTGAAGGAGGATTGATAATTTCATTTTAGTTCTAAGAAAATAGGTCACTATTTTGGCCCTTCTCACTTTACCCGGTTTTGGTAAAACTTGAATATCTTAGAAATTCCTATTCAAAATTTGATGAAATTTGACCAAAATCACCACAACACATCTCTCTACATGATCCATGGCTTGATTTCTCATAAATGATCATGTACGGTCAAGACCAATCTCATTTTTCTAAGCTTCCACCGATAATTCTTAATGGTAGTTTTAGGGAAAACAAGAATTTTTCCTCCAAGTGATAAATTAAGCCATGTAGATGCTCCTACATGCTCTAGGAAGTGTTCTTAGGCTCCTACCATGTTAGGGCCAAGATATTAAATAAATATAACAACCAATGTTTACACATATATTATAAACAACTTTATAAACATGAAATAAATGAAATAAAGTAAATAACATTATAACACAGTGACACAAAATTTAATGTGGAAAACCCCTAAATGGGTAAAAACCATGGAAGAATAATCCACTATAGAGAAAATTTTACAACACCAGTCCAAAGTAACTCCTTCCTCACTTCTACTCCATGTTTTTACCTGAAATCCATTGATTCACGTGATTATATCGAATATGACCTATAGCCATATTTAAATAACCCGAAGGGTTATAACCTTATTAAGTGACGGGGCACACCTCCCGATTTAATTAGTTGATTAAATAATTTAACCAACCCCTAATATAAAGTTTATATTTAAATAATATGAATATATTTTATTCTATATTATTTAAATATAAACTATATATTATGATGCACTTAATATTATAGTTCTAACACTCCCCTTAATATTAAGTGGGATCCATATGCCAACATTACATGTTTGTACAACAGGATTTACAAATCCATAAACCCTAAAGGTTTAGGCTAGCACATGTATTTTTGAAGGAATTATAACACCTTCATCATGCTCAACTTACCTTTTGGTACAAAAGGATTTGGAATCCAAAATTAAACATATATTTAGGCTAATAATGATTTGTGAGACTAAATATCACTATTTCTCATGGAAATATTCTTATACCACATCTTTAGGAGAATTTTATAACACAAGGTTCTCCTTTACAAATAGATGCACACTAGACTATATTTTTCCTATAAACTCTATCAGTTTACATGTAAACTCTATCAGTTTACCTTATATTATAGAATATATTTTATAATGCTTTTAAACTAGAGTAGAGGTATAGAGGAGAAGGATTCAATCAACCATTCGGCCATTAGGAGGTTGCATTTCCATGCATACTCCCCCTCAATGGAAAATTTGAAAGGCCAAGCATTTCGGGAACTTGTAGAACTTTGCAGCACATAATGGCATCGTGAACAAGTCTACAACATGAACTTCAGTTGGATAATATTGGAAATCTATATCATTTTTGAGAACCTTCTCACGAATAAAGTTCATGTATCTCAATATTCTTCGTTATTTGATGTTGAACTGGATTCTTAGCGAGAGAAATACAACTCTGGCTATCACAGAATAGGATTACTTCCTTTAACTTCTATGTGCATCTCTTCTAACAGCCTTTTCAGCCACATGGCTTCTTTTATTGCTTCCATTGCACTTCTATATTTTTCCTTAGTAGAAGAAATGGAAAATTTCATCCGATTTTTCTTGCTCCAAGTAATGGTACTCGCACTAAACTTAAATATATATCCATTGTAGATTTCAATGTATCACATCACTAAGTATGGTTAGAATCACAATATCCATGTAAATATGCATTGTTAGATGAAATATAATGTAAACCATAATTAATAGTGCCCTTTACATAACGTAAAATTCTTTTTGCTAACTTCTAGTGATCCTGATAAGGTTCCTGCATAAACCTTGAAGCAATCCCTACTACATAAGCAATATCAGGTCTAGTAATAGTTAGATAAATCAAACTACCTACAAGTTGCCTGTATAAAGTAGGATTAGATTTTCACATGCAAGTTTAGGATCAAGTTTACATCCTACTTCTATAGGAATAGAAACTAGTTTACAATCAAGCATATTAAATATTTTAAGAAAATTAGTTGCATATTGTGATTGAGATACTACAATAGAATTTTTATCTTGAAATATAGCCATGCCTAAAAATGATGCAATAATCCTAAATCTGTCATCTCAAAATATTGCATTAACTTTCCTTTAATTTTCATAATTAAAGTGTTAGAATTACTAGTGATAAGTAAATCATCAACATACAATACAATGAGAATAATAGCATTTTCTTCAATTTTAACAAATAAATCATTATCAGATGCATAGTTAGAAAAACCAATTTCATTGAAAAAACTATTAATTTTAGAATACCAAGCTCTAGGAGCTTGTTTTAAACCATACAAATATTTTTTCAATTTACAAACATACATTTCTTTTCTGGTTCTTCAAATCCTTTAGGTTGGGTCATATAAATTTCTTCTTGTAAATCACCATTCAAAAAAGCATTTTTTACATCCATTTGATGGATTTCCCAACCATATTGAGCAGCTAAGGCAATCAAAATCCTTATTGTGCTCATTTTTGCAACTGGTGCAAATGTTTCATGATTTTGAGAAATAAGCAACAGACTAGTTACTAGGTTTAGTCGAGACATATCGTACATGCTCCTGAAATTTACATGACTTGTGCTCTCATGCCACAAATGCAAGTCTCTTCTTTGAGTTTTCAAACAATAAGTAGAAGGAAAACCAAAAAAATACAATCCATCTCTTTGAATGCCTTCAACTATAGTAACATTATGTTCATTTTTAATAAACCATTTATCTTTTAACAATGTAACACTATAGTTATTTTGAGTTAATTGAGAATAGGAAAGCAAATTCATTTTTAGTTTAGGTACTAACAACACATTGTTAATAAAACCATTTGCTACTTTTACTTTTCCCTGACCCTGAACATCGAGAATGGAATGATCACCTAAGTAGATCTAATCATTACATTCACTAAGTTCATATAGGATATCAAATCTAAAATTCATATGCCTAGAAGCACCACTATCTAATATCCATTCATTTTCTTTTACAAGTGACAAAAGCAACATACAAAGCAATTACATTTGATTTTTGGTTATTTTTCTAATTCTTATTTTGATTTTGATTTTGATTTTGATTTTGGTTTGAACAAATTTGTTACCCTTTTGAAATTTAGGATTTGTTTTATTTTTAAATTTGAAATCCTCTTTATTATGTCCAAATTTACCACAATGATGAAATTTTCCATCAAATCTAACTCTTAGATTTCCAGGTTTCTTATCTTTTTAGGAGGTTTAAAGGATTGCTTTGAGTTTTGTTGAATCTAGAGGTTTACCTTTTGATTTCGAGTCGAAGTGCCTATGTGGCATTCTCCTTAGAATCAAAATTTTACATTACTTGTTCTTCCTGTATTAGAAGAGAACTAAGGGTTTGCAAATCTAGAATGTCTTGTTCTATTTGATATTTAGAATTCAAAATTAAAATGAAATTTCTAAATTTTTCATGAATATTTAATTGAATAATAAAATAGAGCAATTTATCATGAATCAAATTACTGCCACATCCATCTAATTGTGACTTAATATTTTTTATTTTTGCTAAATAATTAATCACTTTTTCATCTCCCTTCATAGGAGTTGTCATTAGCTCTAAAATAAATTTAATAATTTTTTATAAACTCGTACCTTTGTGTATCGACTCCAATTGTGTCCAAGCATCACTATGACTCTCTAGATTTCTGATATGAAGTAGAAAGTCATCCTGCACGCTCCGCAAGATAATAGACATTGCCTCTTGTACTTTTTGTTGATATGTGGCGACATTATCAGCAGTTGTATGTCTTCTAGTAGGAGATCTCTCTTTTCCATCTACAACTACCCTCAAATTTGTGAGCTATGAATTTTGCTTTCAATTGAATCTTCCAAATGATGTATTTGTTTCCATTCAACATCTGAGATTTATCAATTGAAAATTGATTAGACCCCATTTTTGCATAAAATATAGATAAAGAAATTATTAACAAACAAGGATTAAAATAAGAGTTTTATAGAAATTCCCCTGTCATATTTTAATCCTCGTAATCGATCATGATTAATTTTATGCCACAAAAGGAGGTCCTGTTAATTAAATAGTCTATACACAAAAAATTTAGAATGATATCAAAAAATTAAATTGAAACGTGAGTGAAATTTTTTTATATTAAATAAATTGATTGACAAAAAAAAATTATCGTCATATGAGTATACATCATTAAAAAATGATAATTTTACTATTTCACAAAAAAATTATAATTTGTCTATATTTTGAAGTAAAAATTAAAAATATATATTTTCCCATAATTTCTAAAAAAATTATATATCTATAAAATAAATTGGGGACTCTTGCCCTTTTGATTAAATAATCAACTTGGTGAGCCATGTAACTATCAACTCGGCAAGCCATTATATTCCACAAACTAACTCGGTGAGGTATTATATATTACAAAAATATTACCAAATATCAATGCTAAACTGAATGCTAACGCCAATGCCAAACCAACCAATATGCACATGACCGGGCATGACATGTTTTTACCCCCAGGACTAAGGAGAAGCCGCTTAAATAAACTATACACCACACCCGCGAAGGGCTTATCACTGGGGTTATGTGACCTAATTCACACCATCAAAACAATTTGGGAAGGATTTTAAATCCTTCCCCACTACCATGTTGTCCCCATATGGGACTAAACCCACAATGCAAGAAGAGGGGGCCATTGTTAGAGGGGTCACAAGTGGTGAGGGGGCCACGGGATGCGTAAGCGGGTGTGCAAATGGGGGTACATTACATAAGCGGTGAGTGCCACTTGGCACCAAGATAGGAGGGGGTGGTATAGAGGGCCGCCCCATTATATATATATATGGCATCGGTTTTAGGTTTATAGGATTTAGGTTAGGTTTAGAAGTTTAGGTTTATATAAACAAAAGTTTTATGTGTGTGTATGTGTATGTAAAACTATACATATATTTTTATAACTTAAATAATTTTTATAAATATAAAAATTATACATATATATAAATTGTATTTTTTATAAAATACAAAAGATTTAAAAAACCATTCAACTATTATAGTTGAATTAAACTATAGGGAGAAAAAATCTTAGGGGCCCTATTCAGGACATGAATAAGGGTTTTCAAAAAACAAATGTATTACAGGGGACAAGAAATTTACTTGGCCAATGAAAAAAATAGAAAAGCCTATTTTCTCGAATCTTCTCCCCTGTAAACCCGAATTTAAATTGGATTTTAACTTCCCATTTTTATTTCCTTGAATCCTGCAAAACTATATAAAAATATATACAAATTTTTCAAAGATTTACAATCCTTACCTTAGTTTCAGGGTTTGGTAATTCTTGAAGTAGAATTCTTTCCACACAGTTGAAAATCCACAATACCTTTTCACCTATGCAATAATCATCCAACCAACTATGTGGAATGGGAAAGGGGATTAAATAATATTTCAAATATTTCAACTACCTTCCCAACCATTATGTCCTTAGGTTACATTAGGATTATATTTAATAAATTAATCTCGCTCTGGTACCATGTCGGGACAAGATATTAAATAAATATAACAACCAATGTTTACACATATATTATAAACAAATTTATAAACATGAAATAAAGTAAATAACACAGTGACATGAAATTTAACGTGGAAAACCCTTAATTGGGTAAAAACCATGGAAGAATAATCCACTATAGAGAAAATTTTACAACACCAGTCAAGTAACTCCTCCTCGCTTCTACTCCATGTTTTTACTCAAAATCCATTGATTCACTTGATTATATCGAATATGACCTATAGCCATATTTAAATAACTGGAAGGGTTATAACCTTATTAAGTGATGTGGCACACCTTCCCGATTTTATTAGTTGATTAAATAATTTAACAAACCTCTAATATAAATTTATATTTAAAAAATATAATTAGATTTTATTCTATATTATTTAAATAAACTATATATTATGATGCACTTAATATTATAATTCTAACATACCATGCTTACATAGGCTTGTCATGGCTTGCTTTGAGCTCTTACACCTCATTAGGCTCTAGAACTAGGCCTAAATGGGCTAGTTCCAACTGTGACTTGCAACACCTAACATGATGATCACCCTAGAAGCTCTTGAACATCCTTGAGACACTATTTCGAGACATGTGGGACACCTAATCAAAGAACACTAAGCTTCTCCATACCTCTAGTGAGCACCAACCACACTAATCGGGCTTGTAGTATCCTAAAACCATCCGAAAATCAACTTAAACCACTTTGTGAATAGTAACCACCATTTAAAAGGTACTACCAATCAATCTGTCATGCCCCGACTAATCATCACCTCACCAATCACACCTGTGTTATCAATGCTACGACATCATCAATGACAACACCAATACACTAGGGTTCAACAATCACCCCTTTGTCATTGATGGCAACAAAATCAGAAACTTTGATGGAAAACAATCACACAAACCTTTTAAAATCATTCATATCTTGTTTTTGACAACACTCTCCCCCTTTGACATCTATGAAAATGTTTATGCATTCAATAACGTAAACAACATGCAAGTAGTCATTGACAAAGCATAATCTTACCTCAAGAAGCTCCCCCTTGGATTTGACTTGCTACCTTTTCATATATGGCTTGAAAAGATGCATATATTTATCCACCAACCAGCTTCAATGCTCCTTATAGACCTATTCTCTTCATGTTTAGAAATCTCACTTCACCATGCTTAGGCACAAGCTCAATTTTGTCATAAGCTAGTTGATTTTCTCTTTGGAGCTTAGATCCTGAAACATCTTTTCAATGCCTTTTAGCCCAATTTTGGACATCCATAGGAGCCTATGTACATCATGAACCAAGCTCATGCACCTCCCCCTAGGATCATTTCATCCTCCTTTACTTGAAACTTCAATAAATCAAGCCCTTACCTTGCATTTAAGTCAAAAGGATTGACCAATCAAAATAGACCAGATCCTAAACAAAGTTTTTAGTGCTCTCTATTGTATTTTTTCCATACAATGAATGAGAAAACTACCTTGCTTCACCTTAAAATGTGTCATCTTGTCTTCATTATTGTGTGCCTTATTAGACTTTTGACATTGCTAGGACATCTCATATGTACCTATTGGCTTCTCACAACCATGTCCTTATTTGTAATAAACCTTCCAAACCTTTAGGCCACTAATTTTGACACACTATGCAATCAATAAAATTATCATGATGCATGATAGCTCCATTATTTTCTTCACTACAACCCCATTTTCCTCTTTCCTCACTAACTTGTGAGCATTTAATCTTATTATTATCCTTATATCACACTCAAAGACCATAATACTTTACTGTGAGCATCTATACCATGTATTGTTATTTACAACTCATGGAAGACATCCAAGAACTTGAAAAGGTTTCATTCAACATTTTTACGCTATATCAAATTTTCTCATCTTCAAGGGTTTCTACAATATTTAGCTTAGATACATTTTTATGCTTGGAGCACTTTATTTTCAAAATACTATATTTGATGACACGAAAATCTTGATATCTCTTTCTCAAGGAGAGTCTGAGTATCAACATTTTGACCACCTTTTCAACATGGAGTTTCTTTTGGCATGATCTTCATCTCATCAAATTGAGTGTAATCACTAACTCCCGTTGCCACATAAGATCTTCACACCCATTTACCTTGTCATGTTAAAATGATTTTGGATTTGAAACCTTATGTGTGCCCTCTATAGAGTCTTCATATGTATGCACCCCTTCATTCTTAATTTTCATTCTTGCATACCTTATTAGCCCTCTGAAATATTTTTTGAGGAAGATTCTTGTATTTGGTGCATTCCATCTCACCGAGACTTATGATATGCACATAGTATAGTAGACTTCAACCATTGCAACCTAGGATTTATGGACAAATGACTAACATGACTTCACTTGGTTTGATCTTCATCACCTTTTAATCTCTTACAAAATTTAATGTGACTCCAATATTATATTTTGATAGGCATACAATCATGAATCGGGAAATCGATTGAGACTTGAACAATATTCCTTAGGACCTAATTGTACTTGTGTTGGATTTTCATAGCTGGATGTTTTGGGTATTCAATCAACTTAATTAATCACTACTCTAGTCTTTAATTTTTTCATAAACTTGGAGAATACCATATTACTCCTTTTTAAATGATGAAATATTCACGATAACCTAGCCATGTATTAACTTATATTTACACAATTTTCAATGGTCTCATCACTGATTGAATAACCTCCAAATTTCAAGGAGCCTATTTTTTAGAATTTTAAGTGCATTCATCTGTCATGCAAGCATCTAGAATATTGAATTGAGGTTATGGATAAACATCTAATGTATCTTCTTGAGACTTATAGGAACTTATTGGGTTTTGACGATTTTACAATACCTTTCATAGCATGACTTTGATAGACCTATTTTTTCTCTGCTATCATGACTCAAGGATTGAAGACAATTATTCAACTATATAAAGGACATAGACACACAAGATATTGACTCCTTTGAACACATGAAATTTATTTACACCCATTCATGTAAGGACATTTTCTTAGGACTTAATCGGACCTACTATAGACCTGTAATTACTCATTATGCATAATTTGTGGGCTAAGCGGGATCAGATTGTATTAGATCATAATTTTATACACTTTCCAACAATTTTTACTCTCTTTAAGACATCTCTTACATGAAAAAAACCTAAGAATTATGACTTAACCATGATTTAAACTTGAAATCATATAGGAGAAGACAACACGAGACCATGAGACATCTTGACCACACTCTATTTGTATGACTACTCAAGAAGACATTCAAGAACTTCAACAAACACTAATACTTCAACATGGGTATTATAAAACATTCATTTAAATGGGAATACATTTTTAATATGATGAATACTCCAATTAGTAACCACGATGGAAACTTTCTTTTAAGAGCATACTTTGGATTGTTCACTTAGTATCATCATGGAGAAAACCTTATGTGTTCCCTCTATAGAGTATTCATATGTATACACCACTTCATTCTCAGTTTTCATTCTTACATACCTTATTATCCCTACGAAATATTGTTTGAGATATATTCTTGCATTTGGAGTATTCCATCTCATTGAGACTTATGATATGCACATAGTATACTAGACTTCAACCATTACAACCAATGATTTATGGATGAATGACTGGCATGACTTCACTTAAATTTATATTTATCACCGTTTACTCTCTTAAAAAATTTATATGTGTCTCCAATCTTAGATTTTGATAGGAATACACACATGACTCGGGAAATCAAATTTAGGCTTGAACAATATTCCTTAAGACCTGATTGTACTTGTGTTTGATTCTCATATTTGGATGCTTTGGGTATTTGTTGTCCACTCAAAATTCCCCTACTCTTAAGAAAGTGAAAATTTAAAATTTTGAGTTTAAGTGTCTTCTCTGTTGTCCTGATAATGTGAAAAGCCAAGAAATTGAGAAAATCTACATTTTTGGGTCATTTTGTGTGTTTTTCGAGCCTGTCGGACATTTTTGTCCCGCGTGTCCCAAGTTCAATTGGGCCCTCTGTTCCCCGATCAGCCGGTTTACCCGAAGTTTGTTCTTTTCGGGCCCGTCAGAACTTTTTGTCCCAAATGTCCCAAGTTTTCCCGGACCAATTGTTCCATTTTCGTCCGATTTGGTCAAGCCGCGTACTTCACGTACTTTTGTCCCGCGTGTCCCAAGTTCAATTGGGCCCTCTGTTCCCCGATCGGCCGGTTCACCCAAAGTCTATTCTTTTCGGGCCCGTCGAAACTTTTTGTCCCAAATGTCCCAAGTTCACCCGGACCAATTGTTCCATTTTCATCCGATTCAGCCGACCCGCGTACTTCATGTAATTTTTTCCCACGTGTTCCAAGAGCATTTGTGCATCTTTTCCCTACTTCGCCCGAATCGGCTGAGCCGCATACTTCGCGCTTTCGCGTCCCACATGTCCCAAATGAACCAAGTGCCATTCGTGCTAATTTTTCCCGCTCTACCCGAATACCTTGCTTTTCAAATTAGTAGGTATGTATTAAATGCACATTCATTGCCTTTCTCTCTCCTAAATGGCTATATAACGAGAAAACCCCTATCGTTTTTACACACTGCTTTCCTACTATCTTTTGCTTGAACCTTTGCAATCTAAATTCCTGTGCACGTATCCATTCCCTCTGCTATTTCATCCCAAGTATAGCTTGCAGCTCTGCTCTCTGAATTACTACCAACATGAAGATTAAATTTCAGGGGCAAGAACAAATCTCACCACTAGAGTCTTTCATTCCCGATATCGGGGACAGTGAAGTTCGCCATCTTGACTTTAGTGATTTTTGGTCGAGGATGACAGACTTGAAACCCTACACTAATGGCACGAGATGATTCATGACAACGTTTTGGCTTTTTTGGTGGTTTCCCAATCTCTGTGCAATGTGCAGATACAGTGCTTTCATGCGGAGCTCATTTCAACCCTGATTCGAGTGAATTGACCAATATACACGGGGAGCTCATTGCCAAACTTGACGCTGCCGCCATTGGCACTGCACTGAGGATTCCAGAAATGGAGAAGTGCCTCGGATTTTGGACCCAATCTACAGCCAACACGTCAGTCCCACATGGCAGAGACATAGCCGAGGCATTGAAGAGATTCAGGTAGTGGATTTTGAAGTCAGTGGGTCCCTCCCAGTCATAAGCACCTGTCTTCTTCTCCTTATTCCTCTCTTCTCTTCTGATTCTTTCTCTCGGATTTATTGTAATAAGTTGAGGCATTGCGATTGGCAATCCTTAACTAATATTTAGTTAAAAGAAGTAGTTCACGGGAGTAAATGAATTGTAAACTATATAATGGCCTCTCTCGCCATTTTGAAAAAGAAGAACTTGGCTTATTTTTGAAAGTGTAAATAAATCATAAAGAAATCAATACGTAGAAGGGCTTTTCATTCTTCGTCTATTTGATCTCTTTTATCCCTAAGCTTTTCATTAAATCTTTTCAAGATCATTTATGCGTGTTATGATAAGAAGATTTGTATTCTTGCGAGATGTTATTTATAGAACTAATATGATACAAATGATCTTGTTTCAATTCTTTGTAACTTCGCATACATAAAGAATTACTCTGTCATCTATAATTTTGAGTGTTGCCTTTCTGCTCATTCTTGTATTCTCATTCCTCAGTCCTTTTGTAATTGATGATCCTTATAGAAAACACTTTCGTAAATATCCAAGTTCCACAAGAAAATCATGTTTTGTATATTTGTAAATAGGTTCGTTTTGAATAAGGGAACCTCTCCCATTAAAGAGGAGGGACTTCTTGTCCCCATTTGTTGCTCTTCGTGAAGTCCTTTTGACGACCAACGAGGTTTTGGTGACTCTCTACTGGGAAATCATATTCGATTCTGTAATTATTGATCATCCTTTAATCGGTGACTTCACATTTTACTCGAGGGAGAAGGGCCCTTGGTATTGAAGATTCTCGGTTCCACTTTTGGAGCAAGAGGTTTTCTTTTCCTTCAACAAGAAATAGAAAGACTCGGTTGACAAGCACTCCACCTATTCAAGATAGAATCCCTACGGGTGGTATTCCTTGAAGTCAATCGGTCCTAATCTTTGAGCTTTGATTCTTCTTTGGTGTTGCGATTCCTCTCCAAGCCATTTTTCCAAGAATGGTGGTACCATTGCCCTAGGGTCATTGTGTCGGGCCCTTGCCCTCCCTCATCCTTTGTATGAGTTACCTGAGAGGTAGTGGAAGAACTTCCCTAAATTCAAAGGTGATGGTAAAGTGCATCCTGATGAACACATCGTAGCCTTCATAGTTGCATGCGGAGTTCTGGGAGTTGAACATGAAGATGTCTCTGTAAGACTTTTCATTGAGACTTTACAAGATAATGTTGTTGATTGGTTCTATCACCTTTGCTGGTGCTATCACTAGCTGGGACACAATGAGAACTGGGTTTGAAAACCGTTTCAAACCAGCAGAAGATGTGCATGCCTTGCTAGCCCAAATCTCTCAAATAAAGAAAGATTCACAAGATCCCATGAGAGAATTTGTGGCCCGATTCAACAGGTTGATTAACAAAATTCCGCCAAATACTCGACCTGTAGATCAAATTCAAAAATGTTTCTTCCTAAATGCCCAATCACCTGAAGTTAGTTATGCACTAAGAAGGGCTAATCTCGCAACATTGGCTGAGGATCAAACTTTTCTTTGTTAGTGTCGAAGATGATTTAATCATGTCGGGAAGTTGAGGAGAGACCCTTCTAAATCTAAATCTGCTTCTTCCTCCTCTTCCATCCTGGACCTAATCTTCGATCCATTGGTACAAAAACTTGCAAATGATCTCATTGCCATTAAGAAACAATTGGCTCAAGCCATGCTCCTATGCGAGAGCGTTCCAAGGAGGAATTTTCAGCCCGAAATCATTTGCACGCTTCTCAAACAAGGCTAGCGCTTGAAGGACCTCCTATTAAAGTTCCCGTCAATGCTGACCTATGAAGTTGAGGAACTGAAGATGAAGAGGTTAATGAAGATTGTAAGGAATTTGTTGAAGAGGTTGATGATGAAGCGGATGAACTTGAGGGATCTTGAGTTAATTTCTTCACCACCGAGGGCATTGATGATGAGGATGATTATGATGAAGTAGTAGCAGGACATGAATAGCGAATCATACCTTTGTCATGACTCGAGAGAAGACAAATCGGAGGCGAAAGTGATGTAGCCCACCAAGAAATCTAAAGAGCAAGCGCAACAATCCCGTAATTACAAAAAGAGGATCTCCTATCCCCGTTTCATCTACACCAAAGGTTAGTCTTGTCAATTCATCTACTAAAGTTATTTCCGTTTCTCCTAAAGTTGATAAACCTAGGATCTCAAGTGATGATAACCCATCCACTTCTGGGTCTTTTGATATTATTGACCACCTGAAAAAGACTAAGGTTCAAATCTCAGAAGCTGAATATTATCAAACCCATCCCAAGGCTTTTGCTAAAATGATTCACTTTGTCAATTCCCATTCTAAAACTACTTCTAAAGGCCTTTTACCCACTCCTCCTTCTGCACCACAGCCTAATCTGGTAGCCATTGTCACCTCGCCCAATGACAAAATCAAACCATTCTATGTGACACTTCTTATAGCTGGCCATAGGCTCAGTAATTGTGTCATAGACTCAGGAGCCTCAGACAATGTGATGCCTGCTAAAGTAGCTCATGCCTTAGGCTTGACTCTCACACGCACTTATGGATCTTGTTATTCTATGGAGAGTAAGGAAGTGCCCTTGGTCGGAAGAATTAAAGATGCACAAGTGGCTTTTGCTGCTTTGCCTGAGAAGAAAGTTTTGGCTACCATCTTAGTAGCAGATATTCCTCCTTCATACGAGATGTTGCTAAGCAGAAACTTCTGTAAGGATGTTGGTGGAGAAATTCAAATGGATTGGTCACATACCCTCATACCTGTTAATGGACAAATGAAGAAGTTCTTTGCTGAAAAGCAATGCGAGTATATTGTACAAAAAACGGATGATCCCAAAGCACAAATACTCTATGAGGATATGGGGCATGGTAACTACATGATTATGTCTCCTGAAGAAATCCAACTCCCCAAAGTGTCACCTAAAGATCCTAATGGTGTTTGGATTTTAGAGTTTGATGGAAGTTGTTCCTCAGCTGGTTATGGAGTGGTGTCATCTTGGTGTCACTGAAGGAAGCCTTCATCCTTTCTCATTCAAGTTGCGTTGAAAATACCAATAATACACAGAGTATGAGGCTCTTATTCTTCGATTATAGGTGGCAAAAGAACAAGGTGTGAAGAATCTTCTAGCTCGTGGTGATGCAGAATTGATTGTAAAGCAAGTTAGAAACCTTTTCCAGGTGAAAAATGGAAGGTTGAAACATTACAGGAATCAGGTGTGGGATTCCATTGAATTTCTTGATGCTTTCTCCATTGAAGCAATACCTAGGGAGAAGAATACCAGGGCTGATTCACTAGCAGTCTCAGGGTCACTACTGATTCCTCATCCTAACTTCTCTCAAGATAAGTTCACCATTGAGATGATTCATCGACCCAGTGTACCTGATAATACAAATAACTGGCAAGTTTTCAATAATGATCAGCACTTGCTTTCTTTCTTAGAACTCAAGGATAATTTTGAACAATTGTACTTTGAAGGAAGTGACAATTTACCTCGTGAAAGTGTGCCCTTTGACAAAGAAGCCACCCAAGGAGAAGAAACGGATCAAGATGGATGTATCAAACTTAAGGGAAACAAAATTCCTAAAAGATTGGTGAGTTTAGAGGAACTATTTGATAAACACTGACGGTATGTAAAGTCTAGAGTTTCTTGGACCTCAACAATCATTTGAGTATGACAAAATTAATATTGGGAGTTCTATCGACCCTAAGCTCGTGAACATTGGAAAATGTTACACAACAGATGAGAGGAAGAAAACAATTGATCTTTTAAAGAGGTATAAGGATGTTCTTGCCTACTCTTATGAAGATTTAAAAGCTTTCCAACCAAAAGAAATGCAGCATTTTATTCCTCTCAAACCTGGAATTAAGCCTTTTAAATAGAAGCAGAGGCAATACAATCCCAAAATAGTGACTATTGTTCGTTAGAAAGAAAAATGGTGAGATTCGTATCTGTGTTGACTTCAGGAATCTGAATCAGGCTTCCTTGAAAGATAATTACCCTTTACCTATGATGGATCAGGTCTTACAAGCAGTAACAGGATCTTAAATGTTGTCTATGCTTGATGGATTCTCAGGATATAATCGGGTAGAAGTTAATACATGCATATCAACAAAAAACGGCTTTCACTACCCCTTGGGGTACCTTCGCTTACAAAAGAATGCCTTTTGGGCTCATTAATGTCGGTCTTTACTTTTCGAGAGGGCTATGGACTTAGCTTTTGGAAGTTTGAAAGGAAAGTGTATTGTTGTATACCTTGATGACTTAACTATGTATTCTAAAATAAGGGAAGATCATTTTCGGCACAGAGAGATTACGCTAAGATGTAGAGAACATGGGATCTCTTTGAATCCTAAAAAATCCATCTTTGTGTCACGGAGGGAAATTATTAGGGCACATCATCTCCAAAGATGGTATTAAAATTGATCTGAGCGAGTTCAAGTTATTCAACAAATTCCTCTCCCAACTAGCAAAAAGGGCATGCACTCTTTCTTTGGTAAGATCAATTTTTGAGAAGATTCATCCCGATTTTGCAGAACTAACTCTGAATATCTCCCAAATGATGAAAGGCAAACAAAGCGTTTGGTTGGTATCTGAAGGGAAATAAGCCTTTGAAGGTATTAAAGAGCCATTGCTAAAACCCTATTTTAGCATGTCTAGATTTTAGCAAAGATTTTATTATCTATTTTTACGCCATGGATAACACCTTGGCTGCGTTTTGACTCGGGAAGATTCTAATGAGCACGAGCTCCCAATTGCATTTATGAGCTATATTCGAAAAATCATGAGTTAAAATATACCATGATGGAAAAACATGCTTTTGCGGTGGTTAAAGCTATTAAGTAGTTTCGTTTTTACATTCTTAACTCTCACTCCATGGTGTTGGTACCAAATACAAGCTATTAAGTCAATTCTTACACGGGAAGAATTTGGATCCAGAGAGAGGAATTGGGTGGCTAAGGTTCGAGAATATGATATTTACATCAAAGCCCTGACCAAGTTCATCCGTGGAAAAGGCGTTTGTGAGCTCATTGTTGAAGGAGCTAGACATGAGTTACTAGAAGATAAAGTTGGTCTTCCTACCATTTGTTTCTTAGCTTAGTTGTTGATGAATGGTATACGCTGATATCACTCATTTTCTCACCTATGGAGAATGCCCCTCTCATTTGACTACCAAAAATAGAGGACTGTTAAACTAAGGTCATCAATATGTGTTGTGGGAAAACACCTTGTTCAAACGTGGGTTAGATGGAAGGTTTTTGAAATGTGTGGACAAGGAGCAGTGAAAAAGCTACTCTTAGCTTTTCATGATCAGGCATGTGGAGGGCATTACTCATCAACCATCACTACTCATAAGATACTTCGTGGAGGATATTATTGGCCTACCTTGTTCAGAGATGCATCAAAGTGGGTTGATAAATGTGAGGCTTATCAGACTTTCGTGGGTAGACCCAAATTGGCCTCTTTGCCTCTTAAACCAGTTGTAATTGAAGAACCTTTTCAGCAAGTGGGGTTTGGACTTCATTAGAACACTTAATCCCTCTTCTAGTGCTGGTCATACTCATGTATTAAGCTGCTTCTGATTATTTCACAAAATGGGTAGAAGCCATTCCAGGAAAAAGTACTATTGAAGTGGTGTGCGGTTTCATCAAAGAAAACATCTTGGTAAGGTATGGTGTACCAAACAAGATTGTGGAGATAATGCTTCAAATTTTTCTTCAATCGAGATGATGGATTTTTGTTATGGATATGGCATCTCTCGGCTCACTCTTCGATTACTATCCTCGGGAAATGGGCAAGCGAATCCACTAATAAAAATATGGTGACCATAATAAGGAAATTAGTCAATGAGTCTCAACGAACCGGCACAAGAAACTCTATGATGCTCTTTGGGAGACAGGATCACACCTAAGAGATCCATTGGAATGTCTCCTTTTCAAGTGGTATATGGAGTAGAAGCTCAATTCCCGAATCACGGTGGAGCTTGCCCATGCCACCTGCATCTAATGAAGGCCATTGAAGATACCGGTTTGATGATGTTTTGGATAAGAGCATTATGTACCTTCACAAATTGAATGAGGATAGATTAGAGGTTCTTTGATAAGATATATGCTCATCAACAAAAAGTTAAGGTCTATTTGATAAGAAAGCCGAGTTCGAGAGATTTTCAAAGTTGGAGACATTGTTTTGTTATGAGATAAAAGGCATGAACTGTCATCACCAATCGGCACTATGATAATTCTTCACCGGGAACTCCTCGTCTTATGATTATTTACTAATGCACATCCTTTAGTTTGGTGGATGTAATCTGAAACAAAACAACAACATAACATAAGAATATCATCGACTATGATAAGACGAGAATGATGACAAATCTGAAATATCAAAGTAAATTATAATATTAACATGAAATTGTTACAATCTCACCCATGAGGTACTTCAAGTGTTATTGACTTCACTTGCCTTTCACCAAGACTATGGGAGAAACTTTACAATTACACCTCTTTATGGCTTCTTCAACACACCTTTAAAGCGATGGCTTCCTTCACACACTTCCTACAATATTTCTCACTACTTCCTTCTATGCTAAATGAGGGGGTGGCCTCTCTATTTATAGAACTTCAGGCTTATCCATCTTATCTCTAAGATAGGATAAGAAATCCCACTGACGAATCATATTACATACCTTAACTCTTATCTGTACATGTAAGCTTATCTTTTAAGATAAGATAAACCTTATCATTTTACATGGGTTCCACATTTTTAGAATTTTTACAAATAAAATACACAAAATATTTATGACCTCACTCCTTGTCCTTATTACCAATATAATATTTCTAATTCCTAATCATGTAGACCCTACTTCTCTCTAATTACCCCAACTTTGACATTTTAACATTCTTTTGGACCACTTACTGACAAATATTTACTTTTTACAACATTCCTATTGTACTTTGGTATTACCGTACTCCACATTATTGGCGTGTAGATTGTACTTAATGCGGTGCCGTTATCTTCTATCGGACGCTACTACTAATTATATTTAACAACATCCTATTCCTAATACATACATTAATGAAATAGAAATTATGGAGGAAAATTTTAGTGTCGACATCTTCCCCCTTCCTAGCTTCTACTCCGTCCTCGGAGTAGACTATTCTAGTGCTTGGAAAATCTTCAACTTGTTGTGGTTGACCCATTTCGTAATGGGAGTGCCATCAATTCCTCCGGTCAGTGCGTACCATTTTCATGCATGCATTGCTTTATTTTGTAGGGCCCCATCCATTTTGGAAGAAATTTTTCTGTCTTCCCTTTTTGTATACGGAATCATATACTAGAACCAAGTCATTCACATGAAATGGAGACCAACGGATCTCTTGATCAAAGTATTCATACGCTTCATTTTCTTCTTATGGCTTGTATCCTTTGTTATTTCCCTTATTTCCTCTAGCAAATGAAGATGTACCAACCTTTCTTTTCTTGAATCACTTTCATCCATCCTTTCATTTTTCATAACTCTCACGGTGGGAATATCAAACTCAATAGGAAGAAGCTGGATCAATGCCATAAGCTAACCGAAATGGGAGTATCTTGTTTTTGACTTTGATGTTGCCCTATATGCCCATAATTCTGCATGAATCCTTTTATCCCACTTATGTACCCTACATAAGGCTGCATCTTTTGCTAGAATTTGACACAACACAAAATTTGTTCATTCCACTGTCCATTTATACTTGGCTTGTATGTTGTTTCCTTCCTATGCTTAATAGAAAATTTATTGACTAGGGCTTCTACTACCTCATTAATGAAGTGGCTTCCTTGATGCATTACAATTTCTAATGGACAACCAAATCTGGTGACAATGCGTTCATATATGAACCTTGCCACCTCATCCATGGAAGTTGTTTTCAATGGCCTAGCTTCAACCCACTTGGTTAAATAATGCATGGCAACTACAATATACTTATTTTGGCGTGAGGTAGTTGGAAGTGGACCTACTGATGTCTATTCCCCACTTTTCAAAGGAACCAAGTGGAAGAATAGGGCATAATGGAGTTGATGATGTCTTACGGTTACCATGTGTTTGACAAATATCACATGTCTTACAATAATTATAACAATCTTTAAAAAGAGTGGGCGGTGATAACTTTGCATCCAAGATCCTTCTTGCTTTGTAAGTTGTCTCGAGAAGTGCCCTCCACATGTACCATTGTGGAATTCTTCATTGAGTTCCTTCCCTTGATCACGTCTAACCGCCCTCTTGTCTTTGTCCATCGAGGTCCTATTCGAAATAATACTCCATCGAGAATAGAATATGGACATTTGGCTTGAGTAATCTTTCTCTTAGTCTTTGCATTGGCACCATCAGAAACTTGAATTCATTCGGATAATTCTAAATATCTATGTATTCACTAGGGATTGTGTCGAGGGATAACAAGGCTACATCGGGAAATCATCATCATCACAAGATGATCCTAAACCATCATAGGCTTGAGAGAGTGCATCTGCATTGACATGCTTCTTTCTGGCCTATCTATAATATCAAATTCAAATTTTCTTGTAGCAAAATTATCCATCTTGCTATCCTCACGATGGGTTAGGCTTATTTACAATATATTTTAGAGCTTCCGATGATCATTCTGACTAGAAATTTTTTCCCTAGCAAGTAATTTCTAAACTTCTTTACAACAAAAATGATAGCGAGCCTCTTTTTCAATTACGGTATAATTTACCTCAATACTTTGCTCATTTTATCTGCTCCCAAAGTAAATTGGATATTCATTTCCATTTTCATCCTTTTGGCTCAAAGTACTTCCTAGTGATGTATCCGAGGCATCGGTGTACATAATGAATGGCTTGCTCCAATCTAGATTCTTCAAAAACGGTGAAGACACGGGGCTTCCTTGATTGTCCAAAAGCTTCATGCGCCTTATTTCCTAGTTCATAAGTAACATCCTTCTTCAAGAACTAGGTTAGTGGTCATGTGCAATCTTTGAGAAATTCTTGATGAACTTCTATAGTAACCCACATGGCCTAAAAATGATCTCAACTTACTTCTATTCATAGGAAATGGTAAATCTTTGATTTTGAAACTTTATCAGGATCAAAGTACCAATACCATCTCTGGATCAACATGCCCTAACAAAATGCCTTTAGAACATCCAAAGACACACTTTTAGGGTTTAGTGAGGCTTGTGCTTCATCTAACCTTTGAAATGATGTCTCCATCTCAGTGCGGGTGGTCAACTTGCTCCCATAGATGCAAAAATCATCCGAAATACTCGATGAAGGTCCCGATGTAGGGTTCGAACACCCTATTCATCAACGCTATTTGGAATGTTCTTTGGAGCATTACACTGACCCAAAGGCATAACTCTATAAGCAAAGCGTTCCCCAAGGAGTGGTGAGCGTGGTCTTCAATCGATCTTTCTGCTTTATACGAACTTGGTTGTAGCCACTTTATATCCATCACAAAAACTATAACACTCTGGCCATTCTACTTCGTCTAAGATCGATCGAAAATGGAAGAGGGTAATGATCCTTCTTTGTTGCCTTATTGAGATTCTGTAATCAACACAAATGCGTAGCTTCCCATTCTTTTTATTGAGATCACAATGGGAGAAACCCATTCTGAATTCTCCACAACAAATATGAATCTGCATCAAGTAACTTATCTATTTCTTCTTTTACAGTCTTGGAAAAATTAGGATTCATTCTATATGGCATTTGCTTTATGGGCTTAGCACCATCTACCAGCTCAATAGAATGTTCTACCCAACTTACTTGATGGAGTTCCTTGTAATCAAAAGTGAATAGGTGTATGTACCTTTGAAAGAGCTGGAGGTAGGATTCCTTCTCACTCTCCATCACAGCATCACCAATCTTTATTTGTTGGAGACGATCATCAACTTCTTCTTCAGATAATTTTATGGGGTCATGAGTTGGTGTGACTGGAAGGATATCCATGACTGAAACATCAACCTCACTTTCTTCATCTTCAGTGTCCACTTCACTGGTACTAGAGTAATCAGAGGATGTCCAATCATCAGTTTCATCACTTGAATCCACATGTTACGCCTTATGATGTCGAAGGATCAAGTTTATCTTCACCCTCTCTCTACCATGTCCAAGTGTCATGAAACATTCATTCCGGTAGTTTCTTGCATGAACTCTCCTTAGCCATGGTCTTCCTAGCAGCATTGGGTATGCAACGAGTACTATTTTCATCACTGAAAGTCTACCACACATCTGACACCCATATGAGATATTGCCACATTTAAAACTACACCTTCGGTTTAGTTTTCCTTTATTTAATGACCTTAACATAAGTGTTGAAGGGCGATCAATTTTAAACCCAACATATTCATTCTGGACTCGGTCATTACATTAAGCTGCAGCACCTCCATCAACTAAGACATCATGAATTGAAATACCATTACATAATACCTCGGCTTGTGGAGCATAGGGATCTACCTGCGCCTCCAAAAAAGGGACCTCAACCTCCTTCCTTCGTCGAGCATTGAGTCCACTTCGCAACTCCCGCCTCTTCTCGAGAAGACATAGCCAAGAGTTGACCATATGTAATATTTGCGAGGCCTTTTGGACAGATCTTCGGGATGGAGTATGGTCCCCCTGTGAAATCGAGAAAATCCTGCACATGACTTTCTTCTCCTATGTTTCTTATTAGTTTCTCCTTTCATCTTCTTAGGATCATTTCCATCTTGATTATCTTTTTCTTTCTTTCTTTTTATTTACAAACACATCTACTTCATTATTTCTGCTCTTATCTACTACATCAAAAGAATTCACAGGTGCTTTTCCTTTATCATTATCTCCTTTACGGATGTAGAAGCTCTATCGGACAATTATAGTTATAATGACCCTTTTATAACAACTATAACATACTGACTTTAGAAATATTTCTTTTTGGATCTCTATCTCCTCCACGAGAACTAAATTCTTTTCCTTGAAGAAGTTTAATAGTTAAGCTGACCCATCTTTTTGAGTAGATCTTCATACTCGGTAGATGTACTAGGAGAAATATTTGTGCTCACCGGGAGTGGTTGTGGATTCGGACCAAAGGTGCTTTGGTGTAGGCTCTACTTTAGCAACAATTTCTTTGGGCTCCTCTTCCATGCTTTCTTCTTTCTTTCTTCCATTCTCCTTTGCTTGTTGATGGTAGCCGGGCGGTCATACTTCACTCGTTGTTTGATCTGCGGCTTCATCCCATGAATGAAGTGCTTATAGAGGAGATTATCCATGCCATTCATCAACCCATCCGCTAATCCTTCCTTCCTAATCACGGGCATCGAGCTTCCTCCTTAGCTCAGAACACGAGCATGATAATCCCTTATCTTCTCCTTCTCTCCTTGGGATAGCTTTGTGATATCAATCATGAGATCTGCATATTTCATTGTTCACCAAATTCTTCAAGAAAACTTTCGGATTAATAAATCCCATGAATTTTTCACATTATCACCTAGTGTTTGAACCACCTAAGTGTTGAACCATCAAAAGGTAGGAAAAATTCCGTCCATTGTTCCCTTCTTATAAGGCCATTACAAATACAAGATCGTTTAAACTCTTGAATGAAAGAAGAAGCATCTTCATTAGATTGAGCTGAAAAAACAGGAATCTTTCCCATTTTCAAAAGTAACCACCGTGAAATACCAACCCACAAGTATGATCAACAAGACTTATGTGCACAAATAATTGGAATCACTATACTAGAAAGTGACTTTACACCTTTCTACGGTAAAATAGAAATGACCATGGTAAACTATGGTAAAACTTGACTTACTACGGTAAAAACTGACTTTACTGTGGTAAACACTATTCACGGTAAAAAGTGAAGTTACTGCGGTAAATACTATTCACGGTAAAAAGTGACTTTACTACGGTAAATACTATTCACGGTAAAAAGTGACTTTCTTTTGTAAATACTATTACCTGGCAAAATGATTTTACCATGGTAACTACTATTCATGGCAAAAATGACTTTACCATGGTAACTACTATGCATGGTAAAAACAAGGTTACCCTCGATTGATTTTTGACTAAGTGGGAATATCTCTCCGAGAAGATCCACCAACGAGGAATGGTCGGCAATGAAACCAAAATGTCATCACCAATCCGGCACTATGATAATTCTTCACCGGGAACTCCTCGTGTTATGATTATTTACTAATGCATAGCCTTTAGTTTGGTGGATGTAATCTGGAAACAAAACAACAACATAACACAAGAATACCATCGACTATGATAAGATGGAATGATGACAAATCTGAAATATCAAAGTAAATTATAATATTAACATGAAATTGTTACAATCTCACCCATGAGGTACTTCAAGTGTTATTGACTTCACTTGCCTTTCACCAAGACTATGGGAGAAACTTTACAATTACACCTCTTAATGGCTTCCTTCGCACACTTCCTACAATATTTCTCACTACTTCCTTCTATGCTAAATGAGGGGGGTGGCCTCTCTATTTATAGAACTTCCAGGCTTATCCATCTTATCTCTAAGATAGGATAAGAAATCCACTCTGACGAATCATATTCCATACCTTAACTCTTATCTGTACATGTAAGCTTATCTTTTAAGATAAGATAAACCTTATCATTTTACATGGGTTCCACATTTTTAGAATTTTTACAAATAAAATACACAAAATATTTATGACCTCACTCCTTGTCCTTATTACCAATATAATATTTCTAATTCCTAATCATGTAGACCCTACTTCTCTAATTACCCCAACTTTGACATTTTAACATTAATGGACCACTTACGACAAATATTTACTTTTTACAACATTCCTATTGTACTTTGATTGTATTACCGTACTCCACATTATTGGCGGCACCGTCATCGTGTGGTGCCGTTATCTTCTATCAGATGCTACTACTAATTATACTTAACAACATCCTATTCCTAATACATACATTAATGAAATAGAAATTATGGAGGAAAATTTTAGTGTCGACAGAACCTCGTGGCAGCCATGGCAAGTTTGATTCCCTTGGGCTTGGACCTTTCAAAATCGGGCACTTTCTTTGGTAAGAATTCTTTTACCTTGATTATATGGATGGTTCTTCTCTCCCACTTCCTTATAGTGGGAAGTACCTAAAATTGTTCAAGTCATAGGTGATTAGGGAGTCCTTTGTATATTCTGTAAAGTGTTTTGTTTTTCTTTCCCTTTGTTTTGGTGTGTTGTCCTCTGTATTGGTTTGATTCGATGACTCGTGGCCCAATGGATAAGGTCTTGGTCTTCCCGAGTTTGTCTAAGTTCTTACCTTGTCTCATTCCTTGAATTTATGCCAAGTCATCCCCAGAAGGAGCCAGTTGTTGTCCACTCAAAATTCCCTGCTCTTAAGAAAGTGAAAATTTAAAATTTTGAGTTTAAGTGTCTTCTCTGTTGTACTGATAATGTGAAAAGCCAAGAAATTGAGAAAATCTACGTTTTGGGTCATTTTGTGTGTTTTTCGGGCCTGTCGGACATTTTTGTCCCGCGTGTCCCAAGTTCAATTGGGCCCTCTGTTCCCCGATCGGCCGGTTTACCCGAAGTCTGTTCTTTTTGGGCCGTCGAAATTTTTGTCCCAAATGTCCCAAGTTCACCCGGACCAATTGTTCCATTTTCATCCGATTCGGCCGAGCCGCGTACTTCACGTACTTTTGTCCCGTGTGTCCCATGTTCAATTGGGCCCTCTGTTCCCAGATTGGCTGGTTCACCCGAAGTCTGTTCTTTTCAGGCCCATCGAAACTTTTTGTCCCAAATGTCCCAAGTTCGCTGGACCAATTGTTCCATTTTCATCCGATTCGGCCGAGCCGCGTACTTTGCGCTTTCACGTCCCACATGTCCCAAATGAACCAAGTGCCATTCATGCTAATTTTTCCCACTCTACCCGAATACCTTGCTTTTCAAATTAGTAGGTATGTATTAAATGCGCATTCATTGTCTTTCTCTCTCCTAAACGGCTATATAACGAGCAAACCCCCTATGCGTTTTGCACACTGCTTTCCTGCTATCTTTTGCTCGAACCTTTGCAATCTAAATTCCTGTGCGCATATCCATTCCCTCTGCATTTCATCCCAAGTATAGCTTGCAGCTCTGCTCTCCGAATTACTACCAACATGAAGATCAAATTTCAGGGGCAAGAACAAATCTCACCACTAGAGTCTGCCGTTCCCAATATCGGGGACAGTGAAGTTCGCCATCTTGACTTTAGTGATTTTTGGTCGAGGATGACAGACGCAAACCCTACGCCAATGGCACAGATGATTCATGACAACGGTTTGGCTTTCGCTGGTGGTTTCCCAATCTTTGTCCAATGTGTAGATACAGTGCTTTCATGCGGAGCTCATTTCAACCCTGATTCGAGTGAATTGACCAATATACACGGGGAGCTCATTGCCAAACTTGACAGCGCCGCCATTGGCCCGCACCGAGGATTCCAAAATGGAGAAGTGCCTCGGATTTTGGACCCGGTCTGCCCAACACGTCGGTCCCACGTGGTAGAGACATAGCCGAGGCATTGAAGAGATTCGAGCAACGGATTTTGAAGTCGTGGATCCCTCCCGGTCATAAGCACTGTCTTCTTCTCCTTATTCCTCTCTTCTCTTCTGATTCTTTCTCTCGGATTTATTGTAATAAGTTGAGGTATTGCGATTGGTAATCCTTAACTAATCTTTAGTTAAAAGAAGTAGTTACCGGGAGTAACTGAATTGTAAACTATATAATGGCCTCTCCTCACCATTTTGAAAAAGGAAGAACTTGGCTTATTTTCTGAAAGTGTAAATAAATCATAAAGAAATCAATACATAAGGGCTTTTCATTCTTCGTCTATCTGATCTCTTTTATCCCTAAGCTTTTCATTAAATCTTGTCAAGATCATTTGTCTGTGTTATTATAAGAAGCTTTGTATTCTTGCAGATGTTATTTATAGAACTTTGTGTCTTTCAAATTTCATCTTACTAATATGATACAAATGATCTTGTTTCAATTCACTATAACTTCGCATACATAAAGAATTACTCTGTCATCTATAATTCTGAGTGTTGCCTTTCTGCTCATTCTCGTATTCTCATTCCTCAGTCCTTTTGTAATTGATGATCCTTATAGAAAACACTTTCGTAAATATCCAAGTTCCACAAGAAAATCATGCTTTGTATATTTGTAAATAGGTTCGTTTCTGAATAAGCGAACTCTCCCATTAAAGAGGAGGGACTTCTTGTCCCCTGACTGTTGCTCTTCGTGAAGTCCTTTTTGATGACCAACAAAGTATTAAATAAAATTAATTACTCACTAATTTAGTCTTTCATTTGTTCATAGACTTGGAGAATACCAAATTAATCCTTTTTAAATGATTAAATGCACCTAATAACCTTTCCCTATCTTAACTTATCTTTGCACAATTTTCAATATTCTCATCCCTGGTTGAATAATGTCCAAGTTTCAAGGAGCCCCTGTGTTTTAGAATTTTAAGTACATTCATTTGTAATGAAAGCATCTATAATAGTGACTCTAGGTTATGGATAATCATCTGATGTATCTTATTGAGACTTATAGGAAATTGTATGGTTTTGACAATTTTACAATACCTTTCATAACATGACTTTGATAGACCTAATTTTTCTCCTATCATGACTCGAGGCTTGAAGACAATTACTCAAATATATAAAGGACATGGACACACAAGATCTTGACTCCTTCTAAACATGTGACATTTACTTACACACTCCTTCAAGTAAGGACATTTTCTCAAGACTCAATCGGACATACTTGTGACTCGTAATTACTCATTATGACACAATTTATAGGATAAGCTGAGATCACTTTGTATTAGATCGGGATTTTAGACATTTTACAACAGTTTTATACTCTCTTTAAGACCTCTCTTTCATGAAAACAACCTAATGAGGATTACTTAACCATAATTCAAACTTGACAACATAGATGAATAAAACACCAACTATAAGACCTCTTGACCACATTCTCTTTGTATGACTACTCAAGAAGACATTCAAGAACTTAAACAAGAACTAATACTTTAACATGGGGATAAACAAACATTACTTTAAATGGACATACCTTTTCAATATGATGAATAATCCAATCAGTAACCACTAATGGAAACTTTCTTTCAAGAGAATACTTTGGATTTTTCCTCAACATCATGATGGAGAAAACCTTGATTTTTAGTTTAGTAGACTAATGAGGAGCATACCTTGCTTCTTTTAGCTGATATATTCCTTCTATAAGCCTAGATAAGGCATACCACTTTATGATATAGCTTAAAATAAGAGATAGTCATCAAAACAACATGATGACTCAATTATTTCCCTTCTTGTCTTTGAGATATTTCAATCTTCTTGGATGTACTCCTTGGTGTGACAAACTCATCTCCTAGACATTCACTTTCTGATTGATTTTTGATAGATATACATATTACATCTCATATACATGTTTTATTTCATCTTGAGGTGGAAGTTCATCATCACTTGCAGTAGAATTTTCTTCCTTCTTATTCAATTTATCATCACTTCCTGATGTCTTACTTGTACTAGATTCTCCCGTGACTATCATTGATTGTTTTGTCTATTCATCATCTCCCCATGCTACTTTTCTATCCATATTTTCTTCTTCAACTCTTGAGTTTTCTTCCTTGACCTTGTATATCCATTTTACCTCCTTCTTTCCAAAGGTTGTTTTAGGCATGGCTAACTTTGACTCATTTCTAGGATTGGTCTTCATGTTGGAAACCTTCTTAACTTTCCCTTTTAATGTATGAGTCCTACTTTTGTACCTAGATTGTTCATTGTGACAAAAATGATTTGTGAAATTCTAAAAATCATGACAATTATAGCATATGAAATTACTCTTACCTCTAACTTGGTGTGAACTATCATTCTAACTATGATTTGAAGCCTTGAGATCATGACATCTCCTAGCATAGTGTCCAAACTTGTTGCAATTGTAGCATACTACCATATTCATGCCTTTTGAGTTTACTTCTTTCCAAAATTTACTTGATAGTTACTCTAAGCAATGTCTTGAAATATGACATTTTTTTCTTCACAATTAAAGTAAACTATATTCTTTTCTTTCTCACTTCTATTGTCTCTCCATGGGTGGTCATATTCTTCCTAGATTCCTTAGCCCTATGTCCATATCTATGAAAATAAAAAAAATATCCATTGAAATTCCTTTCATACCTAGATGCATTTGGTTTCCTAACTAACTTAGGCCTTCTTGTGTTTGTATTCTTGATCATCCTCATGCATGTTTTCATGCTTGGACTAGCCTTGTCATCCTCTTTCTTTTCCATAGGTTCTCCTCTAAATCCTAGACCTGTTTTATCACTTGGTGCTCTTTTATTTTCCAAGATTCCATCAAGAGATTCATAACTCTTTTCAAGTTTTCTATACATATTCTATCATTTTCCTCTTCTAGTTCAACCTTCAAGATTCTCAATTATTCTTCATGTTTCAGGAAGGCATCCTCCTTGTCTTTTAGATATTTTGACATATTCTCAAAAAAATAATTCATCTCCTTAAGTTTTTAGCCATGGTTAGCTTCCATGAGCTTGATTTCCTTTTCAATTCCATCAATCAGAGATTGAGCAATCTCATACTTCCTCTTCAAAATTGATTCTGCTAATGTACCCATGCTTATGCCTCTAGGATCTCCTCCAAATTGTTAGAATTTTTTAAGAGGACCAAGCTCTGATATCAATTGTTGGAAATTAGGACACTAAGAGGGGGGTGAATCAGTGTCTATTCAAACTTTAACAATCAATTCACTTTACTTAATTTGTGATAGTTAAGCCAAAATAACATTCACAAGCATTCAATATGAGAGTAAACACAGTGAGACAAGATTTAATGTGGGAAACCCTTCAAGGGAGAAAAACCACTGAAATCAAAGTACTAACTTGGACAAGAATGTCCTATAAAGATTACAATGATCTCAAGTTGAGCATCTACTCAACATGGAGCTACAACTCCAAAATTCAACCAAACACCTACTTAGTCTTTAGAAATATTCTACTTTCATAGAAGCTTCAACTCCCAAATTTAGTCCAAACCTACTGACCTTCTGTAAGCTTCAAATTATAGGGAAGATTCAACTCCCCATTTTCTAAGTTGGTACTTAGACCTCTACAAGATTTTGATCACTCTAATTTTGTTATCTTACACAATAGATTGTGACCTCTAGATCAGCTCATTCTTATTCTCCTTTCTCCCCTTAATTCACCTCTCATCTAATCACCTAACCAGATGTAAGGCATTGTTATACAAGGATCATTTCAAGCACATATTCATGTCACACTTTACTCCTTGAATCACCTTTCTAAGCATTCACTCTTCACATGTTTAAGCATTCATTTTCATACATAACACCTCCTTCCTCAACTAGGTCTCACACATGCTCACAAGCTTTGTCTTCATTAATTCACCATCTACCTACACATTTGATATTGGGTCTTCAAGAGTGATTTAACACATTGAATCATACTTTCAACTTCATGAGAATGAACCTCTCATACAATTTTGATTTCATCTCCCTTTCTTCACACAACATTACCTAAATCTTCTATATTCTTCTTTGTATTTCACATACATCAACAAATAATTTTTCATCACATCAGGATACTCTCACATATTTATGACTCTCTATGTTAATTTCATCTCACAATCTTCACCCTAAACACATCTATCACTCTAATATGTTCCTCTCTCTTAACCATGCATCAAAAATCTCACCCAAGCTTCAACTACACTTTCAAACTCAAAAATTATCTTTTATCTTTAAGGATAGACACACTTTAGCATGACCCTTGACCTTCAACATAAGTGAATCTTAAAATGACACCCTTAACCATACATACAAGGAGGTAAAGAAACATTTCAAATAAAAATACCAAAGGTTGTAATGATTGTTGATAACTAAGATTTTAGGTACAGGTCTCGATTTTTCAGGATATTCGGGTTATTTGAGGTACATGATGAGAAAATGAGGCTTTCAATTCCCGACCTTTTGATTCCTCCGAAAACAACTTCTTCCTACTCAAAACTGGTCATGTAACTATCAATAAATTAATTTATCTCAGTATTTGGTGAGTAAACTGACATCAATATTTCTTATTTCAACTATAATCATGTAAGAATGTTACTAAATCGTATACTCTTCTTTTACAACCTCTTTACAATTCTTCAATATTCACCAATTTAGTCTTTTAACTACATTGGATAAATTAGGAGAGAAATAGGTGTTTGTGCTTTAGTGATCATAGTTTTTATCATGAGCAAGGAGAGGACTTGATAGTATACGAGTTATGCATTCAACATCAAGATCTTACAAGATAAACAAACAGAGCTTGGAGGATTTTATTCATTATTTCTTCATACACTTTAACTTCACGGCCGCAAAGTCTGCTAACAAAGATGAGGAGATTGATTTGACACAAGGAGAAACTTTCAAGATCCTATTTGAACTTAGAAAAGGTGTTTGAGGTTTTTCATACACTTTTCACTATCAAGAGGAGATAGAGCATCCTTAACTTACTTCATGCTTAAAGTAAGATTTTTACCAAAAAGATCACCGATTTGCATGTACTGATGATTGCACCTTCTTAATTTGAATCAAATTTTTCCAAACTCAAGTCAAGTATGAATTTAAGAACATCATTCAAGGAGGATAAATAATTTTCATAGCTTCCCATGTCAAGATTTGGCATGATATCATATTTATTAGATTGGATTAGCTTGATCTCCAAATGATGTATACTATTAGCGTTTAAGTCTAAAACCCCTACTAAACTTTTTTAAGACTTTCAAGCACTTCATACTTCATTTTTATGCCATGGAAAGTGAATGAAACCTTCATTAGGGGTTCACCCACCACTTTATAACCTTCTTTTTTGCATAGATTCATGGAGAAAAACTTCAAGATTTGAGTCAAAATCATTGTTCTTCTACTCACCATAAAAACTAAACCAACTTTTAAAAATTGAAGAGTTTTACCTGTTATATCCTTTTTCCTTAGTCTCCAAGTCACATTTTGTGAATTTCCTTTCATTTATCAACTTAACATACTGAAGTAACCACATTTCAAGGGATATATTCATGAAAGTCAAGAGTTTACAAGCTGTGTAAACTAATCCTTAGGGTACAATAGGATAATTTAGGTTTGATGACTTCATGTTGCCAATCCTTAACCTACATGATCATTCATAGCATGAGACACTTCAAGGAATAACCTATACACCATATCCACATGTTTTTGTGTAGGAGTTGAAGCAAAAATCCACAAATGTATCTTAGTTTGTCAAACTTATTAGCTAGATAAATAAACTAGATGGAGATTCAAGAGACAGGAGCTTTATAACACTTTACCAAAGGCACTACTAGTTATACCATGTTGTCTTGGAAATTTAGCAGATGGTTATCACCATTTTCTAAATCAATCATCAAGAATATACTCATAGGCCTCCTTTAAACACCATAAATGTATTAGCTTGAGAATTCTTTTAGTGGTAGGATAAGGAGTTTGATTAAATTCACATTAAATGAACATTTAACTTGCTCAAATATATTCATGAAACATAATATCACCTCACATGCCTTCTTTCACAACATGAGATTCATCTTGGAACATTCAAATTAAGACTGTATAGTCAAAATATTTCAAGACGAGTCAAACTCAATATATATAATGATCAACCATGAGGTACAAGGGTGCCACAATTATTCCCTAGGAGGATTCATCTACACTTCTGAGAATTTATACCAACTTGTAATAATGATTTGGATACAAATGATCCCATTTTATGCCTATCTCTTTATGATGGAGGTTTAGAGATACAAGAACCTTGTTAGTAAAATGAATAGAACTTTTTTGTTCCTTATCCATTTATTCTCAAACTTTTTGAAAACATTTAGTCTTAGAGTTCTCTTTAAAAATTCCATCTATGATTTCTCTAAAGGAGTCTTAATAAAACAAATTTGAGTGCTAAGAAGAAAGGTCACTCCTTTAGCCCTTCTCTATTTACCCGGCTTTGTAAAACTTGAATATCTTCATGATTTGATTACATTTGACCCAAAAGCACCAAAACACCTCCCTCTGCATGTTCCATTGCTTGATTTCTCATAAATAAGCATGTACGATTCAGACCAATCTCATTTGTCCAAGATTCTACTGCTAGTTCTAAATTGAATTTTTAGGGAAAACTATAATTTTTCCTCCAAGTGACAAAGTAAGTCCTGTAGATGCTCCTACATGCTCTAGAAAGATTTTATAGTATCCTACCATGCTTATATAAACTTTTCATGACCTTTTTTGAGATCTTAAACCTCATTAGGCTCTAGAACTAGGCCTAAATGGGCTAGTTCCAACTGTGACTTGCAATACCTGACCTAATGATCACCCTAGAAGCTCTTAAACATCCTTTAGACACCATTTCAGACCTACATGACACTGAGCAAAGAACACTAATATTTTCCATACCTCCGGTGAGCACTGACCTCACCGATCAAGCTTGTAGCATCCTGAAACCATCTTGAAATAAACCTAAACCACTCTTTGAACACCAACCACCATTAAGAAGGCACTAACAATGATTCCTCCATGCCTATGACCGATCCTAACTTCACCACTCACACCTTTTCCATCAATGCCACGTGACATTATTGACAACACCAATGCATCAAGGTTCAACAAAATATATTAGTAAATCCAAAAGTAACATATTTTAGGACTCTTTCTTAATTATAAATCTTAAATTATATTAAATAACTCTAAGAAACCTTATTTTACACTATAATCTCCTAATCATATTTCACATTCTTGTTCATTTTGATCCCTCGGTCCACCTCTTTATTTATTTATATAAAATTCCCTCATTCTATACTAATTATGTTTTAAGAAGTGGTAGGAACCCCTTTATATTTATAACACCATAAATATTAGTAATCTCTCTCATTTTTTATATAATTGGGTCTTTGTGTGTTTTCTCTTATATAAGAAAGTTAATGTCTTATGTCATGTGGATTTTTGTTTCAGAATTTCTCGTAAAATATGTGGCCTCATGTGACAAAATATTTTTAGGTCGTCGATGAATATGTCACCTATTTGGGTAGAGCCCTGTGTATGGATTCTCTTAGATGATTCACCGGCTTGGTTTATGCATTGAACCCACTACATGTGTCATCATTTATCTTGGGCATTTTGGCATTTTGTAACCATTTTTATAGACCTTTGCTTCATTTTTTTATCATTCCCACACCCTTTTATTTTTTGATCATCTTTTAATAATGATCTAATAAATATTTAGTCTTCTACATAACTCTACAATAACCAAAAGTAGGAAGTGTTGGATAATTCCTCTAAGTAGTGCTCAACAACACCACACTTATAACATAATTTGAGAGGAAACTTAATACTTCATCCTCCTCCTCCCCTACCTCTATCTTGGTGTTTAACACCATATCCTATTTTATTTTCAAGGGGTCTAGTAATGGCCCGATACATACCTATTTCTATTAATTCTCAAGATTCTTGAACTACCCTACAATTCTCAATGTTCTATGTACTTAGTCACAAACTACATACTGCAAATGCACATACACCTATTGAACCTTCTATGATGGGGATATTTTATTATGTCATGGTCCTCATGGAAAAATTCATAGGTTATTAACAATATTCTAACATTTCTCATTATGTAATTATTATTTTTGTTCCCTTTAAATTTATAAGAATTCCACTAAATTCTACACATATTTCATTTGTTTTTTTACAAGTAAGATTTTATCATGGGATGGTCATGCTAGTAATGTGTTCCTCCATGAAGGGACTTATCCCCATATTAACATATCCTACTTACTTAACTCTTAGTGCAAATTTGAAGGCCTCCTTGGCTATTTGAAGATCATTAGGAGATTTGATACTAAAATAAGACCAAATGACCTCCCACAAACCATTATGAATGTTGTATTAGGATTAAATCATAAAATACATTGGAGATAAAAGTATTAAAAATCATATCACATGTATAAATGTTATTTGATACATCATGCTTTATCTCCTTATGTATGTATATGCTTTTTTGTTCAATTTTAGGAATGTCAAACTCTCATAAGAATACATCCTTCAACAAGTTATATTCCACTATTACATAGTGGGGATTATACTATATATACTAGGTACATGAACGGTATAAGAATACATGTGGAAAATTAGATTACCTTATACTTAAGTGCAATCACTCGCTTCACTCTTTAAATTATCTCTCACTTATGGAAATGCCAAAATAATTATCCACTCCCTTATGTTATGGAAGCCTTAACATCAATATCATATAAGGTATATTTTTGTGGGGTCACAAGTGCACCTTGTGTTCCTGATTGGGATCTCACCGAGGTGTGCATAGGTGTCGATCTCCTCATTTATATGAGCTTCATGAGAACTTTCTCCATTAACGAAAATGTGTTTGCACAAATAGAAACTAGTTACATTCATTCTTACAATTTAGATCAAGAACTAGATCTAGGTTTGGGTGCACCACATATGGAAGTAAACATGATCACATTACAACAATATCATAGATAAACCCTAAATAGTATCAAGAACAAAAAGGTTTGAATTCATAGACAATAAATAAAACACATACATCAAGACCCATAACACAAATGTTCAGAACCACTCCATTGTATTAATTCATCAACATATAGTAGCCAAAATACATTAAGGTATCCATGAATAGAGATAATACAACAATAGATTCTTAGCATGCTCTCTACAATAACTTCATTACAGGGATTCCAATCACCTCCTACACTCTTCACTCCTCCTCATTTGAACCCATCCTCTATATCTTTCTACTCTACTCGCACCCACCTTATGCCTTTTCCAATTCATCATTACAAGGGAAGGGCCCGTAGGAATCCTCCATAACCACCTAAACATCATTACTCATGAACATTCCAAATTTCATCTTGTCTTTCCCCAATCATATATCCTCATCATGCAGGTGTCAACTATCTATAACTAACTCCACCTTTTCATCCCCTAATCCTTTCATGATAACCGTAATGATACCTAGGAATATTCATTCCTTAAGCTACAAGGCTTCATAGCTTAACCTTATCCAAACTGAATCTAGTCACCTTTCCACGTGCTCTCAAAATGCAACTTTGATCAAGGCTCAAAAGTGACTAAGTCCCGAACCTTTCCTACCTAGGCACGATCCTTCACACATCCCCAAAGGTTACCTCTGTGTGCCTTTGTGCCACGTTCCTACGTGCCACAACCCTTTACACCTCAGGTACTTGGTCATTTTAGGGCTCAACATCACCCCACACTAATTTGATTGCTGCCCCTAGCAATCCTTCATGCTTCTTTAAAAAAATTCAATAACCTAAAAAATATGCTAAGGAAAAAATGTTGCATGGTTCAACCATTAAGTGACTAACTAGAGGAGTTCAGGGAACTCTGCATCTATTTCATCCTTTAGCTTCCCCATGCCTTCAATTCTACTAAATCCTTTCTTGGTGCCTCTCCTATAATGTTGGGCACTTGGTCTAGAGTGACTTCCTCCACTTTCCCCTTGAGCTCATTTATGGCTACCAATAATAGCTCCACGTAGATACCTTTAAACTCGTCCATCCACTCAGTGATGGAGTCCTGGAGTTTCCAATCCTGAAATCCATTTTCTTGTGCTTTTTTTTATTTTATCCTTCTACGTGCATTAGTGTCAACAATTAAGCATGGGCATGATCAAACTTATTAGGAGGGATTTTTCCTATAATGCATTAATATTTTCCTCTTCTCTTAGCTACCCGCACATTAATTATGGGCTCGCACTTCTTGTATCCATTAAAACCCCTATTTTCCAAGATGTCTACCTCCTTGAGCTAGTTGAGTAGATCCTCCAACTCTAAAACCCTTAACTCAATGACTGCAATTTTGTTATTCTCCTTATCCTTGGTGAGGTTCGTGGTTGTCGGCCACATTTCATCCTTGATGTTGGTCAACAACATCCCCACCAGGTCTTCTAAATATTCCATCTCATCACCATAATCTTTCTTGGCCTGTACTCATCAACATCTGGACAGATATTGTCCCAAAATTCCTTTAACAAGGGCACCAAACTAGATCATAGGCCTCCTTGGTTTTCTCTTGCTCACCCTTCAGTCCTTGGCGTAATCTCTCTATCTCCTTTTCTTTTTCCTTCTTTACCATGACTAAGGTTCAAACATTGTCCCATGCATCTAATTTGTGTCACATCACCTCCGAGGACATATTCTATAGAGCGTTTGCAATCTTGTTCATCGTGAGGTGGCTAGGATCCACCACTTGGTATGTATCTCCTCCTTTTTTTTCAAGTGAATGGTCTCGATCAGTGATATCGACCTCAAATTTCTCTCTCTTCATGTGGCGTAGTAGGTTCCAACTTATCATCTTCCTCATTTTAGGAATGCCCCTTCTTGATCCAAGATATCCCATACATGTAGTTTCTCTAGGGGAAGGGTGGCCTGAAACCTCATGCAATACCTTCATGGGGTCATCCAAAATTCCATATGAGGGGACATGGGTGTCCACTTTTTCCTTGTCTCCTTATGCTTTGAATGTTGTTTCTTTGATCCAGGAGTGAACCCCTTATCCTCCTTTATGACAAAGGAGTCTCCCTTACTTTCTTCCTTTGGATTGGTGGGCCGTGTAGGAGAAGACTCTTATGTTAGGATCTTCTTAGTTTCTTCCACATAATGAGCCTTCTCCTTAGTGCGTACATCAACTTCTGCCTTGGTATCTACCTCATATCTTCTCTTCTCTTCTACTTTGAGCTCAGCCTTGAGTTCCTCCTTGAAGGTCACGTTATCTTCCTCCGAGCATGTTTTCATTTGCCAAACTAGAAACCTTGTTCTCCTTGTGTTTCTTCCATTTTGGATCCTCTCCTTCAGGTAACTCTCCTCCCTCATGCCCTACTTTGATGTCCTTAATGATTCCCGAATGTGAATAACTTGTGCCCCCCGCTACCTGACGCATATAGTATTTCCACTTTCGGAGGTTTCCAACTTCTCCTCACTTTCTTCTTCTCCCACTACTACCTCCTCGTTTTCCTAAACCAATTTCATAGGTGGGACCGGTGACTTCTTGTTTCTTATGGAAGGGAGAATCTCTAATGTCCATCTCAACTCCTCCCTACATCTTGGGGCACAGCTATATGAACACCCTGTGGATGTATCCCTTGATGGTAACATTGATATATGGGTGTAGATCTAAGAATTCAAGCTCAAGGTCTCCACATATGTTGGTATCGAGTTGTATCTATAGGTTTTTGCAAGGTGTGAACATCGTGTCACCTTATCTACATCGAATGTCAATAGTTGTGCATCCTTCAACCAGTTGATGACACACTTCAAGTACTTAGCGGTGAATGAAAATGGGAGTTTTCACCATGGCCCTTTCTCTCCTTTGGCCATCACAAACCATGCCAAACTAAAATTTTACATGACTACAAACTGAACTTGGTCCCCAATAATCTTTGGAAGCTCATGTGGGATGCACCATTCATTTTCAAAAGTTGTGTGTAGTCTCTCATACCATTTGTTCATTTGCATGCCTTATATGCATTAGATATACTCCCATCACAAGTGAATTGTTTGAACTATATTGCAAGAGATGAGTGCATCGGTGGGTAAACCCACATGTTATCATCTGGTCCATCTAGGACACCAAGTTCCTAGAATATAATTATTAACAGAATGGACCCCCAAGTTATCTTTTCTCCTAGGTCATTCTACACTCGCGCCTCCTCGATGATACTATCCGTGATAAATTGTGCAAAATTGTAATGTGCTCTCTTGGACACCCTATATGCAACATACATGAACTCTTGTTTATGTTCATCCACCTCTCAGATGTGCCCAAATTGTAACTAATGAGTCAAGAAGTGACTCTCAATGCTAGGTTTGGTAGATCTGTAATAACTTGTGTCCTTCCCCCTTCTCATAGTTTAATTGCTTGGCTAGATCTTCTACCTTCACAGTGGCACTTAAATCGAGGGCCATGTCTTCACCTTTATTTTGAAGGCCATGTTACCCTATGGATTAAATTTCTGTGAGTCTCATCCTTCTCCTACAAAGTAGAAAAATTATTCATGCACTCATGACATCAACCATCTGAAAAGTGGTATAGGTTTAGCAAAAACCAATAGCTCCCAAAGTTGTAAGACCCCAATTTTCTACAACTCCCTCTTCACTGAATCATCTACCCTAGGGTTTCCTTATTCTTCTAACCCTGGTAGATCCTTGTAGAGATCTACCCACATTAACTCATCATAGTTGGTGGTTTGTGGTTGAATTCATTGATTTTGCATCTTTACAACTTCTAACTCCACTTCTCTACCTTAATAACTCCTAGGGATACTGCATTTCTGAATAGACTTCCACGGGTTCTTCATTTTCCACCACTGGTCTCTTGTATATACAAGATTTCTTGGGTGTCATCTCCTTTTTATTTTGTTCTTTCATGCCCTAGGTTCTTCTAAATTTTCCTTCATCTTCCCTAACTTGATGACCTCCACACTTCTCTCTCACACAACCCCCTCCTGCTCTATTGTCTTCTTCCCTGCTTGTTATATTGCAAGATCATGCCACATCTCACACAATTTTACTGGTTCATGACAAGTACCTTGCTCTTCTTCACAAAACCCTTATCACACTTCAATTTAGGAGCACAAAAATTGCTAAGGAAAATTAGTCGAAATGACTACCTTTACCCTCTATTTATAATTTTTCAACACCTTAAAGTTCCTCCGACCACGTGTCTTAACATCTCTTTTTAATAAAGCACTTTATTTCACTTAAATCAAATTTTGTGACTCCCCTTCACACGTCACAGTTATAACCTTTTGCACTCCACTACTACTTCATTTCCATAGATATCCTTTGCACGAGTCACCATGTCGAAGTACATAACCTCTGCATTGTTCACCAAGTAGTTCCCCATGGTGTCACCTTCCTCTTGTTATATACTGTGATCATTGTTTTCTCTTTTGTGTGGTCTTTAAAATTTTCTCAACACACCTTTATAACCGCACGAATTCGAACACCTTATACACCGTACCACTCATTCTTCTACCTTTGTGCTAATAGTCCATCTTCTCAAAGAATTTTTCAACCATATCCAAACATATCTATCAATCATCACCCCACACTAAATGTATGTGTGGTCCTCTATGCATGGAATCACTTACAATGTAATTATCTACTAGTGCACACCAACATGCAACACAACACCAAACAAGAAAAACAAAGAAAAATAATGACAAAAGGAAACACACAAAAGGGAAATGCATTAAGGGAAACCTAATCTAATTGGCAATACTACCTTATTTACAAACACATAGAAGCCTTATTTATAGTAGGGATTCAGCCTACTCCCATTGAAATAACCTAGCAACTATGTCCCATCCAAAGCACTTATAATAAGCGGCACACACTTTGAATCCAATATGAAGGATATAATATATGGCCCCAACCAATGGACTTTGAGCTTCCCAGGATGGTGTAGAAACTTAGAATCATAAAGTAAAACCATCTTCCCAACCTCAAATTGCTTATTCTTAATGTGATGATGTGTCATGCCTTTTTCATGCCTTCTCAGTCCTCTAACTCCATCTAGTAAAGGGATCATATTTCATCCAACTACATTAACTTATCAATGTGCTCTTCTTAATGCATTTGTTCATCGACCAATCCTCTTGCACACACAATATGCAAAGAGGGTATCATGAAACTCTACAGGTAAAATAAACTTATGCCAAACACAAATTGAAATGTTGTGGATTTGTTTAATCTTTTATAATTTGTTCTATATGCCCATAGCATGGCCGAGACTTTTTCATCCTAGTCCTATCTCCCAACATCAAAATCTTGGTCAACATGTGATTCAAAATTTTTGTTAAAGGATTCTATTATCCCATTAGCTTATGGGTGGTAAGGGGTAGTCTTATGATGGGCCACCATGAATTTTGCCAACAGAATCTTGATAGTTTCATTTAGGAAATGTGTACCTCTATCACTCATTAAACTCAGTGGGCACCCATATCTGTTAATGATGTTTTCCCATAAAAATATAGATATTTTCATTGTCATGTAATCCTTAGTAGGTGTTGCTTCTTCCCACAATGTAAGATAATCAGTGCAAGTAATGATGTATCGCGAACTCGTCCTTCACAATAGGTGAAATAGGGCCTATAAATTCAATTGCCCATTTCTCAAATGGTTCAACACTAGCTATTGGTCTCAATGGCATTTCATCCTTTTTCCTGCTTACCAAGGTTTGGAAATGATCACAGGCCTTGCAATATTCAATACAATCTGGTAAAGGGTTTCCCACAAATACCATTGCCAATAAAATATTCCACGTGGTGGCATTTCCTACATAGTGTCCTCCTATAATTCCACCATGTGCTTCCTCCATGATTGCAATGCACTCATGTTCAAGCACACACGGTGCAAAACCTCATCCCAGCCTAACTTGTATAGGTCTCCACTAATTAACATGTAGGGGTGGTGTGTGTAGCTAATTATTTCCTCTCCAAGGCCTTCATCCCCTCTGGTGCCACACCCATTCTTAAGAAACATAATGATATCTTCCAATTTAGAGGGTGTGCACTACAATCTAAATAGTTTTACATCTAAAATTGTATCCTCAATGCTCTACACATCCTCTCCTAAGTCAATCCTTGATAAATGGTCAGCCCCAAATTACTCTTACCTGGTTTTATAACAATTGTAAACTCAAACTCTTGAAACAATAGGACCCACATGCATATGTGCCCTTGTAAGATAGGATTATTCACCAAGTACTTTAATGCCATGTGGTCTCCGTATAAAAGATAAAAGGTGTCGCTAGAAAATACTACCTAAATTTTTGCAACACGTAGATCATCGATAATGCCTCACGCTCTGTGGTAGTATAATTATATTATGCTGGGGTTAGCTTCCTACTAGCAAAGCATAAGGGATGGTCAACAATTCCCTCTCCAAGTTGTGTTAAGAATTATCCAATCTCCATCATGGATGCATCGACATGCATGTGAAAAGGTTTATCCAAGAGAGAAAGCATAATATGGATGTAGTAATGAGTCTATTCTTCAGTGTGTCAAAAGCCATATGTGTGCCTCTCCCCAATGGAACATACTCTTGTGTTTTAGAAACTCCTCCAATATGCATGAAATCTTGGCAAATCCCTTGATTAAATTCCTATAATACCTATATATCCAAGGAATCCATGCACACCACTATGGTAGTAGGCTCCCCCAATCCCATAATAAGGAAAATTTGGCAGATCCACTGCAAGCCTTCTTTACATATGATATGTCCCAATAGGGTGCCAAATGGAGTAGTAAAAACACATTTCTTAATGTTGAGAGATATACTCAAATTCCTACATCTCTCAAACATCAACCTCAAATTATCACAATGGTCCTTCACTAATCCATACACCATCTAATCATCTAGGTAGACTTGCAAAAACTTATGGATGAAGTCCTGAAATGCTTGAACCACAATGCGCAAAAACACAACATGTGCATTCTTCAATCCAAAGGGCATAACAGTGTAAGAAAAACTTCCCAATCTATCACAAAATTAGTTTTTCTTGATCCTCCTTAGCAATTATAACCTGATGATATCCCGAGAACCCATCCATGAAGGAATAGATCTCTCATCCTGCATGACACCTTCCAAAATTTCTTCCAGTGAATGGGGTTGGGAAGGGATCGATGACACACACCGCATTTAAATCCTTGTAGTCAACATGCAAATCCTTATCCTCCCATCCTTATTAATGTTTATGACCATCGGACTTATCCACTCTGATTCCTTAATAGCCTTAATGATTCCTAATGTGATCATCTTGTCAATATCCTCCTTAACTTTGACATTGATTTGATTCATTTGATAAGGTCTCTTCCAAATTGGGTGCGCGTCCTCATTCAATTTGATTAGCATCTCTCCCAAAGAGTGGTGAACTCCCTTGAGTTCATGGTACCCACACATGAATAAATTTTGAATTCACGCAACAGATCAATAATCTTTGAAACCTCCCTTTCAGACCAGTAATCTCCAATAGTAGCTTCCTTGGGTTCCACCTCTAAGCCAATGTTAACCTTCTTAGTTTTCAGAGGTTTATGGTAAGCGTGTGCTTGCTCATTAGCACTATCCATAACCTCACACATACCCACCGTATGGTTAACATCCAAGTTCTCTACCTCTTCACCATCTATCACGTAGACCAACCTTCCTTTCTCCTTTTCCATGCATGTGCACTCAAGATGTACCTCCTCTGATTCTTCCTCATCGAAGCACACCTCCAAACTAGGTTCACCCAACAATTCCAGTACTCTTTCCTCTACCATGGCACTATCTCCCATAGTTAGTGCTTAACAACCTACAATGCCTCATTCACCAATGGCTTAGTACTCCGATACTCAAAAATTTTAATAATATCAACCATCAACTCCTCCGCAATTCCATATCTAAATGGATGACACAACTCGAATGAATGTACCATATGCACACATCCTTGTAAGGTGGAGTAAATCTTATGCACCCATAGTGATGGAGGAAAGGATTCTATGCCTTCCATCCAAGCCTTCTCACATGCTGGACATGAAACAAGGTGGGTTCCTTCCCATGATAGTATTTTATAGCAAGTAGGTGCATTACTTTGGAGAAACCTAATAGAGAATGTGATTCTCACCTCACGTCACTCTAGAAGGTTATCCGATGGGTCACCCACCAATGTTTTGTGGTCCACGTAAATTATAGATAAGCATACTTCTCCTTTTGATATCACATCTCCATTGGGTCTCCATTTCTCATAGGAAAACATCAGGTTTCCTTCCTCAGTGTAACTTGCCAAATGTTTTCCTCCAAGATGCTTGACTGAGTGCACCTTTGTTACTCTCATCACATAGCCTTTTAACTACCTTCTAACTAACTCATATGTCCATGCACCCAATTTTCACATGCCACACTAGTTGTATCACTTATAGATTGAGTGTCTTCCCACTTAATAACCCCTTCTCTTATTGGATTCACAACCTCAGGGTTCTTCATATTTTGCACATAGATTCTATCTAGGTCTTCTTCTCCCAAGGGCTCAGTATAAGGTGTTGACTTTCCATCCTGTCAAAGGGATAATAACATGTTCCTCCTTGTTCTCAAAACTTATATACCCCTTATTGAAATGTAAGTCAACATTGTTCTTATAGCACAAGGGTACCCAAGTAATGTTGGAAATTTGTCCACCTTAGCAAGTGCAAGACTTCAAAGTCTCTAGTGAATTTCACCCCTTGGATAGTTATAGAAACATCCTTTAAAACACCAATGGGAATTTCCTTTGTCTTGTTAGCCATATATAACACATTTGAAGATGGTTGTAATGGGGTCTTCCCATTTGATTCCATGCATCTAAAGTGAGAACATTAACTTCACACCCATGTCAATCGAATATTACTTAGGATCCATCCATCAACAAATGCATTTAAGGTGATCTCCTTATCACATTCAAGATTGTGAGGAGGAAGATTAGCATGCAAAACCTTCTCTCGCACTCTCCTCTAGTGCTTAGTACTTTTCCTCTCATCCATTTTCCTACTAAAGGTATGATATTCTCTTAGCATATCATCTTACATACTTCTTTGACTTCATCTATATCTGCCTGAGGGACTTCAACACTTTTCTGATACTCCAACTTTCGTGTGATTGCTCCTTTCAAGCACATTGAATCTCCCTTTGAAGACTCCTAATCACCTCCATGGTCTCTTGATAGACTTCTTTCTAGTGGGTAGGATCAAGATATTTCCCATGTATCACTTCTTTCATTGTAACAAGTGGTCTCTGCTTTGGTATCTCCCGGCACGCGTAGCCTCACTAGTGTCATCACCAAAACAACCTCTAACTTAGATTCATGCACCACCCACGGCATCCATTGTGGATTAACATGATTTTACGCTCACCATCCCCATGCCCTTGTCCTTCTTTTGGTTTTGGCTCATGTGTTCATATAACTCTGGGTAATCTTCATACTTGTGTTTATTTCCACACCATGAGCATTACAACAATTAGGACACTCATGTTTGTAATGTTCTGTAGATCCATAATTATAACATGTTCCATGAGAAAATTCACTTCTTCCCGCCCCGTGATGCCATGGCCTTTAAATCCTCCTCGAAATCCTCTACCTTGACCTCCTCCATCCACACCCTTCATAATGATGACCCTCATCCTTGGAACTACTGGAAATTCTATCCTAGTGTAACCTAGTGTCAATAACATCATGTATCTAGTCAATCAATCTACAATCCTTCATGTTATGAGTGGTAGAGGTATAAATTCTGCAATAGAAAAATGTGTTCTTCGGATTATGCCGCAGCGGTAAACACCTACTTGCATCATGATCTCTGTGGAAAATCTCATAGTCCACCGATATGGTGTGAACTAACCTTCGTGGAAATTTTCCTTTGTGTGACCCTCTACTTCACAATCCATACACCATAACCCTTTGAGTCTCATGAGACAAGTTCATAGACAATTTCTCTAGCTACTTTGTCATTGCAACAATTTTAGCTTCTAGGAATGGACTAACTCTTGTATCAATGATTCCTATTACCTCAGCGTGCAAGGTAGCCTCAAGGCCTCACACGAATCTATGAAATTCTTCTATGAAATTGCCCTCCTAAATGATGTGACCAGTCCTTCAACAAACCATTGAGCATGTTGCGAAGGGTGAATTCATAAGATAACTTGGATATCTAAGAGTCTTGAAACATGTGTCATACTCCTGCACACTCTCCACCATTCCTTTTTAAATATCCTTCAACGTGCTAATGATTTTTGTTCAAACTCAGTGCATGTAGAACTTCACCAAAAAGGCATTATACATGAATGCAAGTATAATCCACCACCATCTGGTGTGGATCATATTTATGGTACTAGCTATGCATGCGCCCTTGTAACATGGTTGCAAACTAGATTTCTTTCTACTATGTGGTAGTGATTCCCTTCATGTGCCATAGAAACTTGCACTTATGTACATGTTATGTGGCATCCTCAACACCCTTGTAATCAAGGTAAGTGGAGTGACATCTCATAAAACACCTGTTGATGGTTTTGTGGACCTTGTCTGCTAGATCTAGGACCTTGATTCCCTCTGGTGTTTCCTCACCATAAGACCCCTAGATATCTAGCATATACCCACTAGATCCACTGATCCTCCTCCCATAATAGGCAAGGCCCTAAATCGTTACACCTTGCGAACCCACCATCGCACTAAACTATGTGTCGAGAGTCTATGATACCAAACCACTCCTAGATGTGTTTCCTATGCCACTTTGAGATGATACTCAAACCTTGTGAACCCACACCTTGCCCAAATGATGTGCCAGAAAAATACCTCCAAACACTATAAATGTATGTGTTGCCATAGATGTACTAAATGAAAAATTATATCTACTAGGTTTCACTCGACTACCAATACTGATACCAATTGGATTATCAAAACTTATCTCAAGAATTGGAAAACTAAGTGTAAGGGTTTGGTCACCATATGGGTTAATATATGTGCATACGAATCTCCTCCTTTATTCATATGACAAGCTCTCTCCGAACTTGAGGGGTTTCTCTTTTTGTTTTCCAAGATGGGGTAGCTCAGATTGCTCGGTTCCACATCCTCCACACGAACCTCAAATCATTCATGCAATGTCTCGCCTCCATAAATACATCACTCCTACATTTTTGTATTTATTGCCAACTCCCTCTCCCAATCTTAATCATACTTGAGCCACCTCTCTCTCTCTCCATTTCCGCCATAAGGTCCACCATCCTCTATCACATCAGCTTTGTGCCCATGCACCTAGCATGAGTTTAGAAAACCATGGGAAGGCTTCAAAACTAAAAGTAAAATAATGAAAGATCTTGATAGCTAATGGAAAACATGCAAGAATGATCCTCTAGGCTCCCTCAAGAACTTAAACTCAACAATATTCGGGTAATAATATGTATAAATAGCGTATTCCAAGGTATAACTAGTCAGCACTCTACTCCACCAATGATCAACAACATGGATCCAAGTCAGATCGGCATCATCTGCCTCTCGATACTCCTCTTGGGTCCAAACATGATGTCTATAGTACCAACTTGTCCTTGATGCATATTTTGAGAGACATTCATATAACTCTACTAGGAAACAACATAATAATGTCTCATAGATTACGTGATACAGGTTCTCCTCCACCCATTTTTGTGCATCAAACTCATATCCAGTACTAAACCTATGAGAAAACTCATTATCCATGCTTTTAAGCTAGGTCTCGATATTTTGCAAGGTTAGATTCTCCATCATCAAACATCATTCTCACAAAAATTCAAAAGAGGTCCTGGAAATGGAACCAAAATGTAGTCGTTGTTTACCCCTAACTTCTCTTTAAACACTAAACACATTGGTATATCACCTAGCCTAACTAGGAGCTCACTCAAGACACACATGCAAGTCCCAAGACCCTCCTTTATATGAGCTTCATGAGAACATTCTCCATTAATGAAAATGTGTTTACACAGATAGAAACTAGTTACATTCATTCTTACAATTCAAATCAAGAACTAGATCTAGGTTCGGGTGCACCACATATGGAAGTAAACATGATCACATTACAACAATATCATAGATAAAATATAAACAGTATCAAGAACACAAAGGTTCAAATTCATAGACAATAAATAAAACACATATATCAAGACCCATAACAAAGATGTTTAGAACCACTCCATTGTATTAATTCATCAACATATAGTAGCCAAATACATTAAGGTATCCATGAATAGAGATAATACAGCAATAGATTCTTAGCATGCTCTCTACAATAACTTCTTCATTCAAACCCATCTTTTATTTCTTTCTACTCTACTTGTACCCACCTTATGCCTTTTCCAATTCATCATTACAAGGGAAGGGCCCGTAGGAATCCTCCATAACCACCTAAACATCATTACTCATGAACATGTCAGATGTCATCTTGCCTTTCCCCAATCGAATATCCTCAACATTCATGTGCCAGCTATCTGTAACTAAGTCCACCTTATTAGACCCTAATCCTTTCATGATAACCATAATGATACCCATGAATATTCATTCCTTGAGCTGCAAGGCTTCATAGCTTAACCTTATCCAAACCAAATCTGGTCACCTTTCCATGTGCTCTCTAAAAATGACTTTGACCAAGGCTCAAGTGAGTGACTAATTCCCTAACCTTTCTTACTTGGGTGCAATCCTTCACACATCCCCAAAGGTTACTTCTACCTATGCCTTCTCGCTCTGTTCCTACACACCACAACCCTTCACACCTCGGGTACTTGGTCATTTTAGGGGCTCAAGAAGTTCATGGACCATCCACTAGTAATTGGTGATTATATGGATTCTCATGTGGCTAGTGTGGTTTTCATAAATAGTGGGTTACCATGTGAAGTTATTTAGCTTACACTCAATATTAGTGTTGTAGGTGTTTACACCATTATTAGATTGTATGAAATCTATATTAGTGAATTAAGTATAGTAAAGGATGTAAAGGAATTTATAAAAGGTTATTCTAATTAATTAACTTTAAAATAACATATTAATGCATTAATACTTGAAAATAATGTATGAAACATGATATGAACTTGAAAACACAAGGGGGTGAGTGCACTTATTTATTTATATATGAATCTAGGAATTTTTGGGTGTGCATACGAGTTAGAATAGGGATATATGAGACTAATAGTGCTTCATTCTTGGAAGTGTGTAGACACAAAATCACACACTTAATTCTATTTACCATACCACCAAGTATGTTATTTTATATATGGATCTTGTGTAAGAAGATTATTCACTGGTGACCCACTCCTATTCCATATGCTTATCTATTTTTTTGTTTCTTTTTGTCTTTCACTGTATCACTCATACACCCATTTTTGGTCAAGTCACAGGGATCTCTGTTAGTCGAGTATTCACTCCTTTTTCATCATTTGTCTCTAGACACTAGTACCCAAGACTGAACACTAGTGCCCGGTGCTCCTATCCATCTTGTGTGCTTGTGTCCTTTTTATGTTTGATCTTATTTTTGACACTTGAGGTCAGTATTTTCAGTTTTCCCACTCATATCCTGATGTATTAGTTGGCATGTCAAGTCATTAGTGTTGAAATTCAAGTAAGAGATCCCTATATAAACACAACATACATACCATTATAATGGAAAACAATTCTTATCAAGGGCTATCTATCTACATAGATCAAGGGACTACATTTGGGCACATTATTTTGCATACATACTATATAGGAAGGGGAGTTCATTTTATTCCATCCACACATTTGCATTTTATCTAGCTACTACCCGCTATCTTGGCGTCATTGGCACGAGGGTGACCTAGGAGCACTATTACACACACAAGAACATATAACTACATTAGGTCTAAGATGTAGTGCAGTGCTCAATCGTAATTTCACCATTGTGACAATTGAGGATAGTCTAACCCCTCTTTTTACATATTTTTTAGGATTTGATGTCTTTTTAGGGTTTTGTAGGAGGATATTTGTGTGCAGGTTTATAGGTACATCCGTGATCCAAGTTTGAAATACATGTCACCAAAGGAAAACAAGTGTGAAACCTTGGAAATAATATTAGAACCAGGTTAGACCATTTCTACATACTCCAAAGCACCCCACAAAGGTCTTGCACACCCACAATCACCCTTGTTCTTTCCGGTGCCGTTTCTAAGCATTCCCACCTCCTCTACATTTTTACGAGGCTAATTATGATGGTCGTGTTCTGTTCCATCACATTCTTCATCCCAAGCACACTTTGGGATAAGAGAAATCAAGGTAAGTGCCCTATCTCTTCCATTTGCTTTCATAATTAAGATTGGATAAATTTCCTAGCATCTATATTTCATTTATAGTAGTCATTTGCTTTCAGATTTAAATAAAATTCATATTTTATTAAATCATTTTGGTGAACCCATAGCTTATAACTCATTACCCTAAGATACATTACAACCCCGATGGATATTATTATCTCTTCTCCTCCTACCCAATATATGCCTCCTATGCAAGTAAACCCTATCTATGATGACATGACTATCTCTAAACTTCATGCTCTTTATCGTAATCTTACTCTCCTAGATAAAGTTGAATGACATATGTATCATAATCTCATTGCTACACATGTTAAATATCCTCCTATTGATTCTACTATTACATCATCTAGTTCTTCTCCACTTCCATTTGTTGACCATCTTCCACATGACCTCCATATCCTCCACCTCAAAAGTAATTTCAGTATTATCCATTACATAAGCATCCTTCATATCCTCCACAATGTAGGGATCCACCTCATACTTCTACATCTCCTTCATGGAAGCCATTGCACTTTTCTCATCATGTTATACCTCATGATTTGTTGTGTTCCTTGCTTGACAAACGTTTGATTCATTTACCTTCTAATCAGCATCATCCACCTCATCACTTGCAATGCCAATGTGATCAACCTTATTGCAACTATCATCGTATCAATGGACATTATGACAATGATTTTTGTGCCCTTCATGATAGATTACAACATTAGAAGATAAGGGTGTCATTTCCTTTGGCTCTCGCTCTCATGAGCGGTCTATGTCTCTAATTCCACGCAAGTGTGTTGTTACTCCAATTGACTTATCTCCTTCATCTAGTTCTAAGGTCATTATTTGTCCACTACCACAGGTCATTATTCATGTGTACTCTCCATCTCATTCATCCACTATTGCACCATCTCATCTACCACACAATGCTACTTCTACACAATTGCTTCTTAAGACATCTACACATCCCACCCCTTCACCTCCCATCGTTGGCATTATTTCATCGGGTAATCTATTTGGTTCATACACTCATGTTTCTTCCATTCCACATGCTTCCACCACTCCACATCTGCTTGGTATTTGGTAGGTTATTTTCCTCACCTTACCCCCGATGACGCACTCATGTTCTTACAGTTCTTACATGACTGTTGAGGGATCTATTACAATAATAACCTCACCATATCTTTGTGTTACACATTATATTGATATATTTATCTAGCGTACACTATCATATCACTTCTCGATGACACACTCTTTCTTTATGGTTCATTCTTGACTACTAAGGGTCTTATATAAATTAACCTTATCATCTACACACTAGGGGCATCGCTATTCTCCCCCTCTTCATCATACTAACATGCACTTAAGTACACTTTTACGACCATCTCATTCACATACTCTTTTACATCATTCATTTTACACATACTTTATCATTCATCACAACTCTATCCATACATACATTATACTACTCCATATATATATATATATATATATATATATATATATATATATATATATATATATATATATATATCACTCAAAATCAAATTTATAAAAATGTCAACACGGGAGGCAAGCCCCAATCTATCGCTACATCAATACACATCATATCTCATCATCACTATCACTTTGTCTACAATGTGGGATCTCTAGAGCTAGATGCTTCATTGCCCAATATACTCTGCTAATTGTGGCCTCTATTTCTATCTACCTTTTGATGTAATAATGTAACCTCAGTCAATTTCTCCATGAAATGATCCCGTAGCTCTACTAACCTCATAAATACATCATGTGTTAGAGGACTGTTATCCATATTTTTCCCCTAGAAAAATATTGGATCAGCCATGACCCCACAGAAAGAACCAAAGAAACCACATTCAAACCTTGCAAATAGGTTGCAGAGGGACTCTACAATGGAGTGGTGGAGCTTGCAAAAGATTAAATGACCCTATGCAAGAAGAAAGAGAAGAAATGGCTCTATCGAGTAAATTTGTGCCTTAAATTCATCAAATAGATTACAAGCGGGCTTGGAAATGAAGTAGTCAGGGTTGGGGAAGAAGGAGACAGTGTCAAAGAAGCCAGAAGCTCAAAAGAGAAGAAACGGAAAGGTTCGAATTCTTTGGGCTCTGAAATGGTTCAGAATGAGTCCAAAAATTGACTAAGTATGGAGGAGACAATGGATGCTACCAAGTTTCTTAACAACACACCTCCAAAGATTAAATCCAAAGGGGAAGACCCAAATGAGCGCCAAGCTTCCATGCATCCATATCCCTAAAAAGATACGCAGTCGTTGAAAATTCTTTGACTTAGAAAACGCTACCAAGTGTCCAAACGGCGCATCTTCAAAGTTGAATCCAAAAAGAGAGGCTCGAACTAGCACTGGGGACCCACGTGTCCTAGGCTCGAAATGAAGGTAGAGTTAAAGAATCAAATACAAAAGGTGGATAAAGCAGGCCTCAAAAAAGGATTAAGTATAGAAATGTTAGCGGAAGCCTCCGCGCATCACTGGCACATCTCCAAAAGTTAGTCCAAAGGTGGAGACCTAAATGAGCATGAGCTCACCATGTAGTCCAAGGTCTAAAAAGGTAAGAGGGGCCGTTGAAAAGTCTAAGAGCCCATGGAGGTTTCCACGTGTCGACCCGATGCTCCTCTAGAGGCAAAATCCTAAGTAGGTTTCTAAGTGAGCATGGAGCCTCCACGTGTCCAATTTCAAAAAGGGACATAGTTGGGTTGAATAGTTAATGCATTGTGACAAGCTGGCGGAGAGTGCTAAGTGTCCAAATAGTGCTAGTTTAAGAGTAGAATTGAAGGGAGGTTTACGAGAAAGCGTCGAGATGCCACACATCCCGGTCGATATATGGCCCCGCCGAGCAAAGAACTCAAGAAAAAAACATAAGGAAATTGAGCAAGTCACGGAGGAACCACATGTCGGTCCCATGCCATTCCAAAAGTAAAATAAAGAGGCTACCCTTAAACATGTTCCATCTCCCTTGTGTCCAATTTCAAAAAGGGGCCCGTTTTCGAACTAGTTTTCCGCTTTTTGTACGAACCTAATCTAAATTTAAAATGGGAATATCTTTTACTCGGGGATCTCGAAATACAACAAATCGACACCATTGGAAATATCTCGACTCATCTACGCCATGGAGATATAAAAATTTAATTTTGGAGAGGTTAGGTGGGAGAAAAATGGAGCAAATAGTCTTTGGGCCGTTAATGCAGGATCTATTTTGCCTCAACAACCAAATCGGATTCAATCTAATCCGTCGTTTCCTCCTCCTCGAGGTGCTGAACAATAAATTGATGTAGTCAAGATAGATTTGGGGCATATTTTTAGGAGGCATTAATAGCAGTGGTTGAACTTTGGACTATTTTTCTCGCTCTCTCTCTCTTTCTTCCCTCTGTGTTGAATCTATAAAAGCATGGTTGGGACTCATTGTAAAGGGTTGGACATTCTTTTGTTTTTGTAGGCTCCCCTTTTCTTCTGGAAAAGGAATTCATGGAGTTTTCAGACCTTCCATTAGATTGCAACACATTTTCTACCTTCAGGCCATTTGTAATGCATTGTATCGATCTACAGAGCAATAAAACACGTTTGTGATTGATTTTAGATCCTTTCTTGTCTCCATTTCTCTCATCTGGTCTTCCATTACAAATTTGGTTATCTGTGCTTGATTATTGTATGCATTTTTTTTGGTTTGTGTCTATCAACAAAACTAATGTTCATCATTCCTTCGGTGCATCACCTTGTAGCTTAGTTTTGATTTCTTGTATTCCTTTTATCCATGTCTCCTTGGTAAAACTTAGATTAGGTTTAGGAATAGGTCCTTTGCAAGTTTTCACGCATGCACCTAAACAAAGGAATAGGAACCAGCCTTTAATCTAGAGAGTTTTCCCATTTGCAAAGTCCCACATTTTGGGAAAACTCAATGTTATGCAAATCACACCAAATGACTCTGCCTTAGAAAAGTAGATCTGAAAACTCATTTGGGGGTCTTTGTGATTTTGCACTAACAGTTTTGGCATGCCTAGTGGGACGAAGAAGTTTCCATCTTTATTACAGTAAGTTTGATGTGATCTTTCTATGATTCTAACTTTTAAGAAGTTTTAAAATTGTGCATCTGGTGAATCCAAAAGGGACAAAGGCCATTGGTTTTAGTAGTCCAATCTTGCCAAGTTTATGAGAAGAATACAAACAAGGTCAAGAACTAGAGAGGAGGGATAGTTTTTACATCTGCATTTGTCTCCAGATAGAAGGAGAAGAGGAAGAAGATCCCAGAGGTCTCCATATCTCCAAAAACAAAGCCTTATTAATACCTCCTCCCAATAGGTTGTTCTTTCAACCAAGAAGGGTGCTCAGGCCGATCATGATGGCACAACCAAATCCATATGTCAATTTCACTAGCAGCAACCCACTCGCTCTGAATGCACAAAATCTAGTCCCAGTGGTAGCATTAAAGAGCATCCCATATTTCACTAGAGAAAACCAAACTTCTCCTGGTGACCATGTTCAAGACATTGCAAATGTCTGTACAATCCATGAGATCACTGAGATGGACATTGCAGTCAAGTTGCTAGCCTCTTCACTCAAGGGTAAAGCCTCACAATGGTTTAGGATCCTAGAAGTAGGCTCTATTCAAACTTGGGACCATCTATGCAGAGCTCTTCATGACCAATTTGGAGAAAAGGGAGATAACCTATCCTTGTTGGAGAAATTAACAACAATCAAGAGAGCTCCAAATGAGAGTAGATGATGATTTCAACCTCAAATTTCAAAGGACTGGGATAGGATTCGGTGGCGGTGAAGCCCACAGAAGAAGGTGCCTTCTTATACTTTCTTAGATCTTTAAATTTCGATATTGATGTAATAATTCAATCAATGGGAGGCACCACTCTACCTATAGCATATAGCCTCTCTATAAGAGCTGAACATTATTTAATTCATGCTGGCAAGATTTCTCCTAGGCCCTCCATGCCTCTATACCCTAAATTAGGAAACCCAAGTACCAGCCAGACACCCACACTAGCTCCTATACCTACTCCTAGGAATCAAAGTTCAGCCAAATCCTCCACCTCATCCTCTAACACCTCAAAAGAACTTCAAGAGGTCATGAAATAGCTTCAGAACCTAGGGAATGAGTTAGTAACTATCAAGAGGCAACAGGCTCGAGTTCTAGGCCATACCAACCCCAAGCTCAAGCATCAGGCTAGACCTCAATATCAGCAAAATAGACCACCAGCTCAGACTATAAATCAGATTCAAAACCAAGGACAACCTCAAGCTGGTAGACCTTTTAGGTCATATGATCCAAATACAGCCTCAACATCAAGGGCATTGGTTCCTGCACAAAACAACATGGCATAAGAATATGATTGGTGCTTCCCATGCAATCAGCCACATAATCAATCAACGTGCTTCAATGGTGCACTAACCAGGCCTTGATGGTATAGACCAGTGGTGTGTCATAAGAATCTAGTCAAGAAGAAAACTAGTAGCAAGGAGCTCAACAAGAGACACCTCCAAGTGAAACTATGCTTGTCAATTGGCAAGCTGAAGACTTATGTGGAATGAATCAATTCCCTTCTCAAAGTGTAGCTACCAATACATGGTCTAAAAGGAGAAATATTGGAGAAGGAAAATCACCAAACTCAGGTAACCTTCAACCTTCCATTACTCCATAAGGTTTTGGTACTCCAAATGTAACTCCCAACATGCAGAGCCATTCCAAACCACCTTCCAAATCCACTCAGGAACCGGTTGTAACAACCCATGTGTAAGAGAAAAATGTGCCAGGAAAGGGGCAGTAGAAGGATAGCTCATTTAATATCATTGAGAAAATGAAGAAGACAAGTGTGAACATTTCACTATGGGAGTCACTGACCATCCCAAGAATAGAGGAATATGTTGTAGACTACTATGACAAATTGGTAAAGCTCAAATCAACCCCCTAGCTAGCAAGAGAAAGTGCTTACCAATGTGGCTCAACCGAGAGAAACCATGGAGAACAATGAGGTAAGAACCTAAGGCCTCCTCCATTCTATGTTTCATTAATCATTGGGGACAAAATGGTGCATAATTGTATGATTGATTCGGGGGCAAATAGTTCTGTAATGCCGAAACAAATAGCTGATCAACTAGGTCTCCAATATGAAGTCATCTCTAGAGGGGTAGTGTAATTGGATGGGACAGTAGTGACAACTGTTGGAGTCATCAAGGATTTGAACCTCACACTGCATGCCTACCCCAATGTGACTGTATTGTAGAACATATCAGTCATAGACTTGCCACCACATTTTGCACTATGTTTGTCTAGAGACTTCACTGCCAAAATTGGAGGCTATTTGTCTATTGATTGGTCACATATGCTTTTAGAACAAGGTATGGGGCCAAGGCCACAATCATATCTGAGCCCATTGTTGATTACCATATTGAGTCTTATGTGCCTAGCCCAATCAATGCCAATTGTTCAGCTTTTGACCAGGAGGACCTCCTAAGCACTTGTGAAGTTGATACTAAGGTGGGGTGTATCCCAGACTTGACTCTCGATGAATGGGCCAGCAAAAGACATGATTTTCACACCTATAAGGAGATGGAAGAATCCAAGATAGGATTTTATTGTTTGCATGAGGATAATCATCCTCTTCCCGACATCATTAAGCCAGAACACAAAGATAACAATGAAGTATGGTAATTATTTTTTTGATGGCTCGAAGAGTAGACAAGGAGCTAGAGGTGGTGCAATGTTGGTTTCACCACAATACATCAAGTATTATTCAACCTTCATATTTCAGTTTTGCATGCTTAAATAACACTGCCGAATATGAGGCTTTAGTCCAGGGTCTTCATTGGGCAAGGAAATGAGGAATCAAGAACTTGTAAGTTTTTGGTGATAGTGAACTAGTTGCCAATCAAGTCAGAGGACTTAATGTTGTCAAAAATGACCTACTCAAAGGCTACAAGAATAGGGTATGGGATCTCATGGAGGATTTTGAAGCCTTCAACATTGTGTCCATACCCCAAAAGGAGAATGAAGCTACTAATAGGCTTACAGTAGTTGGAGAAACATTTGATGTGGTTGACAACATCAAAAGAGACAAAGGAAACCACATATCCATGTGGTTGTGAGGCCAGTCAGTGCTAGATAACAACACGTACTGGTAGGTGTTTGATAATGATCAGCAGATCATTAATTTCTTGCAAGAGGAAGTTGAATTCTTAGCCAAGAATCAAGACAAATTAGAGAAGTAATATGGAGATCAAGTAGTGTAGCTGCATACAAATAATCTTTCCAAAGTTTTGTGACATTGGAATCTATCTTCAATCCTAAAAATCAGTTTCAAAAAGAGAAGGCTAACATACAGATCAAAGGATAATATTCAAAGTCAATCTGAATTAGAGAAGACAAAACACTTCAAATCATAAAAGTGGCCATTGAGCTAGAAAGGTATGAATTCATATAACTTTGTCAAAAGTTTCCAGATGTATTTTCTTGGAGCTATGAAGACCTAAGAGGGTTCAATCCGAAGCTATCACAACACACAATCAAACTAGATCCAGATGCTAAGCCCATCAAGTAAAAGTAGAGACCAGTCAATCCACATATTGAGCCTCTGATGAAGAAAGAGCTAAACAAGTTGATAGAGGCAAGTATTATATTTCTAATCAAACACTCAAGTTGGGTTGCAAACTTGGTCCCAGTCAAGAAGAAGAATGGAGAGATTAGGTTGTGTGTAGACTTTCGAGACTTGAACAGAGCATCACTGAAGGACCACTACCCACTCCCCTCAATGGAGTAGATTTTGTAAGTGGTGTCTAGATCAGAGAGATTCTCTCTCCTAGATGGCTACTCAGGGTATAACCAGATAATGGTGAAAGAAGATGATCAATTCAAAATGGATTTCACCACCAAATGGGGCACCTATGCCTACAAAAAAATAAAATTTGGTTTGTCTAATGCTGGAGCCATTTTCAAGAGGGCAATGGATATGGTATTCAAAGGGCTGATCAAAAAAATAGTACTGATCTATCTGGATGACATTACTGTGTTCTCCAAAAATGCAGCAAAGCACCTTTTTCACCTAAGACAGGTATTTCAAAGGTGTAGGAGATTTGGGGTATCATTGAACCCTAAGAAATGTATATTCTTGGCCCATGAGGGCTAGGCTTCTAGGCCATATTGTGTCAAAGGAAGGTTTGGAAATTGACCTAGAGAGAGTTGAAGCAATAAGATCATTACCATTTCCAAGCCATAAGAAGGCCCTTCAAAGCTTCTTAGGAAAGATCAATTTTGTTCATAGGTTTGTACCAAACTTTTTCGCCCTTGTCAAGTCAATAACATTGATGTTGAAGAAAATCTTGGCATTTAGGTGGACAGCTAAAGGAAGAGCAAGTTTTGAGGCCATCAAGGAAGCTATATCACAAGCCCCAACTCTCATGAATCCATATTTTTCTAAGGACTTCATATCATATGCCTTTGGTGGTAGTGACACAATTTCTGCAATCTTAGTACAACAGTAGAACAAAGAGGGTACAGAGCAGCCAATTGCCTTCTTCAGCCAAGGTCTAGAAGATTATGAAGTGAGATACTCCTTCATTGAGAAGCATGTCCTTGTAGTAATCAGAGGGTTAAAGAATTTTAAGCATCTGGTTTCAAACAATAAAATCCAATTGTTAGTCTCCCATGCAGGAGTTAAAGACTTCCTTCTCAGCAAGGATCTGAATGAAAAATGTGTAGGATGGATCACTCGTGTCATGGAGTATGACATTGAGATCAAGGTCACTAAGTTGGTCTGTGGGAAGGGATTGTGTGAACAATTGGCCTCAAGTCAACAAGATGAAGCAAGCAGTGAAAATGAAGTTGTTTTTGTCCTGCAGAATAGTCAAGAGAAAGAAAATGATGATGTGCCCACTCCTTGTTGGACTTGTGATATTATGTACTTCCTAAAAATAGGCCTATGCCCTCATGAAATGAGTAAAGAAAAAAGGATACACTTAGACTGTAAGTCATCCCATATGTTCTTATTGATGGTGTCTTATTCAAAAGGGACATCAATGGACGTTCTGTTAAGATGCATTGGACAAATCAGATTGAGAGAGTGTTACAAGAGTTCCATGTTGGAGCAGTTGGAGGCCATTTTTCTCCATGGGTGACAGCACTCAAGATCATGAAGGTGGGTTATTATTGTCCTAGGGTGTTTAGTGACTATTATACATGGATCAAGAAGTGCAAGAATTGTGCGTTCTTCAGAGGCAAAGAAAAGCTAGCAGCCCTTCCATTGCACCCAATCTCAGTTGACTAGCCATTCATGTAATGGGGATTGGACTTCATTGGGGTCATCAATCCAAATTTGAACCAAGGCCACAAATGGATTCTAACAACAACATATTATTTCACCAAGTGGACCGAGGTAGTGGCACTCAAAGAAGCTAATGAGTCTAGCATCCTAGATTTCTATGAAGAGATAGTGACTAGATTTGGAGTGCCAACCACCATTATATCAGACAATGCATTGGCATTCATAGGTTCCAAAGTCATAGAATGGGTTGTTAGGAACGAGATTTACTTGAGAACTTCATCAAACTATTACCCTCAAGGTAATGGCCAAGATGAGTCCACAAACAAGAACCTGTTAAGGATTGTTAGAAGAAATCTTGATGAAAATCAAAGAACTTGGCACACAAAACTCAAATCAGCCTTATGGGCTGATAGGACAACACCCAAGAGGTCTATAGGTAGCTCTCCATTCAAATTGTCTATGGGAAAGAGGTAGTGTTGCCTATATCACTTGAGTTACCAGCATTGGAACTCATGAAGCAGTTGGAGATGTCTGAGTTTGAGCCAATGGAGGCTAGGTATGCAGAACTGATGGAATTGGAAGAAACCAGAGAGCATGCACTTCAAACAATGGAGAAGGATCAGGTCTCAATCAAGAGATAATTTGATAAGAAAGCAAAAACAAGGACTTTTCAAGAAGGAGACCTAGTTTTGAAATGGGATGCAAATCGGGTAAAAATAGGAAGGCATTCCAAATTTGATGCCATTTGGAGTGGCCCCTACATGGTCACAAGATGTAAAATTAGTAATGCTTTTCCATTTGTCTGCATTGGATGGTGAAGATTACAGATTCAGTGAATGGAATCTATCCTAAACATTGCTACTAGAAGGAAAAGTTCTCACCTTGTACATATTAGTTTAATTTCTCATTCCTCTAAGTGCTTGTGCACATTTCCTTGTTGTAGTTTATGTTTTTTTTTCCTAAGTGCTTTGCACACTCTGCATGTTCTACTTGGAGCATGTATGATTTCAAATTTTGTACATAGTTGTGTGGTGTTGTTTTGTTGCTCTTGCATAGTCCATTCAGGGACAGATGAAATCCCTAGGTCAAAGCAATTTTCTACTCTCAGAAACCATCGTTTCGAGATTTCTTATGAAAATTGAGAGTGTAAATGGTCGAGCTCGTGGATCAGAGGTAGGATCAGTATCAGACCGTCATTCTTGACTCCATGCCCAATGGATATGATAAGGCAACTAGTCTTTTCATCTAGCAGGAAGATACCCCTGCGAGTCACCAAATTGTTATCCATATTTTTTCCCCCTGGAAAAATATTGGATCAGCCACGACCCCACACAGAAAGAACCAAAGAAACCGCATTCAAACCTTGTAAACATGTTGCAAAGGGACTCTACAATGGAGTGGCGGAGCCTGCATGAAAGATTAAACGACCCTATGCAAGAAGAAAGAGAAGAAATGGCTCTGTCGAGTGAATCGTGCCTTAAATTTATCAAACAGATTATAGGTGGGCTCAGAAATGAAGTAGCAGGGTTGGGGAAGAAGGAGACAGTGTCAAAGAAGCCAAAAGCTCAAAAGAGAAGAAACGGTGAAGGTTTGAATTCTTTGGGCTCAAACGTTTCGCTAAATGAGTCGAAAATTGACTAAGTATGGAGGATACATCGAGACATTGCCAAGTGTCTTAACGGCACACCTCCAAACATTAAATCCAAAGGGGTAGACCCAAATGAGTGTGAATCTTCCATGCGTCCAAAGCCCCAAAAATTTGCACTAGCCATTGAAAATTCTTTGACTTAGTGGACGCTGCCAAGTGTCCAAACGACACATCTTCAAAGTTGAATCCAAAAAGAGAGGCTCGAACAAGCACCAAGGCTCCACGTGTCCCAAGCCCAAAATGGAGGCAAAGTCAAAGCATCAAATTCAAAAGGTGGATAAAGTAGGCCTCAAAAAAGGCTAAGTATAGAAATGTTAGCGGAAGCCACCACGTGTCAGCTTGGCGCATCTCCAAAATTTAGTCCAAAGGCGGAGACCCAAATGAGTGCAAGCTCGCCACGTAGTCCAAGGTCTAAAAAGGTAAGAGGGGTCGTTGAAAAGTCTAAGAGCCCATGGAGGTTTCCATGTGTCGACCCGATGCTCCTCCAGAGGCAAAATCCTAAGCGGGTTTCAAGTGAGCGCAGAGCCTCCACGCGTCCAATTTCAAAAAGGGACAGAGTCGGGTTGAATAGTCAATGCATTGTGACAGGCCGGTGGAGAGTGCCAAGTGTCCAAATAGTGCTAGTTCAAGAGAAGAATTGAAGGGAGGTTTATAAGTAAGTGTCAGGCTGCCGCATTTCCCTAGTCAGATATATGGCCCTACCGAGCAAAGAAATAGTAAAAACATAAGGAAATTGAGCAGGTCATGGAGGAAACCACATGGTAGCCTCGTGTCATTCCAAAAGTAAAATACAGAGGCTATCCTTAGACATGCGCTAGCTCTCCGCGTGTCCAGTTTCAAAAGGGGGCCCGTTTTTGAACTGGTTTTCTCGCTTTTTTGTACGGACCCGATCTAAATTTCAAATGGGCATATCTTTTGACTCGGGGCTTGAAATCTAGCAAATCTGACACCGTTGGAAATATCTCGGCCTCATCTACGCCATGGAGATCTAAAAATTTAATTTTGGAGAGGTTAGGTGGGAGAAAAATGGAGAAAATAGTCTTGGGCCGTTAATGCAGGATCTATTTTGCCTCAACAACCAGATCAGATTCAATCTGATCCGCCATTTCCTCCTCCTCCTTGAGGCGCCGAACAAGAAATTGATGCAATCAAGACAGATTTGGGGGCAGATTTTGTAGGAGGCATTAATAGCAGTGGTTGAACTTCAAACTTTTTTCCCACCTCTCTCTTTCTTCCCTTTGTGTTGAATCTATAAAAGCATGGTCGGGACTCATTGTAAAGGGTTGGACATTCTTCTATTTTTACAGGCTCCCCTTTTCTTCTGGAAAAGGAATTTGTGGAGTTTTCATACCTTCCATTAGATTCGACACATTTTCTACCTTGAGCCATTTGTAATGCAGAATGTATCGATCTACAGAGCAATAAAACATGTTTTTGATTGATTTTAGATCCTTTCTTGTCTCCATTGCTCTCATCTGGTCTTCCATTACAAATTTGGTTATATGTGCTTGATTACTATATGCATTTTTGTTGGTTTGTGTCTATCAACAAAACTAATGTTCATCATTCCTTTGGTGCATCACCTTATAGCTTAGTTTTGATTTCATGTATTCCTTTTATCCTTGTCTCCTTGGTAAAACTTAGATTAGGTTTAGGAATAGGTCCTTTGCAAGTTTTCATGCATGCACCTAAACAAAGGAATAGGAACCAACCTTTAATCTAGAGATTTTTCCCATTTTCAAAGTCCCACATTTTGGGAAAACTCGATGTTATGCAAATCTCACCAAATGACTCTTCCTTAGAAAATTAGATCTGACAACTCATTTGGGGGTGCTTTGATTTTGCACTAATAGGACCTATACTCGTAGCCTCTAGGCCATTGTGTCTCCTCTCATGCCTCATCCCTCTCACTCAATAATATGGTACATGTAACCACCGCTAGCGCCACTGGATCAAATAAGTGCACATACTCACCCGCAATGGCATCCACACGCTCTAGCATACCACCACCTATGAGTACATCGGTGGGCACATTCCACATCAATGTGTGGATGGATGTGTCCATAATCAGTGACCAATATGCATCACCTACATCCATATATCAATGCATTAGAAAACAATGGAAATCAATCGTCCAAATAAAAATCACAAATATCACTAAACAAATACTCATGCTCTGTTATCACTACCACTACGTTATCGAGGGCATGTAATTTATCCTCTACTCCTCCCCCTGGTGGTTCTCTTGCCATATCCACAAATACTGGAAACAAAAATACCCACATATGTGATGCCCACCATGCATGGTATGCATCCCTACACCCTGCTTCATCCATATATATCAGCTCTATCACCGCATTTGCCTCGTCTGGCCCATGAGGTACTACTTGCGCTCCTATGGGCCCTTGTCTATCTCCAACCATCCTTGGTGTCCTAATGACCCTCACCCATACATATGGCTCTAGGATCACATCCTAGGCCATACCAAATTATCGTGAAACAATATCTTCTTGGAATAGCTCGGTCACCCCTATAAACCGATGCTCTAGCCACATATTTCGCTAAATACATCGTATCTCTACTCCATCCTTTAGCCACCCTTTGTAGTCTCGGTATGGCCTAGATATCATGTCCTCTGGCCCCATAAAATCTAACATCATCCTATACGTATCGTGTCCATCTTCTTGCTTTATGAATACCTACTCATCTCCCATCTAATATATCTATCCTCTCTCACTCTCCTTATGGTACACCAACCGGCCTCAATATTGTAATATGCTCATACACCCATACATGTAACAATGTGGTAGCTCCAATCCCACCTTCGTGTGCATCCTGTGTAAATATGTATAGATATATGTACAAGTGGGCCAATAAACATCATGCCCAAGCATATCTCATCCCATCCTCCTCTATCTAATGGAAAATATCATACATCTTATACAAGATGCCTACACCACCACCCTCCACTGCAACCGACAAAACAATCACAATGGCAATGAAATTTTGTAATCATGGAACCCCTAATCTTAGTATAGCATCTGGATGATATAGACCTCGGTATGAACTCGGGTCCCTGTAAAATACTACCTAGTGACCATCATCTACCTCTAAGCATCATCTATAGCCATCACCTGAACCCTCTCACCAACAATAGGAAATCACAATATGTGATATACATCCTCTAAATTCATTATCATCTCTTCGATAGGCAACCAAAATGTGCAAGTATCTGAACACTATCTCTCACACAATGTAGTGATCATCGACATATTATGGGGCACATCCCCCATCCTCACTATGTGCCGCAGCCAACCCGGTCCAATACATCCCATCCCACTCATCATCCGAAAAACCCAATCCCAATAACATACTTAAATGATCACCACGTAAAACTTTTGCAAATGAATATCCCTCTACATAGCAAGAAAAAACAACAAACACGGCATTAGAACCTCATATATATGAAAATACACCTACCAATAGTGTCAAAACACAAATTTCTACATTTCTCAAACTTTGGGCCACAAATAATCCTTATGGGTCATCAATTCCCAGGATTAGGATGCGGGTGCTCGGGAGCACATCACCAATGCCTATATCTAGGCATTGGTGTCCCGAAGGTCATTGTTATCCAAATGAGCCCCTTGCTCATTTTATGGCTAACTCCCTTCATTCTTCCCTCTCTTGTGCCTCAGTCATAATTTTTTGCTTCTCGGGCACTCAAAAATTCTGAAAATAGTACCATTGGATAGAGATTTTTCTCAGCTTTCTAGAAAGGTAAATTTTTCCTCCTAACTCCATGTATTTTTGAAGTTATGGCTCGGCAGAGTTTTTGTGGGAAATTTTCCCAGGCAAAGCCCGAGCCAATAATATGAGGCCATGTGTCCTCGGAAGGGCGGAGGCGGAGGTAAACTTGGAATTTTTACCAAGTGTTTGGCAAGGTTTCAGAAGGAATTATTCACCCCAACAGCTTGCCAGAAATTGGATCGTGCCACGTGTCCAAGGGGAAGAAATTAGGAAAATTTCCTAAGTGTTGGTGCAACTAAAAATTTTCGGCCCCAAGGCCCGCACCCAACCACACTGCGCCACATGTCCTCAAGCCGAAGGAGTGGCAGAGGGCGGAGATGAAATTGAAAATTTGGTAAAGTGTTTGGCGAGGGTGCAAAGTTAATTTTTTTCCCGCAAGGTCCGCATCCAATGGCCTCATGCCACATGTCCCGGGGGCATCGGAGCTTCGGCCGCCGGGGAGAAATTGGGAATTTTTCCCAAAGGATAGTACAAAGAGAAGTTTTCACCCCCATGGCCCACAATGAATGGAAACCTACCATGTGTCTTCAACCGGCGAACGTGGGGAAAGTTGGGAATTTTTCCCAAAGCAAAGTTGAAGGAAATATTGAAAGGAAAAGTCCGCCCCTAAATGTGAGCCAATGGGATCTTGCCACGTGTCCACGTGGCAATAAAATGCAAGATTGGCCACATGGGAAAAATGAAAGGGTTTTGCCATGTGTCAAAGTCAAGAAAAAATGGTCAACAGTGATGGAAAATTTAAGAGAAGATGCCCGGCGAATCATATCTTGCCACGTGTCCTCAGGTCATCACCAACTGGCGGAGAATTTTGGAAATTTTTCCAATGGCCAAAATGGTGAAAAATGAAGCGCAGAAGGCCCAAATCCAATCAGAATGTGCCACATGGCATCAGATCGGTGGGGCGCGAAGATTTTTGGGAAATTTTCCCAAATGCAAAAAGTGGGAAAATTTCAAATTTTTGGCCCGCCATCCCGTTTTGGCCTTGTTTTGCCCTAAATCTTCAAACGACCATAACTTTCAATCTAGAGCTCAGTTTTTCACGTTCTTTATATCAATGGAAATCTGGTGAAATTATATACATGATTCCAGGCTCAATTTTGTATTTTGATGGAGTCTGGAGAAAAAAATTGAAAAACACCTCTGCCACATGGTAATGAACAAAAATGACATTTCAACCACCATTTTTAATGCAGCATGGCTCGCATTCTCTCACACGAGAATGGTGAAAAATGTCAAGGAATGGACCTATAAGGATACCCATGCTGTTTATTATGATTTTGGTTGGTTATTGAAATTTTTCTCACGTTTTCACGTGTTTCTCTCTCGGCTCGTTTTTGAACCGTAAAAGCTAGATCCCTATATAAACACAACATACATACCATTATAATGGAGGGCAATTCTTATCAAGGGCTATCTATCTAAATATCTCAAGGGAATGCATTTGGGCACATTATTATGGATACACACTTTGCATAAGAAGGGGATTTTATTCTATTTCATCCACACATTTTCATTTTATTTAGCTATTGTGTGTTGTCTTGGCATCATTGGTGCCAAAGAGACCTAGAGCACTATTGCACATAAAAGAACATAGAACTACATTTGGTTTGATATGTACTATAGTGCTTAGTTGTAAGTTCACCATTGTGACAATTGAGGAAATTTTGACCCCTCATTTTTCATCTTTCTTTTTTAGGATTTGATGTATTTTTAGGGTTTTGTAGGAGGACATTTGTGTGCATGTTTCTGGTACCTCGGAAATCCAAGTAAGACATACTAACGACCAAAGGAGAACAAGTGTGAAACCCTAGTGACAATATTGGAACTAGGTTCGACTATTTTTGTAGACTCTAGCACCCCAAAGAGGTTTTGGGTGCCCACAAGCACCCATGTTCTTTCCCGAGCACACCGTGTCAAGCATTTCCACATCCTCTACATTTTTTTGAGGCTCATTGTGATGGTCTATGTTCCTTTTCCATCACATTCTTCAGCCCAAGCACACTTCGAGATAATCGAAATCAAGGTAAGTTCCCTATCTCTTCCATTTTCTTTCATAATCAAGATTGGATAAATTTCTTAGCATTTTAATTTCATTTATAGCAGTCATTTGCTTTCATATTTAAATAAAATTCAAATATTACCAAATCACATTGTGACTTGAAACTATCTTAGGGTAGAAATATACAAATCTGTCGGGATATTCCATATGGTATTGGACCTACTTGGATTATGGTTATTCTACTTTCTAAAAGTGTCACCTACCTAGAAATATGTTTAATTGTCAAAACCTTGTTGTCGGTCATACTATAAATCCCTCTAAACATTCGAATAAGATCTCAAACCCTATCCATGTGTGCAAGACCCTAAAAAAAAAATTGGTTAGATTATGGGCACCCTCGTGCACCACCAACATTGGCACTAATATGACGATTCCTAAAACCACATATCATTCTCCACATGGCATGTGATATATGATTAAATGCACAATATTAGGTAATCTCTTTGACAATTCTTAATTTGAGTGTGGCTCTTGATAAAATACTTGGAGAAGGGATGTTTGGGTGTTTTTAGATGAAGTAGGTTGATTCCTTGACCTGGTAAGAAGCTTCGGACCTATAGTGATTACTTCCCTAATGAGTGTGCATGAGCATTTGCAAGATTTAGGGAGCCTTGGGTGCCTTTTACAATAGTAGGAAGTGAGTGTATCAATGTATTGCCATATGATTTCCAAGTTAACAAATGAGGTAGTGTTAAATTGTTTATATAGGGTTTTAAAGGTAAATTATTGAGGAAAATCTGACCCAAAGGGAGTAAAGGATGCATCAAATAATATGAAAGTGAAAGAAAATATGGAGGATATTCAGGTGCAAAACCATACAAATAAGTCAATACCGGATCATATAAATTCCTAACCAAATTATACGAGACTTGACCATGGATGAGATACATTAAACAAGCTAGAAAAGAGACCTTAGGGTGTACTAAACATGAATAGAAAGGTTTATTTTTTCTTACTAGGAGTGTGTTGTACAAAATAAATTTCTAAATGTTAGTGTCTACATTTTCCCCATTTTAAGTTTGAAATGGAAATTGCATGCTTAAAGAAAAAGATATCTCGAGTGTGTTGACACAATTTGTATTTTCTTATATTTTATTTTGTAAAGTCATATTGTGTTAGTGTTAGCATGTTCCATGATGAAACCTGCAACACCGAGCGTATTCAATGTCTATAGTAATGAATTCATATTTAACTCAATTGTAAAATGTAATATATAAAATTTTCAATTGTATAAAATGAAATAAAGAGATGCAAAACATGGAAGTAATACACATGTTTGTTTTGTAGAGGAATAATTTATCATTATTTGCTTACACTTGAAGATTTACCTTATTGATATTGTCGAAGGATTAGGGGTCATTAGTCCCCAATTGTGCGAGGAGAACCTAAGTGTTAAGTGCTTTGTAACCCAACACAGAAATGGAGGAGAGAGAGAAGACGAGTGAAGTAATGAAGAAACCCATAAAGGAAAAAGACCATGTATCATACTTGGAAACTCTAATATCTTCCACTTTGAATATAAGAGGAAAGGAAGGAATACTTATGAATATATTAGCCATTTTAATACCTTTCAAAACCCCATTGACCACACTATTGCATATAGATCTAGGCCCAATTTTGTAAATAAGGACACAGGACAAAAGAGAAGAATGCCGCATACCCTTCCCATGTGCTACACAGTTGAGTTGATACTGAATAGAAACTATAATGTACTAAAAGGTAGATGAAAAAAATGAAGAAAGGAGACCCATACCCAAACTTCTTGAAAGTATAGTAAAAATTGAGTTTCATGGTGATGTGGATTTGAAACTATGTCAAAAAATTGTACCTAGAAAAAATCTAAAACTACTTGAGAAATTTGATATAACTTCCCTTTGGGAAAAAACAAAAAAAAAAATAGGTCATAACCATCTACACATTCCAGACCATGATGTACATTTTCAAACTTGTGTCTCTGTGTTTCTAGATTTATGTGCTTGAAGTTGTTTCGAGTACATATACCCTATTTTTACATGTATATTATTTCATAATTCTACTTGTTTTTGTTGTAGGTGTAGCATATACCCAAATGAATGCCCCCTCTTTTGAGGCACCTACAAAAACCATGTTGTTTGCGTGGGTCAAAAGAATATATGTGTGAGCCTATGTACTAGATGTTTAAGAAGTTGTAGAAGAATGTAGGATGTTGAAAACGTGGCCTCCTTAAATAATCTATATTTTCAAAAATGAGGTTTTGCACATGGTGAAAACCATGGAGTGCAATAATATGATAATAATAGAAATAATTAATATAATAGTAATAACAATAATAATGCATATATAATAAAATAAGTGCATAAACAATGAATTTAGAGTCAGTAGTATGTAAACAATGTCACATAAAATGCATAGAGTTACAAACTTGTTACACCCATGGTATCAAAATACTATTAAGGCTCATAGTCCTACAAATAAGAGCACACAATATAGGAATAGATCCATAAACATAGGATACCCATGGTGTCACAAGATAAGAAAGGAACATACACCATAATCAATGAAATAAGATATTAGCAACTCATAGAACAGGAAAGTATGTATGAAAAAGAAAGAGGGTCAAAACATGATGAAATGGTAAAATAATTGATATAGAAAAAGACATGTGAAGAAAGATGTGTCAACGTTGAACAAGACACATGTTAGTCCTATTAGATCAAAAATAACATATACATAATATATGTGTAGACATTCAAATTTGGTAATCTATCCTTTGACACTATTGGTCTTGGCATTTCACACTTGCATGCACAAATACACCCTCCTCGCTCTTTCTTAACCCACCCAAATAGCCCTTGATCACTTGTTTATCTTTGCATGTATTTTGTCATCAATTTCTAAGGTTTAATTACATAAAACATACCTAGAAACATTTATCCCCAACTCTATGAAGTAAAAATCAAAATTTTCCTCTCGAGTTGAAAATGTCAACTTTGGTCATATTGTCGAAATCTACAATTCAACCTTAGTGTATGGTTTTGCGATGAAACATTATGCACTAAAACTTCAATTGCATTTTCTTCATATGGACTAAAGTTTCCTCTTGGTTGACCTTTCATGACATAATAATCATTGGCAGTCTATATAAGAAAGTCAGTCATACCTCATTTAGGGTCCTAGCACTTTTAAGAGCCCCTAATGTAAAAGCAAGCATAAAATGCACTCCAATCTCCCAAAACTGTGAAATAACTCATGCACATCCATTAAGATAGTACTCTCTACGAGCCTGAAGTCTCCTAGCAGGTCCAAGAGTCTCCATCGTCTCTTCACAAGCAAGAAAAATGACCCTTCCCAAGTATTTGAGTAAGTGTGAAACTCAAGCAAGGTATTGTCAAAATATTTTTGTCAAATTATGATTGCGCTATGGTAGATATCACATGTTAGGCGAATGACATGAGTTTTGAGCCTTCTTTAAAGTAGTGATGATGTTGATGGTACATAGGGGTTCCCACAACCCACTTAACATTTTTTGCAAGAACTTCATCTTGCACTATGAGGGTTTGATCAGAGTTATAGATCCATTCGGAAGGAGAGCAAAGAATACCAACACACGATTCTGATCATTTTTAAGTAGCTAAGGCACATAGAAATTTATAGAACTAGAATCCAAATAGGTCCAAGACCATATGGATGCTCTTGACCTATTTGTACGTTTTTGAGCAAGTAAATATTTAGGTGTTGGTTTCAGCAACAAAACAATTTCAGTCTTAGATCATCCTATTTCTATATATAGATCTCTCAAGACCTCTTAGATCCATAAAGAATTACTTAAGTGCAATCTCTCCTTTGTGTTTTTATAGTTCCTAGATCAATAGTGACTTTGTAAATTATTTTTTTGATTTGGGTAATTAATGTTGGAAGTTAATTAAATTATAATAGTCTCATATTGCATTATTTCATTTTTTATGTATGTTAATTAGAAACATACTAAAATCTTAAAAGGGAATGGAATAGGGAATTTCAAAAAAATTGAGATCAATATGTAATCAAGCATAATGAGGAAGTATAAACTATAATATAACAATAGAACATGTGTGTAGTGTATAATAGATACCCTAATATGCACAAGAATTCTAGGTAAAGGTATAGATAACACATGGCATCATGTACCACTCTATGTGTGTCTTGCATCAATCTCAATATACCACATGAATACATGTGTGTAAAGAGTAAAGATATATACTATATATTGATGTAAAATGACAAACAACGTGTATAATGTAAAGAGAAAACAATGCAAGCTAAGTGTATAGGTCTTTATTTATATTTTTATAAATATATGATTTTTCTATTTTGAAACTATGTCATTGTTTTTGGGATGCGTGAATGGTTAACTATGTACATGGAAGAGGGGTAGCATTGAACTACTTGATGAGGACCTCTTGAAGAGGTGGAGAAAATGGAGGTTCATGCCTCGGTGTGCCAAAAATTGTGACTCAAATACAATTAGTACAATAGTAATAATGATTTCTAATGAATCCTTAGGAAACGAAGTAGATGTAGGTGTAATGTGTGAACTAGAAGACCTACATGGAGGACTAGAAGAGTGAGTACGCCTAGACATACCATGGGCACTAGAATACTTGTGAGAAACTATAAAAAGATCATGTGAAATAGAGGATAGATGTGGGATCATATGAGAGTGAGATCCAAGAGAAAGCGTGTGTAAAACCAAAGGCCTATTGAAATACCTAGAAGAGCTATATCCATGGGAGGTAATGTGTGTAACCAAAGGCCTATCAAAATACCTAGGAGAGCTTGAGTGCTAGAGAGAGTGTGTAGAACCAAGTTCCTAGGATATAATCTAGGAGGGATAAAGCTAATAGGAGTGGTGTGTAAAACTAAAGATTGATTTATAGATGCACTAGGGGTAGGAATAGAAACTATAGAAGAATGACTAGGAAAACTATGAAAGGGAGCCTCACGGGAATACCTATAATTATGACAACCTATTGATTATGAATAAACTTGACACATTGGTGAATGGATGATGGAATACCTTAAGAGCACGTAATAAAGGGAGACCTAAATGCAATGCACTAGAGCTAAGAGTAATAGCAACCAAGAATGAAACTGGTGTAGTAATGGAACCAACAATAATTGGTAGAGTAATGCATTGGTAGGGAGGATTAGTATTGAATACGAGATTATATTTAAAAATTCCAAGAGATTAAATTAGAATGAGAGAAAATACATTATCCTTGTTATGTGGATCAACTAGAACACCACATATAGGTATTTTTTAAATATAGACCAGAATGGATAGAGCATATGAAACAAACATGTCATCTATATCAGAGTCATTGAAAGTGATAAGTAGTGTAAAAGATGATGTGTGAGTGATAATGTCAATCATTGCATCTAAAGGGTGATCATAGGAGGGCGGTGGTGGCACCACATGATAAGTGTTGTGCACTTCTAAAGTAGATTTGTCATTGTTATGCTTATAAAGTGGATCATTGAATATTTTTAGTTTGGCATTATATTTTTTTGGCTTACAATATTTAGTGGGGCTGATCCCATTCAATGTCATTTGAATCAATAATATCTTGAATGATGTGACAAAGCTTGATACACCAATTAGTGAGGTGACCAATACATCTATGATAATCGCAATAAGAATTGACATTAAAACTCTTACTTTTAGGCTTTCTCACATCAACCTCAAATGGAGGAGGGAGAGACATGAGATTACACTCAAGAAATTGTTTCAATACAATGTGTGAGGCACAAGGTAAGAGAGTAAACTGTCATTGTGTGGGTTATTGAATTTGACTTGGTTGGTTGAGCAATAACATTGGTAATTTATTTATAAGAATCCTTAGTATAATTATTGTTTCATTTGAATATGGATTTTCTTAGAAAATTGGCATTAAATATAGTAGGAGTGCTAGCAATGTAATTAAGTTTTTTCATATGTAATAACTTAGCTTTACACTCTTTGATTGTATGAAATAGATAGTTAAAATATCAAAACTTGTCAAATATGATTGATTCTTGCAAAGGAAAAAGTAAGTTTTATGTAAATAGATCTTGTAATTCACTGTCAACTAATATATTTCTCATCTTAGTAAGCATGGTCTTGTATCATAATACATAATCATTAATAGGTTCATTATATCCTTGTTGCATTTTAGATAGTTTGTGTAAGAAACTTTATCCCCAATGTTGATAGAGAATTATGCCAAAAATTGATTTGCCAAAGCAATAAAAGAGCACACAAAGTGTGTGGGGAGATCATAGAACCATTATAATGAAAATTCCTTAAGAATTTATAGGGAAGATCTTGGTGAGTAAGATGTCATAAGAGGCATAATCAAAGTAAGCCATATGAAATGATCAAATATGTTCAGCGGGATCCCCTTTTCCATCATAGATAGGGAGTTTAGGAGCAACAAAACCAATAGGAAAAGGGTAAGAAACCACTTTGAGTGTAAGTGGGTTATGAAGCAACTAAGTAGAATCCATATCATGAGAGGAATTGGATGCACCTTATTGTAATTGTAAGATTTGAGCTTGTAATGTATGAACAAGGGTTTCAAGTTCTTGTGTATTAGATGAAGAAGTGTGTAAACCATTATGATTGGATATAGGATGTGTAATAAAAATAGTGGTTCAGTTGGAAGAGGCATAAATACATTATGCATTGAAATATTAGGTGTCCCCAAGATATAAGAACCATAGATGTAGGAATAACACATGTCGGTAAAGTGGAAGAGGGTTAAGACCACTCAAAAATGGATTCTTCACTATATTTTTGATCATGATAAAACTTAGCAGAATGAAGGATTTTGATGATATGATCAATCTGGTGGGTATTTTGATGATATTTTTCACATAAATTAGATACAAGTTCCACTTTTTCATGACCCACAATGTTATCATCATCATGATTTTTATCATAAGAATGTTCACTATGAGTTTCAATGTCATGTAATGGGACCTCATTTGAAGGGTCAAACATAGATGGATTGATAGAAATATGTAATGGGGAAGAGGCCACGAGGCTAAAATTATTGTGAGTATGAGGAGAAAGCTCAATATGCTCAATAGAATGATTGTAAACTGATCACCACACTAAAAGGGCATAGGAATAAAACATATGAAAGATGAAATAATATGAGATAAATGAGAATGAAAAACAACATATACTTATAATAAAATAGAAATCGTAGGGAAACTAGGGCTTGGAGTAAAATGTTCAATTTAAGATTCAAGTTCACCAAAATATTTACACCCTTATTATATTATATGAAATCTAGATTAGTGAATTAAGTAAACTAAAGGATGTAAGGGGAGCTACAAGAGGTTATTATGATTAATTAACTTCCAATATTAATTATCTAATATCAAACAACACATTAATACTTAAAACTAATGTATGAAACAAAAATGAACTTGCAAATAAAAGGGGATGAGTTTCCTTAGCTATTTATATATGGATCTGGGAAGTTTTGGGTGTGCGGACTATTGGAATAGGGATATCTAAGACTAGCAATGCTTCATTCTTGGAAATGTGACTAGAAACTATCTTGGGTCAGGACCATAATAATTTGCCATGACCGTTTATATGGTCTTGACCCTATTGTACGGTCTTGGACCTACTTGGATTCTAGATTTACAACTTTATGGAAGTGTCACCTTCCTTAAATGTTTATCATTTTCAAAACCTAGTTGTCGGTCATACTGCAAATCCCTTTGAATATTCTGAATAAGATTTCAAACCCCAGCCATGGGTGGGAGGCCCTACGAAACAAACATTAGTTGGGTTATGTGTACCCCCATGCACCACTGACATTGGAAATACTATAAAGATTCCTTAAAATGCACGATGTTCTTCACCTAACATGTGATATTTGATGAATGTAACTATATTTGACAATCTCTTTGGCAATTCTTGAGTTGAGGTTGGCTCTTGCTAAAATACTTAGAAAATGGATGTTTGAGTGCTTGTAGATGAGGTAGGATAGTTCCTTGACTGGTAAGAATCTTCATACCTATAGTTATTGCTTCATTAATGTGTGTGTGCTATATTTAGGGAGCATTAGGTGCCTTTTGCAAGTGTTGGAAGTGAGTGTATCAATGTAGTGTCATATGATTTCTAGGTTAGCAAATGAGGTAGTGTTAACTTTCTTATATAGGGTTCCAAAGGTAAATTATCAAAAAGGATGACCTAGAGGGAGTAAAGGACCCATCAAATAATGTGAAACTGGAAGCAAAGATAGATGATATGAAGGTGCAAAAGTGTACAAATAGGGTGAGACACGATATCAATTCGACCAAATTGTATGACCTTGACAGGATGTGAAACATGAAAACAAGAGTTTGTATCATGTCGGTTGGGATTTGTATATGGATTCTATATATTAAACTCTTAGAATCTATTCATTGTGTATGACTAAGTAAGCTATACAAGAGACCTCGGGGTGTAGTAAACAAGAATAGAAAGGTTGTGTTTATCTTAGCAAGAGTGCATTAATAAGACCAATAGTGACAAAGAGTAAATTGCCAAATTTGAGTATATAGAGTAAGGATATTTCTTGTCCATATTCCTATCTATGTGGTACATGTACTTATCTCAACCAACATTCATAACATCACTAAGTCTATTTGTTTTATCTTCCCCCTCCCCCTTTCGTGTTCTTACAAGGTTTTTTTAGATAAGATAAAAAAGTTTGGTTTTAAATGGGGACCAAAAACTCCATACATAGAGGAAAAAGTTTTCAGAAACAAAAACTAAAACAAGGCCATGAAGGCAGAGTCAAAATAACTTGACAACATGCCCCCACACAGATGGGCCAAACTATAAGAGTTTGCAAAATTAACTGATTTTTACCCCAAAGGGGCAGAGACAAAATACCAAACCAAACAGAAAAGGGCAACAAAAGGAACGTGAATAGTTCACGTGGCCTCGCTTCACGCGATCTAGTGCTCGTGCCTCCATCCCTCCTACCAGCCACCTTGATAATGACCCTTTTAGTCGGTTAACAACCATGTTCTTTGTCTGGGTCTTCACCTGCTCTTCCCTCTGATCCTTGCTTTGATTGTATTTGGCAACCATACCCAAGCTATCTCCAGTGTCCAAGTCCTCACTATCAAACGTGCTCAACATCAACTTCATCTTGTTTTTCCCTCCTCAGTAGCAACCTAATCCTGCAAAATAGAAATCCTTTGCTCTTGCATAACGAAATCAGCTTGGATACCCCTGATGGTTTTGTTCTGGGAATCAATACGTTGATGGCAATCTTTTAGCTCTTGAATGAGGTTTTTGTTGATGGTGAGAATGGTGTCATTGGTGGTCTCAACCCTCATAAGTTTGGCCTCCCAATCAACAAGTTCCTAGGCCCTTTTGGTGGAATTATCATCCAGATTCTTGATACCCTTTTTGAGATTGCACAAGGCATCAACAATGCCCTTCTCTCGGGTCAATCACTTTCTGTTTCTTAATTTTGTTAATGCGGGAGGCTAGGTATTAATTAGTGCAAACCCAAATATTTTTATACTTTTCTTGTAAAATCGTATATTTCTAAAACGTACATGTTTCCTACGAAGTCTTTTTATGGATGATTAGAAAGCATGAAAAATGATTTTTTTAGTGGTGAAAGGGTTCACATCCTCTTCCTCTTTGTGTAATGCTTGTTACCTAATGGGTCCTAAGTAACTTTGATAGATCCTTCCAATTTTCTCGACCTCAAACTCACATGCACACATCTCTCTTTGACCTTCAAAGTGCAAGTCCTTTGGAAAAGATAAAATCACGCATCTTTCCTCCTCCATGGGGGTTCTAGTACCCTCATGGCTAATATCTTCCCTTTGTCTTAGGTTTGTAATAACAAGTATAATTTTCATGCCTTTGTCATATTTGCACCTTCTAAGTTCCCGATCATTATTATTTTCCATTCTTCCAAAATTCTTGGTGTTTTGTCCCAACTAACTCAACATGGTATGCTGACCCTTCCCTTCATTTACATTATATTAGATCACACACAAAGGGTTTTTAGCTCTCCATGTTCAAATTCTCAATTCCTAGTCGATAATCATTTTCTTGATCGAACACGATGTTTTTACCATGAACGTTCATGCAAAAAAATGACACTCAACCCCTCCGAGTAAGAGTAGGCGGAGATTGCAAATTCTAATAGTTAGCTTTCCATTATACCCTTTTACCATATATTAACAACACATGTCAAATTTTCATCTATTTGTTTCAAATATTTTATGCACACCTATGTACAAGCATACATATGTCCTAAGTTCTTACCCACATGTAGTACATACCTAGCCAATGATGCAATTAAATTCATTGGAAGCTCTACAAAGAAGATCTCGTATAAGGAAGTATCTGATTTTGTTGCACCCATTTATTATGACTCAAAATTCTTCTACTTAGGTGAATTCTTAAAAATTCTATATCCTAACCTTTAAACCATCACTCCACACATTCCATCGAGAATCTTTCTAATATTTTTATGTCGCTCCCATTAACCTATAAGGTAAGGGTCTCGATAATGAAATCAAAATGTTGGGATTTGTCTAAACACTTTCAAGTTTCATATACTTATGCACTCCATGTGTATGGTCTAATAGATAAACACACACAAACTACATTGACATTTCACCCAAGGATTCCTTGAGCACTCACATGAGTCACAAAGATACTATCGAGCTATGCTAGGTTAAATAATAAATATAACAAAACATATCAACATTAATGAGTTCATTGAATCTTTATGTAACATTCATATAGAATTAGATAAATATTATAAGGCATTATCATTACATTCATGCATGTGAGTTTATTCAATATGAGACAATATTTATACACAAAACAACATATCCATTCATCAATTCAATGTACAATCCAACATACTACATCAATCACATCGAGCTCTAGCATATGCTAACCATCTAATCACTTTTACAACAAACAACCAACTTCTTCGACCCTTACAAAATAGGCAAGGTAGACCAACTTCCTAACCTTTACAAAATAAGCAAGGCAAACTTTTATAGAATAAGATCTTTTGCTTCAATTAGAGAAATACTACGGACTAGCAAGCTTGTGTATGTGGGCCCTTTAACCCTTGTACCATGTCCCTTGAGGATTTTGGCCCTTCCTTATGAGTCTCTCCCACCCGTTATGTGTTTCACTAATAGGGTCCTCATTTTAACTCAAGAAGACAATAAATACATAAGTGCATTGGTACATTTAGAATAATGATATAAGGAATGAAATATCAATTAGAGTTATAGAGAAGCATACACATGTCAACAACAATTACAAGCGTATAAGGAAGACCATTTAACATTCACTTGTTATATCAATTACACCATTCAAGGTAATAAGGGTTGGTCACTTGCATTACACCAAACTTCTTTTGAAATGTTGTCTTCAAATAACTATTTCCTTTAAGGGGCATGATAATAATGGACCCTAATAAGACAAGCTCCTCAAAACATTCATCGTTTCATTTGTAAGGTGTTGTCACATTAGGGCTTAAAGGAAGGTGATCAACTTCCTAGAGTTTTGCACAATTCAAGAAAAACGAGCAAGGTTTTTGGAGCTCGAGAATAGGTGAATAAGATTGTTAAGTCATATTTTAATTTTTTCCACAACTTTTAAAAATGTGTTAAGATTTTGGATAAGGGTTAGAATTCTAACCTAATTACTCTACTCACACTAATTTTTCAAGGTCTTCTTCACCCCATTATCTATTTTTGGTAATTACCGTAAAGTTGTTAGAACCGAAATCTCAATCTAAAAGTTAATTTTATCAAAACCTTATATTCCAAAAATATTCCTTAGGTTTGATATACTAAATTATATTTGTGTAGATTTGGGTCTTGTATGTGTTAATTGTAGTGAATTCTTAATGCACAACCACTTTCCACAATTACCCTAAACAAAAACAACACTTATGTTAGCCGTACACTCTACCGAATATTTAGCTTCGAGTTGGATGAAAGCTCGTCGATTCCAATGCCACGGATGCTCCTTCCACTTATAGAAATTCTCCCCGGGAATCCTTGTGCTTCGCCAACCCAATATTATTTCTCAACATTAATATGGGAGAGTACAGCACTGTGGATGCCTTGTCTATTCCCAATCCTTTTATACGTGCTATTTTATCCCAATGGGAATGTTGGATTATGCCTTTTAACAACCATAATTCCTTGCCCTGGAATACAGAATGATGGAAATTGGAAAACAGCTCGAATATTTTAAATTCTTCATCATAATTATGGTAGCAGGGATTTCAAATTCAAATAAGCCGAATTTCAATAATCCTATGAGAAGGGTGTCGATCATTAGCCATGATGAAGGAAAAATATTCACTTATGACAGTTTTGGATTATGATGATTGGGGTATTTCAAAATTCAGAACTGCGGTTTGGATATGAGAATAATTACAGAGGGAAATTTTGTAGAGCAATGAGTTGATTCAGAGATTTTCGTGGTCTCTGCTGGAACAAGACAACAAAATCAAATCAAAAGGAATCAATATGGTGGAGAAAATACTCATGGGTTCATGATCAGGTTCGGGTTGGGAAATCTCTTTGCTGCACCCTAACAGTACAGATTCAAATTTCGATTATTGGGTATTATAAATTTGAACTATTAGCAAACCAAAAGTACTTATTAAGTATTGGGTATTATTAATTTGATCTGGTTCGAGTTGGGAAATCTCTTTGCTGCACCCTAGTCACATGTTTTTCAAGAATATTTTGGTCTTCACAAGCTGCTGACTGGAGTCAGGTACTGCATATAAGTACTTATTGTACTAATGCAGTTTTGATATGAGGTCATTGTGATTTGGGAACCAGTGCCGCTTGTTTTAGCGGTGTAGGCCATTGTTGTGGGCTCAAGCTGCTCAGCTTTTAAGCTCTGAACAACCCATGTCGGACTTTTTGCCTCCTCTGTTATGAACAGACCAAATCCAGATTCACAGTAAAACTTTCGAAACATCACATGAATAATGACAAAAATAGCAATTAGGTGGTGGGAGGTGGCTTTGATGGTATAAGTGCAGAGGAGGACAAGTGTATTGGGCTCAAGCCAAGATATCCATGGAACCATAAAAGCACCTCTCAGGTCAGACTATTCTCTCCTCCATGGTGGAAGGACATGTGAATCCTAATGGTGGAAATATGGAATAATTGTGCATAAGAGGTGGAATTCCATGGGAGAAGGCAATGACTCACGAGCCCAGTGTCAGAAATGGGCATTGGGAGGGAAAACCAAACTAATTTTAACCATTGATTTCCCCATTGGACACATTCCTCAATGCAGCAAATAGGGTGTATTTAAACTAATATTCTTCGCCATTATCCATAACGCCGACAGGTCACTGTGTAGGCTAGCAAGCATCGCGGAAGCCATTGGTTGTGCATTGGAAATGCTGAAAAATGTATATTTTAAGTGACTTTTGGCCCATCAGGAAATTGATTCTCTAGTCCAATTCCCACAGACCAATCTTGCTTTTTGAGGTTATTTTGTTTTATGTTTTGTTATTGGCCTTTCCTTCTGCTCCCCTATGTACTAGGCATCCACAGCGGAGAGAACACTGATGTCCCTTTGTCCTCTCTTGCAGATTTTTCACGGACCATTTCTTACAGAATCCTAGGCCTTTGGAAAACTTCGCGGCCCGCGGGTCCTCCAGGCCTCATTTGGAGGTGATACTGATGGGGTAGGCCTTTTAAAGACATCTGGAATAGGTCTTTTTCTATTCTTGTAGGGCATTTTGTGTACCAGTCTATGAAGGATTTTTTGGGGCTTCAAGAACTTTATCCTTTTGAGGACTACTAGGGGCTAGAACTGCCTATTGGGTGTTAAACCTATTGGACAAATTATGATGTGAAAGAATCCTTTTCGGTCAATACGAGATGCTGCAGAGTCAAGTCCAATTTCTCACGGTCTTTTGTTCCATCCATGCACTTGGGCACATCTTACTTGGCACTTGATTTGGAGTTTTGCTGTTGGGATTATTCTCCTTCGACTGGTATTCTCATTTTCCCCAATTGGGGGAGATTCAAACCAAGCTCTGCATGAGCCAAATTTGTGTTCCAAGTAGAAATTTTGTTTCTGTAGCCGCCTTTTTGAGATTCAGCATTAGGCACTTGGTAAAAGAAAGGCTAGTAAACACCATTCCTGCTTCACAAGCCAATTTTGTGCCGTTCTGAGAAGAAATTGTGACATTCCTTTCTACTTCTTGTAGATTCAAGCTTTCAGCATTGAGGATTTACTTGGTAAAAGAAGGTCACGATGGAAAGGACTAGAAGATGGTTTAGGAATTTGTTGGGTGGAAAAAAGAGCTCAAACAAGCCCCTCCTGATCCACATTCTAGTACAAAGGAGAAAAGAAGATGGAGCTTTGGAAAGTCCTCAAAGGACAGAGAGAACAGGGCAACATACAGAGAAAACGAGTATATGTGTAACTCGGTTAATGAGCAGAACATGCAAGCAGTAGCTGTAGCGGCTGCTACTGCGGCTGCAGCCGATGCAGCTGTGGCAGCTGCAGAGGCGGCAGTCGCTGTAGTCCGGTTGACAAGCAATGGACGTTTATCCCTCTACTCAGGTAGAGAGCGACGGGCAGCAATAAGGATTCAGACCGTTTTCCGGGGATATCTGGTATGCATGTCTTCCTCATTTTCGTTTCTTTTTTGAAGTTGTTACTGTCCTGTTTTTAAAGAAAGTTATGTAACACAAATGGCTCATTCCTGTTCTCAAATTTTCATTCAGCTTAATTTCTTGTTGACTATCACTAGTTTGAAGAGTTAACATTTAGAGCTACTCAGAACAGGCTTGGATTTGCAATGCATTATTAGCTTGGATAGCATTAAAATTTAAGATTGAGGGCTGCCCAATACTTTTGTATTTGTATATGCATATGCTCGCCGAGTCTGAATTCGTGATTTTTCACCCTAAACCATAGATAAATGACTTCAAGAACTGATTGTTGCTGTTTACTATTTAGTGAGATAAACAGAGTAGTGGGGATTCATTGTTTACAATGCCTCCAAAATTGGTTTTTTTAGGACTACCCATCCCACTGCTTGTTGCTGGTTACTATGGCTTGTTTTTCTTAGTGTGCCTACAAAAATGATTTTTAAGACTGTCCGATATATTGTTTGTTGCTAATTATTAAGATTCTTTTGCTTATAATGGCTGCGACATTCATTTTTAAGATTGCCCAATCCATTGCTTGGAGTTTTTTTGGCCTACAATGTTTACAAAAATGATTTTTATGACTACCCAATTCTTTGGTTGTTGCCTTCCTGGTTACTAGCCATATGTTTCTTACATTGCCTACAAAAATGACATTGACTACTCAATTCATTGCCTATTGCTGGTGACTACGACTTGTTCACTTACAATGCCTTAAAATGATTTCTAGGGCTGCCAGATTCATTTCTTGTCGCTGATTGCTAAATTTTTACTTATGATGACTGCAAATTTGTTGTTTAGGGCTACCTAGCTCATAGCTCCTGTTATTTACCAAGGTTTTTGGTTTCCTGAGGAATAGTAACACGACTCTGGCGAGTATTGTGCAGGCTAGGAGAGCCTTGAGGGCCCTAAAGGGTTTGGTGAAGCTGCAAGCATTGGTTCGTGGGTACTTGGTAAGAAAGCAGGCAGATGCAACCCTGTATTGCATGCATTCCCTAGTTCGAATTCAGGCCCGAGTCCGTGCCCGCCGTCTTTGGATGTCTGGAGAAGGGCAACTGGCTCAGATGCAACAGAAGCATCGACGGCAACCAGAATCCCGTCCTCGGAAATCCATTGTAAACAAGATCATCTGAGGCTTAGTATATTTTAAAGTACTTTAAGCAATTGCCCAATTATTCACTTCTGTTTTCTTTTCTCATGTGTAGGAGGGATGGAATGCTGCCATTGACAATGCAAGCTATACTCAAAGCAGAAGAGGTTTTGCTTATGCATTCCCCAGAAAGAGATGGAGAGGAGTTTAGATGAGAGTGCAAAGATAGTTGAGATTGATACTTTCAGACCCAAGGTGAACTCAAGGAGGAGGTATTGTTCAAATTCAGAATCTTTATCTGCAGAGCCAAGTATTTCTTCGACTGTTGGTCGCTATTCGATGCCAATTTTTCCTCTTCAGTTAAGCTCTCCTTCGCATAATGAAGGCTCTATCAGGGCACAAAATGTTTCCTCTGTTCCAGGATACTTCTCAACTAGAGTATCTATTCCTAGCCCTATCTCAGATGAGGTAAGTACATCTGCTTTACAGGAGTTAAGCTCTGTAGATTTGAATAGAGATTGGGCATACGGTGCTGAAGATTACAAGTTTTTAACAGCAAAAAGTAGCCCTCAATTCTGCTCTGCTGCATCGAAGTCTGAAATAACAAGTACAGGTCCAATTACACCATCTAAAACTGAATATTCACATAGTTACTTTCAAGGATATTCTGCCTTTCCCAGCTACATGGCTAACACTCAATCTTCCATAGCTAAGTTTCGTTCCCAAAGTGCTCCCAAACAAAGGCCAGATCCTTCTGAGAAAACTGCATTTTCAGTTAAGAAGAGAATGTCTTTACAAGAAGCAGTAGAAAACCGGTCAAGTTTCAGTGGCGTGCGAATGCAAAGATCATGTTCTGAGGCCCAGGAAGCTTGCAAGTTGAATCAACGTGCAGGCTCTGGTAGACTAGACAGACCAACAATGTCTTTCAGAGATAGTGAATGTGATAGATTCCGTAGCCAGTGGTGATCAACAGTCTCAACAGACGAGCAAGGTTCCATGTGTGAGATCCACCATATAAAATGCTCCGTACGGAAGTTGCTACCTTGCAGACAAGGATTGAAGCTTGTGTCAAACTTATCAAGCATATCTGTATAGTTTCTGAGCACACTCTCTGTTCAGAGTGTAATTGGGAAGGTGCTTTGAACCTATGTAAAGCAGCTTACCTTTCTTGAGTTCATTGATGAAGCACCATGTTTCTTGTTCTTTTGAATTTGAGCAAGCATAGAGCTTTTCTTCCTTGGAAGATAAGGAACCAAAGAGGAGGGAAACTTCCCATTGGAGGTTATCTGTAAGGATTCTTACGCAATGCTGGTTCAGATTGCTACTAACAATCTAACGAATTTCTGCCACAACCTGCAGCCCTGTTGAGCTGGGAAAGCTGACTCACTTTGAAATCTTGGGCTGCATGGATATTAACTACACTCTTCAATTATGTTATAAGAGAGTTCTCCTTGTTTAAGAGCATTACCGTTGTCAAAGATTATGCTTGTTAAATGAGATCATTCTTCAAAAACAACTTGAAAATCATAATTGTTATATAAAATCCACGATCATTTACAGTGAGATAAGCAAGCCTAAGATTCAATAGGAAAAATGAGTTTGTAAATAAAGTATAAGGCGACACATTTTCTATTAACTTGTCAATAACAATATTAAACTTAACTACAGAGATATTTGCAATTACATTTTAAATCATGAGAGTTGAACAAAACTCAGAAAATTTATCACAAAAATTAATCATCATAGAAATAATCTCTACTGAAATAGATTCACTGCATACCCCACAGAAATGATATGTTTAAAATGGCTAATGCAACAAACAATTCTTGTTATTCTAGTAGGATGTCTGCATTTGGTAAACAGGCATCCTACTGCTGGGTCAACTGAAACTCTATATTAGTATGATATTCTTGAATGTCTTTGAGGTTCATTGGATAGACGTGGAAATATATGTATAAAATTTTGATTAAATTCTTAAAGGTTCGTAGTAACTATGGGTTGTGAGATGCACATGAGTATGGGGTTGTAACTAGAAGTTGCACCAAATGTGGGATTAGTCTTGTAGCTTATTGGCAGCACTATGCATAATGTGCCTGCAGAACTTATTGTTGATTATAAAAGATACATTTTTAGGACCTCTCTTTCATGAGTTCTACACTCCATATATATAGGATAGTCACCATTTGAAAGAAGCCTGCTTTGAAACATCACACAAAATGTTTGTTATTTGCAAAGGTTGTACACCTATGGTGGCATGCTCCTCAACATCAAGCACTGTTACATAATGAGAGTATTAGTATCTAGTTTGAAGTTCGGGTAATAAGAAATAAGTTTTGGTTTTGTTATATATATATATAAGTCACACAAAACCAATAAATGTGTATATATAGGAGAGTTCCTTTCATATGTATGGATATAAATTTATTTTGTTGTGAATAGTTGTTTGTATTGTGTGTGGATTGAAGGTATTTTTTTCCTTTCATTTGTAGTGTGATGCTGGAATATTTTGGTTCACGAGTAATCTCACCTCACCATAAAATAGCTAGAGTTAGTTGGGGAAAGACTTATGTAATGTTGTGTTATTCCTAAGCATTACTCTATAAACTTAATGCCTTAGCCATTTATTTTGGAAGCCGCTCAATACTATACTTAGCCATGAAGGCTTAACCTTGTTGTGCAAATCTAATGGCTGCATAACACTATCTATGCCACATTTGGCCGTGCAAACCATTAAGTGATGTGCAATATTATCAATGTCGCACAACCTTGTTCAACGCCAAAGAACATTGGTTTCTTGCATGTGGAAACCACGCCTTACCCGACATGTACCACAATGATTTCTCCATGCCATTTAACACTACCTAACCTCAAAGCCTTGCATTTTTGAGGGATCACTACCATATGCCGACATGATTGTATCTATATTTGACAAGATCTCTTGTCAACATCAATATAGTTAGGGTAAGGCACACTTGGGTCTTGATTTTTTCCATGGCCAAGGATAGACCAAATGACTAAGTAAAGCTTGATTGAATGAAGGAGATTTCATGAGAAGTTACTTGTAATCCGACTAGGAAGATCAATGGCGATATGTGGATTTTTTAGGAGTATTTGTAAGGTATCTCTACTTGCAAAGACATCTTTGTTCTCCCACAAAGTCACTATGAATTATATAAATAGAATGGAGTTGTGAGTATGTAGGGCAATCGAGTTCCAGATTATGGAATTGAGTGCCCTATTATTTGATTGGGAAAGACATCTATTGAGAGATTTTCGAATTGAGTCGAGATAGTATATGTAGAATCTTTCAAGAGATTGCAAGTTGGGGTTAAATGATTGGAATTCTTAAGAGAAATCTTGTATTCTTTTCATAAGATTGTCATTGGAGTGTGTCATTGTTCCCAAGTTTGTAACCTTGTCTTTACATTAATAGAGTAATCTTTGTTGTTTCTTGTTAGGAGTTGTGTCTACTATCTTTCTTTAGTGAGATCTAACTTTGACATAGGTTGTGTGGTATAAGAAATCCCTTCGTTAGGACTCCTAACTACGATTGCATCATTTTGTATCAAGGAAAATATTTCTAAGCTATGTTAAGAAGATTGCTATAGACATCAATCCAATGAGTAGCATATGAGTGATCTAGAGGATTTTTGTTGTCCACACTAGGAGAGTGGGTAGAAATTCATTACGAGACATCTTTTGCTTTTCCACACAATACGCCCTATTTTACCTTCAAGAAATCATGGAACCCTTAGGTCTTTCCTTGAAAGGTTAAACTGCAGGATGGATTAGTCAAATAATAACCAAATAAATGCTACTAAAATAGAATGGGCTTATGATGTCATTGTTAAGAGGACAATTGTGGTTTCTTTCATTGAATAAAGTGGGTAAAACTCTTCATATTTGAATCTAAACCTACACACAAGCACACTTGAAAAATGTTAGTTGTTTTTGGTGGTTAGGGGACCTGCCTCAGTCATATCCCTAACCCTTTTAAGGAGATAAAAGACATTTTATTGATGTAAAATGAAAAAACAGTAAATGAAATGACAAGTATACCTAACTCAAATCACATGAAAATCGTAGTTGCATTTGATCGAGAATCGCACAGAGATCACAATCCAATCACAGTTACAATTCCCACCTGTGTTGAGATTTTTCTAGAACAATGTTGCACAAAGCAAGATCTATCCTTTGAACTTCGTCTTTCCTTCTTCAAGATCTACAAAACCAAGATATGAGAGTAAGAGAGCAAGAAGCCTCAAGTATACCCTTTGTGCACTAAGAGCCATGGGTTGAAATGAGGGGGATGAGGATGCTTTTATAGAGTCAGAGTGTATAGGGGAGTGGGACACACATGAGTGCAATGTGCATTGGGTATGCACATGGGTAGGTGTGATTAGACAAAATTAAATGTGAGTGGTTGAGGGTTAGTAAATGAGTGGTGAGGTGTCTTTTAGATCCATTTTATGGGGTTTTATGATTTTTGTGGTATTTTTGTGTTATATAATGTTTTTGTGTGTTTCAAATAAGGGGCTTTATGTGCATGGTGTATTTTCTAATGTCTACACTTAGGCCCCTATGCATTGTTAATCGTCCCTTATTTTCATAAGCCTTTCTCCTTTCACAAAGTGCACACAACCTTACTTGTCTTGTTTTCTAATGCGTAAGTGACCCCCTTCTATGTGCAACCTTTAAGATCTTTGTGCGATAACATTGTGCAACATCCCTTTGCCCACACACAATTTCTTGTCTTTTTGCTTTGTGCACATCCATAGTGCGCCCCCTTTTGTTTCTTTCAACATGCCCTTCTCGCATCCATTGCATGGTGCACATTTCACCTTACCTAGTATCCTAAGTCTCATGTATCATCACCTTGATTTGCGGATTGTGCATAGTCTTGCACAATGACCCGCACTTTTTCATATGCTTGGTCATTACGTTCTTGAGTCTCACAACATTGCAAGAGTTTCCCGCATTTAAACTAGCTTTGCACTCTATGCGTAGCAACACCATGAGTCTTGCAGACCTACCAATGCTTAATTGCACCTTAAATGTGCCAAGAACCCACTATACACTTCACACAATCCCCAAACATCTTACACTTTCCACGACTTCACAATCCTTCTCTCCACTTGTATAATTGAATGAATTGTAGCTCACTTGGGAAAATCTAACACCTAACACTTGGTTCTCTCAAACTCTTTGTTAAGTAGGTAATATACATGAATTCATGATACATCAAAGACCGAGTTCAAGGAAGTGTTAGAGATTCTTCTAAGGAAGTCAATGCGCATACTTTGAAGTGCAATTATTTGTATGTTGGAAGTATTGTTATTGATGTCAAAGGAATACTGATAAATATCTCTTAAGTTAGAAATATTGTCATTGATGCTTACAAATGTGTGCCTCTTATGGAAAAAGTTTTTTTAGTTTAAATTCTACATGCCACGTGTCGTGAAAATGTTTTTGTAGTGTTTTATGGGTTCTATAATATTCAACGAGTGTTTGTAGTGCTTCAAGGGTTGTGAAGTGTTGCAGATATTTGTAGTGCTTCGCGGGTTGTGAAGTGTTCCGTAGGTGTTTGTAGTGCTTTGCGGGTTGTAATAGTGCTTTGCATGCGACATGAAGGACCAGATCAAGTATGTTGATTTATTTGAAACAATGTCGCATAATGAAAAAAAGTGCAACAAAGAGAAGTGTCCAAGAATGTACATATTTGTCCGCGATGGTCATGTAATGTCGTAGGACCAAGAGAAAATAGGGGATGTTTGCAGGAGTCTTGAAAAATTCAAATATTCAAAATTCAAAGTATACTAAAGTTGGATCATGTTGAATATTCAAAAAGGGATGTTGAATCATGAAAATTCATGTTTGTTTATGAAATGAACATGGTATATAAGCGGATTCAATTGTGAAATCAAGAGTGCACTCATGGTATGATGATGTTGTTTTAAAGAGAAAAGGAAGATAACAATAAGATAAGATTGATTAATGAAGACCAATCAAGAGGGTTAGAGAAGAAAGAGGAAGAGAAAATTCAAGCATATTAGAATGTCAAGTTGTTGAAGAAGATTGAAGAGCAAGGAGTGCATAAGTAAAGTGTAAAGCACATGTATACAAAAACAACAGGAAGAAGTGAAGAGTTATCTATACGCCATCATCAGGTTGAAGAAGAAACTACAGTGGGTGGATCTTTTGATTGCTGAGTTGGTGCTCGACATTGGGGATTAGTGTCTCCAGTGGGTTGGTGCTCACAAATCATAGTTGAGTTGGTGCTCAACATTGGGGATTGGTGTCTCCAGTGGGTTGGTGCTCACAAATCATAGTTGAGTTGGTGCTCGACATTGGGGATTGGTGTCTCTAGTATCCATCTTCTTCATTTCTTCTAGTTGAATCTTTAGATCAATAATGATTTTATCGGAATCTTCAAGATCGTGTATCGAGTTTTGATTTTAAGGTGCCATACTCATCTTCTATTTTATGAAACTCTTTGTTTTTGTTTTTTTTATTTTTTTCTTAGGCTATTGATTTCTTCTAGGGCAAAAATGAGTTTAGCTTCAAGATCTACTTCAACGATTCAAGATATCTTCATCATATTGAATCTGTCTTCTTTTCTCTCCTTAACTTCTAAAGTATGAGCAATGATTCATCTTTATCACTAGCAGAGATGCTTTCATCACTTTCTTCAGATGAGTTACTTTCCTCCTTGGTGTAGAGGTTCTTCTTGTGCTTGTAGAGATTCTTCTTACTTTCATATCTTCTTTTCTTATGATTCTTCTTGGATTGATAATACATGTTACTTTCCTTAAATTTTTGTTTTCTTTATCATCCTTGTTTTTATATGGGAATTTGTTGGCATAATGTCCTATTTCACCACAATCAAAACATTTGAATGGTAACTTACCTTTATATTTTCCAGATCCTTTCTTCATCCTTATGAAAAAGTGAGCTTCTTCTTCATCTGACTCATTGTTGGAGCAATCATGTGGTTCAAGTTTCTTTCCTTTCACTTTCTTTGATGCTTTAAATGCAACTTCTTGCTTAGATGATTTATCAGTTCTCATCGCATATGTTATGAGAATCCCATGTAATTCATCTTGTTATCACCAAAAACAATACCCTCTAATTTGTCATGAATGTATGGATGAGCAATCAATGTTTTTAGGTAACATGTGATTGTCTCTCAAGTTGTGGGACCTACTAATTGAGAAAATCCTCCAGAGAAGGTTGGTTCCTCTACCTAATTCTAATTCTAAACTACTCCGAAGGAAATGTAACTATCTAACCCTACTCTATTAATCCAAGGACCGGGGAGAGAGGAAAATGCATTAAAAAGGGAAAATTCTAAGCTAATAGGAGGTGACAACACCAAGACACAAGGAGAAAAATCTTAGATGAAGGAAAACAGAAGAAAAAAAATGATGAAGGAAAGGGCAGACATGAGTGTCACAATCCAAAACAACATTTAAACCACCATTTTCATGGAGCACAACATATTTAAATCCTGAGGATAATAAACATGCACAATAGACCGGCAAATATAATGAAAGGAAATAAAATGCAACAGAACACAAGTTAGGACATATAAAAGACACAAAACAAGTATTTTATTGCTTCAAATAGATGCACAATTCATTACAATGAAGGAGGAAGGAAAGAATCACCCTGAAAATATCCAAATATGAGGCCTGCAACTCAAAGAAAACACTTGTGTGATGCCCTTGCATTCCCAGAATGTCCAACATTACAAATTGGTACCACTTTAAATTATGTAGAGAATGGGAAAGAGAGAGAGAGAGAAGGGAAAATATTTGATTTCTACCTTCACCCACCAACAACATGTATTAAATTTTTAGAAATAGGTATGTGCACCCTTACAAATCCATTCCCGATGATACTTTTCTTGTGAGAGATGAAATGGGCACCATACTTCACTAAATGTGATGGTTGAACAACTGTAACTCGATCTTAAATGATGGACATATTTTCCTCTTTTCCACACACGTACCCTCACCTAATTCAATATTTTAAGTTTCCATGATGTAGAGGATGAAGAGACCTTTCCAACGGTATACTTTTTTCAAATTTGGATAACTTGGGAGAAAGTTATGCCCATGCGGATTAGGGGGTCGAGGAGGAACATGGGTTCTCCGAAACTTCTACGATCTACATTAATGCCCCTTTTCCTTTTCAAAAGTGCGGGTGGAATGATAGTTAAGAAAACTGATTAGAGGGATAAACTGTTCCCTGTGTTTCGTCGGCTTCATGTTTCTGCAAGGGTATTGGTTGACGTTTTGATTGGCTATTCGGGTTTTGGGTGGAAATAAGGAACAATTCCACCCTTTAGCTTGGTTCACACAATCCTTGGTTTTCTTGCATTACTCCATCCCCGCAAGAATAACTCCCACTACACTATTGTCTTGTTGGTCGAGTTAATAGACCCGTGTGGGAAGCTATTACTTCTTAAGAACCATTTCATTTCACGCTTTGTTCTTCACAACCTAGTTCCGCTGCACCCCGCTTATCCACAACACAAACTTCGCTGCATCTTCCTTTGTCCTTCGTCTCAAAAGCCTCGCGAGGAACCATTTCTTTAGTGGAAATGTTTCACCTAACATCCTTGTGCCCGCATCCCGCTTACGTTTGCATTACACTATCAAATCGAACTCCTTTTCTCTTTCATTGCATCCCAAAAATGAGTGTGGGGAACCAATGATCTTGTGGAACTTGCTCTTCTATTCCTTGTCTCACCCACATTTCCACATAAGACTAACTCCTTTTCGTTTGGCTCAAAATCCCATGCAGGGAACCAAAGGATCTAAGGAACTTGTTATGCTTGGGCTAAATATATCCGCAATATATTGAAAATAACCCATTTTTCCATTTTTTCTTGGTTTTTTGACTAAACATGGAACCAAGGAATTATCCAAAGGTAAGGGAAAGCCTTAAAACCTTGAAATTTCTCCATTTTTATCATTTTTACCCTGTCCAAGTCCTAATGAAATTGCAAGTTATCAAAATTACCTTGGGGGCATTTTGGATAACACATCCTTTTTGCTAGAATAGTTAAGTCTTTCAACTCTTCAATAGCATAAACTTTGACATCGAATCTCAGAGGAAGAGATCTTAACACTTTTGCACAATAGTTTCATCCTTAATTTCTTCACCAAGTCAGAGAAAGTAAGCTGCAATGTTTTCTTCATCCTTCATCTTCAAACTTTCAAATTGACCTTTGTGTATTTGGATTTTGGCTTTCTTTACTTTATCATCTCCTTCATAGACATTTGAGCTTATCCTAAATTTCCTTTGTTGAACCACAATGCATCACTTTGACAAATTCTACCTCACACAATCCACTCAATATAACATTCATATCTTTTTCATTTCTTTCACTTGCCTTCTTTCCAGCTTGATCTATTGGAGGAGTTGTTGGAGTTGTATAACCATTAACAACATATTGTCATATATCAAACCCTAAAGCCATTAGGTAGGTGCACATCCTTTTACATCAAAAACATAATTTTTTCCATCAAACAATGGAGCCTTGTTTGAGGAAAAACCTTCTTGACTTGCCATGTGTGATTTTGAGATCTACCTTCTAGTGGTTAGACTATTGAAGGAACTTTCTTTAATAAAAATTGTAGAAAAACACAAGATCGAGGAGGGTGAATCAATATACATATTTTTTTACTTATTAAACATTAACATCCATGACAATAGTAATCACATGAGATATAACAAATGCACAACACAAGATTTATGTGGAAACCCTTTTGGGTGAAAACCGTAGAAAAAAGACTGTTTGGAACTATTGTCCAAATCCAACCAAAATAATAATTCTATTACAAATATTTGTAGGCACCAACCAAAGGGTGTGAAAATACAGTTGAAACTAAAAGAAGAAGATTGTGAAAAATTGGAAGGTGAAGTTGTTTCCTTAAGAAAGGAACTTGATAAATCAACTACCAAGTTGAACAGATGTCTCAAGTTTGAAAAGAGCTATGAATTTTTAGAAAACATCATCAATAATCAGATATCACCATTTATCAAAGCAGGTCTTGGGTATAATGAGAAGTCTACAAAAGAAGATCCCAAAGAATCTCCAAAGATGACAAGTCCTGAGACATCAAGAAGCTATGTAGATGCACTTAAAAGTTATACCAGAGATGAGAACCACAAGAAGGAAGAAACACATGACCCTCAACACATAAGAACTTCAAATGAAAGTTGCAGAAGGAAAGAAATTCATGTTCCACACAGTACTCCTCCAAAGGGAAACAAGGATTCAACAAGAAGATCATTTCCTCCAAGGTGGAATTACAATATCAGGTTTCAAAATTCCTTTTATGGATATTGTTTTTCATGTAATCAGTTTGGTCACAGGGTGGCATATTGCAAATATCATTTAGGAAGTTTTGATTGAAAGACAAACACAAATTCATATGTGTCCTCAAATAGGAATTACAAATCATTTGCAGCTCTGATGAAGTTTAACATTGATTTTTATAAGTGCCACAACTTGGGGCATAAAGCTCACTTATTTAGAAGTGGGCCTATGGATTATGTTAGGCAGTATAAGAATGAGGAAACCATAAACAATCAGAAGGTTGAATTAGAAATGGTTTATAAGGAAAAAAAAAGGAGAAATAAACAAATAAATTAAAATCCATGTTTATTCAGACAACATTCCATGCACATAATGAAGAAAATAAGTGGTACATTGATAATGGTTTCTCAAGCCATATGAGTGGGGAAAAAGTAAGTTTCTTACTTTGAAAAAGGTAAATGGAGGTACTATTAAATTTGGAGATAATGCTACTGCAAGAATTTTAGGTAAAGGCACCATTAGCTTAAACAATGGTAAATCAAAAACTGAAAATGTCTTATATGTTGAAGGTCTAAAGCATAATCTTTTGAGTGTGAGTCAAATGAGTGATAGAGGATACACAAAGTAACATTTCATGCTGGAGGATGTGAAATCAAAATGAATTTATTGGGAAGGTTGTTGCTGATGCATGCAGGACAACAAATAATCTCTATATTCTTAGTGAGATTAAAGGTGAAAAGTGTTGCATGGGGAAAATTGATGAGAGATGGTTGTGGCATAGGAGAATGGGTCATATGAACTTTGATAATATAGTAAATATTAGTTCCAAACAAGTTGTTAGAGACATGCCAAAGATTACTAAACCAGAAAATACCACTTGTAAACAATGTCAGTTTGGAAAGCAGACAAGAGCCTCATTCAAGACAAAGGAGTACTCAACCACAAGGTTGTTGGAACTTGTGCATATTGATCTCTGTGGACCTACAATAACTCAAAACATGCAAGGTGAGAGGTATTTTATGTTATTTATTGATGATTATTCTAGAATGACATGGGTTACTTTCTTAAGAGAAAAATCTGAAGCATTTGAAAGATTTAAGGCATTCAAAGATGAAACAAATTTGAAAATCAAGTGTTTAAGATCTGACCAAGGAGGAGAATTCACTTCAAATGAATTCATAGAGTATTGTGAATGCCATGGAATAAAAAGACATTATTCAACTGCAAGAACTCCACAATAGAATGGAGTTGTAGAAAGGAAAAATATAACAGTGCAAGAGATGGATAGAACCATGCTAGACAAATCTAGAGTATTTGGAAATTTTGAGAGAAACAATTAACACAACAATTTATATTCGAATAAATAATAGATCGAGTAAATAACAAGACACCTTATGAATTTTGGAAGGGAAGACCTGTAATTGTCAAACATTTTAGAGTATTTGGAAGCAAATTCTATATCAAGAAAGATGATGAAGACTTGGGTAAGTTTGAATCTATATTTGATGAAGGTATTTTTCTTGGCTATTCCCAAATGAGAAAGGCATATAGATGTTACAATATGAGAACATTCAAAATTGTTGAAAGTGCAAATGTGAAGGTAGATGATATCCAATACAAAAAGAGCAGGATACAAGAAATTGATTATTCTAAAGAAGCAAAAAAAGAAGATGAAGATGAAAAGGAAGAAGTTGAGATAAAGGAAACAAAAACACCATCTAGATCAGTCCAAAAGAATCATTTAGAAAATCAAATTATAGGTGACAAAAATCTTGGAGTACAAACTAGAAGAAGGTTGGAAAATTCATAATAACATGCAAATTTGTCTTTATTGTCCAAAGTTGAGCATAAAAGCTTTGTTGAAGTAAGGGAAGAAAAACACTGGATTAGAGAAATGGAAGATGAAATTGATTAGATAGAGAAGAATGATACATGAGAAATTGGTCCAAGACCTAAGGACAAAAATGTGATTGGCACAAGTGGGTATTCATAAATAAGTTGAATGAAGATGGGAAAGTAGTAAGAAATAAAACAAGGTTAGTATGCAAAGGCTATGCACAAGTTGAAGGTATTGATTTTGAAGAAAAATATTCTCCTGTTGCACGTTTAGAAGCCATTAAGATTTTTGGAATTTGCTTGTTATAATAACTTTAAAGTCTATCAAATGGATGTTAAATATGCATTTCGAATGGGAATTTGGAAGAATAAGTCTACATTGAACAACTAAAAGGATTCATATTATCAGATAATGAGGAATATGTATGCAAGATGAATAAATCTCTTTAGGGATTAAAATAAGCCCATAGAGCCCAGTATTCAAGACTGGACAAGTATCTACAACAATAAGGGTTCAAGAAAGGAATTGCTGACAATAATATGTATATCAAAATTGAAGGTGAGAATCAGCTGATTTTTGTTGTTTATGTTGATGACATCATTTTTGGAGGAAGTAAGGATAAGATGTGTAAAGAATTTTTTGAGGAAATGTAAAAATAATTTGAAATGTCCATGCTTGGTGAGTTGTCATTTTTTCTTGGATTAAAAATTTCTCAATCTGACAAAGGTATATTCATTTCAAAAACCAATTATATTAAGGAAATGTTGAAGAAGTTTAAAATGGAAGATTGCAATCTAGTAAGTACACCCATGATCACAGGTTGTAAGTTGAGCAAGGATGATGAATCTACATAAGTAAATCAGACCCTTTATGTATCAATGATAAGAAATTTTTAATATGTAATCGCATCAAGACTAGATGAAATGCAAGCGATAGGCATGGTAACATGTTTTCAAGAGGCACTAAAATAAACTCATGTGCAAGTTGTCACAAGAATACTTAAATATCTAAAAGGTACAGTGGATTATAGATTATGGTATCAAAAAGGTGATTTTTTTCTTTAATAGCATTTACAAATGCAAATTGGGTTGGTTGTATAGATGAAAAAAAAGTACAAGTGGAGGTGATTTCTTTTTGGGAAATAGTTTAGTATCTTGGCTGAGCAAGAAACCAGATTATGTTTCTCTATCTACAACTAAGGTAGAATATATTTCGCACTATCATATTGTACACAATTTCTATGGATGAAAAAAACACGAAAGGATGTCAAGGTAAAATTTGATTATCCAATTTCTATACTTTGTGACAATACTAGTGCAATAAATATCTCAAATAATCCAGTTATACACTCCAAACTAAAGCACATTCCCATTAAATATCATTTTCTAAGAGAGCAAGTTGCAGATCAAGTAGGTTAAGTTGGAATACATTGCCACAAAAGAACATATTTTTGACATTTTTACAAAACCTCTTCCAAAGGAAACTTTTGAATATCTTAGACAAAAGTTGGGAGTAGTATCCTTTTCAACAGGTCATTAAATGGAAGCATATTCTCAGGGGGAGAGTATGGTGAGAGTTTTTCATTTTCCATTGATGTCAAAGGGGGAGAATTGAAAGATAAGAGAAGTCATACATCAAGGGGGAGAAATAGGAGAGTTAAAGCCGGGGGAGCAAAATAAGAAGTAATACAAATCGGGGGGAGAAATTGATCAAGATGGAATATTTCGTAAGATGGTTAGTGAATATGGTTGGTTTCCATCAATGACAAAAGGGGGAGATTGTTGGAAATATTTTCATTGATGTCAAAGGAGTCTTGAAAAATTAAAATATTCAAAATTCAAATTATACTAAAGCTAACTCATGATGAATATTAAAAAGGGATGTCGACTCATGAAAAGTCATGTCTGTTCATGAAATGAACATGGTATATAAGTGGATTCAATTGTGAATTCAAGAGTGTGCTCACAATGTGGTGATGATTTTTAAAGAGAAAAGGAAGAGAGAAATAAGAGAGGAGCGGTTAATGAAGACATATCAAGAGGGTTAGAGAAGAAAGAGGAAGAGAAAATTCAAACAAATTAGAATGTCAAGTTGTTGAAGAAGATTGAAGTGTGAGGGGTGCATAAGAAAATTATAAAGTGCTAGTATACTAAAAATAACAAGAAGAAGTAAAGAGTTATCTATATGCCATCATTAGGTTGAAGAAACAACTATAGTGGGTGGATCTTTTGATTGTTGAGTTGGTGCTTGACATTGGGGATTGGTGTCTCCAAAGGGTTGGTGATCACAAATCATACATGAGTTGGCGTTCGGCATTAAGGATTGGCATATCTAGTGGGTTGGTGCTCACAAATCATAGTTGAGTTGGTGCTCGACATTGGAGAATGGTGTCTCTAGTAGGTTGGTTCCTACAAATATTTATAATACAATTATTATTGTGGTTGGATTTGGGTAGTAGCTCAAGTAGCCTTTTCTCGTGTGGTTTTCTCCCAAAAAGGGTTTCCACATAAATCCTGTGTTGTACAAATTTTATATCTCATGTGATTACTATTATCATGGATGTTAATGTTTAATAAGTAAAAATTATAAGTATATTGATTCACCCCCTCTCAATATCTATGTGTTTTCTACATTATAATGTACAAACTATGAAATATTAAGAGCGCACAAATATAAATGCAAAACATAAAAAGAAAAACATGTTATCCAAGCATGCACATTACAAATGCTATATAATTACATTCAATTATGGTGCACTTTCCTTTCATAATACCGACTTTACACTCTTCTTGTGCCTTGTTGGAATTACAAACATCATCACAAAATGTTCCCAAAGGAGTGCACAAAAGGACAAAAATCTCAATGTGCATAGTGTGCATAAGACAAACAATTCTTGGCTACTAAACGAAAAAACATATTCATAAAGTCAATAGAATATGCCATTTCGACACGACACAATAGTGCTCAAAACTAACATCCATGTCGGAGTCGGATCTTTTCCACTTGTCAAAAAAAAGAGGATGGAAAGATACCTTTGGATATTTCATGTCATAAATTAGGCAATTTGTATGAATTTAATGAATATTTAATTATGCTTCAAGCTACCTCCTACGAGCCACATAACATTGAATGTTATCTAAACCAGGATAAAGATCAAATAATATAACTCTTCTAGATACCCCATGGGGCATTCGATTGATTGGATTATGTAGCTACCATGCATTCAGTTTGTCAGACATGCACTATGTAGTTGATTGCGGCCATTTATTGTAACAATTGTAATTGTGCCCAAGTAAATTGTGGGTTTGCCTATAAATACCTAGCTGAAAGACCTTGTTATGGTTGGATCCTTGTAGAAAGAAGTTTTAGAAAATATTTATGCATTTGCCTTAGTTCTCTTTTTATACTTTACATTTCATCTTGAGTTTGATGTTTGTGTGCACTCTTTTCATCTAGTTGAAGTAGATCTTATTTTCTTATCAATAGATATATCATTTGATAGTTTCTTGGAGTTAAATGTTCACTTCATGTGCATCTAACAGTGTTGTGTCTCTCTTTTCTCTATGAAAAATTCCTCAAAATCTTTCACCTTTTCATGTCTTGATTAACCAAATGTTGGTATGAGCGTGAGTATGGTTTTCGGATCTTTCTTTGCCAACCAAAAAGGGATCTATGTTACGCCATCATATTCATTTATCTTTCTATCCTACCCTTATCTCTTTATCACTTTTATGCCCTTGTTAGAGTAGGTTAAACTAGGTGAAGCTTACAATCGGTTTATATTGTTGAATCTTTGTGATTGTAGGTGATACCCATTTACGTTGTCTCTTTCACACATGAAGTACCACATACAATGAATGAATGACACAACAACCATGCACAAACCCATGTTTTACCTTTTGAGGTTAAATTCCCTAATTTTCCCATCAGACACACCCATGTGAAATCACTCTAAAACCCACGAATGAACCAAAAATTCCCTCATGAAAACCATACAACCAAAATCCACCTTGAGTTACTCCCAACAAACTTCATGGCCACCGAGACATGGTGTAATTAAACCTTAGGGATATCCCCACATGCATGATCCAATGTGAAATCCATTTTCCTCGTGTGTGCACCCTCCTTTCGGGAGAGATAAATCCCCATAAGTTTGTGTGGAGCTTTGTCAGGATACCCACACTTTCGCATGTCCCCGATTCCTTTCTTGCATTAACACCATTTGGTGCTAGAAGAATATAGAGGTGATACACTCATGAAGATCAACATTATTGGTGATAAAAGAAGGCCCTCATTCATTCTAGTGTGGCATAACACATTACGGTGTGCTATGTGGAAAATTTCCTAGTAGGGGCAAAATTTTTGGAAATTTTCAATGTTCCCTTTAAAATATACTCACCATGTATATGAATTGATTGGGAAAAGTGAACAACCCATTAGCTACCACAGGATCCCAATATGACATACTTGGAGACCTATCTAGCTGGTCTCCAAATTATAACATGAAGTGATCGGGGATATTTTCGATTTCAAAAGTTCCCTAAACTTCCCTAGACCATACCAAAGGCAATAGAGCCTTCAAATAATTTTTCGATGACTATAAGAACATGAAAAATGGACACTCGAGCTCAAGTTATGTCCAATCAAAGTTCATCAAGAGGGGAAGTCAACTTTGGTCAACAGGTCAACAAGTGGACCAATGACGGGGTGACACGTGGCAATTGGCGATAAGGCAAAATTGATGGTATTGTAATTTTTTTAAAATTGGTTCCATGGTATAGAGCTCGCCGCAAGCTTTCTGACATATTTTAAACGGACCAAATCTGAGTTTGTATGCGAAAGATATGCATAGTCAAAGTTGTGGTCAAATGATGACGTGGCACACTCGATGTGGACAAATGACATATTATGGGTGTGACACTTGGCAGGTTTTTAGTGGTTTTAGATTTAAAATAATAATAATAATATTTTATTTAATCCATTCCACGGGAATAAGCCTAATCCCATGGGATAAGGAGGATTTTGTGGACAAAAAGTTATTTAAAGGCTTATCTTATCCCTTTCCCACCAAATGTGGGGTCAATGGCTAAATTGGGCGCCTAAACCTATGGAAGGGGGATTTGAACCCAGAACCTCATCTAAAAACATAAAAGGCCTCACCAACCTGCCACCCTCTTGTAAGTGGTATAAATAAAGCTCACTTGTATTTGTAATGGACAAGAGTCATGTTTGTGTATAGGCAGAATAGGGGTACTTGTAGAAAAATGCAATTTTGAGTCACTTCCACTCAAAACCAGATCTCAAGTTATATATAAAAGTGTTCAAAATTTTGAGAAGATCACGATGTTGTGATCATTTTTCCAATTTTGAGCTTTTGTGATAGAGTTATGTACTTTTAAAGTCACACAAAGGCGTAGAACCAAAGGGAGACACCACTACAAGTGGATCAGGAAGGTGAAGGACAGAGGTTGAGCTCCATTAACATCCTTCGAAGGTCTGAAACATAGTTTTGTAGGTTTTGATTCATTATTGGTTAATGTAAAGGTTATTGTATTTACATATTTAACATTATTAATGGATCGGTTCACCATAACCTGGGGACATAGGAATTTCGAACCCCATAAACAATCTGGTGTTGTTTTTTTATTTTATTTTCAGTTTTTGATTATTTGCAATAATTGAATTTCATTAAAATAATGTGGATGCAATGGTAATCATTATTTGAAAACTTTGGAAAATCGATTAAAATCAAGAAACCGTGATTTTTGGGGCTTCGATCAAACAATGAAATTTTGAGTAAAATTACAAACTTAATTTCAGTTTGAATTCAGTCTTAAATCAATATTTGATCAATTTTTGGAATATAAAAGAATTCAAGTTGATTTTAAAAATAACAATCCTTGAAAACGTTTAAAAGTGGAAAAAATAAAACACCCGCTTTTGGATCAAGTTTGGTATAAGAGCGAGTTAGATTCTTGGATTAGCTTCTAATTATGTTTGAAAATTTAGCTTGAGTATTGATTTGAGTTTTCAATGTGTAAACATTTTGGGGCTTGTTAGTCTTCTTTTGCAAGTGTGCGTTTTGAAGTATGAGTTGTGTTTGTAGGAATCTAGGAATCATGGGCAAGTCATCCAAATAGAGCAACCTGGATGAGCTTGAAGCCATAAACCACCAACTCAAGGAAGAAAAATCTTTCTGAGAGATAAATTCTATTCCTTAGAAGAGGAAATAGTGCGGTTAAAATCGAGCCTCAATCCTCTATAACCAAGAAAGAGAAATATGTCAATGAGATGCTTGCCTGAGCAAAAAGTTGATGGGCTTTGTTAAAGAGTCACACGAAGAAATACGAACCAAGGATGGTCTCTTGGCAAAGTTGCAACAAGGTGAACACAAGAAGGAAATGCCTTCCAAATTAGATGCAAAGTCTTTATGACAAAATGCACTGTAAGTTGTTCACATTTTAATTCTTCCTCTCATTCAAGTTTCAGATATTCCTTTGGGTTAGTTTGAAAAACACACTAAGGGAATTGGGTCTAAGCTAATGGTTAAAATGGGATATAACAGAAAAGGCCTTGGTAAAAATGAACAAGGTGATGCTAATCCCATACAGGTAGAGGATCAACCTCGGTTTGCAGGTTTGGGTTATTCTAGTGGGCAAATGGAAATTGGAGAAAGTTCCAAAGCAGTTGAAGGAAGACAAGCTTCCAACAGCCAAGGATCTATGCCTCTAGAATTACAGGATTCCACCATCAGGAGGAACAATGAAAGGTGTAAGAAAGCAGGTAAACGAGGTAATGAAATTCCACCTCCTCCCACTTACACTAAAAATAACACTAAGGGGAAATTAAATCCTAAGACTTCTAAAACACTCTTTCAGTTTGAACAATATAGCTTTGGTAGACAGAAGTATGTATTTCCTTGCACATTTTGTGAAGGTACTAATCATTCTGTAGCATATTGTTGGAAGAGAAAAAATATGATAAAGAAGTTAATGCCTTTTGTGAATGATAAGGCGGTGAAAAGAACAATCTCACTGCGGTAAAGTGAGAAATGGCAAAAAGGTTACCTCTCCTAAACATGGGAATCATTTTCCTAGACAGAGTCCAAGGAATGGAAAAATGGGTAAGACTCCTAAAAATAAGGAAGTTAAATTTTGTTCCCATTGTAAAAGGAATGGTCATGATGTTAAGATGTGTTGGTATGTTCCTTCAGTGCAACATTGGAAAGTTGTTAAAAAGGAAAATAATGTCAAACAAAAATTTGTTTATCTAACTCATGTAAATGCTCATTCTAGTACTGGGGAAGTAAAACCACCTAAACGGAGAAATCCAAGTAATTGGATGGGAAAAACATTCCTCAACTTTATGTTTGCATTACAGTAATTGGTGATAGTATGCAAACATTTTCAAAGCTATATTTTAGGGATTTTGATCCTATGTTAATATTCAGCTTTGAAATAATTTGGAAGCAATCGTAAAGAAGATTTGAGTGATAGGTTCATCATACTCATATTCATCTTCTCACATTTTGGTTGGTTATTCCATTTCTGACAACAATATGCATGGATATGGGCATCGTCAGAATGTCTATTTTGAAACTTGTAGTTTTATAGTGTTGTCATTTGTGCAAATATTATGGATGCTTATAAGACCCATTCGGGCACCTGTTTGATATTGTAATAAATAGACAAACTTGTTGTATCCACATGTGTTATTTGCATTAATTTATAAGACCCTTATTTTGGGCAAATTTAATTTTTGTAACTATCAGATGTGGTTTCAATTAGGGTTTAAATTTATTACACTAACAAACCTGGTTTACAAAGGTACCAGGTGATCATTTTGTAGATTATGAAAGTTCATCAATTTGGGTAAGCACACAGTTTATAGTCTATCCCTTTACTGATTTAGTGTATGGATATAATATTTGCATATTCACATTGATTCAAATTTTGACTATAGCCATTTTTGGTGTTGATGGTTTAATTATTCTTGATAGTGAATATTTACAGTTGTTATCAACATAATCACAAAGTGTCAGTTGAACACTAGCTTCCGTATATAGATGGTGTTATTATCGACTTATTATTTGTGATGACGATATAATGTTTTTAGCGATTCACTTGGATTTAGTTGTTGACTATAGCTATTTTTGGGTGTTGGTAGTCTATTTTATTCGGATAGTGAATAATTGCGCTTGTTATAGCTGATTTCGAGATGGACAGTGGACACTAGCCTAATTGTGGGAAATTTAGATGTCTGGTATATTGATCTATGTTTATGAAATTGTAATTTAAGTAATCAGCCGTATCACAAAGTGACAGTTGAACACTAGCTTTCCATAATAGAATGGGTAGTATTATCTGGTCAGTTATTTTTGATGGCATTACAGTGGGGTATGACAGGTTCTGATTGTGTGCGAGTTGTGAGGGTTACAACGTTTTAGTTGAACACTAGCTTAATTGGGTGTTATTATCTGATCGGTTATGTGACTAGCTAATCAACTATTTGCATTTATTTAACCTATAATGTTATTTTTGGTTCTTGTATGTGTTTGTGTAATGCAGGAAGAGATAGCATTATTTGTGGGTTGATAAACAACTTTTTGTGGACAAAAATCCTTCTCAGTGGGGAGGAGTGATCAGGGGATATTTTTAGTGTCAAAAGTTTCCTAAACTTCCCTAGACCATGCCAGTGCAGTATATCCTTCAGATAGCTTTCCGATGATTGTAAGAACGTGAAAAACAGACACTCTGAGCTCAAGTTATGTCCGGTCAAAGTTCAGTCAACAGGGAAGTCAACTTTGGTCAACAGGTCAACAAGTGGACCAATGACAAGGTGACACGTGGAAATTGGCGACAAGGAAAAATTGATGGTCTTGTAATTTTTTAAAAATTAGTTCCATGGTATAGAGCTTGTCGCAAGCTTTCTGATGCATTTTGAATGGACCAAATCTGAGTTCGTATGCGAAAGATATGCATAGTCAAAGTTGTGGTCAAATGATGACGTGACACACTCGACGTGGACAAATGACATATTATGGGCATGACACTTGGCAGGTTTTTAGTGGTTTTAGATTTAAAATAATAATAATATTTTATTTAATCCATTCCACGGGAATAAGCCTAATCCCATGGGATAAGGAGGATTTTGTGGACAAAAAGCTATTTAAAGGCTTATCCTATCCCTTTCCCACCAAATGTGGGGTCAATGGCTAAATTGGGCGCCTAAACCTATGGAAGGGGATTTGAACCCGAGAACCTCATCTAAAAACATAAAATGCCTCACCAACTCGCCACCCTCTTGTAAGTGGTATAAATAAATCTCACTTGTATTTCTAATGGACAAGTGTCGGGTTTGTGTATAGGCAGAATAGGGGTACTTGCGAGAAAAATGCAATTTTGAGGCACTTCCACTCAAAACCAGATCTCGAGTTATATATAAAAGTTGTTCAGAATTTTGAGAAAATCACGATGGTGTGATCATTTTTCCAATTTGGAGCTTTTGTGATAGAGTTATTTGTTGTTAAAGTCACACAAAGGTGTAGAACCAAAGGGAGACACCGTTGCAAGTGGATCAGGAAGGTGAAGGATAGAGGCTGAGCTCCATTAACATCCTTTGAAGGTATGAAACACAATTTTTTAGGTTTTTGATTCATTATTGGTTAATTTAAAGGTTATTGTATTTACATATTTAACATTATTAATGGATCGGTTCACCACGAACCCGAGGGACGTAGGAATTCGAACCCCGTAAACAATCTGGTGTTTTTTTTTTTAATTTCAGTTTATGATTATTTGCAATAATTTAATTTCATTAAAATAATGTGGATGCAATGGTAATCAGTATTTGACAACTTTGGAAAATCGATTAAAATCAAGAAACAATGATTTTTGGGGCTTCGATCAAACAGTGAAATTTTGAGTAAAATTATAAACTTAATTTCAGTTTGAATTCAGTCTTAAATCAGTATTTGATCAATTTTTGGAATATAAAAGACTTCAAGTTGATTAAAAAAAAACAATCCTTGAAAATGTTTAAAAGTGGAAAAAATAAAACACCCGTTTTCGGATCATGAAGGAACTACAACTAGTGAGAAGCAAATCGTGACCTTCAAAGATGCCTTGCATATAAGTTCTTTCATCCATAAAGACATCACTTTTTGCCCATTTCCTAGTTCCTTGGGTGAGACAACCTACTAGTGGTATCTCTAGTAGTTGCATGGGTCAATCACATTTTGGGGTATATTTGAGGTTGCTTTCCCTGAATGTATTGATCCTGTGACCCTATACTACCATTTTTATATCCTTTTAAAGGAACAATATAAATCATGGGTGTTTTCATCACCCATTTTTAACATCTATAGAAGATATCGAGGATCCTTTTCGTTGTTGATCCTTTCATTATAGAAATCTACCTACATGCGTTAGATACCCATTTTTCCATGTTTACGGGGAGGAACCTTGTTGTCCTTGACTTTCTGTGAGGCTATTTTAGTGGAAAGAATACATTTCCAAATTGATCCCTCCACTTGCACAATCAAGTGCATAATTTCCCATGTTAGTGGCCAATCCCACTTTTGCACAATGCACCCCATCTAATTTCTTCCATGGCCCTATCTATTTGACCCATAAACAATTTTTTCTTCTTGCATAATCACCCCTAGGCTACCCCATTCATTACATTCATGTTGAGAATGTGGAGACAAAACCAAACTTCATATGCCATGCATGATAGAAATTTTATATCTCATAATAATATCATCATGCATTCTAATATTGGTTATACATTTTCTTTTTATAGTTATAACTCTTATGATTTTATTTCTAACATTGAAATTTTTTGTGCATGAGAAGACGGGGAAGTGTGTGAAGAAGAGGAGGTGCACGATGAGATAGTCAAAGCCGTTGCTCTAAACTTGTGTAAGATGACACACAATCCTAAATTTCTTATTATAAAGTAGTGAATGAATTACGTGAATACCAACCTTGCACGCATAGTACGTGTAATAATTCAAAATAATCAAATGATGCGATTCTTGTATCTTTTGATGAAACATTTGACCTATTGCTCAACCTAAGATGTGATGCCCTTATTAGAGGTGTCAACATGATAGAGCTAGCCCTACCCAAATTGTCTAGGATTCATGATGATTCACATGTATATAGCACTTACATGGTATTCCTATCTACTCTATGTAGTCTTACTACATAGAGTAGTCATGTACATGTCATCTACTCAAAGCATGTTGCCTTAAAATCACCCAAGGGGAACCTTTGGCCATGATGCCACCTAGTTCTCCATTCCATGGGACCAATTTAGAGAGAAGTGCGCTTCCTAAAGGAAATGAGGAAGCTAAAAAAATAAATTCAAAGAGGAAGAAAAAAAAATGATGTAAGAAGATCTTCCAACTGAGGATTGTTGCAAAATATTTGTGCACCATGAGGTTTCAGCTCTGCTAGATAATCTTGCACCTCTTGATGCGTTCAACATAGTCATCCAGGTAAAGGACTTGTGCACCTTCATTTGTGTCAAATTTGAGTTAATAATTTCTCCTCCTTCAGTGTACTTACAATCCATTATCGCAATCCAAGGTAGTAGTCATGTACATGTTGGGCGAAGGTGTATTTTTAGATTTAAAATTTTAATTGATTTATCTCAAGAATTCAAGGATACTCCAATGTGCTTAAGAAAAAAAAAAAAGGAAGAGCTTGTTAATACCATTGAGTGGATTTTTATTCACACATAACTTTCAAGTCCACCCTTCTAGCCCTAACTATATATATTGGTTAGTTTGGGCTAGTTAGATTTACTTTCATTGAGAGTAGTATGCTTTCCTTTCTTTTGTAGCTTTCTTTCGTTAGTTTTTATGTTAAATAAAGATGAAGTTATTGTGTGTAATATTAATCCCTACTTATTTTTACTTGTGTTTGAGCATTGGTTTCCATTTTACCATTGCACGATTGATAAATATGTCAAGGAAGTAATGAGTATGTTATCGCACACACAACAATGGTAAAATGTTATTTTTATTATGATCAATTTTGACATCAAGAGGATTTGATTATCCTTAGGATGAATCTGAATGCTTGCACTTAATTGTTTTTTATTTTTGTAGCACCTGATTTTGTAAGTTATCTTGGTGATTATTTTTCATACTGTTGTATCTGCTGAAAAGAAGGCAAGCATGTTAAAATATATATTTTGATCTTAAGGGAATGTGTTGCAAATCGGATTCTTGCATGCTGTAATTTAGTTGCATGGGACAACAGTTATTGTTACTTGTGTGTTTGCTGATGTGACGACAAATTGTCGTATACTTGCTAAACTCTATTCGCCGGTTGAAAGACACACCTTGAATCAATCTCATTGATCCAAAGTATGTTGTGGCCTTCTTGTGGTTGCTTTGTCGATTTACTCTTGAATCGAACTGAAGGTTGATATAAATGTGCAGCACCTGATTTCAGGTATGAGCAGCTGGCACGTAGATGCCAATGACAAAGGTTCGATTCTCGAACCATGCACTGTCGTAACTTAAGACCTCGTGAGGCAGGAAATGTCTGGACACGAGTGGCTCTGGCATGTGAAACAAAGGACGAAACGTCCTGCACATGCATTGACTTGAATGTCAGTAGGAAGACTGGATTGGAGGTTGATTAGTGTTAGATGTTAGTGGGAATTAGATCCTAAGCTAATCCTAAGTTCTACCTTACATCCTAAACTACTATCCTAAGTGGATTTTTAAATTCTAAAATGACTAACATAGACCTAAGTCCTATTAACCTAAAGACTAGGCTATGACCTAGGTCGAACACTAATGAACCTTAAACTAATCCTAACCTAAAGGGGACGCGCAGACCCTTGGGGGAAGAGGATAAGGATGAAAGGGAATTAATGGCAGTTAATGAGGAGTCCTTACGTGGACAGCGCCAGTTTGGCGGGAACAGGTAAGTGGCGGAGGTATCTAGTTGGACATGGAACTAAATTTGGTTTTGCATGTAAAATTAGAAATTAGGAGTTCGCCAACCCAAGTTGGCAGTGGCGTGGGAAAATGGGAAAAGGCAGAGCCTTTAATGCATTTAATTTTTTTGGTCTTCGTGACCAGTCCGCCTTGGAAAGAGTTTGGAGGAATTTTGTTAGTCATTTTGTGTTGTTCGGATTTTGGAGAAGTTGCTCTGCATTTGGTTTTTGCTTGGTTCAGTCGAACCAGTTTCATTTGGTTTTTATCACTGTTTCTTGGAAATTGGAGGCTGTTGCTGAGCCTGTAAGAGGAAAGGTGATTTTGGGAAGCTCGTGTTGTCGCCGTGGAAGGAAATACCTTCGGTAGACGCGGTTTTCTTCGAGTTTCGAGGAAGAATTTACAGGCATGTTAAGCCCTTCTCTTTAAAAATACTTGCTTTGTTTAAGCGTCTCATTAAAACAACCCTGCTCTTGGGTTTTGGGTTTATTTGATTGTTGTCGTGTTGAGACGATTTGGGTTTAGTCGATTCTTGCTGTCATTTTTGGAAATGATGGGTAAAATCATTTTCTTGCTGTTGTGTTTGGAACTGTCTTTGCATGTATAAATGAGTTTGAAATACAGTCGTGTTGTGTTGGTTTGTTTGACAGTATTGAGGATGTTCTTTACTGAAACTATAAGAAATTATGCTTATGAATACTCAGCTGAGAGTAAATCAATTTCGAGATGGTTGTTAATAATAATTCGAACTGGATAATTCTTTTTAAATGATTTTATGGAATGAAATCTCTACAGGCTGTGCGAGTTGTTTGAAGTCGTATTCTTTACTGAAATTTTTAAAGGAAATAAGATCCTTTTTCCTTCTGCTGTTTTGGATTTTGATGGAAATGGCATTTGGGTTTTGTATGAGCATATGAATTCGATTTGAAGGAAGAAATGGTAATACGTTTTTGTTGTTCCTTTTTCTTGCTTAAGAAATAGACGAATACGATTTGGGTATTCGTGGGAGCTGGAAAAGAAATTGTTTTTCTTTTGCACTTATAGATGATTACATTCTTCTTGCTGTGATGAAAGGTTGATTTTATTGTGTTTTATGGAATCGATTTGATCTTACAGTTTGGACAGTAGTCGTGAAAACGAGCTTGGCTTGTATTTCTGTACATTAAATGAATTATGTTGATTTCTTGTTGTGAGGGTAGAAGGATTTGTTGTGTTTTATTGATACTGTTCGATCTTCTAGTTCGGACTGTAGTTGTGAACAAGAACTCGGCTTTTTATTTATGTATAATATGGAAAATTTTGGAAATAAGTAGGCGGTTTGGATCTGTCTTGACTGTACCTTGTTGTGCATCTGATATCCTATGCGGGTTTTTATTAATAAGGGTATTATTATATGAAAATCGCATTTTGGGTTCTGTACATCATTGTGAATAGAAAAATGGATTCGGGTAGAAACATTTATTGGTAAGGAATTCTTCTTCTTTCTGCTGTTTGAATTGATAAAATCAGTAGTCGGGTGGTTTATTGAACTTTATAAGTTCAGTCTGTAGAGAGGACAGTGGCATTTAAATTGTTTCTGAGTGCTGTGTGTGTTTTTCTGTACAAATAGAATATTTAAATGTTTCTTGCGGTCTCCGATTTTGCACAGTCATTTAAAAGAAATGAAACCGACCTGAACAATTCTTGTTGAGTTTGAAGAAAATGGTTGTTTTCTTATTGAAAGGTGAAAGGAATGAATTCTTCTCTTCTTGCTGTTGAATTCTGGGAATAGCATTAGAGCCTTATTGTGCATTATGATTAAGTCTTGCTGTAGGTAACAACAATGTGTAAATTGTATTTTGAACTGTATGCAATCATGGATATAGAAGGTCATGTGATTAATTGATTGCATGATTGTATAACTGTTTATTTGGTTAAAAATACAGTGAAAGAAGTATGGGGTCTTCTAGTACAGTAAATACATAGTATGCATCCTTATACTATTTGATCTATGATAAATACGATGTTGTACTAACCTGTTTTTGGGTATTCATATGAGCCTGATTTAAATGAAGTATTGATAAGGATGATAAATTCTTCCTTGTTTTCATTTAAAGCTGATTATGAATGAAATTATTCTTGCTGCTGGAAAGTGAATTTGAATGGATTTTGTAAGTTTCACTCTGAACTGTTATCTTGATTTGTGTCTCGGTTGGATTCAATTTTTAGAACAGTCATGAGGAAAGAGATAGGAATGTGGATGGATAACTTGGAAAAATGATCTTTTCTTCTTTCATTCAGTTGGAAATCTGTAATCGTTAATAACGAATCTTGTAGTGCTTAGATATGAGCAACTATATGCATTGTTGTTTGCTTTCTCGTCTGTGCTTGATTGCTTGGAATCTAATATGATGCATGAACTGAAAGGAAAGTAATTGGTTTACGTTTCAGTTAGTTTTACCCTTTGCATTTATTATTAATGAAAGGAGTGGAAAGGATAACAGTATGTTATATCAGCAGTATGCTACTTGTATTCCTAAACTTTACAAATATTGTAATTTGGAACTTGTAACGGTTATGTGGAAAATAGGACAGCAGTTCTTTGGCTGATTGGGATGGTATTTGATGGTTGTAGACACCAAATTCGTGTCTTACGACCCCTTGTGACCCGCATCCCATTTCGCAACCTAACCTCATTACCTAAACTTTACACAATTATTTATTAATTACCTTGTAATTGATAAATCCACATCACCTTACCCGCCACCTCAGCCACCTCATCATGACCTAGCGCTAACCCTAAACTAACCTAATTAAGACCCATGACTTGGTCTAGACTCACATCCATAACTAATGCCTCCTTACTCGCACCCAAAGCCGACCTTCTAGCCACTTGACCAATCCCGCAACTGATCTCTCGGGAGAAAAGCAGGGAAGGTGGGCTATTTTACTAAAAATAGCCTACTTTTTCCTTACCGATGCGGTTCTACTCGACCAGCGCCGTCGGTTACGTAACCGCCATCGGTTCCTGTAAATGGGCTCCCCAAACCAAAACAACGGATCGGAATTTCATTTTGGAGATCGGTCGAATGATTTTTGAATCAACAGAGAGCATTGCGGCGAGGAAGCAGTCGAGATCTTCACTTGACAGAGAGAGGCGAGTAAAGAAACCGAGAAGTGTTTCTGACCAAGGAGATCAACTTGCATCGGTCAAAACCGGTAAGTCACATCTTGCATGTCCTTTGTTATAACATTTCTTATGCTTCTTGAATCTCGGTGCTCCTAAATCCGTTTGAATCCACTACCCAACGTGCCATTGCATCATCTACTTTGTCATTCTTTTGCTTCTAATCATCCCATTTCCTAATACCATCCAAAAACCAGCCATTACAAACACCATAGCTGCCAAGAAGATCGTAGAACCCACGCATTATCGGTTATCGATAACCGCCATCGGTTATCAGTGACCGGCATCGGTTATCGATAACGGCATCGGTTCCTACGATCAAAAACCGAGAAAACCAGCCTTTCCCCCTACCCAGTTTAACGAAATAATTTAATTAATATTTTGCAGTCTTTTGTGTTAATTCATATTAGCGAGAGGAACTGACCACCTTCGAAAGGAAGTTTTATATTTCTGGGCCCAAGGCGAGTTTCCTCATTTATTGTTTAATCAAAATCTTGTGGTCTTGTGTTCTTATTTGCGGGTAGTCCTTCCAAGACAAAAGGAGTCTCTGCATGATCGGCTGATCTTTCTCTCTACGCGCACACCATCTCGACATTCACGGGTATTCCTCCTAACCCTAACCTCATCTGTTTCTAAAAGGAATGAAAGGATAGAAAGCAACTCTATTCCCAGAAGCGAAACATTAGAGCGAAACATTTTGCACGCTTAGGTGGGACCCATTTTGGGTTTCTTTCTCTTGCTTATTTTCATTTTAGGAAGCATATTTCTTTATTCTTTGCTTTTTGTTATATATTTCGTAAAGAATTTGTCTTGCTTTCCTAGTTTCGCATTAGTGAAAGTCATCTCTCTTGCTTCATCGAATATAATTTTCGATTTGGGTTTAAAACACGTGCATTGCATTCCTGCTTGTTGTTCTTCAATTCTAGTGAACATAGATTAAGTAACAGGTCGTACACGTGGGGGTGATATCCACGGTATTGACAGGAAATTAACCTTAGTTTCACTGCACAACACATACCGAATCACTTCACAATTAACACAACAGCTCAAACATCCCCCCTTTTCCGCGGTATTCCTCCGATTGAGGTAACCTTATAAGCCAAAACAAACTTGACATTTCCCCTAGGTCTTGTTGTTTAGGATTCTGACATCATCTTACGTCTAAAGGCATAAGCCCACGATAACTAAAATTAACCCTAGGATTAATCTCTAGATTTGCGTGTGCCTCTTGCTTGTTTCCAAATTCTATTTTCTCTGTCATACTTTGTCTTCTGTGATCAATAAGTTGATAAATATACTCAACGTTGCTAAAAATCAAATTAGCAGCCTTTTATATCTTCTTATCCTAGACTTTTGACACCGGCATCGGTTAAGGGACCGACGTCGTTTTCTCTGTGACCGACACCGGTTAGTAAACCGATATCGATTCTTGTCTTCATCATTAGCCACGACAAACCAATGACTTGCAAATTCATCATTACGAGGTTGTTTTTGTTCTTGATAGATTAAAACTTTCCTGTGTGTTCTTGTCATGGTTGTCATCACTCGGAAGCAAGCCGCCGCCATGGTTTCACATGCCTGCTCTGTGTCTTTGCCTGAATCACCCCCTTCACATTCTATAGGGAACCCTACGGACACTAGTGAGATCCCCAAATTCCTGTAGGAGACAAGGACTTTGCCAAATTTCTGGATGCTAATCCCAGTATTTGTCAATACTATTTGTCTCATGCCCCCGACCGTGCGCTTTGATGGTCGGCTCCTTATTGGCATGCCTATTAGTATAGCTGCTGCTCATTTAGCTCCCACTCCTCCCGATAACAATGCCTTACTTCTGCATCTCTAGCCCCGTCTCCCGATCAAGCGGCCGAGAGGTTCATACGACCCGATTAGCTTTCCTTTGGTTAACCTTGGACCCCACGTATCGTTACCACCAATTGCCCCTATCTCATCTCTCTTTCGGACCACTCCATTCATGACTTACTCTCTGCCACCTATTCACACGAGCTTTCCTTCTCAAGCTCCGCCTACCTTTTCATTCCCATACACGTATCCAGTAACCTCAACACCTTATATGGGACATCCCTATTACGTGGCATCATCATCTCATCCGACCACAGATTTCATCAAACAAATGATGGACAAAATGCAAAACACGGAGGCTTAGTTTGAGGAAGTCGTAGCGCTTGACATACGAGCAAGTTTGTCGGGAGCCCATTCACCCTTCTTGTCCCCCTTCATTCATATCCTCCTCGATGGGAGTTGCCAAAGTTTACTCGTTTTAACGTAAAGAGGATCCTCACAACACTTGCGATCATTTAGACATGCTTGTTATTTGATTGCCCATGATGATGCCTTGTTACTCCGCACCTTCCCCATGTCCTTATCGGGACCCGCCTTGGAGTGGTACGAGTGCTTTAACTTGACATTCGATCTTCTCTTTTAACCAACTAGCCCAATCTTTCTTGGATCATTTCTCCATTAACATTGCCAAGAAAGTATCTATCAGCGACCTCTATGCCATCGACAATTTGAAGCGAATCTATCGCAGATTTCGTTGGACGATGGCGGGCCTTATCGACCAACTTACGTATGCCTTGCCTCAAAGCCGAACTCATTGAACTATTTACGCGGGGCTGCTGCTGCTAAGCATCTCCCCTACCCTCCAAATTCAAACTTTCCGCACATTAATGCGAGGCCTTTACCATGGCTCGGAAACTTGAAAGTCGAGCCTTAGAAGAAGAGAAATTGCGGTTGCGTAACAAAAACCCCAATTTCCGAACTCCTGATTCTACCAAAAGCCAAACACCACCACTCCTCACGCGTCCACTTCTTCTAAATCAAAAGGAGGCTGTCCACGCGGTAATGGTCAAATCTCAAACACCGTCGATACTCATGAAAACCACTTATAAGTACAAAGCCGAGCCCACCGATTACACTCCTTGGGAGAAACTTATGGCGTCATCTGGAGAAATTGCTCAAAAGTGGGGCTATCACCTTGCCCCCTGTTAAACCTCACTCTGGGTTTGACTCCACCCCATGCAATACCTTCTGAGTACAAAGAAAATGACTTTTGTAACTTTCACCGCGTAAAGGACATAGTCATGAAAAATGCAAGATGTTGAAAAATATAGTACGGGAAATGGTTGACGCGGGGATATAACCCTCGATAATCCTAACGCCCCCTGCTTAACCGAAATCTGAAAATTTTCAACAAGCCATTCCCGAATCACTCGTCCAACGATGCGTGAACCAAGATATCTTAGCGAGGAGAGTGTTCATGAGATCCATGCGGTCTTCGATTCTCGGCCAAAAGCCTCTATTGAAAAATTTTAAATCAAGCCTCTCCACCAACACGGGAGTTTGAACCTCCTTCACCACCATCAAGCCAAAGTGAAATCATTCCTTTACCCATAGAAGAGTTAAGCGCCGGACTTCTCTTCTCATCGTGAGTCTTCTTACACCACATCCCTACAAGGCGTGAGGCGGATGCTATCTAATTTATCTATTTCCCAAACGTCCCCTTCTACCACTCTTGCTACACTGAGAGGAAGGCTCGCCACTCCTTTTGACATCCTTAGCCGAGAAATCTCTTACACTAACATCACCACATTCTTTAAACGTGACGGATCCCCTCGAACACGCCCTCCTACCTATTAGTCCCTCATCGCCTAAATCTTTTCAACGACCGGTTGACCTCTTAACATCTATTGATACGATTGCCTCATCTACCTCTGTGTCACACCCGCGGTGGTGGAATTACAACCCACCTTTCTTCCGTACAAAAATTACAAATCACACAGAGGTGTCATTCCACGAGAAGATGAGACGGGCCCTATGGGAGCGTTTGAGTACCCCTTTTTCTACTCAAATGCAAATGAGTGATCTGATGTCTCCACCATATACCCGAAGTGCTTACAGAAGCTTAAAATGCCCCTGTTCTCACCTTCACCCCCCTCACCTCTACCAAATGCCCCGTCCACTTCTATCAACTTAACCAGATCTTCCCCTACGCTTGGGACCTCACCAATGCCCAGTCTAACGCACCCGCCTAAGCGACTCGATCTATCCAAAAATAAATCCGCTCCGCCACCTAGGAGACAAACTCAATCCGTGCCCCTATCACAATCAAAACCATCATCGTCATACCTACCTTCCATATTGGGACCCCATCCCTCTACCTTACACCAATATATCATACCTCCTGCGTTTTCTTTAGAACAACCTACGCCTTCCGCACCTATACAGAAATTCCAGGGTATAGCAACACCGTCACTCCGCGTATCCTGTCCACCTATCAACCCTAAACAAATTCCATCATCAAAAGATTTGTTTTCAGTCACTCCTATTTCCCCGTGGTTGTTTTCTGATACCACGTCATCTGCGGCCTCATCATCAACACAAGCCTGCCCGAAGAAATCACGTTTAGTAAAAACCATGTATCAACACCCCTCGGCTAAACCACCACCCATGCGAACCAATCATGCCCAAACATTACCAAAACCCACACAATCAATACCCTCATCCTCTTCCGATTTTGACCCACTCAAAGGATCTTACGCCAAAATCCTTGCTATGTTGGTGGAGAATGCGACCATTTCCCTACCTCCACTTAGACCTTATGACCCGTCTAAGCCCCGACCTATGGGTTACGATGAGTCTAAAATCTGCGCTTATCACCGCACACCAGGACATGATGTGGAGGGATGCAAAGCTCTAAAAACCATCCTTCGCCAGTCACCTCTCCCGGATAGAAAGATTAAGAAAGACAACTTACGAAGGGAGAGACCTTTAGTTTCCATTCCCTCTCTACTATACCATCATCCCCGCCTCACCAAGATCTGTCATTATTCTGACCCCACCTCTTGAAGACCATGAGTTATCCTGACCATCTTCCTCATCTCGGGTCTACGAGATTAATATGATTAGTGTGTCATTACTCGAGGCGAGAAAAACAATGGGAAAGCAAAAGAAAACACACTGCGGCATCTCTTTCTCGTCAAACATCCGATTGCACCACCACCTAAAGTGGTCATTCGCGGACCCGCCTATCCCGTCTCTAATGGCATTGCCCACCGAAATATGATTAAACGGCTTCACGATCACCGTAAAAATGACCTTTGTATGATCTCATTGGACTTGAATCTCATCGACAAGCTCTCGTTGAGATCCTTGAGGATAGAGGTTTTACCTAATGAAACCACACTGTCGCCTCCATTCTAACACCCGATCACGTTGCCTCTCTCACTAAAACAACCCCTTACTGACCCCCATCACCACTCTGTCTCATACCACAAGCTGCTGCGATCGGTTTCTCGAAGATGAAATTGTCGACTTTGAGTACGAGAAGACCACGACCCTGCCCTTTTCATCTCCGCTTACGTCCGGGACATTGAGTACGTCGGGTTATGATTGATTGGGGCGCTAGCCTAAACATCATCTCTTGAAAGCCTTGACGGATGAACATCCCTTACTAGTTGCATGTGTGCCCGGACCCCATCATGTTGCGGTCATTCAATGAGCGCTATTACTTCTACCTTAGGCACCGTGATCCTCAACATTCGCGTAGGACCACGTACTTTACCCGAACTCTTCTATGTCCTTGAGGGAGAGTTCGATATAATATATTCTTTGGGTCGTCCTTGGATCCGAGCCATGGGATGCGTTCCTCAACATTACATAGATGCATAAAATTTGAGTACGAGGGAAGTCTTGCAGTAAAGGTGACCCTCCCCCTTTAAAACTGCTGATATGTTATACCGCCCTAACGATGTGCTTATACCAATCAAGACACCCATACATTCAACCCTGACCATCCTCCTCAAATGTACCTCAACCATCCACCTCAACCGCGCCTACGCCTTGATTGATGAAACCACCATCGCAAAAACCACTTCCCTTCCCATGACTAACATTCCAACCTCAGACCCCTTAGTAGATGTTTTTCGGCGCCTTCTGTTTGGGGAGTACCGCCTATATAACGTTAGTTCTTTCCCTACCCGCGAGAGTACGGACAATTACATGCACATCCCACCTACGACCGTCGCGTGGGGGAGATAATCTCTTACGGACCACCCCATTGCCGCACTAACCTAACGTATGGGGGTGTTGACGCATCCTCCATTACCCCTGAACCTCCTCTTGGTGTGGTTCCTTTCGATCGATTTTCAATACTTGAAAAATCGTCGTTTCGCCCTCACCTTCTTGACTCAGCTGTGCGTGGAAAGGCTTTGGTTTTGGCCTTTACGAACAAGGCCGACATACACTCATTCCCGTGACTACCCGTAAACATAATGATCGCAGTGGTCTCGGTTTTCCCGAAACACCTACCTACGGGAGACACCTCTGTCGGTGTATCTGGAAGAAGAAGGCGTCGCCCCTACCAAACCATCATCACCCACTTTGCCATCATCACACCCATGAGAATCTATAGACCCTGAATCCATCCCTCCTAACTTTTTTTTTTCATAAATGCTATCTTCATAGGTCCTCTCACTTATCAACGCGATAATGACGACCCATCTTCTTTGCCCCTTCTTTATCCAGACATGATCGAAGAGGATTCGCCTTTGATTAATGTTGTTGAATGCCGGGATAGCGACTCCATCCTCACTTACCTTGGCGCGGATGATTCTTATATTCAACGAGCCTTACCATCGAAACCCAAACTATCTTTGAGCAGAATCTACCATAGAAATCAATATCCACACGGAGGAGGATCCTCACATTGTGAAGATTGGACAATCCCTTAACACATCGAGAACAAGCCGCCTTTACTACCTTTCTCGTGCTCATGACAAGCTTTCGCATGGTCTTACTTTGACATGCCGGGAATTGATCCCTACCATCGCCGTCCATAACATCACCTAAACCCCGATTCCAAACCAGTCAAACGAGAAATTGAGAAAAATGCATCCACGCATTGCTCTCTTGGTCAAAGAGGAGCTCAATGACTCCTTTCTGTTTCCTTCATCTTGCTATTGACTATCCTCGATGGATTTCTAACATCGTACTGTCACTAAAAGCGAGGGGGACTTCGGATATGCCTGCATTTCGGGATCTTAACCTCGCTTGCCCTAAGGATGACTTCCCCTTACCTAGCATTGACCAACTTGTTGATCTAGCTGCAGGTCATGAGATGCTCTCTCTCATGGATGGCTTTTCGAGGATCTGACCAAATTTTGGTTGCCCTGCCCGATCAACACAAAGCTGCCTTCATAACTCCTTGGGAACCTTACATTATCGTGTCATGCCATTTGGCCTTAAGAATCTTTGGTGCTTTACCTATCGGCGGGCTATGACCTACATTTTCATGACATTATGCACACTATCCTTGAAGACTATGTCGGCGATCTTCTCGGCAAGTCTAAACATCGTAGTGAACATCTCGATGTTTTAACCATTATTTTGATCGCTTTGTTACAATATTACATCGCCTTGACCGAAGAAATGTGTCTTTGGTGTTCTTTGGGAAAACTTCTTGGCTTTATCGTCTCTTTGCGTGGCATTGAGGTCGATCCATCTAAAGTCAAAGCTATCCTAGAAATGCCCCCACCTAAAAATCTCAAACAATTGCGTAGTTTACAAGGTAAGCTCGATCTATCAGCGTTTCATCTCCCGACTCTCGGATCGGTGTCGACCTTTCCATCACCTCCTTAAAAAGGATATTGCATTCGATGGGGCGAAGAATGTCACCAAGCCTTGAAGCTCTCAAATCCTATCTCTTGCGACCACCGTGCTTATCCCACCCCAAGACGACCGCCCTTTCTACCTTTACCTTTCCGCCTTTGACCATATTTGTAGGAGCCATGCTTGCACATCGTGACTACGAGAATCACGAACAAGCCGTTTATTATATAAGTCGTACTTTGGTGGACTATGAGACTAGGTACACACATGTAGAAAAATTGTGCCTTGCCCTATCATTCGTGGCCACCAAACTCGACACTACCTTCTAAATCACAAGACTTTCGTCATCACCAATCTGAGACCCCATCCATTACATGTATGCCAAACCTCATCGAACCAACGCATTGCTAGATGGCTCATGCTTCTCGCCGACCTCGACCTTGAGTTTGTCCACGAGAAATCAATCAAAGGACAAACCATCGCGAGACCAACTTGCGAAGCTCCTTTGCACGAGGGAACAATTTACCAATTTCACATTTCCAGACGAACTCATCGCTACTCTTTCCCTCACGGAGGAGTCGTACCCAATGACCCTCTTCTTGATGGATCTAAATGCCGGCGCGGGAGGAGCCGGCGTTGTTCTCATTCCTCTCAGCGCTGAACCTATGCCTCTTTCATTCGACTTGATTTCCCTTGCACTAATAATACGGCGGAATACGAGGCCCTTGTTACAGGTCTCGAGTTGCGTTACACTTAGGTATCAAATCTATCAACATTTTTGGCGACTCTCGATTGGTAGTCAATCGAGTTATGGGCGTCTACCAATGCAAAAATGAGGAACTTCAAAAATACAAACACTACGTGGATTCACTTCTAGCCTTATTTACCCACTATTCTCTACAAACCATTCCCGCTCCACTAACAAATTTGCGGATACTATGGCTTGCTTAGCCTCGCAAATTCCCTTGCCTTGTTGACTCTGAATTATTCGTCGTCGTGGTCCAACAACTTTTTGCCCCATCTATTTGACCCCGGTAGTTTGTATGATAAATCGTGTCTACTAATTCACGGGATACAGTACCACCAATTTCACGACTACCTTACAATCTCTGTCCTCCCCACTTTGACCTTACTAGTAGCGTGAAAGCGTGCTTTTCTTAAAAGTGTTTCGCGTTATGTTGTCATGGGGGACTCCTCTATAAACGTGGCTTTGATGGCATCCTCCTTCCCATTTTGTCTAAGCGGCGCGGAGGCCACTCATACCATCAGCGAGGTCCATGACGGTATTTGTGGTGGACATTTTAGCGGCCTTGCCGTGGCCAAAGCGAATCCTTCGCCTTGGTTATTATTGGCCTACTCTCAATAACGACTTACTACGAATATGTTAAGCGTTGTGTTATGTGTCGACAACATGCCTGACCTTGACATACTCCTAGCCACCCGCTCCGGATCGCTCGAGATCTTTGGCCCTTCTCTGATGGGGTTTAGACCTTATTGGTGAGATTCATCCAACCTCTTCACAAGCGTCACCGTTGGATAATCACATGACCGAATATTACACAAAATGGGTGGAGGCTATTCCACTCATTTCAATCAAAAAAAAAAAAAAAAATTGTCGAGTTCATTAACCACCACATTATCATCGTTTTGGTGTTCCTCATCGCACGATAACGAGATAATGGAAAATCTTTCAAAAACAAGTTGTTGCAAGACCTTTGTGACAACTTTGGTATCAAACTTAGTTTCTCATCACCTTACTATCCACAAGCCAATGGGCAAGCCGAGTCCTCTAATAAAACACTAACCAAAATCCTCATGAAAGTTGTCGATGAATCCAGGAAGAAATTGGCACGATCACATTCCCTTTGCCCTTTGGGCTTATCGTACTAGCATTCGTACCTCTACTAATGCCACACCTTTTTCTTTGGTATACGGTACAGAGGCTGTTTTGCCTCTCGAAATACAAATACCCTCCCTTAGAATATCTCTTGGGATATTCTCACCATGATGATTTCCGCAAGAGCGGTTAGCCCAATTGGAGCTTAACGAGCGCCGTCTTACAGCTCTTGATCACCTTCAAATCTATCAAAAACGCATTAAACGTGCTTATGATAAGTGACTTCATGAGCGTACCTTTAAGGTTGGTGATCTTGTTCTCAAAGAGAATCAACATGTAACCAAACTAGAAAAGAGCAAGCGTGGAAAATTTGCTCCCGATTGGATTGGGCCTTATATAATCACTCATACCTATGGATCGGTACTTATCGTTTAGCTTAAGCAATGGTAAACTGAGCTGAACCCATAATGCCTTGCATCTTCGACCATTCTACTGTTGAAATTAGTGTTATATCACTTCTTATCTACCTTCCGCTCGTCCCTTGAGCTCACTTACCACTACATACACTCTGTTTCCTACACCTCATAATAACAATCAAGCTCACATAGTTTGATCCTCACCTCCCCTTGATGATGCCTTCCCCTTTTAGTCTAGTCCATGACTTCAAAGTATTAAAATAAGCCGTATTCTTATGGGATTTTCTTGAGTCAAACTTCCTACTAAACTAGATGCTTCACGCAAATGAACATCTAGTCATCTAAATTAAATATATTGCTCCCTCGAAGGACGACTATATCTTGAACTATTCTTCTTTATTATATATAGTTTGCTCCCCAGAAGGACAGCTATGCATTACAATCATATCTGCTACTATAAATAGAATTTGCTCCCTCGAAGGACAGCTATACACAGTCGAGCCTTTATCGAAGCTTCTCGCATTGATCGGCCGTGAAGACCTCAAGAATAATACAATCAATATCCCTTGTAGACTTCCGCATCGATCGGTCTGCATTGATAAAAGAAAAGCCTCATTCAAAAGGACTTTTGAGTCATGGACTTGTCTATTTAGGGTAGGTTCTCTTTCGTCGAGAACACTCACTTTGTAATAAGTTCTCGTACCTCAGCTATATCATCCACCTCACCTCACCATTTGTTTTGACTCAAGGGACGTGACGTATATCCGATATATTGTGATTATACTGACTCTTTTCACCTATCGACTTCGCTTTGTCTATGCAAGTACTAGGGATTCAAGCTCATCCTATGTTAATATGTGGTTTGTTTAGCTCTTCTCAACTACGGGACACTTTTGCCTCTTTTGCTCGACTCTAGGATTGTGTGTTGACCTTAATCAGGATACGGTTCCCTACTATTTGGGTAAGCTAACTTTCGCTTTACCTATACCTACATCAACATCGCCCATACCTTACCAACACCAACAACATTACCCTATCGACATCAAATTCTTATCAACCAACAAATTGCCTAACCATACCCAAATTGCTGAATTCACCTCTCTCCTGGTCTAAGGAGAACTACATCGATCACGAGGCCCCTCCTTGCTTTGTGCGATGGGCTATGTAGGCAGCACTTCGGAGACATGGGGTCTCCCGAGGTTAGCTCGACCATCCCCTACCATAACCTATCTGTGTGGTGAATATAAATATTTTTGTGTATTTTATTTAATCACATTCCTCTTTATCCTTTTTCAAAACACAGAAAATCAAAACACAAACAATCTTATTATTATCGTAACTCAAATCAACATACATATTCGAGTTTTATTTAGATGTTAAACAAATACATCTTCTCTATCATCATCGACACGCGAGTCGGCATCCTTATTTATTCTTATACCTTGCTAACATTTACTCGGACCCTCACGCCTCATCCCGAACTAGGTGATGATCGTGATCGTCGACCCCTCTCGCCGGGCCTCTCTGTCCTCAAGGGTACCACGGCTATTGGTACCGCCAGCTTGATCTGCCCGATCTCTCCTGTAACATATGAATACGCCCTCTCGCATGGAGGACTCCGAGCCCTCTAGTCTCCCCCTTAGTGACTCATGACCACTAACAATCCTCTTGTCTCATTCACTGCGTTTGGAGCTGCTTTGAACAAGCAAGCTGCAGCTGAGACGATCCCTCTCTGCTTTGTAATCACCGCTATGTCGGGGCGCTCACGTACACCTCGCGATTCTGCTACCCACCATAATCTATAGGCCTCTGTCGTTCCGCATCCATTACCTGCGATCGGGTGCTTTACCTCTTGAGGCCCTTACGGAGGTGTTGGCGGGGAGGTGAGAATCTTTGCCTCGGCGTCGATCCTCATATATGGTCTATAAGCCGGGGTATATCTGCACAAATCAAATTGTCGCCGCACGCGATCTATAGGAATCCTCTCATACTCACCGGCTGTGCCTGCGATCCACCTCAATCGCTCTACACCCCTCAACTCCTCGGCTATGTTCTCTGTCACCATATAGTTCCGTATGGCCTCAGCGAGATATCCATGACCGTCACTCTCTCCCATACTGCTGTAATACTCAATATCACCCGTCACGGCGGGATCGGCCTCTTGTTACATCTGGACCCATCGTCGAATCCCCGACCTCTGCGCTCCGGTTTCTCCATTTGGATGGGTCGGCCTATTAGTCGCACACAAACAATGTGCTCATAGGCCCAGCAGAGTGTAATAAGTATGAACTATCCGGTGTCGTCTGTGATTTCCTCTACAAGCCCATAAACCCCTGTATAGCTCGCCAAATATGCGGTGCCCATGCAAAAGTCACGTTCCTTTCTATCATCTCCCCGAATAACACACATCAATGCCTTTGGAAATCTTCCCCCTTAGCCCTCGGTGCGCATAATACCCTACCGCTATCATTAATATCTTTGCTTAACCTTGTCTCCTCGGGGTGTCTTTGCATACATTACCCCATATGTAAAAGATAAACCTCATTGTGTCAAATCTCGTGCGTATGGACCAAATCTTTAACATTATCGCTCCCAGTGTGCCGCGCTAGGTAGTGCACGATATCTTGGTTCTCTGTAATAGGGAGTCTCAAAATCGAAACACATCTTCGATATTCTTGTCATCTCCCTGTTGGCGGATAAAGGTATTTGTCTCGGGATTCCATCTCTCGATCAATGCTGCTGACATAGCATGATTACGTGCGATTCGTGAATAATAGCGGATTCCACTTAACCCCAAAGCGATTTATCAATGTCCATTCGGTGGTGTTACATCCGCTCGGATTAAGTGACAGCGGCAGCGGCACACTATCATTCATCCTCGATCCACGCCTCTGCTGCGTACACCAAAACAACAAACAACCATTCAATCGTCGAGGTTTTCAAACATACGGGAATTCCTCCGATGCGGTATCGGTTATACATAACCGATATCGGTTGAGTAGCCGATCCGGTTCTCCTAACATTACCGGTCCTTTATCGATTACATACATCTTGCCTAAAACAACCACCTACGATGATAAATTGATCGTTTATTCCTTTCTATATACGGACATACCAAAACCCCGTGAATTACCTACCCCATAACACTCACCTCATCTATACCCCATTTATCATGTTGTCTTTCTCATATCTACTTCCTTATTCTTTTCGACTTATTCCCAAAACATGCGGTAGTTAAATCACAAACAAAATGATACCTCTTGGGTTGCGGCGGCTTGAGGTGGCCCTTGTCTTCCCTCTGTCCTTGCTGCTTTGGATGCTTCTCCTCGTTACGCCATGATCACCACCCTTTTCAACTTTGTCTTTACCTTCACCTTACGAATCTCGGATCACATTCACTTTCCTTGTCTATTTTCTCCTTCTCACCCAAATCTCTCATGCAAATACTGTCTCGGTCGTCAAAAGCGTCGCGTTCGCGTATTTAACCTCTTGCGTGGCTCTAAAATTAAAACTCAAGTTGCCACCCTAGCTTTTCTATTTTTAGAAAAGCTCATACCTAAATAACGGTATCGGTCTATAACCGATATCGGTCGGTATAACTACTCGACATCGGTTACCTAAGCGATATCGGTTACACACTGCCTTTTTGAAACGGCGTTCTTTTCTTCATTCTTTCATAAATTTTTGTCGCGCCCGCCTCTTTTCTGCATAACCACACCATTTACCACATTTGTTCATCCACCACACATCATATCATTACAATTTCATTAAACATCATTTATTTTATACAAATACACAACCATCGACTACGAATTTCAAGAAACTATCAATCTCTACATCATTTGGATCGACTCATCGATTACATATATCACAATGTCACAAAACCAACAATTCATCACATCACATGTCATTCATATATACGTACAAAAAAAAAAAAAAAAAAAAACAAAACCATCAACATCATCCATCCATCTATCAACATGCCCACTAAACTTATCATACATTATATATTACCAAACCATTAACAAAATATTTAAACACATTTTTGAACACTACATATGGATCAAAACATCATCTATATATATATATATATATATATACCCAGTTTTCAAAAATACAATGTGCCCTACATCGGGGCCTCTGTGATCTCATAATATCCCAAAGCGGCACGCGAGGCGCAATACCTACCAAAAATCTCGACTCGGCTCGCAGGCCGGTCTCTCATATCAAAAATATACTCGGCTCGCAAGCCGGTATCAAATGTACAACCCGTACTCGGCTCGCAAGGCGGTATATAATAAATAAATGAATCAATCTGATGAATAAGTGTCGCACGCGAGGCCTCTATCAATCTGACCGGTTCGCGAGGACCGGTGCCCGTGTCCCTATACAAAACCATGTCGGGGATCTATCAGCTCTCCCCACCGCCCTCGGCACCTCTCCCCGCTGGTCCCTGTGGTGCCTCTCGCCTCCTGCCCGTCACGGACACGCCAGCTGTGGCTGCCCCTCCCTGAGATCTCTGGGCATGCGAGGTCTACGCCTATTGTTGCATCGCACGATACTCGACTCGGTACTATCGAGAATATCACGATAATATCGGGCCTCTGCTCTAACCTCCATATAGCGATCTCGCGCCACTGAAGGAGCTGGGGCTGGTCCCCTGGCACCTAACACCAATACCCCCACAGAGCACACTGCTTTTTGTGGCGCGGTGGTCTTTGCTGTCTTTCTTGCTTCTTGCTGCTTACTGCGCTTTGTGGGTGTGGTCTTTGGTGGTGGTCTTTGCTGTCTTCTCTTGCACTGTGCACTGCTTTGTGGTTTGTGGTCTTTGGTGGTGGTCTTGCTGTGCTGTACTGCACTTTTTGTGGTTGTGGTCTTGGTGGTGGTGGTCTACACTGTGCACTGTGCTGAGCTGGGCTATTTGCACTGTAAGGCCCCTATCGTCTGTGCTGCTGTTGCTTTTGCCCTGTGTAAAGCTGCTTTGACCCCTGGTGATCCCTCTCTCCTATAAGCTGCTGCCAAGTGCAGGCTGCGCGGTGATACTATCCTCATTTGCTCTCTGCCTGACCCACCCACCACCTGTATGCTCCGTGCACCCGGCATCATCCACACCCTCCTGCTTTGGTCTCTCGCTACCCGGTCGGATCAGAAAGGTGTGGTGGCTGGCGGTGGGGCCTCTACATCATCCCTCTGTCTCTTGGGGAAGGGAGGTGGCTCGTCTGTCGTAGCCCCATCTGCTGCGTGCCCTCTCACAGGGGTATCGCTCGTACTCTCCGGCCTCCGTCCTGCTTTATCCAGAATGTATCTTGGATCGGGCGCGGTGTCTGTGGGCTCCTCTGCCGGGTGGTGACCTCTGTAGGGTCTCCATCTGATGTCTCTCTTTGTAAGGCCCTCTGTGAGTGTACATAATAGGCCACATCCCGACTGCTGACATTTGCTCGTGTGGTGGCCCACGACCCCTAACCACCTCGAAAGCCATATCGGTATACGACTGTGGCCACAGGTGCAGGGTAGCCCTGCGGCTTTGATGCATACGATGTGCTCGTATGCCCAGCATGATCTGACAAAATGTAGAACAAATACCAAATCGCCTCCTCGTGATAGCCCCATAACTCCTGTATAATTGCACGGATACTGCTTTGGTGCCCATGCAAAACAGTGTGCTCCTCCACCATCTCAGCAGCACCCCCATCAATGCTCGTGAGAGCGGCCTCCCTACGAATCGGGAGGCGAAGCGGGTGATCCTATCATCATCAACACGGCAAGCCGTGTCTCGTATCTGTGTGTGCGCGGTACATGTCACCATATCAATGCTCATTTATGATACGTAAGAAGCGCGGTGCATCCCCAAAAACTGCGGTATCTTTGTCCATGGCGATCTCTGAATCTACGGAAGAAGGCGCCTCTCCCTCGATCGGTAGCCGCGGGATGCGATACATCATCCTCTAATGTGACGGTCATCTCCCGGTCGGAAGATGGAACACATTGGCCGCCGGATCCCATCTCTCGATGAGGGCGACCATGGTGTGATCCCTCTCTATCGCTCTGTACCTCTGGACCCCTTGAGTCCCACCTCGCGCATGATGGCCCAATGCGCGCGGATACGTGTGGCCTCATCCGACTCAATAGTGGAGGCATCTATCACGCATCGTCAGCTGGCGCGTGCTGCAAAACCAACCCACATTCTTAGACCTACTCTTTATTATAACATCTACTTTACCATCTAAACCCCCTTTTGTATCCCCCAGACCACACCCCGACTTTCCACCCAACCCCCCTAACCCACCCCACCCACAACCCAAACCCAAACCCTGACCCAAACCCACACAGGCCAAACCCCACCCTAACCCACCCACCCACCCCACCCAACCACCCACCCTAACCCCCCACCCAAACCCCAACCCACCCAACCCCAAAACCCAAAACCTAAACCCCACCTAACCCTTCCCTAAACCAACCCTAACCACCCCCACCCACCCAACCCTAACCCAAACCCAAACAACCCACCCACCCCACCTGCCAAACCAAAACCCAAAACCCAACCCACACCCTAACCCCCAACCCCAACCCAACCACCCAAAACCTAACCCACCCAAAACCCAAACCCCCCTAACACCACCCCCCACCCCTAACCCAACCCCACCCCCACTCCCACCCACCCAACCCAAAACAACCAACCCCACCCCACCCCCACCCCAACCCCACCCCAACCCGACCCCAAACCCTGACCCGGCCGGCCGCCATGTCGATACCCGACTGGCCGGCGGTCCCTGCCGGCAACCCCCCTTTCCCTAAAATTGTGCGGCCGTGCGGTCGACTAGTGACGACATCGGTCCTTTGTCTTCTCCGGAGCCGAACCCCATGCGGCCCCCAAAACCCATTTTTACCTATTTCTACCCATCTACCCACCCAAAACCCTCGATTTTACCCCTACCCACCTTAGCCTATTAACCTATCTACCCTCTCCCTTTCTCAAATTACCTCCATTTACTCATTATTTCCTACAAAATACAAATTCTACCCAAACCCCCATTTAGCCTAATAACCATTTCAATGCATAAAATCACGAGTTTAGAACCTCTGGAGTGCGACGACACGTCGTCGTGGTGGGATGGGTGGTGGCGGTCGGTGGTCCGGCCCCTCCGGCTCCTCCTGCTGTGCCTGTGGCTCGATCACGATCTCTTTGGGTCCCTGGCCAATCACTGCTTGCCTCCTCCTCAATCGGGCCCCTATCGACTCTCTCCGTCAATACAATAGCTCCACCTCACTCAATAAGCCTCTAATCCCAAGTCTCCACGTCGAGACAAGTCGATTTGGATTGCAAATAACAAAAGTGACAATGATGACAAGCCGTATTTTTTTCTTTTTATAGGTTTTCGGCCTTACAGATGTCGGTTTCATTTTGCCCTAAGGAGCCGGTATCGGTCTCTTAACCGATATCGGTCATGTAGAATCGACATCGGTTCGTACCCAACTTTCACCCCATTCTTTGCCCTTATTTACTCCTTGCCTCTTTTTCACCAATATCGCCTCTATCCACCTTTCTTTGCACAACATTTGTTCACTTGTCGGCTGACCTACGGCCTCGACCTACCTATTCGGCCCGACCTAAGGCCTCGACCTACCATTGGCCCGACTAAGGCCTCGACCTACCATTTGGCCCGACCCAGGCCTCAGGCCTACCATTTGGCCCGACCCGAGGCGACCCGACCAGGCCTCTACCTACCATTGGCCCGGCCGAGGCCTCGACCTACCCATTGGCCCGACCCGAGGCCTCGGCCTACCCATTGGCCCGACCCGAGGCCTCGACCTACCCATTGGCCCGACCCGAGGCCTCGGCCTACCCGGCCCGGCCCCCAGGGCCTCGGCCTACCATTGGCCCGACCAGGCCTCGGCCTACCCATTGGCCCGACCCAGGCCTCGACCTACCTATTCGGCCCGACCAAGGCCTCAACCTACCCCATTCGGCCCGACCCGAGGCCTCGCCTACCATTGGCCCACCCAAGGCCTCAACCTACCATTGGCCCGACCCGAGGCCTCGGCCTACCATTTGGCCCGACCCAGGCCTCACCTACCCATCCGGCCCGACCCGAGGCCTCGCCCTAACATTTGGCCCGAGGCCCCGAGGCCTCACTCTACCCTTATGACTTGACCCTTGGCCACCGCCCTGACCACTTGGCCTTGACCCAGGCCGTATCACTTCAATACCATACCCACAATCACGTTTTATTTTATCCATCCATCATGTACCTTTTGTTCAATCGAGCTCACTGTTCGTGTTTTAGCATGATTAGGGTCCTTGACTTGATCGTCGACCAACTTTGCCTGAGACTAGACCGTGGCGTTTATCTCGACCAAACCAACCTTTTGAGTGCTTGCCGAACATGCCTAAGCGTTCTGTACCTTACATTATATACCACAGAGCTACTTCCTATGCCTTGGATACGAGGATTATATCACCCTTGTTTGGATAAACTATCGACCTTTGCCTATACATTTTGGTTTGCTCGTCGAATCATGTACCCTAGTCGTCTATTGCATTTTGACATGCGTGCTGCTTCCTTGGACCTACCCCACCACCTTACCATCCTCTCTACTGACATATACCCTTTATCGACCCTATCACTGATTTCCCGTTCACTCAATCGTGATAGATTTGGGGGATTACCTATATCCTTAACATGAGAAACCACTTCATATTATTGTCATGTGACTTTACGAGAACAAGCTACACGACATGATAAGGGGCTAATGTAGACACCAAATTCGTGTCTTACGACCCCTTGTGACCCGCGTCCCATTCATGACCTAACCTCATTACCTAAACTTTACACAATTATTTATTAATTACCTTGTAATTGATAAATCCACATCACCTTACCCGCCACCTCACTTTGCCACCTCATCATGACCTAGCCCTAACCTAAACTAACCTAATTAAGACCCATGACTTGGTCAGACTCACATCCATAACTAATGCCTCCTTACTCGCACCAAAGCCGACCTTCTAGCCACTTGACCAAGCCCATGGTGATCTCTCGGGAGAAAGCGGGAAGGTGGGCTATTTTACTAAAAATAGCCTACTTTTTCCTTACCGATGCGGTTCTACTCGGCCGCCGTCGGTTACGCAACCGCCATCGGTTCCCTGTAAATGGGCTCCCAGAACCAAAACAACGGATCGGAATTTCATTTTGGAGATCGGTCGAAAGGATTTTTGAATCAGCAGAGAGCATTGCGGCGAGGCGAGTCAGATCTTCACTTCACTTGTGAGCGAGAGGCGAGTAAAGAAACCGAGAAGTGTTCTGACCAAGGAGATCAACTTGCATCTCGTGCCAAAACCGGTAAGTCACATCTTGCATGTCCTTTGTTATAACATTTCTTATGCTTCTTGAATCTCGGTGCTCCTAAATCCGTTTGAATCCACTACCCAACGTGCCATTGCATCTAAGCTTGTCATTCTTTTGCTTCTAATCATCCCATTTCCTAATACCATCCAAAAACCAGCCATTACAAACACCATAGCTGCCCGAGAAGATCGTAGAACCCCCGCTTATCGGTATCGGTTCGGTTATGCCGCGGCATCGGTATATCGATCGGCGATCCGGCATCGGTTATCTAATATGCGCATCGGTTCCTCGATCATTTATTGTTTAAAAAACTTGAGAAAACTGTGCCTTTCCCCTACCCGGTTTAACGAAATAATTTAATTGATATTTTGCTAAGTCTTTTGTGTTAATTCATATTAGCGAGAGGAACTGACCACCTTGAAAGGAAGTTTTATATTTCATAAAAGCGGAGGTTCTTTTAAGGCGGTTTCCTCATTTATTGTTGATTAAATTGGAAATATAATGTTATTTCTTGATTTGGATTTATTTAATTGTCCTTGGATGGATGTTAAAAAGGAATTGATATCTATTCTTACCTAAATGCAACTTTTAAGTTGAAATGTGCAATTAGTTCATACTTGGGTAAAGATGAATTTTTAATTGACATTAAAAAGGATTAGGAAGAATATGATTCCATAACTGATAGGTATTCAGGATTAGCTTGGAAGCTAAGGAATATCAATTAACTCAGGAGTAATTGAACTTCGTTTCCGAACTCCATTAATAACCTCGTATGTTAAATTCAGAAAGAAAGGATATGGGATAAATATATCCAGAGCTAATGAACCTTAACTATGTAAGGTTAAGGAGAATAAATGAATACATTTAATAGGAATTAGACCTCGTTTAAATGACGTCTAGTAAGCTGGAATTCTGAATTTAGTTACAGTTGTAAAAATCTTGGTTAAGTTTAATAGGTTAAACTTATCCGTCGGTAACGGGCTGCTTAATCCGAAGATTAAGAAGAAAACCAAGTAGAGAAATGCAGCCCTTCGATGCAAAGGAGAAGATGCATAGCAAGCTAAAGGACGGATTTAGTCTCTCTTAGCTACGTACAACTGTAATGGGAACGAGGATAAAGGATCAACATGGTTGCTGAAAGTTGATCTTAAATATTAAGATCATATCCAAATCACTTGAGCAGGATGTGTACTCTCGATGAGAGGATTCCGTAGGACATTGACATACGCCAGCTACAGCAAGGTGTCTTCATGAAGACGGGGTCTTCATGACGACACAATGTTATAGCTGACATATTACAATGCCCTCCCGAATTAAAACATCAAGAATACATAGGCTGAATGTGAAGTTCTTGGCTGGGGATAGGAGTATGATCACGTATACGGAGTGACTCCAGGAGGACTAAAGATAACTAGACACACGGAGTCGTGGGGAACGACACCGTATGTCTGCGTATCTTTAGTTACCAGGAGTGCCTTCCTATATTCGTTCATATTGCTAGTTGGAAATTGGAAGTTTAAATCTGACCTTAAATTGAGAGGACTGGTAGGAACCAGGAAAGACCATTCTAGATAACAGGTGAAGTGAAGTGAAGGACGTATTCCATTGATGTGTATCACATCCAGGAATATGATCATGCAAAGCATGTGAAAATCTTTGGCCAAAGTATCGCAAGTGCTGGTTGCGTTGTCCTAATCACTTAATTTAAGATGCAGGATGTCAGATGAATATCAGTAACAGATATTCAGATAGGCTTCTTAAATGGATCACTTCGATAACCGGAAACGGTTAAGAGAACTTGTATATATAATATACTATGCATGAACGAACATGAAGGATCGGTTGTTGCCGAGTCATGAAATGAGAGATCGTTGAAACTCCGAGCCATGAAAATGGGAGATCGGTAGTTCTTCGAGTCATTTACAGTAGCATATAGAATCTGTTATAAGATTGAATGGCATTGAATGTGTGTTTGTAACATCCCCATTTTAAGATACCAGAACAAGGGAAATTTTTTTTTTTTTTTGATAATGTTCTCTGTTATGAATTACAAAATTCAAACACACGTTCAAGTTTTAATAATTGTTCTCTGCCCAAACAACACAGTTTGGGTCACACAATTTTTTTTAAAAACTAATGTTCCCTATTCGCATATTTACAATATGGAACACACATTCAATGCCATTCAATCCTATAACAGATTCTATATGCTGCTATAAATGACTCGAGGAACTGCCGATCTTCCATTTTCATGGCTCGGAGTTTCAACGATCCTTCATTTCATGACTCGGCAACAACCGATCCTTCATGTTCATTTATGCATAGTATATTATATATACCAGTTCTCTTAACCGTTTCCGGTTATCAAAGTGATCCATTTAAGAAGCCTATCTGAATATCTGTTACTGATATTCATCTGACATCCTGCATCTTAAATTAAGTGATAAGGACAACACAACCAGCACTTGCGATACTTTGGCCAAAGATTTTCACATGCTTTGCATGATCATATTCCTGGATGTGATACACATCAATGGAATACATCCTTCACTTCACTTCACCTGTTATCTAGAATGGTCTTTCCTGGTTCCTACCAGTCCTTTCAGTTTAAGGTCAGATTTAAACTTCCAATTTCCAACTAGTAATATGAACGAATATAGGAAGGCACTCCTGGTAACTAAAGATACACAGACATACGGTGTCGTTCCCCACGACTCTGTGTGTCTAGTTATCTTTAGTATTCTAGAGTCACTTCGTATACCTGATCATACTCCTATCCCCTGCCAAGAACTTCACATTCAGCCTATGTATTCTTGATGTTTTAATTCAGGAGGGCATTGCAATATGTCAGCTGCAACATTGTGTCGTCATGAAGACCCCGTCTTCATGAAGACACCTTGCTTTGTATACTGGCGTATGCCAATGTCCTACGGAATCCTCCCATCGAGAATACACATCCTGCTCAAGTGATTTGGATATGATTTTAATAATTAAGAATCAACTTTCAAAGAACCATGCTTGATCCCTTTATCCTCATTCCCGTATGGTTGTATATAGCTAAGAGAGACTAAATCCGTCATATAGCTTGCTATGCATCTTCTCCTTCGTGTCGAAGGGCTGCATTTCTCTACTTGGTTCTCTTCTTAATCATTGGATTAAGCAGCCCATTACCGACGGACGTGATAAGTTTAACCTATTAAACTTAACCAAGATTTCCCCAACTGTAACTAAATTCAGAATTCTAGCTTATTAGACGTCATTTAAACGAGGTCTAATTCCCAAGAAATGTATTCATTTGTTCTCCTTAACATTACATAGTTAAGGTCCATTAGTTATGGATATACTTATCCTATATCCTTTATTCTGAATTTAACATACGAGGTCATTAATGGAGTTCGAAAGCGAAGTTCGATTACTCCGAAGTTAATTGATATTCCTTAGCTTCCAAGCTGATCCTGAATACCTATCAGTTATGAAATCATATTCTTCCTAATCCTTTTTAATGTCAATTAAAAATTCATCTTTACCCAAGTATGAACTAATTGCATATTTCAACTTAAAAGTTGCATTTAGGTAAGAATAGATATTAATTCTCATTTAGCATCCATCCAAGGACAATTAAATAAATCCAAATCAAGAAATAACATTATATTTCCAATTTAGTCAATAATATCAAACTGATATAATTATTAAAATATCATACTTGTATTTGTATTCATCAATTCGTTTCATAATCCATACATTTGCCAATCCAACTGATTGGACATTGTTTACATAAAAACATCATTACAACTCATAGATAGAAGAATATACTTTCTTCTTTTCACAATTCCTCGAAGAGGAATAAAAGTAAACAAATACAATTCATCTTCAACCAATCAAGAAGCATCAGAAAACAACCATGTCTTCATTCTAATCAAATTCCATCTGCAAAATGATTTGCACGGGTCAGTTCAATGAACTGAGCATATTAAGCACTTATCATTAAAATGAGGTGCTTCAACTAACTGTCTCAATAAAAGAACCCTGCTTTTATGAAACGACAGTAAGACATCAATCAAGAAATAGGCACAAAGAAAGATCAGCATAACAACTGAACCATCAAAATATCATCACAATCAGCCAAAGAACTGCTGTCCCATTTTCCACATAACCTTTACAAGTCTCAAATTACAATATTGTAAAGTTAGGAATACAAGTAGCATACTGCTGATATAACATACTGTTATCCTTTCCACACCTTTCATTAATAATAAATGCAAAGGGTAAAACGAACTGAAACGTAAATCCATTACTTTCCTTTCAGTTCATGCATCACATTAGATTCCAAGCAATCAAGCACAGACAAGAAAGCGAACAACAATGCATATAGTTGCTCATATCTAAGCACTACAAAATTCATTATTAACGAATTATAGATTTCCAACTGAATGAAAGAAGAACAGATCATTTTTCCAAGTCATTCATCCATATCCCTATTTCTTTCCACATGACTGTCCAAAAAATGGAATCCAAACGAGGCACAAATCAAGATAACAGTTCAGAGTGAAACTTACAAAATCCATTCGGAATTCACTTTCCGGCAGTAAGAGTAATTTCATTTATAATCAGCTTTAAATGAAAACAGGGAAGAATTCATCATCCATATCCATACTTCATTTGAATCAGGCTCATATGAAAATCCGAAACAGGTTAGTACAACATTGTGTTTATCATAGATCAAATAGTATAAGGATGCATACTATATATTTACCGTACTAGAAGAAACCATATTTCTTTCACTGTATGTTAAACAGATAAACAGTTATACAATCATGCAATCAATTATTCGCATGATTTCCTAATTCTATGAACGCATTCCGTTCAAAATAAAATTTTATTCATTGCTGTTACCTACAGCAAGTCCAATAATCACCTGACTACGGATTTTACCAAATCAAAACAGCAGACAGAAGAAGAATTCCCTTCCAATAAATGATTCTACCCGAATCCATTTTTCAAGTTCATGATAGTATGCAGAACTCCAGAATGCAAAAATCAGATGTCATTACCTTTATCAAAGTAAACCGTACAGGGTGTTAAATACATGGATCTGATACAGTCAAGACAACCCACACAACAAGACAAAATTTCTATGCATTTATTCTTTTGTTCAGCAATCCAAGGCTAAGTCGTAATCACCAAAACAGTCCGATCTTAAAAGACCGATCAGCATCAATAAACACAACTAATCATCATACCTTCTCAGCAAGAAAACAATATATTTCACTATGAGTTCAGAAGGAGAGACTATTTCTTTTCCAGCTTCCACGATTGCTCAAAATCGTATTTGTCCATTTACATAAAAGAAGAAACACAACAATAATTGTTTTACCAGCATATCCTTCTAACCGAGTCCGCATTGCTCAGATAGAACTCACAAACCCATCTCTTAAAGATCAAAAGAAATGCTATTTCTTTTCAACGAAACAGCAGAAAGAAAAAGAAAAGTCTTATTTCTTTTAAGCGAGAAAAAGAAAGAAACAACAAAAACGTGTTACCATTTCTTCCCTCAAACCCAATTCGTATGCTCATACAAAAACCAATGTTGTATTCATCATAATCAAACACAGCAGAAAGAGAAAGGAACTATTTCCTTTTTAAAAGAAATTTCAGTATAGAAACGACCTCATGCAACTCGTACATCCTGTACAATTATATCACGAAAGACCATATAACAAAAGAACATTCTCATAGCAGTGAAAACAACCCACACAGTCTGCCAGTTCTTTATATAATACTTAAGCAGTGAAATACCCATTCCTTAAAGCTCGAAAAGAAATGATATTCCTTTTAATCCCGAAACAGCAGATAGTAAACAAGAAAGGTCTTATTTCTTTCAAGAAACTTCAGTATAGAAACGACATCAAGCCGCTCGCACAACCTATACAATCTTATCACAAAAGTTCATGTGACAAAAGAACAATCGCACAGCAATAAAATAACCCACACTGCCTGCACAGTTCCCATTTCACATTTTACAGAGAAAAACCCATTTCGAATTTCCATCTAACGTCAACAACCAGCACAACATGGAGGTATTCCATTCAAAGAAGTGCAAAGACAGTTAAACACAGCAACCAGAGACGATTTTCCTATCATTTCCAAAAATGACAGCAAGGGTCGACGAACCCAAATCATATCAACACAATCAACAATCACATAAACCCAAAACCCAAGAGCAGGGTTGTTTTAATGAGACATTTAAACAAAGCAAGAATTTTTAAAGAGAAGGGCTTAACATGCCTGTGATTTCTTTTCCAAACTTGAAGAAAACTGCGTTTGCCGAAGTTATTTCCTTCCACGGCGACAGCAAGAACTTCCCAACAATCCTTTCCTCTTCAGGCTCAGCAACAGCCTCAAAATCTCCCAAGAACAGTGATAAATCCAAAGAACTGGTTCGACTGAACCAAAAAAAAAACCAAATGCAGAGCAACTTTGCAAGGTCCGAATCGACACAATGAAAAATCAATTTTCCTCATACACTTTCCAAGGCGAGCTGGTCGTGAGGACCAAGAACACTTAATGCATTAAAGGCTCTGCCTTTTCCCAACTTCCCACGCCACTGCCAACTTGAGTTGGCGATCTCCAAATTTCAAATTTGCATGAAAAACCAAATTTAGCTCCATCTCTAAACAGATACCTCCGCCACTTACCTGCCCCGCCAAACTGGCGCTGTCCACGTATGGACTCCCCAATAAATGTCATTGAATACCCCTTCATCCTTATCCTCTCCCTCCAAGGGTCTACGCGTCCCCTTTAGGTTAGGATTAGTTTAGGTTGTATATTAGTGTTCAACCTAGGTCATAGTTTAGTCTTAGGTTATTAGGACTTAGGTTTATTTCTTTTTTTTTTTTTTGTAATTTAAAAATCCACTTAGGATAGTAGTTTAGGATGCATGTTAGGACTTAGGATTAGCTTAGGATTTAATTCCTACTAACCACTAACACTAATCAACCCCTAACCCAATCTCTCAACTCACCTCAGAATCTTGTGCGGCAGACGTTTCGTCCTTTGAATCACATGCCAAGGCCACCCGTGTCCAGGCATTTCTCACCTCACGAGGTCTTGAGTTCAACAGTACAGGTTCAAGGATCGAACCTTTGTCATTGGCATTTACGTGCCAGCTGCTCATACCTGCAATCAGGCGCTGCACATTCATATCAACCTCAGGTTCGGTTCCAGAGTAAATCGACACAGAAATCACAAGAAGACCACATCATACTTTGGATCAATGAAATTGATTCAAGGTGTGCTGTCAATCAGCAACGAGAGTTTAGCAAGTATACGACAATTTGTCGTCACATCAGCAAACACACAAGTACAATAACTGTTGTCCTATGCAATAAATTACAGCATGCAAGAATCCAAGTTAGCAACACATTCCTTTAAGATCAGAATTTATCTTAACATGTTTGCCTTCATTTCAGCAGCTATAATAGTATGAAAAATATTCACCAAGATAACTTACAAAATCAGGGTGTTACAAAGGTGTTCCATATTGTAAATATGCAAACAGGGAACATTAGTTTTAAAAGGAAATTGTGTGTTCCAAACTGTGTTGTTTGGGCAGAGAACAATTATTAAAACTTGAACGTGTGTTTGAATTATATAATTCATAACAGAGAACGTTATATATATATATAAAAAAAAAAAAAATTCCCTTGTTCTAGTATCTTAAAATGGGGATGTTACAATTTTTCCCTATTTGTTTTGGAGTTTTCTTATAGATTTAGAATGGTTTTATTCTAAAGGAGAGTCACCCACACTTCATCAATGTAAGAATTACCTTCGGGTGTATGAGAAAGAATAATAGGAAATCATATGTGATTGAAATTTGAACCATCATACAAACTTGCTATCTTGGTTCCCAACCCGCACAAACCGATTCAATATAAAACACATAAAATCCCAAGCTCGAGAAATGTAAAATGAAGCTCACAAACATTAGAAGAAGAAGTAGCAAGCATAGAGTTGGAGAAGCTCAGTTATGGGCACACAGGAAGTGAAGGTATATTCACACAAGGAGCTCACAAACCATGATTAATGAAGGCCAAGCCATGTCACTAGGAGAAAATGTGATGTTGGCCAAGCCATGATCGAGCTTAGCATTGTGGGGAGTCAATGACATATAAAAATTGAACATCGGAAGTGTAAGCTTGGTCTATCCATCATGAATCAAGGATGAGCTATTTACGTAAATCGATCAAGTCGCTAAACGATGAAAAGATAATACAATGAGCTCATATGGACTGGCTCATGAAAGAAATGAGGCTCATTGAACTCGGCTCGTGGATGTTAAAGGAGTTCATGGCTCAAGAAAAGGTGAGCTTGATGGTTAAGCTTGGTGATCGAGTCGTTTGAAGATGAAGTCAACTAGATCGTGTATACTCGAAGGAACTCAAACCGCTCAGTGTTGGCTCTATAGTTAGGAACGTAAACGCATGGCCAGACATAAATTTTTGAGATTAAACAACATCTTCGCATAGCTCGGTCATAAGAATTGTAAGCTCAAACGAACAGTTTCACAGGATTGAGTCATCAAGGACTCAGGCTTGTAGAAGATCATGATCTCCTCGCCAAAGGAATTTAGCTTGGTCCCTAGAGCCACGGAATGTCCAACGCCATCATAGGAAGGATCTCTCGGCATCAAGCTAAGTCGTTGGTTCAAGGAGATCACTCGCAGAAGGGAAAAGTTACTCGGCCTTGGCACAAATGAGTTGAAAATGAAAAGATTCAGAATGTCAATATCTACACAGAAAGGAAGAATTGTTTTTGTACGAAAAACTCCCAACCGAAATCTAGCGAGATTATAGAACTTGAGTTCAAGTCATTTGGAGTTCAAAGAAACTATGACACATTCTCGGTGGTGAGCTCTACTAATGGCTCAGAGAGCTCGTTATGAGGACTCGGTTGACAAGGCTAGAAAAGAATGGCTCGAGATCTATCTCGAGAGCCACGTTAATGCAATCAACAATGTTTATCAAGACCAACTCAGAGATCGCACGAAAGGTGAACAAGATTGGATTCTCGGTCTTGTCTCACAGATTGGTCTTTCCAAAGCTTGATTTTTTAAATGGCTAAAGCATGAGCTCGTGATTGGCATAATGGATTGGAAGGTTTGTAAGATTGGTGGAAGCTACGAATGGCTCATTCGATAGTAGAGCAAGTTGGATTGAAGGTGACACAGGAGATTAAGGAGTTCGGTGGTAGAAGAGGGCAAAGTGCCTCAAGGTCCATATCGAGCTTAGTTGAAAATATGTGAAGCATCAAGGCATGTGAGTGAGATGCACAAATCTCACGGTGTTATCTCAATTTTGATTTTACGCCAAAAATCAGATAACCCTAAGAAATTTTTGAGCTGGTTTTCTAAAAATTACCTTTCAAAGAGATAATCGGGTTTTCGGGTTTCACAAGCAAGACAACATGTGTTTTGGATGCTTCATGTCGTGTGTTCCCGAAACCCGAAACCCGCATCAAGTAAGGCGAGTCGGGTTTGCGGACCTTCCGAGCATCGGAACATGCCTTCGTCAAAACATGCTTCATGTCGCATGTCTTCGATCCCCGAAGCCCGATTTACTCCTTTGTTTTGGGTTTCGGGGCCATCAAACATCATGCTTCATGTCGATTGTTTCCCGCAACCCAAAACCCGAATTACTCTAAAAACCTTTGTGTCGGGTTTCGGATATCCCAAGCATGCTGACATGGCATTAATGCCGAGTTGTCGGGTAGTTGGCACGTGTCAACTGAAGTGTATTAAATGCGAATTTTCTTATATATATTCAGATTTCCACGTCATTTTTACCAGACGTACTTTTTACCTCGTGGATTTTCGCGCATGCATCTTCGACCCCGAAACCCGAAACTCACCTCTGTGCCCGATTGCATTGCTCATTTTTGATCATTCCTTGTCCTGGTTGAAGGTATTTTTCTTCATTCTTTGTTTGTGGTTTTTGTGGATTAATTGTGTAAGGAATTCTTCCAAGTTTCTTATCAGGGTTGTTTTGGGGTTTTTATCTTTTCCATTTTGGGGGTTGTTTTCTAAAATCAGGTTTATGTTTTAGGGTTTTCCCCTTTGGAATTAGCACTTTGTTTTATCCCCAGAATGTTGTTATAATTAAAAATATGTTTGGGATATAAATGGTGAAGGAAACCCGCATGTTTCAACTCAACAATTACCCTATTCCCTCTTCTCGGGTTTCGCAGGGTGCTTTGCAGTGTTCAAAACCGCAGTATATCGGAAAATCTCAGTGTCGGGTTTTCCGAACTCTCCGGCATTCTCCTCAGTGTCAGGTTTTCTGAACTCTCCGGCATTCTCCTCAGTGTCGGGTTTTCCGAACTCTCCGGCATCCTTTTCAGTGTGTCGGGTTTTTCGCAGTGTTCAACATCTCCTGATCTCCGACACTCTCCTCCTTCAAAATTCCTCATGTCGGACCCTGGTCCATCACAAGAAAAGACTGAAAAGTCAGGGAGGATGAAATACAAATTCAGGAAGGTGGAGTCTCCATCCTATATTGACTGTAATTTCGACATCCGAGATACAGAGCTCGGAAACGTAGACATGGAGGATTTCTGGAATAGGGTCAAGAGCCCTTCTCAAACTCCATGGATGAAATCAATAGTCGGCAGTGGCCTACCTCTTGCGGCAGGCTTCCCTATGTCCGCTCAGTGCCCCGAGTTCATCTTGGCCTGTGCTTCAAATTATGACTCTGCTTCTCATTCTGTGAAAAACCAGGCGGGAGAAGTTGTAATCAAATTGGATGGAGGTTACTTCGATGACCTTCTCAAGCTGCCTAATTTTGAGGAATATGGAGATATGGATCTCAAGTCAGCCCAAAAATCTTGGGATAATGATCAGGAGGATTGCATCAAGCACGTGAATAAGAAGTTTCTAATCAAAGCCAAACCGGCTGTTTCTAGGTTCCCAAGACTTGTTCCCAGAAGTGATTTCATTCAGGAAATCAACGATATCATTACTCTGTTGAGTCAGGTTTTTGGTTTCCCGAATCAAATGTTTTCCAAGGATGGATGTACCAGTTCATGATCACTATTAAGAAGAATCAACAGGGAATTGATTGGGGTACTCTTATCAGTAACGAGATAGATTCTCAAATGACAACAGTCCTGTCTACGGGAAAGTTTTACATGTCCTCGTATGTCACCTATGCAGCGGCCGGTATGAGGAACTATCCCGGGTTGGACACCAAGGGGAACAAGACAGTGGAACATGTTTATCAGTATTTCCCTCAGCTGACAAAAAAAGGGTCTCAAGACCAATTCAGAAGGGTAAACGATGCCTTCTTTTATGAGAACATCTGCAGGTTAAGTCCCGAACTGAGGAAAACGAGAGTATCTGATGAAGCATGGGCTGAAGTTTCAAAATGGGGTTGTGTCTTCTTGCAATTTAAGAAGTTCACATATCTTCAAGTAGTCATGTACCCAGGGGATCCTTTCTCGTTTGCCTAGATATCCAGGGGACAAACTAATCTTGATGGAGTTGGTCAGGCAATTGTTGGATTTTCACAAGTTCCAACAGAGTAAACACAAGGCCGTTGTATCTTTCCCAATTTCTATTGGAAGGTATACTTGTTCAACGGTGGTGAAAGCCAAGAACGTTGTCCATGAGCTTCAAGATAAATTGAAGAAGCACATGAAGCCCTGAGACAGTTTGATATTCGAGGAGTCCTCAGGGCGTATGGAACTCTCTACCCGCATGTGCCAAGCGTAGAAGACGTTTGGATTGATTTACGTGATGAGGTTGCTGTCTCGAAGAAAAGATCATAGTAGATTGACACTTGCTGAGATTCAAACACTTGAGCTCGCTAACTTACCAGAAGGTACTAGCGATAATGAAAGTGTTCTGGACCCTTCCTATGATGGACTGAATGAAGATCAATATGTTTTCCCACCTATTGATTGGTCTATCAGTGAAAAAGCCTCCATTACAGATAGGTCAGCCCTGATTCTTGCACGCACCAAAGCATGGCTCGCCTCTTGGGGAATGAGTTTTAAAGATGATAATTTTTCAAAGTTGGTTGCTTCAGAGGTGGGGCCCTCCAAAAAGGGAAAAGACAAAAGATCTTCTAAGGGGCCTATAAAGGTCAAGTTTGTCAAGAAGAGAAGAGAACGAGAAATCTCTTCAATTGTTTCTCCAGTTGAAACGGTGAATGTGCCAGAATCACCAACACCACCAGAAATAGGAGAAATTTCTTTGGAAGGAGAAGGAAGCCAGCCTCTGGTTTCACCATTTGTTGACTGCCCAACTGAAGAGACCTTATCTCTTGCATCCTGGCCTTGGAGTCTGGATCTGCGCTTCCTCCCTCACAACCACTTCTACCTCCTCATTCCCCATCGACTTCTTCAATCATGGCCAGCATTTTCTCTGGACTCTCACCCTCTCTGCTGGTACCAAAGTAATCACCAACACGCCCCCTCCTGTGCCTCTTTTTATTGAATCTGCTGCCACATTGGTAACTGTCCCCACTTCGCCATTAGATCCTCTCCTCCTGAAAGTATGATACCAACTTCTACAATAGTGGCAACTCCCTCTGATACACCTCAATGGCTACTCGAGCAAACTCGAGGAAGAGGAAGGTGATTGTACCCATACCAGCCTTTGATTTTAGCTCACTCAAGGCTTCTACTGCTAAATCAGCCAAGAAACCCAAAATAGTTTCAAGGGTTTTGGTGGATGCTTCGGGGCATAAGTTTGTAGAGATCGCCACTCCTGCGACTGAAAAAACCAAAGAGGACATAACAGCCTCTGACTATCAGATAACCAGAGTGGCTCTAGGAGAGGTGACAACTGAAGGAGCACAACAGGATGCACGAGATGCCACAAACATGTTGTGCCTGAAATTGAAGGAAACAAAAGACAACAGAGATGAGCTTAAAAGAAAGGTGGAGCAGTTGACTGAGGTATTTCTTAAGCTCTCAAAACCCTTGAATCCATACCATCTTCCTCTGTCCCTGTCGGATTCGATTTCTCATCAGTGCCTACAATTGAGAAGATTAATAAAAAAGGAAGGGTGGTCGATGAATGGATCCAAAGGCTGCTCCAACAGGGGAAGGAAGTGATTCAAGATACCGTGGAAGTCTATCAATCTTTGGGGAATATTCAGAGTGATGGAGAAAAGATGGATGATGATTTCTCCCAAGAAATTGGACACCTTGATTTGACTTTCAAAGCTCTCCAGGTGTTAAAGCAAATGCCATCACGCCTCTTGGTAGAAGAAGGCATCATCCCACATGCGGATAAGCATTTCCAGCTGACCAAAGCCATCAGGTTCAGGGTAAAGATTCTCAACGAAGCCTGTGGTAAATTGAGAGAATCAAGGATCAGTTGATCGATGGCAAGAGTGACCTGGAAGAAGAACTGTTAAAAATTTGTACAAAAGTGTCAGTTGGAAACTCGGGCATCCTATCAGTCGATGACCTTTTCAAACAAATCCAAGAATCTATTCAGCATGAACCAACTCACGGATTTGGTATTGAAATCATCGACAGGTTTGTGAAGATTGAACATTCTTTGGAGGCCTTGAGAAAACTCAACAAAAGATTGAGAAAGCTTCCCGGTAGTGCCAGTGACACTCACGAAACGTGTGAAGTCTTGAGTGATCATTCCACTGCACCTGACAAAACGAAATGCAAGGCATAATCCGAAAGTTCCAAGAATTTCGGAACAAACAGGCTCAGTTGGAGGAAGGGAAAGATGAGGAAGAAAAAGATGACGATTCAGACTAAGTCTTGATGTTTCATGTCATTTCAATCTTGAAATTGACATGTCTTTTTCATTTCTGTTTCGTCACATAGGAAGCAAATTTTGACTTGGTCTCCTGCGTGAGAGTCAAGCAAAATAGGACTCTCGTTAAAAGACTATTTTCTAGGATTTATCCTATTTTCTCTCTACTCTTTTCTATTATAAATTAGGGATGTGTGTACACTCTAAAGGGTTGAGATTTTTGAAATATTGGGAGCTATTGGGAAGAAGAAAAACTTTGTGTTTTCTTTTAATCATTTTGAGGAATAGGAGTTGATACTATTTTGCAAACTTTGTGTTGTGAGATATATCTTTCTTAAGATATTGTTCTTATGTTCATAATCTTAAGCTATTCTTTGTTTAGCATCTTGGTGTTTCTAATCATTTCAGACATTATATTTATGATCTAAAGCTCGTATGATTATTTCGTGCTCTATGTTTACTCGAAAGAAAATACATTTCTCTCATTTCCTTTCCATTGTGATTCTTCTATTGTAATAATTCCTGACCCTGTCCATTTAGAAAAATGACATCTTCCCAACGTGTGGATATGGATTTCGGGATTCTATCCCAACCCCAATGGTTAGATTAGTGTGAATACTGTATATATCGTTTTTCTGTTGTGTTTTAGATTAGTAATAAACAGGCAGCCTCACCTGTCTTTGAGGAGGGATTTAATCCCATGTACTGTGGTTGAACCTCATATTTTGGATTGACAAAATATCCAACCAACACACACCAAGCTGGGAAATGGTGAAAGGTCATCACAAGTGAGGTAGATTATCATCTCGATATGGAGTTCAATGCGACCAAAAAGTGTAGCTCAACTGTGTTTGAAATCTCGGAAGCTTCGGGCTCGGTGATGAACGAAGAATGGCACAATTGTTTAATCATGGCGAGCTAAGATGGGTAGAAATATTGCAAGATAAACTCATTAAGCTTGGAATGATATGAAGGGTGAGCTCAACATTGAGCGATTTGGTTCAATTAACTCGGCGTTGCTAGGTGAGGATCACGAGTTCAACGTGTTTTTGGGAGTACATGGGCGAATGGTAGAGAAGTAGAAATTTGGTGCTCGGGAAAATTTAGGGATTTGTGGTCATGGGGGAGCTGAGCATTGATGCCATGACATATGAATCTCCCATATCTGAAGTCAATAAGGGCATGCTAATGTAAGCCAAGTCAGAAACAATAGGGTTTCGGAAAAAAATTATTTATTGCCTAGTTAAATGGGCAAATGGCGCTTAAAATCCCACGCTCAAAGCATTGACATGGGAAATTTGGGGAATTTGTGATGGATGTGGTGATTCGGTTCATTTAAGCAAAGCTAATGTGACCCCTGTTACCCGTAAGAGATTGAAATGTGACAAGTGGAGAACCGCTCAACCCGAGTCAAGTGGTGACCCTGAATCACTCGGCAAGTAGGGCAAAGAATGTGGAGCTCACTAACCAATGTCCACCTATAACCAAGGATAGTTTAGCATGCCATAGCTAGGTCAACATAGTAGTTAAGGCAATACAAGCCTAATGTGGATTTTAACTCAACTTGGAAGTAGAGAGTCATTATTTAAGTTGGCGATGTGGGAGTAAATGCAAGCACATTGGACGGTTGAATTATATGTAAAGTAGTCACATGGCCTTTAAACCAATAAGCATTGTTGCGAAGGAATGTGAAGTAGTTGGAGTCACAAAGCGTAAGGCACTTGGAAAAATAAAAAGTTAAAAGAACTCGCTAACAACATGTCAATGGCTCGATCCATAATGAACCGATCTTCAAGGAACCGTTGGGGCGAGTGGAAACCCGTCGTAGAAAGTTCAACTAAAATGTGTTGAGACCATTAAGGACGTTGAAGTGGAATATATGGCGAGTTATCATGTAGGGACGTGATAAATAGTGAAGACCCATTCAACGAGTTGAGGTATTGCATTGCGTGGAGAATGGAGACGTGGAGGAGTGTTTGATAGTTGACCCATTGAAACCTTGGCCGAGTCATATGGAAACGTGGAGCTCGGTGTTGGGCGGTGGAAGTATAATATGGTGGGGTTTGTTCAAATTAGCACTTAAACCTCTTCCAAAGCATAAGTAACCTTGGAGTCCCACCTATTAAAATAATATTTTTATTATTAAAATATTTTATTAAAAATATTATTTTAATTTAATGAAAAATTGAATTCAAATTTTTGAATTTATAAAGTGATGGTGGAATTTTCCTGGGGTTCAATTAATGATGTAATTAAGTGTGAAGGCCATCATATGCCATTATTGATGCCCTATAATTTAGGCTTTCTCCATCCTTTCTCTTCAACTAGATTTTCTATAAATGTAAATTGGAAGCTCATTCCAAGGGGTTAGACAATTGAACAAGTGCACATTTTTCAAGAATCCTCTCTTTCTACTAGTTTTGTGGATTGGGGAACTTTCAAGCCTCTCTTCTAGTATTGTAATGGAAAATGTTGCCTCTTCTTGAATGTATTGATGCATTGTGCACATGATTGAAGTAATAAAAGTGTGTGTTTTGTGACTATTATTGGTCCTTTCATCATTCTATCTACTTCGTTGTTCCTTTCTCATGCTTGTAGGTACACTATGCAAATTCAAGTTTCCATTACAGTTTTTTAGAGGTTTTGTGCTTATCTAGTAGTGGAGTTTTGTATTTGGTTGGGTTGTGATTCTTGCTCATCCTTCTTAGTTTCATCCTTCTTAGTTTCATCCTTCTTCACTAGAGGACTAGAAATTTTTTTGTTTGATTGAGCTTAACAAAGGGAACGCTTGCTTCATAGTCTGTGGTGTCTTGTTTACCCTCTCTAAGTTGCAGTAGGTGAAATTAATGTGGTGTATTTTCTCACCCTCTTCAAATCAACCCTTCTTTGTTTGAAGATCATAAAGTTGTCTAGCAACACCCCTTTTCTTGGTGCATCACCAGCCTTAGTTTAGGTTTTATTTCTAGAAAAATCTCTTTCCCTAATCCCATGACAAAGTTAGTATATGTCTAGCTAGTTTTTTTATTGTACTAGGAGTAGTATAGCACTTAGTTTAGGAAGAGGAAGTCGGCCTTCTCCGGAGATTCACCTCGAGCCCAAGTCCCACAACTTGAGAGGTTATCCCATGTTACCCAATCACACCGAATATTTTGTTCACATTCTAGCCATTCAAAGGGTGTAGTGATCTCGCGATAACAGTTCCTTAAAACTTATGAGAAATATGGTTTAGGTTGCTCAAAAACATCCGAGGCCACTACATCCAAACTTGCTAAATCTATCCTCATTCGAATTAGAACCATCGTCACTCACAGCTCCTGAAGATCCCATGGACGTAGATGAAGTTGTATCCATCTCGTATAAATTTTTTAGTCAATACCATATCCTTAGGACCACTTACTTATCAATCCAACCATACCATTAAACAACTCCCTCTTATTTGGCCAGAAATGGTCAAAGAAGACTCACCTATCATAGATATCCTTCAATGCAATGATGGCCAAGACATCCTTTCCCATATGGGATTCGAGGATCACTTATTTCAAAAATCCTTACCATCTGATACATCAAATCTCCTCAACGAATCTATTATCGATGTAAATTTTGGAACCCCACAAGATCCTCACATAGTTAAGGTGGTCGGTCATTGAGTCCATAGGAATTAGATGAATTCACCGCATTTTTATCAAAACATTATCAAACCTTCTCCTAGTCATATAGCAATATGCCTAGAGTTGATCCTAACATTTTCATACATAATATTGTCGCATATCCGAACGTTAAGCTAGTTAAAAAAAACTTTGTAAGATGCACCCTCATATAGCTCTCCTTGTTAAAGGGGATTTGTAACATCTTTTGTCTTCTAATTTCATTATACCCATTGATATTCCATAATGGATCTCTAACATCATTCTTGTAACCAAATATTTTTGCAATTTACGTATCTTTTGCGAGACTTGAGGATCTCAATCTTGCTTATCTTGAAGATGATTTCCCTCTTCCAAACATAGATCGGCTCATTGGCCTAACAGCTAGCCACGAAATGCTCTCCCTTGTGGATGGTTTTTCTGGTTATTATAAAATTCTTATTTTCATAAATGACCAACATAAAACCTCTTTCATTACACCATGGGGAACCTTATGCTACCGTCTTATGGCATTTGTCCTTAAAAATGCAGGAGCGACTTATCAATGTGCCATGATCTCATTCACAAAACAGTCGAAGATCATGTTGATTACCTTTTAGGAAAATCTAAACAATGCAAAGATCATCTTGACATTCTTGAATCCATCTTCACTCGTCTCATTCAATATTTTCTTCATCTCAATCTCACAAAAAAATCGGGCGTCATCACTGGAAAATGTTTAGGATTCATCATTTCTATCCAAGGTATTGAAGTTGACCCAAAAAAATTTAAGGCCATCCTTGAAATGCCTCTGTCATCCAATCTTACATAATTATGTAGTCTTTAGGGTAAATTACAGTCCATTCGATGTTTTATATCAAAAATTTCCAATCATTTTCAACCATTTCATCATCTTCTCCATAAAGACAGATTTTTTTGGGATTCGGCTGCCAAAAGCCTTCGATGAGATTTAAAAATATCTCCTATCACCACCTGTGCTTACAACACCTCGTGAAGGGGAGTCATTTTACCTATACATATCTTCTTCAGAACACACTCTTGGAGCCATGCTCGCTCGGTGTTATAATCAGGGTCGAGAACAAGTTGTATATTATATCAGTCATACACTTCATGAATATGAAACCCGTTACACTAAAGTTGAAAAGATATGTTGTGATTTATACTTCACCACTTCCAAGTTGCGTCATTATCTTCTTAATCACAAAACGTATGTTGTCACCAACTTCAATCCCCTCAAAAATATACACTCTAAACCATATCATAGTGATTGTATCACCCGATGGCTTATGTTTATGACTAAGTTTGACCTAGAATTCATATCACAAAAATCTATTAAGGGCCAAGCCATTACAGACCAGCTTGTTGATGCTCCCTTACCAAATAATCAACTTCCTCATGAATACTTCCCTGATGAATCCATCAAGTAATGTTGATGAATATGAATTCATCCCGTCAGGATGACTCTCTTCTTCGATGGTTCTAAATGCCAGGAAGGGGGAGGAGATGGTGTTGTTATCATACCTCCTTAGGGCATTCCTATTCAATTATCATTCAAACTTAATTTTGAATGCACTAATAATATGGAAGAATATGAGGCTTTAATCATGGGCCTCACGACTGCTATTCTCCTAGGTTTTCACATCTTAGACATTTATGGAGATTCATAGCTCATTATCAGTCAAGTTAAAGGAGAATATCAGTGTAAAAATGAAATCTTACAAAAATATAAAGCCAACATTGAATTTCTCCTCAAGTGCTTTTGATCACTACACCATCCAAACCATCCCACAATCTTCTAATAGGTTTGTAGATACAATGGCCTCTTTAGGATCCCTCATCCCATTAGAAACTAAAGAGTCAAAAGACAACACTAAAGTATATGTCATTGTTCAATGATTGGATTACCCTTCACATCAAAATGAACTTCCTTCTATCAACATCATTGATGATAACCCAACTGATTTATGGTATACTCAGATATACAACTATCTTTCCAAATCAAAAATTCCGTCTGACTTATCACGTAATGCTAAAAGATCATTTCTTCAACACGTAACTCGCTTTGTTATCGTAGGCGGTATCCTATACAAATTTAGTTTTTATGGTATCTTATTAAGGTGCCTTAAATCACATGAGTCAGCTAAAGCAATTGAAGAAGTCCATGATGGAGTTTGTGGAGGAAATTTCAGTGGAAATTCCATCGCTAAACGTGTCATATGGCTAGGATATTACTGGCCTACTATCACCAAGGATTGTTGTGAATATTTCAAGAAATGTGTTAAATTTCAAATTCATTCAGATCTCATCCATATCCCTAGTCAAGCATTACAACCCGCTCAAGACCTATGGCCTTTCTCTCATGGGGGTTAGACCTTATTGGTATTATTAATCCTAAATCATCTCAACAACATCACTCTATTATCATAGCTACTGAGTACTTCACTAAATGGGTTGAAGTTATTCCTTTAATATCCACTAAGTTAGGACCTATTATCAATTTCATATATCAAAACATTATATGTCGTTTTGACATCCCATAGAAGTTTATCACAAACGATGGAAAATCCTTTATAAAAAAAAGAAGTTAAATTTTTTTACGATACCTTCAACATCAAACTCAATTTTTCATCACCATATTATCCTCAAGAAAATGGAAAGGTTGAGGCCTCAAATAAGACATTCAATAAAATCCTTATGAAAATAATAAATAATGTAGGAAGAAATTGGCATCTCCAAATCCCATTTTCTCTTAGGCTTATCGAACTAGCATCTGTACTCCTACGGGAACAACACCCTATTCACTTTTCTATGGATCTAAAGCCATCGTACCTCTTGAAATTTAAATCCCATCACTTCATGTATCACTTAAGGACTTCATCCCCGATGAATAATATCGACAAGACCATCTAGCACAACTTGAACTGTTAGATGAAAAATGTCTAATGGCCCTTGAACATCATCAAGTTTATCAAGAACACATTAAACGAGCATATAAAAAACATATCAAAGAACATGAATTTAAAATTGGTGATCTTATGCTTAAATAAAATCAAAATGTCACTCAATTAGAATGAAGTAAACGTGGAAATTTTTCCCCTAATTGGATCATTCCATATATCATCACTCATAAATATGGGTCGGGAACTTATCGTCTCACTTCCTTGATGGTGAACCTAAAAAGGAACCTTGGAATGCCTTGCACTTGTGGCCATTTTATTGTTAAATGGTTGATCATCATGGCGATATTTATAACTCCATCATTCCATCATATCATTCATCTTGTCATAGTAAAAAGCATGTGGTTATCCATCATTACATTCACTTATCAATTAAAAAGACATGATATGGGGTACATCATATATGCATCTTTTCCCCTCCTTAGAATGGATTATTAGGTTTTTTCCTCAAATAAAAATATATGCATTAAAAGTTACGTATCTTTGCGAGACTTCAGGGATCTCAATCTTTCTTATCTTGAAGATGATTTCCCTCTTCCAAACATAGATCGGCTCGTTGGCCTAATAGCCGGCCATGAAATGCTCTCCCTTGTGGATGGTTTTTCATTTTATTATAAAATTCTTAATTTCATAATAAAACCAACATAAAACCCCTTTCATTACACCATGGGGAACCTTATGCTACTGTCTTATGTCATTTTTCCTTAAAAATGCAGGAGCTACTTATCAATGTGTCATGATCTCATTCACAAAACAATCAAAGATCATGTTTATGACCTTTTAGGAAAATTCAAACAATGATGCAAAGATCATCTTGACATTATTGAATCCATCTTCACTCGTCTCATTCAATATTGTCTTCATCTCAATCTCACAAAAAAATCGGTGTCCTCACTAGAAAACTTTTAGGATTCATCATTTCTATCCAAGGTATTGAAGTTGACCCAACAAAATTCAAGTCCATCCTTGAAATGCCTCTCGTCATCCAATCTTACATAATTGCGTAGTCTTTAGGGTAAATTACATTCCATTCGACGTTTTATATCAAAAATTTCCAATCATTTTCAACCATTTCATCATCGCTCTCTGTAAAGACAGATTTTCTTGGGATTTTGGTTGCCAAAGCCTTCGATGAGATTTAAAAATATCTCCTATCACCACCTGTGCTTACAATACCTCGTGAAGGGGAGTCATTTTACATATACATATCTTCTTCAGAACACGCTCTTGGAGCCATGCTCACTCAGAGTTATAATCAAGGTCGAGAACAAGTTGTATATTATATCAGACATACACTCCATGAATATGAAACCCGTTACACTCTTTGAAGTTTCCAGATATGTTTTGATTTATACTTTGCTACTTCCAAGTTGCGTCATTATCTTATTAATCAAAAAAGTATGTTGTCACCAACTTCAATCCCCTCAAAAATATACACTCTAAACCATATCATAGTGATTGTATCACCCAGTGGCTCATGCTTATGACTAAGTTTGACCAGAATTCATATCACAAAAATCTATTAAGGGCCAAGCCATTACATACCACCTTGTTGATGCTCATTTACCAGGATAATCAACTTCCTCATGAATACTTCCATGATGAATCCATCAGTAATGTTGATGAATATGAATTCATCCCCATCGGGATGACTCTCTTCTTCAATGGTTCTAAATGCCAAGAAGGGGTAGGATCTGGTGTTGTTATCATACCTCCTTGGGGCACTCCTATTCCATTATCATTCAAACTTAATTTTGAACGCACTAATAATATGGAAGAATATGAGGTTTTAATGATGGGCCTCACGATCGCTATTTTCCTACGTTTTCACATCTTAGACATTTATGGAGATTTATAGTCATTATCAGTCAAGTTAAAGGATAATATCAGTGTAAAAATGAAATATTACAAAAATATAAAGCCAACATTGATTTTTTCCTCAGCACTTTTGATCACTACACCATCCAAACCATCCCACAATCTTCTAATAGGTTTGTAAATACAATGGCCTCTTTAGGATCCCTCATCCCATTAGAAACTAAAAATTCAAAAGACAACACTAAAATATATGTCATTGTTCAATGATTGGATTACACTTCACATCAAAATTAACTTCTTTAATCAACATCGTTGATGATAACCCAACTGATTTATGGTATACTCAGATATACAACTATCTTGCGAATCAAAAATTTCGCCAATCTGACTTATCACGTAATCTTAAAAGATCATTTCTTCAACATACAACTCGCTTTGTTATCATAGGCGGTATCCTATTAAGGTACCTTAAATCACATGAGTCAGATAAATCAATTGAAGAAGTCCATGATGGAGTTTGTGGAGGAAATTTCAGTGGAAACTCCGTCGCTAAACGTGTCATAAAGCTAGGATACTACTGGCCTACTATCACCAAGGATTGTTGTGAATATGTCAAGAAATTTGTTAAATGTCAAATTCATTTAGACCTCTTCCATATCCCTAGTCAAGCATTACAACCCACTCAAGACCTATGGCCTTTCTCTCATTGGGGGTTAGACCTTATTGGTGTTATTAATCCTAAATCATCTCAACAACATCATTCTATTATCACAACTACTGAGTAATTCACTAAATGGGTTGAAGTTATTCCTTTAACATCCACTAAGTTAGGACCTATTATCAATTTCATATATCAAAACATTATATGTCATTTCGGCATCCCATAGAAGTTTATCACAAATGATGGAAAATCCTTGTTTTTTTAAAGTTAAAAATTTCTACGATACCTTCAACATCAAACTCAATTTTTCATCACCATATTATCCTCAAGAAAATGGAAAGGTTGGGGCCTCAAATAATACATTCAATAAAATCCTTATGAAAACAGTAAATAATGCAGAAGAAATTGGCATCTCCAAATCCCATTTTCTCTCTGGGCTTATCGAACTAGCATCTGTACTCCTATGGGAGAAACACCCTATTCACTTTTCTATGGCTCTAAAGCCATCGTACCTCTTGAAATTCAAATCCCATCACTTCATGTATCACTTAAGGACTTCATCCCTAATGAATAATATCGACAAGAGAATGTCTAGCACAACTTGAACTATTAGATGAAAAATGTCTAATGGCCCTTAAAATCATCAAGTTTATCAAGAACACATTAAACAAGCATATAATAAACATATCAAAGAACATGATTTTAAAATTGGTGATCTGGTGCTTAAATAAAATAAAAATGTCACTCAATTAGAATGAAGTAAACGTGGAAATTTTTCCCCTAATTGGATCATTCCATATGTCATCACTCATAAATATGGATCGAGAGCTTATCGTCTCACTTCCCTTGATGGTGAACCTAAAAAGGAACCTTGGAATTCCTTGCACTTGCAGCCATTTTATTGTTAAATGGTTGATCATCATGGTGATAGTTATAGCTCCATCATTCCATCATATCATTCATCTTGTCATAGTAATAAGCATGTGGTTATCCATCATTACACTCACCTATCAATTAAAAAGACATGATATGGGGTACATCATATATGCATCTTTTCCCCTCCTTGGAATGGATTATTAGGTTTTTCCCTCATCTCAAAATATATGCATTAAAATCATTTGGATGCATTTCTCAAAAATTCAAAAATAAATGATAGACTGATCCCTTGAAGGACAGTTATCCATCAAAATCATAGACCGATCCCTTGAAGGATGGTTATCTATAAAATCAAAAGTAAAAAGTACACTAATCCCTCAAAGGACAACTACAAAGTGTATACCATACCCTTGAAGGATGGCTACCCATAAAAAAGGCTTCCCGCATTGATCATTTTTTTCCCTCATAGCAAAATTCCCACATCGATCAGTTTGCTTTAAAATAAAAAATGTAAAGTTGGGGCATTTTCTCTATGATCCCATGGAAAAGGAGAACCTTATTCCTATCTTGACCTACACATTTTCAAACCCCCTTTCATGTCCTAGAAAAGAAACATTCAATTAATCACATGTTTTATTAAGTTTTGTGTAACTATCCACCGATGATCTCATTTAACCTTCATTAAAGCTACTAGTGCAAGCATGTTCAAACTTTCAAAACCCATTGCATATGTATCAAATCCATCATGGGGCAATCATTTTACATTATTTTTTCATATGGTTTACTTCAAATCACATTCTAATGAAATTTTCTTAATTAAACAAATGAAGAATTTTATTAAATATCACAACTAATACATTATCAAAATCCATCTAACACTAATGCATTCAAATCAAAAACATAGATAAAACATACAACGCATGAAAGACAAAATAACACAAAACCTCATCATCATTGTCATCATATAAATTGAGTCCATGTACATCATCACATCAATGTCATACAAAAATGGGCCTCTAAAATCCATATATAAAAATACATTATATCAATGTCATAAAAAAGGGGCTTCAATGAGCCGTATATCAACTACATTAAAAGCATCATCAACTAGTAAACGGAAACCTCCAAGGGTGATTAGGAGGGCTCGCACCACCCTCTCTTCCCGGTCACCGACAACGCCATCATCTCCCCTGTTCCTCACTCGCTATCACCTACTCCCTTTGGTCTCTAAGGTGGGTGACCTACACGCGTGGCACTAGTACTAGGGTCTTCCGCCTTAGAGGCCAATTGAGCAAACATACAAAGTGGTGTCGGGATATTCATGTGTAATCAAATTTACATAATAGTAATGTTTTTCCTATAATGTTTCATAATGAGCTCTAGAAACCATCCGGACCCCGGGTGGTCTCAATCCACTACCACGTGGTCTCTCGTCCACTAGCCTATGGTCTCTGTCCACTATCTTGAGCACTCTCTCTCTACCGTTCTCGTGCCATCTCCGCCAACTCTACATAGGAAACAAAAGTTCTAGTAGGCCTTAAAGCCTTCCTCATCCCATCTCTTTATCCCTTATACCGGTCCCCTGTCTGCAATGGCATGGTCCACCTAATCTCTAAAATCCTCTCACTCCACTATCACACCATCCCTCTCAATAATCAAACAATCTCTCTTCACAATCAAAGTATCTCAAACACCCTAGAGATCATCTCTCTCTCTCCAAGCCACATCCCTCTCTCCCTCTACTACGGCCTTCTCGGTCATCACTACTATAATAGTTGTAGTTAAATCATCATCACCCTCCTCCTCACTATCATCCTCGGTACCCTCAACTTCCTCCCGTATGGGTGCTCCTCTAGCCTCTTGAGCACATACTGCCTAACTATATGTACGAATCTCTATGCAACCCAAGTCTGTCAAAACTCATCAATATCCAGTCCACCGGGTTGTATACTGCAGGGTAACCTGCATCATCAATCAAAATAATTTGCCCTCATCATTGGGACCCATGGCCCTTGTTGATCTATGATAATCTCAGGCTCTGTCACAACTACCCTCGGGGTCTTTGTGTCTCCATCCTCCCATATATATTTTACAGGCTTCTTAGACACTCCTCGTATGAATCCAAACTATCTCCTAACATGTTCAAAGTGAAGTAACTCATGTTCACCTAATCAACGAGCTGAACCCATATAGCCTATTATCAGAGTCGACCAACTCATCAGGAAACTTAGGCCAAACATGGAAATCCATATAAGGCCTCCATATCACATCTCCCACCTATAATCTAGACAATAACTCTCTATAATATCATGTCCTCATCCTCTTCAATCCCTAACCTGCATCCTCCCTCCATCTCAAAAATTTAGGATGCCCATCGCCAATCCCCATGGTAATCCCATTGGTCGAGCAACGACAATATGCTCAAAGGCCCAAGCCTGTAATAAGAATCCAATATCAATACCATATCGTTTATGGACCTTCTATGCTCACAATTCTCTAAAATTCTATACAATTAGGGTGGGACCCCACTCAAAAAATGTATGGTACTCCATCGTCTCACCACACCCCTTCCGTCATCCATGGAAATCATATGCCTCTAGAATGCTGAAAAGCATAACAAATGATTTCTATCATCATCATGGTCATCCGAGTACGACCCTCTATATCAGCTAGAAATAATTTTCTATAAGAAAATGCCCGTGACTCATATCCGATAACCCTTATGTCCTCTCCATACAGACCTAGTCATCACGTCATCTCTCTCTACCTCAGTAATAATGTATACACCTGTTACTGCAGATAGGTATCCTCGGGATACGGTTTACATCCTCCAAAGTGATTGTGATCTCTCCAGTAGGTAACTAGAAAGTATTGGTGGAAGGATTCCACCACTCCAACAAGGCCAACATCAAACTCCGACATCTTTGTAATCGTATAAAATGTCTCATGGCATCAAAACTAATAGCCTCTATATGCCCCCAATCATTTTCTGACATATCAATCCTCACCTCATCTTAGATCAGGGGTATGTGATCATGGATCATCAACTTTGCATCCACCTACAAACACAAAAACACGCAAAAAAACATTAGTATCATTATCGCAAAATATTAAAAAAACATTATCCAAAACATATCAAAAATGTATTTACATCAACATCAACATCATCACTTTAAAACTCCAACAACATCTAAAACATCTAAAAATTACAACGATACATCGTTATCTAAAAATAGAATTCCATATTCGAAAGCAAAAAGTAACTATGTAAAATTGTTTTGACATAAATGCAAAACATAATCAATATCGACATCAACTACAACTATATACACCCATGGCTATATTGGAACCACAAACACCATGATAAAATCCAAAACATTTCTTAAAAATCATAACAATAATCATAAGAGTAAATTGTCTACATTACAGGTGAATTGTTGGCGCTTCACTTCAATCATCGACGATTGCATGAATCATCGGTGATTCCTACGTTTTCACCCTAGAGCATCTGCATGCCACCAAAAATGGAAAAATAAAACCCTAAAACTACAAAAATCAACAAATCAAGTTAGAATCACCTACCTCAACCATTACGGGCTTGTGTTGCCTACTAGAGGTCGTCATATCATCCAAATTTTGCCTCTTTCAACCTCCAAACACATTTTTCAAACCTCACTCACTCTATTAAATTGTTTTTCTTTGTGGTAACAATGAGCTCAATAAACTCGCATTTGGCTATTTATAGCCCATATTTTACATTGAGGAAATCGTTAACAATTCCCTTAATCATTGTCGATTTCCCTTTAATCACTTGCAATTCATACCCTTTTGGCATATGTGCCCATTTTTTCCCCAAAACATAATTATCAACACTTTCTTACAAAAATGTGTCCCCAACTTTCAATGGACCCTGGTCCTTGAAACATTGAGTCAAAGAAAATGAAATCAATACTGAGATTCGTCATTCATCTATGGGATGTGTGCCCTTTGGCCCCCATCACTTGGATTTCTCACTCTTTTAGCCTACTTTTACGAATCATACGTCTATAGGTGTTGAACCCTTTTGGTTCCCCTATCATTTGATTCTTTGGTAGCACATCTTGTTTCGTTATCCCTAGACATGGGAAACTTTTTACAAAACACATGACACACAAACATTGGTATTCCTTGTATTGTGTTGCAGTTGAATCACCTATACAACTTTCCATTGTTTTTGTCTAATTCTTCGTCATTAAATCCGTTAGAAAAAAAGGGGCAAATGTAGACACCAAAAATTTACATTCCCCATCTTCACTTAATTATCCCATTCACATTTGTAATACATCACTACATTAGATTAATTACATTAATATCCCATATCCCCCCATTCTTATTTAATTAATTAAATACACACAATTATCATACCCCATAATATTATGTATTTTCTAATTTATTCTAATCCACTTAAGTTTATTTAAATTACTTTTAATTCCCTTATCTCGATAGACATATTGCAGAAGCTTTCATACACTCACCATTATCTTAACAAAATCCTAATTATTTATCACTATTATCACAATAATCTTAATCAAACCACCTAATGTTTATCCTAAACAAACTAAAGCTAAATTAGATAATATCTAACTAATTACATCCCTTCCTTGACACGTTCTCAACCACCTCACATCATCTCCCTCAAAAACATGAACAAAAATCTTGAATTAGCAAGAAGTTCCAACTATTTACTAACATAAGCCAATCGGCCGAAATCATTGTCGATTTGGAAAATCACCAACAATTATTTAAACCCATTTCCTAGTCTCTTTTAGGATCATCTTCTCACATTTTTGATCCTAAACTCTTCTATCAAAGTTCATCACTGTTACATTGCATTAACGTCAAAACATTGTAATCCACCACTGGAATTTACATCCATCAAGCAACTTTAGCAATCATTTTGGAGCCCATCGGGATCAACGAATCACTACTCAACTGCAATTTCCTTCACTTCATTCATCATCTCTAAGTCAAGGTCAGTTATTCATTTTACACTTTCCATTTACATATTTAGGTATATTATCTGCTAATTTCTTCATTTCATATTATAATCTAAATCCTTAGAATATCATATCATCAAATTATTGGTTATATATCACATTTATTAGACTATTTATCATCCTCTATAGTCGCATGTGATTCATGTTCATTCTATTTCTTATAGCATTAATCATAATTTCATTTATCAATTATGTTTCATTTCTTGGCTACTAACATATTATCAAGAATGGCTTGTTTAGATGGCACTAGGTGGTCAAGGCCATGAAATAACTAACATCAACTCTTTACTTGTCATCTGCCATCCCTTACATTAGGAACAATATGACATTCTCGCACAATCTTGAGTTGTGTACCATCCATTATGTCCCATTCGATCTGCTACAGATCATTTTTTATTCCACTCAAAGGATTTGTGACGCCATAGATGAGTTTTGGGAGACCTATTTTGAGGTCTTACGTATCTCGTGCATATTTTTCTGGTTTGAGTATCAATATGAAGTTGAACTAGAGGAATTGAGCTCTGAGACTGAATATGAAAATAAAACCAATTCAAAGCATTTAGAATATGATTCGATTCCAATTCTAACAGAAGAAGAATAACCAGAGTACATCTCATAATTCTTCAAGTAAAACTACATTGAAGATGAGAGTCTAGATTCTGTCGAAGAAGATCTAGAGTCCACTGGAGAAGATAGTTCCCCTTCATCTGAGAATTCATATTCTGACTTAGATTCTGATTTTTAGTTCATATCTATCGATATTTTATCAATCATATGTGTGTAAAAAAATTGAAACGTATTGTGACATTTATCATTTATTATCCATCGTATATCACAGCTTTTTTTTGAATTACTTGATTGTATAAATAGCGGATTGACATATTTTTCCAGAAACCCACCTAATTATTTATTAATCATTTCCATTTTACTTCTTGTGATTTGTAGGTGTTCTTACAAGAAAGGAGTCTCATTATTTCATATACGAGCATAACTTCAAACATCATTCATCCACACTGTGGGTATCTCTAAACCCCGCCATATTGAGGTTAGGTGAGTTTTATTCTCTTTCTTATTAGTTTAAGTTGAAGAGGTGAAATTCAATCATAACACATATATGGATGTTTATTGAGGCAGGACATGGGAAACAATATCATTATGGTGAAGGAGCATGTGTGAAAAGAGCACTTGCAAGAGAAGAGTTAAAGTTAAAATATGGTGCTAAATTTATAGGTGTAGAAAGTATTGTTGATTGGTGTATCAAGAACATGGGCCATGAATCTCAAGAGAGTTCAACAGTTCGTAGATATTTCTAGTTGATAGAGGAACAACATCTAGCAACCTATGAAGATTTTATGACATTGCAAGATCAAGTGATGTTGATCAGCCAAACTATGGCACTTAGTTGAGAAAATACAGAAGGTCCGCAGGGAAAATAGGGCATGTTCAAAGGCATGAATGGATAAGGGAAACATGTGCGTAGAGGATAAGTTCATATTTCAGGACTTAGCTGTTTTTGCACATGAGGATCTATTTTTAGAGATGGCGTGCAGAGCACATAAACGAGGCAGAGACTTGTGTGCCACGCATTGGCTATTTTTGGAGGATTGGCTACAAAGCACTTTGCATGGATGTGGGCTAAGAATAGGTTTATCACTGTCAGTTAACTAAAGGAAGTATATTATTAGCACACTTGCATGTGGGGCTATGGCTGTAAAAATAATGTAGCTAATAATAGCATGTGACCTATTCTAGGATTGGATAAGCGGTGAAGGGAAAGTCCCCACCCTTATAAATATGTAGTGAACTGCATAGTAGAGCATATAATATAAAATAATGAGTAGAGAGACAGATATATGTATGTATGCAAGATTGGACTATTGTATCATATCTATGCACGTATGGGCATAGAATGCCATTACTATAAGAAGCTTCTGTGTAATTGTCATATTTAATATAATGGAGGATATTGGTTGAATCTAAGTGTTAGTTCTATGTGTATTTGGATCTAGTATGTTCTTGATTTCATCATGGTTAATACTTAATTTTGTTCTCCCTTAGATATAGATTTGGCATGCTCTATAGAATGATGTATTAATAATGGAATTGCATGTATTAAGTCTTCATCATGCTAACATCCTGCAACAACAACCCTAAAGAGGGACCTGGTACCTTTGCATGCTTCGGGTGAGCACTCAGTCTAGGCTAAGTGATGTGTCCACACGCCTGGGGTCTTATTGGTGAATTCTAGGTTGCATCATTGGTTCCATTTTTAGGACCTCTTTTTCAGTTGTTTCCAGGATGGTTCACAATGAAGACATACCGGTTGACCTTAGCAAGTGTTGAAGAGTGGATACACAACTGGAAGAAGAATACGCACCGCGGTTCAAGACTGGATCTCGAGTTTGACACATGTGTGTGGGTGGGACAAAACCCGCATGACAATTTATATGAGATCTTTGTTATTTTTCTAGTAGAATTGTATGAGTAGTTGAATGCCTATGCATCTAAGAGGAATTTGACGTATCGCACAACTTGTTTGGACACGGGAAGAATTTTAGGCCCTTTATGATGCTTATCATATTTGGAATCAAGCTATGGATATATGGTTCTATGGCATCTTAAAAGTTATATCTTGGAGTACTCAATTTCCACTTATTCATGCCCAAAGGTAGCTGAATTCTAGTTTTTATGATATCCAAGGGGAACTTACCTACAAGGCATTCCACTGGTGATCAAGATCCTGATGGTAACTTTGAATTTGGAGAGTAAACTGATGGCTAACTAAAACCCACCACGCGCGGGGAAAGAGCAAGTTTGGTGAAATATGGCATACCTAGCAGTAGAAAGGAAAAGAGAGGAAATGTGGCTTAAGTATAATGAGGCGCGCGAGAGGGAGATCAAGAAGTAGCGGGAGGTTGCAAAAAAAATGGCATTGTGGAGAAAGATAGTTCGGGAAGGATTTGAAGTTCACACAGAAGACGTGGAACCCAAGCCTCAAGAACTCCCCCATTTGGGAAAACATGATAGGGAACCCTCCTCGGCCTCACGTAGAAGCGCGCCAAACAAAGAAAACCTAGGCCATGGGCACACATCTAAATCCACCTAGAAACCTTGCTCTTACACTTGGTTTTCCAAAGCATCTAGTACAACAAATAGTCAACAAGTTAATTCAAGTAGTGGAAGAGTAGGATCGAGTCTTATAAAAGGCACAATGATGGCAGCGCAAATGGATTTTTTTATTATATGGGAGTACCTTTTTGGGTGTATCATCTGCACAAAACTCAGGCGCGCCAATTTTTGGACTAACTTCTGGAAGTGGTAACGCTTCACAGATTGTCGAGGTACAGTTCAGTTCTACTATTGGGACACATGGAAGCACATCATTTGTTCTGATACCAGCTACAGGTGTGGGATCAGGAGGCATAGGTAGCTCTATTTCTGGTGGGTCTGGTGGTTCTAGAGGTAGGGGAAACCTAAGAGGTTCTAGATCAGGTGGGCAGGGTCCGCACCAACACCAGAATATTTACATGGAGATTTCTCTTCATCTTCCAGAGTATAGGGGTATAGAATATATTGTTGAACATGTGCACATGTGTGAAATACTGTTACGTGCAAAAGGGAGCATGGCTTCGAGTGTAGGGCAAGCCAATTTTCTACTACATTACAGGGTGTGCACACACGGCTAGTACAGAAAGTTTGTTCCGATCAAACCTGTGTAGATTATACAGCCCTAAAAGAGGTGTTCCTTACAGAGTTTCATATCCCTGAGTTTGAGAAGAAGAGTATAAGTGCACTCAAGCACATTAAGCAAGGCACTATTGAGAGTGTTAGCGAGTATGATGCCCATTTTAAAACATTGTTATCTAATATTTCTTATGATATACATGCAAGCTAGCATGCACAATGGTTTTTTGGGGGCCTAATTACCCATTTTAGAAGGGCATTATCACATAAGACATACATTGATCCACACGAAGAACTTGAAATAGCCTTATGCGCCGAGGCAGTTGGAAGTATAAATACCGGGTGATCCCATTTTTAGAAGCATAGATCACATCTATGGAAAAATAGTTGGAAAAACTATTAGCAAATTCAAGTACATGAGACGCGCGCACAGGATTTTGTGTATAGATTGTGAAGTAGAAGGCCACAAAAGGATAGTTTTCCTCAGATCAAGTACACTCATTGTTGTTAGATTGTGAGATATGCCATTTGAACCATGATATTATCCACTTCCCATTACTATAACACATCATAAGGAAGAACGTTTCAAGCTCCGTAAAATATGCAGTCCACAACTTTTAACACAAAAGATTGTCACCTGATTGCTCAAATCCATGATGCTATATATATTTTTGTACGATGCATGAAGTTTTAGATAACTCTAAGGGAAAGAACATGTATCAAGTCCAGGATCACAATCAAGTGCGCTTTGAGTGGAATGAAGGGAATTTTGAAGGCGAGTCATGGTAGAGCACGAGGATACTATGGTGTATTTGGAGGAAGAGGTCGTGGTAGTGGAAGAAGTGAGTTCCCTCGCAGAACATGTTATACATGTAGATATCCTGACCACTACAAGTGTGAATGTCCTTAGAATATTACATGTTCATTTTGTGGAAAGAACCATAGCTATGAGGAGTTCTTGGACTTGTATGAGCACCTTAGTAAGTAACATAAACAAGAAAACAAAGGCATGGGAATGGTTAGGATACAACACGCTGTGGAAAATCAATGGATGCCTAAGTTGGAGGTAGAGTCCAAGGAGTTGCAAGTGAAGATCATGACCCACACTGAGGTGGCACGCACCAAAGAAGCATTGCAGCAGAAGCCTACCATTACTAAGGAGGAGGTTCTACATGCATGGTACCTAGATCCGACCCATTAGAAGGAGGTCTATCAAGAAACCATGGAAGTTCTTAGGAATCTTCAAGGTGAGATACAATACTTAAAAGATCAATCATGGAAGATCGAGAAAAATAAAGTATCAGAGATGGTCCCAACTGATATAAATGACTTAAGGAAAGTGTGTAAAATTTTGCGCCAAGACAATATCATTCCATTATTAGGAGATTGGTTAAAGGAAAACACTCCACGCGCAAGTATTGAGACTAGATGGTAGATCCTACATGCAAATCTTCCCCCTCATAGCCTAGATTATGACAAGGAAATCACTTTGAATGATGTTGTGGATGATTGGCTATTGAGTAATATATTGATTGATACAGGTGCGGAAGTCAATGTTCTTACCTTAGATGCATGGGTACAAATGGGAAGACCCCATTGCAACCATCCTCTAATATATTGTTCATGGCTAATCGAACTAAGGCCACTCCCATCATGGTTTTGAAGGACACATCCATTACTATACAAGGGGCCAAGTTCACTGAAGACTTTGAGTTTTTAGCATTGGAAGAGTCAGATAGCTTCCCAGCTCTATTAGGGCATCTTTAGTGCTATGCAAATAATTTTGATCTTCGGTTCAATAAGGGCTATATCAGTTTCGAAAACAAGGAGGAGAGAGTTATTATCTTGTTAACAGATGGAAAATATGTTCCCTATGTTGAACCCTTAAGTGAAGAATATCTCGAATAGGATTTATGTACACGTCATCCAAGATCCATAGATACTTGATCCAACGAAAGAAGGAATAATTCATATGGAGGATGCACAATCTATTAGTGATACTACAAGTGTTACTTGTGATAATTGAGCTATTAGTACTTATGAGTTAGTAGGGCGCGAAGTAAAAGCATATTTCCTAGAAGCGTAAAAATGGCGTTATGTTAGGAGAATAGGTAATAACTTGGTACCTTGTTACACCGAGAGGGGAGATCTCCGTGATATTCCTACGCGCCATGGAAGAACAAAGTGGATAGACCCGTTGGAAAGAAGAAATATGCTAGCATATACACTCACGTGGGACAACAAACACGTTAGTAGATGGCCCACAAGGATAATATTGTATGATGGGATGAAATTAAGATTTCTCTTGCTACTAGGTTCTTCAGGGAAATGCACCTAATCGAATCTGCACTTTACTATGGTAATCAACATGTTCAACGCCGTATTCGAAGTGTGAGAGACTCTGGATAGAAAGGTAGGAAGCTTTACCACCTTTGCTATGGGTGCACAAGTTTTATTCCACTTTACATGAATGTGTGCGTGCTTGGTATATATATGCATAACTCCATATATAGACTGGAAATTGGCAGGATTTAATTGTAAGAATAACCTAGACATTTGACTTCTTCTCTACAAAACCTCCGTGGTGAACGAAGCGTTGAAATTCATAAAGTGCTTAACTATGGGAGATAGTGCCAAGGCTGAAGAAATCCTTCATGAGTTATTAGATGAAGGAGCCTCAGGAGTGCATCTTGTTGAAGAGACAGAGGTCGATGCAACATTACTTCAATGTGCTTGCCTTAAGAAAGAAAAAGGAAAAATGGTTTACTTAGTGGATGATGAAGAAGTAGAAAATCTAGATGTAAATCATTCAACAGGTAGGTGGGAGGCATTTGATAGTGTAGATAATACCACATGCCTATCATGCACCTATGAAGATAAAAAAGGTAAATATTGAATCGAGGTGAACCTAAGGAAGTCTGAATTGGAAATTATTGGTCAAACTTTGAAGCGGAAAAAATCATAGAGTTTTTTAAGGGATTACTGGTCTTATCCCTAGGGAGTACCATAAAATTAAAGGCATGCATGAATTGTTAGGGAGATGAAGATAAAACTTAAAGAGGGTGTGCACCCAATTAGAAAGTGACCCTACATGATGAACCCCAACTTGCGTGAAAAGGTCAAAGAAGAGATTGACAAAATTTTGAAGTCTAGAATTATCAAGCCCCTTGATGAGTCAAAATGGGTTAGTCCAATGGTGATCAAGTATCAAGAAGGATGGACGTATCAGGATTTGCATGGACTACGGGAGTTGAATGTTGCATGTGTGATTGATCCCTTTCCCATGCCATTCACTAAGGAAATACTAGAAGGTGTTGCAGGGTACAAAATCTATTCATTTATAGATGGGTTTTCTGGGTATCATCAGGTTTGGATTGCATAGGAGGATCAAGAAAAGACTATGTTTACTACTGAATGGGGTAGCTTCACCTATACTATAATGCCTTTTGGTCTAAAAAATGTGCCTGTTATATTTTCACGCATAGTTGTTCAAGCATTCAAGGAATTTATTCATAACTTCTTACAGGTCTATTTAGATGATTAGACGGTGTATGGATTGGTTAAGGATCATTGTGACAATCTACACTTAATGTTTGAAAGATGTAGATAGTTGAGTATCTCATTGAACATCAAGAAGTGCATATTTGCTACACCGTTTGGGATACTTTTAGGACACATAATCTGTAAGGAGGGTTTGTTGGTTGATCCAGCCAAAGTTGTGGTCATTATAGGCCTAAGGGAGCCTACCAGTCAGAGCGAGGTGCACGTATTTTTGGGTCACATAGGATATTACAAGAATTTTATCAAAGGATATGCCAAAATTGCCACACCATTGGAAGAGTTATTGAAAGGGAAAGGTACATTCTACTGGGGAGAACTGCAACAACACGCATTTCGAGACATTAAAGGAAAAATTACTACCACACCTATTCTCGAGTTTTCCTTCGTGGCACCAACCCTTTCGTGTACATTTTGATGCCCTCTAGCACATCCATTGGCACGGTGTTGGCTCAACCTGGAGATGGTATTGTAGATCATCCTATTTGTTTTGCGAGTAGAAAGATGACTCTTCATAACAGAATTACACAACTATAGAGCGCAAAGCTTTTTCAATGATCTATGTGCTACATAAATTATGTCAAGACTTACTAGCTACACCATTCGTCTTTTATATGGATCACATGGCATTGAAGTATTTGGTAAACAAGCATGTTCTAAAAGGGCACATATGTTGATGGGTGCTCTTATTTCAATAATTTCATTTCACCGTTGTGGTAAAAGCAAGGAAAAGAAATTCTAGACTAGACCATCTATCAAGAATATAGTCATGAGAAGAAGCACATGCAATTGAAGATACCATGCCATATGCACAGTTATACAAGTTACAAAAAGCCATCGAACTAGAGAAATTTTTGTCTTTCTACAAACAGTATATGGCACCGAGAAGGAATGAAATCCTTAGAGAAGAAACAACTTGCTATACGCGCAACCCCCTTTATGTTAATCAACGGTGACTGTACAAATTAGGTCGAGATGAAGTAATGTGTCGTTGTATATTGGAACATGAGCGTACGGATATGATGGAAGAAGCTCATGGTGCAATTGTAGGTGGCCACTATGTTGGTGACGCCATTGCGTGCAAGATTCTACTCGTTGGATTATGGTGGGAGACCCTGTATAAATATTGTAAGGAATTTTGTAAGGCTTATAATCATTGTCAACGTCTTGGAAAACTAGGTCAATGAGATGAAATTCCTCAAAGACCCATTACTAGTGCATAACCATTTGAGAAATGAGCTATAGATTTTGTGGATCATATTTCACCATCCACGCGTAGGACTGGATCGTGCTACATCATTACTTGCATAGATTATCTCACAAGGTGGGCAGAAGTAGCACCTACAAAGGATTGTACGGAAGCTACAGTAGCTAGGTTTCTATGGGAAAATTTTATTACAAGGTATGGATGTCCTCTAAGTCTGACAAGTGATAGGGGCACACATTTTTTGAATGAGACAATCAGGATATTATTAGATGAGTTTATGGTTGCGCACCATAAGACTACACCTTACCATCCTCAGAAAATGGAACTACTAAGGATTTCAACAAGATTTTGAGCTAGACCTTGACAAAAATTTGTGATGTTGGAAGAAAGGATTGGGATGATAAAGTTTCTGTTGTACTTTGGGCATATAGAAAAACTTATAAGAGGTTGAACAAAGCCACACCATTTCAATTAGTGTTTGGTGCAGAAGTCTATTCTTCCTATGGAATTCATGTTACCTTCTTCACGTATTGTGTGCACTAGAGGTCTAACTAATGATAAATATTTAGAAGAACAAATTGAAAAGATAATCAAGCTAGATGAGTGATGAGCCATAGCACGATGGAGTCAAAAAAAAAGAGAAGGCCAAGAAGAAACCATGGCATGATAGGCACATCGAGGTAAAAATTTGGAGATAGGACAGATGGTCCTTTATGATTATAAGTTTTTACACCATCCAGGAAAACTCAAAGTACATTGGTTGGGGTCATATGTTATCACTCACATACTCGAATCATGTACTTTTTAGTTAGAGGCCCTTGATGGAATATGGTTACCCGATTACTTCAATGGGAGTAGGTTGAAGCCCTACTATAAATAATTATTCTTGGTGTTTGTAATAAGGCAATGTTGCCATTTAGATTAGGTTTTCAATTATGTAGTTCCTTAATGTATTTCCTTCTTTATCACTATGCTTTGTCAATTTAGTTGTTGTTCTTGTGTAATAAGTGTGTTTGCGTGCGTGAAGCTAATTACTATTTGAAGAATTTTTATGCGCAGAGGACTGCACATACTTTTAGTGTGGGGTGGTTGTTGATATCTAGGTACAAGACTGTTGGAATTGAATGATGAAAGGAATAAGTTGCTATGGTGCTATTCAAGTCAAAATATTGCTTCTAAAAAGTGACCAAAGATGGAGATGAATGAAGGGACAATATAACATGAGGTAAGCAGATGCCATAACAACTACCAGTGGAAGGTGCAAGTGACAAGGTACTCAAGCACAAGGAAGTGCGCTAAAGAGAAGTCTATGACCAGAGGGTAGGAAGGCGTGCTAGAAGGTTATAGTTGGGGTGTGAAGATGTACCACGCGGAATGAAAAAAATGGTCAATAAATGAGAGGACATTGGGTAGGTGAAGGAGCAATAAATGCATCAAAAATTTGAAAATCTATATAAGGATGGGATGCGAGTTCATTCTTACCATTGCAATTAAGAGAATTTGAAAAGAGCTAAGTGCAAAGAGCCGAGAAATCATGTTGAGGTGCGAAGAGTGTGAAACCAGATGTGGAAAGGAGGTTTGTGCAAAGGAGAAGCTTGCATTCCCACAAGAGAAAGGTTTGAGTGAAGCAGACACATTACAAACAAGCTAGGGCACATGATTTCCACTAAGGCATAGATATTTGAGCTAGGGTTTGAGTTACACATTGCAGAAGTCAAAAGACAAGTATTTTCAGAGGATTGCAGGGTAGAAATGGCACCAAAGAAGGCAAGCTGCAGTGGGAGTTAAGGGAAAGAAGAAGGTGGTTGTGGAGGAAGAAGAAATGACCCCGAGAGCAATTTTTTAGAGATGCAATATCCAAAGGGGGTTATAGTAGGCCAGGAATGGGATTCCCACATTCAGAGAAGCAAGATAAGTGAGTACAACCATCGTACCATAGAAAACAAGGAGTTGGATGCATTGTTGAACACAAAGACAAATAAGCACATGACGGAGGACATGCCGGTCTATGACGATGCTGGGGAGAAGTTATTGAAAAATATTAGAGTATATCAGTTATACGAGCTCCCCTACTTCAGAAAATATGAGCCCTTGTACCAATGGCTCATGAGCAGAGTACACGAATAATTATTCTACTTTGCAGGATGCAAAGTAAGGATTTCAACCGTGTTGATCTCCACAAAGTGACAGGGCTGAAGGCTACAGGTGAAGACCTTAATGAGGACTTAAAATACAACACTGTAATTCTAGAGACTAGGAGAGAGATGGGGTACACCAAGGTTCTGCACGGCATGGACATAGACAAGCTAAAAAAGTACCCAATTTTGTAGGCAGATGTACACCTTGTGACAAATTAAATGACCAAGAGAGGTGGTCACAAGTGAATACCATGTGGTTGCACATTACTAGAAGGATGTCTGAAGGAGTGATCTACAACATTTCAGGTTACATTATAGAAACTATCATCAAAGAAGTGTGTTCAGGAGGAAAGATCAGTTTTGGGGCTGTTTTATTGTCTCTGGTATTCATGGAGATCGGGGTGCCTGATGGACCAAAGGAGAAGATCTGGGAGTATCCCATGGAGAACAAGTCACCTGTAGAATGATTCAACAAGTACTTGTGTGAAGGATTGATGACCGAACCAGTCAAGCAGAGGGCTAAGAAGTGGTATGATAGGCTATGTGTGGTGTTTGAAGAGGAATGGTGCATCCCAAAGAATTGCCTTCGGTGGTGGGTAAGGTAGTACAATTTGTAGTTTACCAACATTTTTGCATTCGCATGATTTGCAATGAAGGATGGGGCTTGGATCCCATGGTGAAAACTACCATATGCCTTCACAATGAGGTATTTTTAGGCATTGGTTCACAGGTTCTCAGACGTGTGCCATCTAACATTCAATGCAGACAAGGTAGACCATGACTACCACACACTGAGGAAGAAATATGTATATCCAAGACGTAATGCATATATTGAAAGGCTCATCTCATATGTGTTAAGCATAAAGCCAGTAAGTTTGGTTGTTGGAGACATTAGAGCAAAGCACTTGTGTACCTCTAACTGAATCCAAGCTGGAAAAAACAAGTATGTGGAAGATGAGTTCGTGCTCCTAGGGCCACCAAAGGGTAAGCATACCATGGAGAACATTCCAGTGCCTAAGCCCACAGAGACAATCGAAGTCGAGGATGAGGAGGATGAGCGTGAGGATAGTGGTGGTTTGGAGCATAAGAGGAGGTAGCCATCAGATAAAAGAGAATCAGAGTGCGTGACTATGCCAACTCATGGGCAAGAAGAAGAAGAGGATCCGAGAAATAGTTCAAGGAGAGTGCCACTTTAAAAGAGTATTCATGCAAACAAGGATTCAAGGTGTTACTCCACAAACAATTCGCAGATCACCTCGACTCTCCCCATAGAAGGAGGCAACTGAGAAAAGGAGAAGGAAATTAAATTTGAATGAGGAAGTGGAAGATTTGGAGGAAAGCGCACCCAATTATCCTACACCTCAGAGAACGTAGAGGAAAAAAAAGATGAAGAAATGAAGGATGGAGAAGAGGAAGAAAAAGGGAAGAAGAGACAACAACAGAGACTGCTCAGGACATAACAACACAAGTTCCCAATCTTAAAGCCCAAGTTCCTAAGCATCCTAGATCAAGAAGAATGAGTGGGGAGTATATTCCACCAGCCATGGGCTACACGGAGGACATGAGATAAAATTATCCGCACCCATTTCTAGAGCACAATGGCACAAAAGGAGTTATATGGATAGGAATTAATGGATGAAGATATGGCAATAGTGCGCATAAGGAAGCAATTATCATGGTTGATGTACACACACATGGATGAACCAGACTTTGATGTATGTGAGGAGTCATGCATGTCAAGGAGGTTGAAAAAGACACCTCAAGACAAACACATAATAATAAAGCCTATTGTTATGTCAGATGAACAGGTAAGCAATGCTTTAGTGAAAGTGTCAACAAAAGTCGCACGTCGGAATATGGAAAACTGCCACAATTAGGGCACTAAGGGAGGAGATCAAGATTAAGGATGAGGAGATAGTGTGACTGAAACAAGAAAAATACTTGGCACAAAAGAAGAACGTTGTGTTTATCAACATGGCAGAGGAGATTGGTGACAATGTCATGAAGGCTAGGCTACACTTAGATAAAAAGGTACCCAAGAAGTTTCCTTCGGCAATACATTATGTCAGTAGGTTGGTGGACTTATTACTTGAAGATGAACCTATGTGCATACCCGAGCAAAGGATTTAGCATAGGAAGAAGAAGAAGCAGGAAAAGGCTTTAGTGATGTGGAAGATAGCGTCATATGAAGGATTGTTTCAAAGCTTACAGGAAGAACTCAAGAAGGTAGATCAAGCGCTAAATATTTGTACAATGCCAGAGGCTATTATAAGGACCAGACCATTTTAGAAGACAATGAGGTCCTGAAGGCCATGAAGGATGAGACATTGGGCCACACAGAATGGTTAGCACTTGTTAAGCAGAAGTGTGAGGCCCTTACAGCCACTCAGAACCTCACAAGGAAAGGCTGGATGAGCTTGGAAAACTCATCGCTCAAAAGATGGACTTATTGGAAGGGAGAATGACTGGCATGTCCAGCATTGTGTTGGTATTACAGAATGAAAAAGGAGATATTGCAAGGGATGAATTGGAGTCAATTGCAGTAGATATTCCAGAGAAAGTAGAGGCCATGCTCAATGACTGGAAAACCTTAGAGGTAGAGATAAAAGAGGAATATCCAGAATTGATTATTCCGGTTGCAGAAGAGGATACTGCAAGTTGAAGACATTATTTCATTCATCCAAATTATTTTTATTCCTTTATTCATATTCTTTGATTCATTTTTGGAGACAACCATTGTTGGGGTGGCAATGAAACTAGTGTGGGGTAATGTTGATCAGTCAAACTCTAGCACTTAGTTGAGAAAATACATAAGGTCCACATGGGAAAATAGGGCATGTTCAAAGGTGTGAACGGATAAGGAAAAACATGCGCATGGAGGATAAGTTCATATTTTGGGACTTATCCATTTTAACACATGAGGATCTATTTTTAGAGATGGTGTGCAGAGCACATAAACGAGGCAGAGAATTACGTGCCATGCATTGGCTATTTTTGGAGGATCAGCTACAAAGCAATTTGTATGGATGTGGGCTAAGAATAGGTTTATCACTATCAGTTAACTAAAGGAAGTCTATTATTAGCACACTTGCATGTGGGGCTATGGTTGTAAAAAGCACGTAGCTAATAATAACATGCGACCTATTCTAGGATTGGATAAGTGGTGAAGGGAAAGTCCCCACCCTTATAAATATGTAGTGAAATTCATAGTAGAGCATAGAATATGAAAGAATGATGAGTAGAGACGGATATATGTATGTATGTGTGTAATACTGGACTACTATATCAAAATCTGTGCACATATGGGCGTAGAATGCCATTGTTATAAGAAGCTTATGTGTAATTGTCATATTTAATATAATGGAGGATATTGGCTGAATCTAAGTGTTAGTTTTGTGTGTATTTAGATCTAGTATGTTTTTGATTTCATCATGGTTAATACTTAATTTTGTTCTCCCTTAGATATAGATCTGGCATGCTCTATAGAATGATGTATTAATAATGGAACTACATGTATTAAGTCTTCATCATGCTAACATCCTGCAACAAGAACCCTAAAGAGGGACCTAGTACCTTTGTGCACTTCGGGTGAGCACTCAGTCTAGGCTGAGTGATGTGCCAGCGTGCCTGGGGTCTTACTGGTGAATTCTAGGCTGCATCAGTGATATGCACTCATTTCATAGTTCAAATGCAATTTCTTGGACAATTTATACTAGGTACATGACAAGTTTTTATATATCATGCATCTATTTTACATGAAATGAATGTGAATCATAGTAATGGGTGGTGATGGACTTGTAGACCTCTAATTCCACTTGACACATATCAAGTTCCATGAGCATTACAACTTATAGTGTCTTCAAATCATATGACAACATCACCTAACTTTGACCAAGTCTCTGATTTAGTGCAACAAGTTACATATGTATGTCATGTTTTAAATTTATAAATTATTAAATGATCAACTCTTAATGTATTTTAAATTTGATTTGAGTTTTACTTTGTGATGTAGGGCACATTTTTGTAGTTATTGTGACAGAATTTAACGAAGAGGAAACAGACTACTTCTTGTGTCATTTTTGAGAGGGGAAATAAAACCGACTTCCCACAGGTCATTGATGGTGAATACCTTGATTATCTTAATGGTTCAGTGGTAGTCACTAGAACTTGGCTTCAATGATATCCTATCAAAAAATCAAATACTTGGATGTTTGAAGACTATGAATTACATCGAAAGATACTTCACTATTTACATTTGGTTCTTTTGCAACAAATATTCATTTGATCAAATATCAAGGTAGGCCATTAAACAAGAATTTGTGGAAGGTTCGTGAATCATATCATGAAGCAATTATTTCTATTGTCAAGAGTAGAGTTTATCCTTGTAGTTCATTGGATTGAATTTGCAAAGGTATGTTCTTCACAAATTTAATTTGAATATTTACTTTAATGATTTTGTTTAAATTTTGTAGGATTTAAATTTTTATTTAATTTCTTACTAACATGTTTATGTAGGTTAGTGGTGCCAAAAAAGCTTCCACCTTCACATGGTTGGCACTGTTAGTAGAGAATTTATTATTCTCAAAGCTAAGAGAAGCTAAGGGAAATTAAATATTAGAAAGAAACAATAAACAGAAATTCTCATTTCACCACCTATATTGTATGAAAAATATTTTATTAAAATTATCATTTCACCACCTATATTATTCACGCGGTTGCAATGGATAGCCTTGAATTGACTCGAGAATGGACTATTCGGTGCTTTCGCAAACAATAGGACAATGAGAGGACCGAATTGAGATGTAGAAAAATGAGATAGGATTTTGTAGATGGTACCAACATGGAGGTGTAGGATCATACAAGACCTTTCAAGTTGCCATGGTGACCGAGAAATCACCGGCAAACTTATAATGTTTTTCTCTCAATGCTCTTAAGGAAATACACCCAAACGAAGTAGCCGAAATCACCGAGAGCGTGGGCCACCAAAATGATGCCTATTGAAGAGTTTATCATGCCATCTCGATGCGTGTGCACTGTCGATTTGGTGCCATGAGTTCCCATTTGCAAAATATAGCATCTGACAACCTTACACTGACTCAGACTGTACTATTTGATGCTTTTGTAAACAATAAGACAACGAAAAGACCAAATTGAGATGGAAAAAGCTGAGACAACATTTTGTAAAGGGTACCAACGCGGAGGTGTGGGATTAGACGAGACCTTTAAAGGTTCCACAGTAACCGAGAAATCACCAAATAAACTTATAACTTTTTTTCCTCCTAGGGATCTTAAAGGAATATGCTCAGACGCATTTAAGTAGCCTAGAAGCACTAGGAGTGTTGACAACTAAAATGAAACCTCCACTAGCATTTACCTGGTCACCTAAATGTGTTAGTGCATTTGGTTTAGTACTACAAGCTTTTGTTTGCAAAATAATGTGTTAGACAACCTTACACTGACTCAAACTACATTGGCACAGTTGCAAACAATAGGACAATGAGAGAACCAAATCGAGATGGATAAAACTGAGACAGGGTTTTTCTATCCCAAATAAATCCCCAAATTATTTGGATAACTTATGTTTATTCTGACTCTGATGTTTCACATTTCAAGTTGCACACACTTAAATTTTTTCTTCTAAAACCATTAATCGATTGTAATTATTCCTAGCACCTTACATACCTTGCTTCCTTCTCCTTCGCTCTCTTTCCCCTTCATCCTCTATCTCCTTCCATTTCCCCTATACACCTTCCTTCTACGCACTTCTTTCATTCTAAATCATCACGCACCCCTTGTGCTCACCTCTCGTAGACTTACCTTCCAAAATGGCTAAGTCTCGGCTCCTCCGCACGCCCCTTTTCTTTCTTTTCATTTGCACGCCTCTCTCGCTAACGCTCACACCCACTTACATACTTGTTTATTCCTACAAATAAGCACCTTGCTACGTGCGCACATTTTTACGTGACCTTCTTCTACACCTTGTGTGCCTCGTCTTTCAAGTGTAAACCACTTTGCCTCTCGCTTTCACGCCTTATGTCTTCTACACCAATCATTGTGCCACGTTATTCTATCAAACTTGACTGTGCTACACACAACCTATCAAATCACACCAACAGGGTGCCAAATCTAGACAACCAACTAGTGCATGACATGTTGTAGAAAAGACAAGACAAATCAACAGCTTGATTGTCTAATTTTTTCAATAATCAATCGGCACATGTCGAGTGACTGTAGACTTTCGATAGCCATAACTTCGCTTCAATGCTCAGATTCCTATGCACTTGGTCTCATTTGAAAGCTACTAACATCAACTACATCTTGGAATTTTCAAAATCATATTTACGCATGATTTGGTAGGCAAAAAATAGGGAAACATCATTTTGGTCATCAATGCACACATTTAATCAACCCCAACCACCATATTTCTTCAAATCTTTCTTTCTTCCTTCTTTACACACCAAACAGAGACATGGGGAAGTGCATTTGACACCTTGCATGTGGTTTTGTAGGCATTTATCATTTTTTCTTAGTGGTTGAAGATTTGAATCTGAGTTTCCCTGCTTTTCTCCTTCTCTTCTCTCCTTCTTCTATAAATAGCAAAATTCTACTTTGTAAAAATATCCCTCTTTGTTGTAATGACACCATGCCAAAATGGTGGTCGACTTCCCATAGGTTTCAAACCTTGACTTGGTCTCTACAATGTATTCTCGCCTCCTTTCATGAATGTAAATGACTGTGTGTCCCTTCAAGCAATAAAATCATGTTTTGTGGAACTCTTGGCTTCCCTTTCACATTTTCATTACATCTCACCTCTTTGTTTGCATTTTCTGGTATGTTGTGTGTCATGTGTTGCATGCACTAGAAGGCCAAGCCTACATGTTGATCTTTGGCATGCACCATCCGCCCTCTTTTCCCACACCTGCTTTGTTTCCTTCGCCGCTAATGGAGAGAGATCGGCCCTTTCTTTCTAGTGCTATCACCTTCCTTAGCTTAAGATTTCCCCTTTTTGCACATCCTTCTATCCTTGGTCCCTCGCCATCACTTAGTTTAGGATTTGATTTTTTCATTAGGAGTAGTAGTAGTGTTAGAGATAAGTTGAGGAACCGGCCTTCTCCAGAGATCCATCTCAAGCGTGTAAGGTCCCACAACTTGGAGACAATTCCATTATTGTCTCAAATGACTCGGTTCTTCCATATCTAAAACATGGGTGCAAGTTTGAGCACCAACAGTTTATGGCATGCCCGATGGGACAAGTTTGAAGAGCTATACATCTTCATCTCAAAAATTTGATGTTTATTGTTGAGATCCAACCTTTGGAGGCATATTTCAACACATCTGGTGACTCCACTAATCCAAACGCACCCATTATTTTATTCGTAGACCAATCTCCCCCTCTTTTCATTCATTTCTCCTTTTTTCATTGTTTCTCCTTCTTCTTTTGAATTTGTGCAATCATGACTTCTTTCCCTCCCTAGAATTCCCATTTACAGCAGCAAAACTATTTTTCTCCATCACCATAGTTTCACAATCCTCCTCCAAATAAGTTTCATAAGCTCCATTATCCTGAAAATGCATATAACCCACCTCTCACAGATATGTATGGTTATTTTCCTAACCATGATGTTATGAAGAACAAGTTTATGTAGATGATGGTGACAACTCTATGGCTAAAGCTGATTTTGAGAAGGAGGTGCAAAAGATGGAGATGGACATGATGCAACTCAGGATGAAAAGTTCATTGAAGGTAGCTAGAGTTGGCTATAAGGTCCCTTGTCCATGGGTTAGCCTTGTATCAGGTTGGTTTAGTGCCCAATAAAAGCTACATTTTCTCACTGAGATGTTGCCCCAGATCACAAAGTGGGTGGAGTTAATGGAGGCTTACAAATCTAGCGTGTGGCAACCCTATCAATGGGGTAACTCTGCACTACCATCCTACATCCATCCCATTCCTCCGCATCAATATACACCATCTCAACTTGTTGCACATAGTCCCACTTTTCTACGCACTACCCCCCCATTGAGAGTTCCATCCGTTATCCCTTTTCCCCTCTATCCCACCTTCAGTTCTCTTCCATCACCTTTCTCATGCACTTATGTTCCTTCAAAGGTGTGTGTGCCTTCCATTCCTTCTTGCTCGCCCATCCTCCTACCTTCTTAGAGCCCCTCTTTCTAATTATACCAAAAATGAACAACCCCTTACATACGCGCCATCTCCAACCAATTTCATCATGTTCAACGACTACATAATTGTCGAATAATGGTACGACTCTGACTAGGATGATGAGATCATCAAGGCATCTATTCCAGAAGAAAAGAAGTTAGTCTCAGAGGACGCACTCCCAAAGGAGATCAAGTTTCTTGTAAAGGTAGAACCTGCACGTGACCAGACCTACAAGCACTCCTCTTCAGGAGGAAAATATGCATGAGGATCCCATTTGTGGGATTGAGCTTCAAAACAATGGGCAAAACACAAGGATTAGATTGTGCCCAATCAAATACTTGGCTAGTGTAGAGCCAAAGATATAGTTTCCACCAATCATGCTCATTTTAAAGCATAAGGTTAAACTTCAACGTGCCAAGGGTCAACAATAGTTCCTCCCGAATTCAAATACAGATCAACTTCAGGAGGTATATGTTTTGTTTGTTGATACTTTGAGGAGAAGGGTGAGAAACCAATTACAAATCAGTTTCTCACTCTTTCTACAAACCATGTTCGGTGCCAAATCAGTTACATGGTCACAATTTCAAAGGAAAGACAACTACTTCTCCCTACCTTTTGTGGGTTTTACTTGAGTTCCCTTTCCTTCTGGTTAGTATAGGTTAGAGTAGGTTAGCTTTCAATAAAACAAGTTCTCATGCACACTTTGCATGTTCCCTTTGGAACATGTATGATTTTTAGTTTTTGTACATAGTTTTTCTCGGCGTGCTTCCTCTGGTGCTGTTTCCTTTCCTGTTGCATGTCGTGCACCCTTTTGTTGCTTGGGTGGTAGTTCAATTTTCAGCAGAGGCAGTTTCAACAATCCGCATGCAACTTTCAACTCTCACAATCTAATTCGAGAACATCTTCATATGACAGTAGTGGTTTAGTTCAGAGTTCAGATGGTGCTTCAGTGACTCCAAGGGTGTTCTTCAAGTTGTAGATTAGTTCTTTAAATTTTCGGGCTTGATTCCATGCCCAATGGATGCTTCTAAGGCTATTGGTCTCTTCATCTAGCAGGAAGATGGCCCGAAAGTCACCAAACTATTATCCCAAATAACTCCCCAAGTTATTTGGATAATTTATGTTTATTCTGACTCTAACGTTTCACATTTCAAGGTTATGCACACTCAAGTTTGTTCTTCTAGCACCATTACACAACTATAATTATTTCACGCGCCTCGCATGCCTTACTTCCTTTTTCCTTCTACTCCCTTTCCCCTTCATGATCTATCTCCTTCTATATTCCCCTTTCCACCTTCCTTCTACGGAGCTACTTTCATTCTAAATCATCGCGCACCCCTTGCACGCACCTCTGCAAACTTGCCATCCAAAATGGCTAAGTCCCTAGCTCCTCCACGCACCCCTTTTCTTTTTTTCCTTCGCACGCCTCTCTCTACTAATGCTTGTGCCAGCCTTGCATACTTTTCTACTTCTACAGCTTATGCATATGGCTCCTACACACACATTCTTGTGTGCCCTTCTTCTCGCACCTTTACGTGTCTATCTTTCGCATGTCCACCTATGCACCTCTTACTTTCATGTCTTGTATCTTCTCGCACTAGTCACCGTGTCATGTCATTCTTCGAGACTTGACCGTGTTACACGTAACCTATCAAAGCGCGCCAATAGGGCACCAAATTTGGAAAACCAACCAGTGCATGAAACATGGTAGAAAAGACAAAACAAATCAATAGTTGACCAATTTTTTTCAATCAATCATCGCACGCCATGTTTCATTGCATGTCGGAGCGACTTGTAGAATTTTGACACCATAACTTCTACTACAGATCTTAAATTCCCGCGCTTGGTCTCATTTGAAATCTGTTGACATTAGCTACATGTTGGACTTTTCAAAATCAAATTAGGTAGGATTTAGTAGGTGGAAAATAGGGAAACATCATTCGGTCATCAATGCACACATCTAATCAACCCCAACCACCATATTTCTTTAGATCTTGCCTTCTTCCTTCTTCTACATGCCAAACAAACATGGGGAAGCACATTTGATATCCTTGCATGTGGTTTTCTAGGCATTTATCAATTTTTTTGTGGTTGAATATTTGAATATGAGTTTCCCACCTTTTCTCCTTCTCATCTCTCCTTCTTCTTCTATAAATAGCATAGTTCTACTTTGTAAAAAGATTCCTCTTTGTTGTAACAACACCATGCCAAAATGGTTGCCAACTTCCAATGGGTTTCAGACCTTGACATGGTCTCTACAATGTATTCTCGTCACCTTCTATGAATGTCAATGATTGTGCATCCCTTTAGTAATAAAATCATGTTTTGTGGAACTCTTGGCTTCCCTTTCGCATTGTCATTCCATCTCGCCTCTTTATATTCATTTTCTGGTATGTTATGTGTCTCCTCTACTTGCAATCCCCACATTCATGTGTTGCATGTCTTTGGAAGGCCAAGCTTGTGCGTTGATCCATGGCGTGTGTCGTCCGCCCTCTTCTCCCGCACCCACTTTCTTTCCTTCGTTGCTCTGAAGAGAGATTGACCCTTTCTTTTAGCGCTATCACCTTCCTTAGCTTGGGATTTCCCATTTCTACACATCCTTCTATCCCTAGTCCCTCGCCATCTCTTAGTTTAGAATTTTCTTTCTAGATTAGGAGTAGCAGTAGTGTTAGAGATAGGTTGAGGAACCGGCCTTCTCTCGGAGACTCATCTCAAGCATGCAATCCCACAACTTTGAGACAGTTCCATTATTGTCTCAAATGACTCGATTCTTTTAGATCGACACATGGTTGCAAGTTTGAGCACTAAATTTTTTTATAGAGGATCCCTACGTAGATTTTTAAGATCATACGAGACCTCTCAAGGTGCCACAGAGACCGAGAAATCACCTGGTGAACTTATATCCTTTTTTGGTCTCAGGGCTCTTAAGGGACTACACCTAGACGAAGTAGCCTAGAAACAATGGCACCATCTGGCACCAAAATGAATCCTCCACTAGTGTTTACCTAGCTACTCAGATGTGTTGGTGTAATTTGTTTGGTGGCATGAGCTTTCGTTTGCAAAATAATCCATTGGACAGCCTTACACTAACTCAAACTCTAGTATTTGGCACAATTACAAACAATAGGACAACGAGAGAACCGAATTGATGTGGAAAAAACTAAGACATGCTTTTGTAGAGGGTCCCTACATGGAGGTTTAGGATTAGATGAGACCTCACAAGGTGCCATGGAGACTAATAAATCACTCGGTGAACTTATACCATTTTTTAGTCTCAGGACTCTTAAGGGACTACACCCGGATGAAGTAGCCCAGAAGCAACGGCACCATCCAGAACCAAAAAAAATCCTCCACTAGCATTTACGGAGTTACCCAAATGTGTTAGTGCAATCGGTTTGATGGCATGAGATTTTGTTTACAAAATAATGTGTTGGACAACCTTACACTGAATCAAACTGCAATATTTGGCGCAGTTACAAACAATAAGACAATGAGAGAACCGAATCAAGATATAAAAAACTGAGAAAGGATTTTTTAGAGGGTACCTACGCAGAGTTGTATGATTAGACGAGACCTCTCAAGGTGCCACGGAGACTAATACATCACCCGGTGAACTTATATCATTTTTTGCTCTCACTACTCTTAAGGGACTACGCCCAGATGAAGTAGCGCAGAAGCAATGACATCATTTGGCACCGAAAGGAATCCTCCACTAATTTTTGTTAGATCACCCAGACATGTTGGTGTAGTCGATTTGGTGCCACAAGCTTTTGTTTGCAAAATAATGCCTTAGACAGCCTTACACTGACTCAATATGTAGTATTTGGCACAGTTGCAAACAATAGAACAACGAGAGAACCAAATTGTGATGGAAAAAACTGAGATATGTTTTTGTAGAGGGTCCCTACAAAGAGGTTTAGGATTAGTGGAGGCCTCTCAAGGTGTCATGGAAACCGAGAAATCACCCAACGAACTTATAGTCTTTTTTTGGTCTTAGGGCTCTTAAGGGACTACACTCGGACGAAGTACCCGTAAGAAACAATACCATCGACACCAAAATGAATCCTTCACTAGCATTTATCTAGCCACCTAGATAGGTTGGTGGATTCTGTTCAGTGCCATGATCTTTTGTTTGTAAAATAATGCATTGGACAACCTTACACTGACTCAAACTATAATATTTGGCACGGTTACAAACAATAGGACAACGAGAGAACCAAATTGAGATGGAAAAAAATGAGACAATTTTTTGTAGAGGGTCCCTACAAGGAGGTGTATAATTAGAAAAGATCTCTGAAGGTGCCACGGAGACCGAGAAATCACCCAATGAACTTATACCTTTTTTGGTCTCAGGACTCTTAAAGGTCTACGCTTGCATGAAATAGCCGAAGCATAAATGGCACTGTCTAAGAAAAAAAAAGCCTCCACTAGCATTTACTAGGTCATCCGGATGTTTTGGTGAAGTTGGTTTGGTGTCAAGAGATTCTTTTGCAAAATAATGTGTTGGACAACCTTACACTGACTCAAACTGCATTATTTGGCATGGTGCAAACAATAACAAAACGAGAGAACCAAATCGAGATGGAAAAAATTGAGACAAAATTTTGTAGAGGGTTCCTACATGGAGGTTTAGGATCAGATGATACCTTTCAAGGTTTCACGGAGACCAAGAAATCACCTGGAAAACTTATACCATTTTTTGGTTTTAGGGCTCTTAAGGGACTACGTCAAGGGCAAAGTAGCCACAGAAGCAACAACATTTTTCAGCACCGAAAATAAGCCTCTTTGTAGCATTTACTTGGCCACTCAGACATTTTGGTGTTGTCGGTTTGGTGCCACAAGTTTTCATTTGCAAAATAATGTGTTGGACAACCTTACACTAACTCAAACTGCAGATTTGACATGGTTACAAACAATAGGACAACGAGAGAACCAAATCAAGATGGACACAACCAAGATAGGATTTTGTAGAGGGTCCCTACACATAGGTGTAGGATCAAAAGATACCTCTCAAGGTACCACGGAGACTAATAAAAATCCTGGAAAAGTTATACCATTTTTTGGTGTCAATGCTCTTAAGGGACTACATGAAGTAGCCCGGAAGTAACGACATTGTTTCAAAGGCACCAAAATGAATCCTCCACTAGCATTTACTAGGTCACCCGAACATTTTGGTGCACTCATTTTTGTGCCACGAGATTTCATTTGTGAAATAATGTGTTGGACAACCTTACACCGACTTAAAGCTAAGTATTTTGCATGGTTGTAAACAACAAGACAATGAGAGAACCGAATCGATATGGACAAAACCGAGATAGGATTTTGTAGAGGGTCTCAACATATATGTGTTGGAATAGACAAGACCTCTCAAGGTGCCATGGAGACCGATAAATCACCTAGCAAACTTATACCATTTTTTGGTCTCACGACTCTTAAGGGACTACGCCCGGACAAAGTAGCCCGAAAGCATTGGCATCATCTAGCACTAAAACAAATCCTCCACTAGTGTTTATCAAGTCACCCAGATGTTTTTGTGTAATTGGGTTGGTGCCATGAGCTTCCGTTTGTAAAATTATGCGTTGGACAACTTTACACTGACTCAAACTATAGTATTTGGCACGGTTACAAACAATAGGACAACGAGAGAACCGAATCGAGATGGAAAAAATTGAGATAGGATTTTGTAAAGGGTCCCGATACAAAGTTATAGGATCGGCAAGACCTCTCAAGGTTCCATGGAGTTTGAGAAATCACCCATCGAAGTTATACCATTTTTTGGTCTTAAGGCTCTTAAGGGACTATGTCAGCATTTAAGTAGGAAGCAACAACACCATCTGCTACTGAAACAAATCCCCCACTAGCATTTACTTGGTCACTCAAATGTGTTGGTATAGTCATTTTGGTGGCATGAGCTTCTGTTTGCAAAATAATGTGTTGACAAATGACCTTACACTAACTCAAAATGAAGTATTTGGCACGTTGCAAACAATAGGACAATGAGAGAACCAAATCAAGATGGAAAAAACTAAGACATAATTTTGTAGAGGGTACCAACATAGAGGTGTAGGATCTAATGGGACCTTTCTAGGTGTGATGGAGTCCGTGAAATCACCCATCGAAATTATAGATTTTTTTGGTCTCGGGGCTCAAGGGACTATGCCCGAATGAAGTAGTCCGGAAGCTACGGCACCATCCGACATCGAGAAGAAGCCTCCACTAGAATTTACCGGCCACCTAGACGTGTTGGTGTATTTTTTTGGTGCCAGAAGTTTTCGTTTGTAAACTAATGCGTTGGAAAACCTCTCACTCTCTTTGTTTATCTCTCTCTCACGTTCTCACTCTCACTCTTTCTCTCTTTCTCATTTTCACTCTCACACACTCTTTCACTATATTTGAATCTTTCTTTCTCTCACACACTCTTTCTCACTCTCTTTGAATCTCTCTCTCTCTCGATTCTTTGTCTCTCTCGCTCTCACTCTCATTCTCTCTCTCTTTCTATGGCTTATTGACTATGTTGTGGTGCTTAGATGATTAATTTCAGTGGCTTATTGAATGTTGTATCTCTCTCTCACTCTCACTCTCATTTTCTCTCTCTTTCTTTCTCACTCACTCTCTCACATTCTCTCTCACTCTCACTTTTGAGGGGAAAATGTACTAATTGAAGTTCTAACTATAGTGTAAATTTTGAAATATCTTGATGATAACATTTTGAGGAGATGGATGAAATACTATATGTTGATGAGATTAGAACTGTGTGAATAGTTTTGTTAGGTTATCAATGATGAGATACTCAAGGATATAAACTCACTTCAAAGAATTATATGTCAAGGATAAGTAAAACATGGTTTAGTCAGGATGGTAGAAAATTGTTACAATCTAAATCTCTAACTTGGGACAGAGTTGTTGGGAGAGATTCAAATTGGAAAAGGAGTGGAGTAATGAGGTGGAAGGGTATTAGTAATAATGGAAACCAAAGAATTGATTGCAATATCCTTTGAGGGAAAAGAAACATGAGGAGGTCTTTGACTACGTGGTACAGTCCTAACTGTGAGTTCTGAGATAGTTTCCTTTAGAGCCATAGAGCAAGGAGTTGGAAGTAAGTGAAAAGAACAAGGATGGATGAGTGGTTTGGGAGAAAAGAGTGAGATTGATATCAATGGGGATGAGTTTGGAGTGTCTAAGAGAACCTAGATCAAGATCAAGCAAAAAGAAGTGTAACAAAGTAGGCAAGGACTGCAGGTCAAGACTTAAGTAAGATCCTCAAGAATTAAAGAAGAGGCAAAGAACCTTGTGTATAGAAGAATGATGATGACATGAAGTTCAATGTAGTTAAGAAAGATTCAAAACTTGGAAAGGAGTACAGAGTATAGGAAGAGTGAGAGTCTAAGAACAAAACAAAGCCCATACATGATAAAGAATATGAGAAGTGGATTGAATGATGACAAAAGGGATAGAAAGTGATTGAAAGGTGTTTGTACAAGACTGAAATAGGTATTATAAGGTGCCTGTGGAGTTTATATACTGAAAATAATCCAAAACCACAGTTTTGACATGAAACCCTATTACTTTTTGGCATATTGAGCTAGTATTTGCAAAGTGTGAACTATTGAGAGAAGTGAATGATAAAGTTGTTTTTTTCACCTCTAAGAGAAAAATTTTGGGTGATCTAAGCATGTATGCAGGGTTCCTGCATCAACATGATTTCCTAAGCCAATTTGAGCATTTAAACTAAAAATTGCATGATTTAGCAAGGTTCTTGTTAAGAAGAAGTAAGCCATTTTTGCAAGTTTTTGACAAGTTTGATTAATTTGCTTGATTCTATCATTGAAGAATGCAATAGGTACATGATAAGATAGGAACCAAGTACAAATAGACCAAGAATGAGAAGAATTGAATGAATAATTACTCAGATTAGATAACTCTTTATATACATGTTATATAAATATTGATTTCCAAAGTTTCATGCATATTATACATTGAAAATACTAGTATACAACACCAATAAATGAAAAAATATCCATAATGTCTTATATTGTCAAGTGCACATCATATTAGTTTCATACAAAAATAATCTCATAAATGTAAGGTCTCATACAAAAATATCGAGTTCCAAATAGTATTAATGTGCACAATAAATATAAAAATGTGAATAGGTCATATAATATCAAGTGAATGCCATATAGGCATACATACAATGTTGAATGTGCATACAATGCCATGCACATAGGCATACAAAAAAATGTCATAAGACATATATATATATATATATATATATATATATATCAAAATATATCCCTCTCTTGGCCTTGCTTGAAGAAGGCCCCCCCTTAGACGTAGATGGAGATCTGTGAGATGACTTGAGATCCTCCATGGCCTGACTATGAGTCCTCTTCCGCTCTAAACTCACTGTTGAACTTGTAAATGCAAACAATTTTTTTGTCAAAACTTAATATATAATTTTTCAACATGTATAAGACCATGCTAATGAAACTATTTACATTTACACGCACTTACCGCAATCTCTCGGTCATGCCAAACTCCGCATCTCACGCTCGGATGGATCTTGAACAGGGGGTATCAAAACGATGAGCTCAAGGAGTCTGTGCCCTCAAAGTAAAAATGGAAGGGGTTGAACCCTACATACACATAAGATCACAAAATCAAACATCAAAATTAGCTTATAGAACTATATTAACAATAATTTTTTTAATGCAGATCTAAAAATTTATGCCAACTAAGTACATGTATGTGTAATGACAATATTTTAACTAATTTTATCAATATACAACTATTTTTTACCGCGCCATGCTTGTGAATCAAATGAACAGGGTTGTTACCTATCACAAGTAACTCCTGCGTATACATAATGTAGTCACGTTGATTATCTACATGATGCTACAATGAAGGAAATTATTAAAATAATTTAACATTATTATGAATTACACAAGCTATTTAACGAAAATACATGTAGTTTGAATACCTCGATGAGTTTTTGCGCAGATGAAATCGCAACGGCAACACCTTTCTCTACTCCTCACAAAGATGGTGGTGTGTCTAGTGAGGTCATCAACTTTATCAAACATATATCATGTCAAGTTAGTTGAGCATATATATAATATATATACAAGAACATACATATATATAGACATATATTTGAGTTCAAAAGTTATATATATTTTCATACGTGAAAATTTTACACAATTAACATTCTAAATTACCTTTGTGAATGTATGCATAGGCATGGTGCTCACAACCGTGGTCGGGATGATGACGTCCCTCCCACCCACGTTGTAATATCAATGCATACATGTACAAATACAATTATTTTAAAAATTTAACATATATAAGTAAATCAAGTACTCAGATATTTTTGTAACATACAAAATAAAAATAAAAAATACTTGTGAAGGTGTCGCGATGTCTGGAATCTAAATGTATCACTCAAAAAGGTGTCTGACATAGCAACATTATCATGTGTACCACCAGAAAAAACTCCACCAACACTAGAATGCATGAAAGTATCATCCTCCTTGAGCCCCAATCATAATGCGCCACATGACGTGCAAAGATGTGGCCTTATGCTAGTACTTCCTGGAGGAATACTCTGTGTACCTACACAAACATATGTATCAGAAATCTCTCTCATATGTCAAACAAGGGTATTAAATAGTGCCCAGAAGCGTGGTATCAATATTTATCGTCTCCTTCACTGCGGAGGGATGGTCTCAGGATGAGGGGGATTTTGTGTGGGGAATCTACCCTATTGAATAGGTACACGTTGTGCACTGTTCTATCTTGTCTGAGAGCCTTTCCTCGCCCCTAAAATCACGAGAAATCAAAATAATTTGGGATCTCATTGAGCATAAACTCGCAATAAAGTTTCCTCAAGAAGTATAGTGGAACCTCATTGTTATTGCAAGGTGGAAAATCAAACACCATCCACCATCGGTCCCAAAATTATTTTTATCAAATCATTATTGCACCAGTGGATTAGAAACCGTTTGCATGACAATGGAACATGAAAATTGGTTTGGGGTCCGTGAATAAGGCACATATGAGGTCTTTTGTAATTTTTTTTTTTACATCCACATATGACAATTTGTTGGTGTAATATTCCCTACAATACTCTCTATAAGATGTCCAATGATCAATTTGACTCGTTTTCGCATCAACTTGAGCCACTAATGCCTCCAATGTGTTTGCAAGAGAGGCACGGTGGGGGTTTGTAGAATGGGAATCCCTCATTTTTTAATTAATTCCTCAATTTCAATCTTATTTTCCACTATATGGGCTGCTAAATCCTCCTGACTACCTGGGGATGTTCAACAACTGTAGGAGGGCTAGGAGGGTTCACAAGAATTGCAGGGTTTGGTTGTGGTTGAGGTGGAACTGTAACAAAAAAAAAATGTATTCAATTCAAATTCTACTATATAATTACCAAATTTTAATGCAATTTAGAGAAAATAATTTTTCCTACCTCTTCTCTCGTGGCGTCATTGTCGATTCCAATCTTCGCGGTGATTTGCAGATGATCGTGGGAGCTAGATCTAGCAAAATAGAAAACGCAACTGCAGGGTTTTGTTATTAAAATCATGTTTGGGGGAAACTTAAATGAGGGAGAACTCGGGTTTTTTTTTTTGTTTATAGCTTCAAAAATGCGTAGGCATTTTAGGTTCGTGAATTACCAAGCCTAAGAAAACATAACATGTACGTGTTTTGCTCATTTTCACTTTTGTGTCCACTTTTTGGCCCCCCAAATTGGTGCACTTATCCATATATTTTTAACTCACCATAACAAGTACTCACTCAACTCATCAATTATACCATTATTTCAATTCGGTGTTGTTCCATCCACATGAATCAATCAAACTAATTAGCTACATATATATATTCAACCATAAAAACAATGAAATATTTTACATGCTACCCAAAATTTTCATATTAATACCTTATAAAACCTTAGCACTTTGATATATTAGTGGATGGCTTGACAAACCATCATCCTCACTCGGACTACAACCTTTTATGATGTATGCTAACTCGGCATGTTGTAGAGAAGAGATGTTAATATCTATGGAACTCAATTGTTTCTAATCAAAAAAATAACACTTAAACAATTTTGTTTTTAGATTGTCACTGCCCCTTTACATGTTCAAATGACATTTCAGTTATATCTATAATATCACGAAAGTCAAACCATAAGCATACCACCAAAAATGAACAATATGTATCAAACATATCTAACTAGCAATTGCACTAAAAGGTGCAATGGATATGCCGAGAGGAAGTAATAGAAGAGGCATGGGCAAATACTAGAAATGGAAAACAGAAAAGAAATGAAAAAATGTGACACTAAACGCAGCCATTTGGAATGAGTTTGTTCAAAGGCACGGGCAGCATCATCAAGACAGAAATATGTACAAGGTGGGTAATTCTAAGCTACAAATTAACAGTTGTCTTTGTAGAGTGATTGTAGAATGTAGAATTGTATGTTTGTGTGGAAGCAATCCTTCAGCTTAAGAACTCAATCAAGAAGTTTCAATAGTATTCGTTATTGAACATATTCAAAGAAGGAAAATAGGTCACGAAAATAGTCTTTTCAAATTTTCAGTTCATACTTTTTATGGGAAACTAGTAGTTGTGAGTAAATTTTTTTGTTTAGTACACACGCATGTGCGTCAAGTACGTGAGAAATTTGGCTTGTTATCAACAAGAATCACCACAATATTCAAAAATGTCAAAAATTAGTATCACTAATATACTGTCAAAAACAATTAAAAAGATAATCTTATATTTATTTTAATATATAGTTGTGAAAGTTAATATTGTTTATATAACGAAAGATTGCCACATACATATAAAACTTACGATTAGCCTATCCATCACGTAGGTTCGCAGTCAATGCGAACTTGCGCAAAATTTGACTGTTGCGGTCTATCCTTCTACCCAGCCAGCCTCGAACCCACAACACACACGTCCTATTTCCCGTGCCCCACCATCCTGCTGCGCACTCACATATGAAAGACTACGGCGCCGGTTCTTTTTATAAAATTGCAAACAAAAATTTGACGGAATAGGTAACAACGTATTAATAGGTAACAATGTAATATGTTGTTACCTATTCCATCAAAACTAATAGCGACGTGACAAAACTAACGGCGACATGACCAAAAATACTTTTTGGCTTTATGCGAACTTGTGTGAGAGATAGGCCTAGCCACTAAAACCTAGAAGATACTGACAGTTTGTAAAATTGAAAGTATTAGCTTAAATGGCATCATAGATTTATATATGAATATTGTATCAGGTGGGATCAAATATGGAAAGCAAACAGTTTTGAGTTCATAGTAGTAAATAAGCGTAATCAACATGTGGAGAAGCCATATTCAAAACCATTGGCATGTTTTAACGTATCATTTGCTGACTGTTTGCCTTCCACCTCTGTTGTCTCCACCCCAATTCAACAGTTAATCACTATGAATACTCCATGTAAATAAAGCTCTCACTTGTTTTTGCAAGCCCTGGATGTATTTAACTGCATTTGCTATTATTGATGCCTTGTCCATCTGTTCACAATTGAATTTTTTAATGATCGAACTTGGCTGGAATTTATGGCTTGTAAGACTTTATTTGAGTAACACGTGTGCAATGTTAAGATGGCTTCCTGGTTTCTTACAAAGTGTGTTGGCAATCTAGGCACTAGTTTTAGCTTTGTACCTGCAATAAGGAAGCAAATTTACATAATCTCTATTAAAAGGGTTAAAAAATAACAAATTTCAATCTACGTGAGTGTCTTTAGATCGACAAAAAGAAGATTGTTTTGTGTTTCCTACCATTTGTTTTTTGTTTTTGTGTTAATTTTACTAATGCCAAACAAATTTGTCAAGTGCGATAAGACGAGGAGTGGGGCTACTATATTTACCAGATTGGAAACAAGGTTTGAACACAGCTACATAAGAGAGACATTTGTTAGAGGGAAAAAATATCCACAGAATAATTTTATTTGTATACGTTGATGAAAGGAACAACCGAGAAATACCATTAAAAATCCAAATCTGTAACGCAATTTGAATTGGAAGAAAGGAAAAAGATCGAGGAACAAGGACGAAATAAGAACACAAAAGTAAATGCTTAAAACACATAGTAATACTTGTCTTATAATATCGAGCTTGTTTCAGGCGAGGGAGAGAAAATTTCCTATACCAGGTTTCCGCAAAAATTATAGAAGTTATAATTACATATTGAGTATGCATCCTAGTAAACCTCCATGAACATACACTACATGGTGCAATTATTGTTAGGTAAAGTAAGTAGAGCATATTATATACTGAAACCAAATGGGCGGGTTATTTCCAGCCCCAGCATCAGCCACCTGTAAAAATCAAGCAGGAAACAGTAACGTGAGGGACATGTAAACGAATCGTAAGGCAACGCAACTTGAAACGAAAAGAAGCAGAAATAAAAGTGTATGGATGGTTGAAGAGAAATGATGGGAATGTTTGAAAATGAGAGTATTGTTGAGGAATGTTTAAAATGAGAATAGGGAAGGAGTTTTTTTGTAATCTATTTTTTTCTTGGGATGGGGGTGTAATGAAAAGGCACAAAGAAGGAGAGTTCTTAAAATGTGGCAGGGCTGTAAGGTGATGCCCCTGCATGCAAACGGAAATATTTTTCTCATAGAGTTGCTTCTCCATGCTAGATCTGGAATCCGTCACAGGCGGTTGCATGCGTGCAAGGTTTTTTCGAGCAGGACAGTCAAAGTCCGCGTCTTCTTCCTCTGAGTCCTGCGGCTCATTTGTTTTTAGACAAGGTCTTCAATGCACTGGAGTAACAACTGATCCAATCTAAAGGATCACAGAGCCAAACACTTTGAACAAATAATGATATTATTTTTTATATAGTTGCACAAAGCATTTGGTTAACATATAGCCAATACAATAGAAAAACTACTTCCTATAAAATAGGAAGTCAATCACCAACTTACCTATTTATAATTTTACGAGTACACGTATATATAATAAAATAATAATGTTTGTTTTATTATATGTATATTAGAACCACTCACTAACCACATATTTACTATTTCAACCATACGGTAATTACAAACACATGTAAATATTAATTACCCATATATATAAAATGTGAGCACTAGATAATGGATTTCCTAACATTTCCCCCTTTAGTGCGAACATGGGAGAAAAACAATTGCACTTCCTTCGCAGCATGTCACCTGTGCGTGCTCATGATCTGGATGGTTTTGCAGGAGAGCCAACAACCTTCAAGATGGATGGTTTTTCAGGACAGCCAACAACCTCAACATGAATGGTTTTACAGGACAGCCAACAACCTCAACATGGATGGTTTTACAGGACAACCAACAACCTCAACAAAGGATGGTTTTGCAAGACAACCAACAACCTCAATATCATGATACTACTTTTCATTGTGCTTTCGTCATCCACAATGTTTTTCCTTCAGAGGAATTATGCAGAAACACTCGCTCATGAATACAAACCGAAAAGAGGGGAAAATGAAAATGAAACATTGAGACTATGTTCCCCCCTTTAATGTGAATATTTCACTTATTCAACACAAAATAGGATCGTTGAAATCATACCGCACACAACAAACCGCAACTCCGAAATAAAAGCAAACTCACACACACACACACACACACAAAGTCAAGCCATGACTTCAGGTGGACCCGTCGTTGGTAATTGAAGAGAGTTTGTTGATTGACCTCTAACCTCATGTGCCTCCATCCTCCAAAGTATACAAGCCGCTAACTCACCCGAATGTGATCGTGAAGCAAAATTACAACTCGGACATCGTGGTCCACCAAAAATGTATTCGTGAGGTAAAAATATATATTTTTACAATTTTTGATCATTTGACTATAAATGACTTATGAATACACAAATTTGACGACGCAAAATATGACATTTATAATCATGAAAAAGATGACATGAATTTCATAATAGACAAACCTATATATTAATTTGATCATTTGAAAAAACATTCAACATTAACATAAACAAAAGGACTTTGATTATATTGACCTTCAATAATGAGACTAATGGTTATGGACACTTCGAATATTTGAGCTCTTAAAATGACTTTTATCACCGAATCACAAAGCACCCTATGGATTACACAAGTGTGTGTGCTTGAGCTCACAGTGTGATTGGATAACATGGGTACTATCTCCAAGTTATGGGACGCGCTTCTTGAGATAGACCTCCAGAGAAAGTTGGTTCTTGCTCTTAAACTACCTGCCACAATCTACTCTAATGCAGAAAAAACTATCTATCCTAATCTAAATTTCCAAGGGACCATGGAGAGAGAGTGCATGAAACAAAGCCTACACTAAAGCGGTGATACACCAGAAAAGGAGAGTGAGAATAGTCTTCCAATGTGTGAAAGGTAGGGGGCAAAATGCATACTAGGAGGGGTGATAAAAGTTCTCCACAATCTAGCAAATTCATTCACAACAACATTTCATACATACACAATGATAATGGATCCTCTGCAATAACATAAGATAGACAATATATATGCAATGAGATTGAAAGGGCAAGAGGAATGCAAACAAACACAACAAGGAAGATAAATCCACAAACTTGCATCTATTGCTTCATAAGTATGCACAGTTCAATCTATTACAAGGTAAGGGCCTGGATCACCATGCAAGGAGTCCACTATAAGGGCCTGCAGCACATTGGCTTCACAAAACAAATTTGACAAAGTTTTGCTACTCAAAAACTATATATATTACAATGAGCCCAACACTCTAATTTATAGAAATTTGAGAGAGAGAGAGAGAGAGAGGGAAAATGAAAATCCCGAAATCTATCTTCTCACCACTTGCAAGATGTAGTAAATGAAGTGAAATGATGTTTTGTTGCTTGCAAAAGGCTCCCCATATTATCCCATGACTTGCAGTAGTGAAAAATGTTAGCCCATGCTTCATTAATGCATCTTAGCTACCAAATAAAATCATTGTTTCAAATTGGGCACATTTTCTACAAAATGACCATCGATTTCTCGCCAAATTATTGATTTCTTGATTGTTGTGCATCGGAATCGGAGCCAAAATTCCAATGGTACCAATTTTGTGTGTTTTCATTGAGAAATGCAAAAGTTATGGCCTTTTGAGTGCGGGCAACTATTTTGGGTCTGCTAGGCATTTTTGTCATTTAATGGGACTGAGCACTTGATTGACTAGAGCTGAAGATGTTTCCTTTATTTTCATAAATATACCCTCATTAAAAATAATAAATCCATATTTTTGGTGTAGAGGACGTCGTGCTCGTTCCAAAAAGTCCAATTTTGTGAAAATCGGAGCTCGGGGTCAAAAGTTATGGTCGTTTGAAGTTCGGGAGGGTCAGACATTGAATTTTCCTTTACATACGGGCATATCGGCTATTCCGTGTCCTGGTGTCCTGGAAGTCCTAAAAAAAACCTCCACTCCACCCGCAAGTCTCCATCGCGGCAAAATCAGGTTTTGATGTCCCAGATGTCCTTCGTTGACCGAGTCGTGAGGGTCATTGACCACTACTTCGCCCGCATCCCTTCAACCCACCTTGCAAATCAGAAAAATCAGCATTTCGGATCCCAACTATCCCCGCTGTACCTATGCGTCCGAGCCACTCTTACCCTATTTATCCGACTTACTCTTGGATTGCGGCCTTTTTGGCTTTTCAGGTCCTAGGCGTCCCCCGCATACTTGTGCAACCGGGCCAAAAAAACCTAACTTTGTTGATTTGCATGTAAATCAGTCGTTTCAGCTCTGCAAATCCTAGACATCCCAAAGTGTCCCACATACTGCGTGCGGGACAAAAATTTTGATTTCACCGATTCCTACTGTTTGCAGCCTTTTCGGGTTTTCAGTTCCAACTGTCCCCTACGTACTTGTGTAGCCTAGGCCAAAAAAACGACTTTTGCTGATTTGCATGTAAATCAGCCATTTCGCTCTGCGCAGTCCCAGACGTCCCGATTGCCCCACGGATCGTGCATGACAAAAATTTCTAATTTCCCCGATTCCTTCTGTCTGCGGCCTTTTCAAGTTTTTGGGTACCAACTATCCCCCATGTACTTGTGCAGTCAGGGCCCCAAAAACCCGATTTACCCTCAATACATTGTTTGAAGCCAAATTTTTGGATTTTCTCAATTTTTTCTAACTCCTTAGATGGAGGAGTTATAAAAGAGCCAAGGGAAGCTCCAAACCTGAATTTTGCCCTCAAGCCATTTCAACCTACTTGAGCTTGAAGATTCATGTAAGTTATCCAATTCACCTTGAGGGTGAATTTGGGATAACAATGACTATTGAGGAATTTTGACACGAATACTCTTTTGACACACATTAACAATTAATACTAAAGACGCTAATATAAATTTGACACTTGTTTTTTTACCAAAATAATTCACCAATAGGCATCCACCTTTGAAGATGCCTTGGCTGGAAAGTGTCAAATTCGTGGTCTTAATTTTGCAGGTTGCGATTTTAGATATTTTTTTACAGTCCTAGATATTTACTATTTTAGATATCTATAGATTTTAGATATTTCCTATAATAATATCTAAGATTTGATTGTTCTACTTTTTTTTTTGCTACAATGTTTATCTACTTTTTGGACTGTATATGATCTTCAATCCTATTGGCCATTCTTGACTTTGTAATAAGAGAAATCATTTCCTTCTATAGTTGCAATCTTGCAGATATGCACAGTCAAACTCAGTGAAGGAAAGATATCATATTGGGCATAGGGTGGCATCAAGTGGGAAAGATGTCTATGAAAGGCCCAATTATTATAAGAGTATGCAGGAAAAATTGGACTCCTATTTGTGGCATTGTGGAATTCTAGAGAAAGAGGTCGATTCTTCCCATTTTGGGCCTTTTTATTAGCTGAAATCTAAGCCCTTTTCATTCAATGAAGTTTTTTTCTCCATGCTTCTTTTGGGTTGGCAATGCAGACATTGGATATTTGCAGTAGGCCTTGTAGGCTACAAACATTTTTTGTTGTTAGAAGGCCATAGGCCATCAATCTGTGATGTGGGTATGCATGAATTTTGTTGCATGATGTAATTTTTTTGCTTTTCTTTGTGCCAAGATTCGATCATGTATATAATTGAATTGAACAACAATCAGTAACTAAGATTTGATTGTTCTACTCTTTTTTTTGCTACAATGATTTGTCTACTTTTGGGTCGTATATGATCTTCAATCCTATTGGCCATTCTTGACTTTGTAATAAGAGAAATCATTTCCTTCTATAGTTGTAGTCTTGCAGATATGATATGCAGTCAAACTCCAGTGAAGGAAAGATATCATATTGGGCATAGGGTGGCATCAAGTGGGAAAGATGTCTATGAAAGGCCCAATTATTATAAGAGTATGCAGGAAAAATTGGACTCCTATTTGTGGCATTGTGGAATTCTAGAGAAAGAGGTCGATTCTTCCCATTTTGGGCCTTTTTATTAGTTGAAATCTAAGCCCTTTTGATTCAATGAAGTTTTTTTCTCCATGCTTCTTTTGGGTTGGCAATGCAGACATTGGATATTTGCAATAGGCCTTGTAGGCTACAAACATTTTTTGTTGTTAAAAGGCCATAGGCCATCAATCTGTGATGTGGGTATGCATGACTTTTGTTACATGATGTAATTTTTTTGTTTTTCTTTGTGCCAAGATTCGATCATGTATATAACTGAATTGAACAACAATCTGTAATGGTGATTTGTTTCCTATTCACTTGTCTTAATTCCTTAGCCCCTATTCACTTGTCTTAATGCCATTAAGATTTGTACATGTCTTTTGCTTTGCGAGAATTTGAAGGCACAATCTTTGGTGAACCATCTCATATACTCTGCAACCATGAGTCTGACATGTTTGACTTGTCAAAATGTAACAAGAACTCACTTTGATCTAAGGAGTTTACTCATTTCACTCTCAAGATGAGGAGAAGTGGGGAAGATCTGAAGGTGGTTACTGGTTTTCTTATAACAAGAAGAACCCACAACAACAACATGGTCATCTTCATCCTGCTACAACACAAAGAAATCATAGTGAAGACAAAAGTCACTCCAAAGGTCTGCCATCATCATCATCTTTTGGAGTCAACAGAAATCCTAAAACCTAGGATGTTGATACCCCAGATTAACAAGATGTCATGTTGTTCATATAGACATCTTCAGTGATTGGCATTTTGAGGACTTTCCAAAGGGAAAAAGGCTCTGCTTGACTTAGATTAGTTGTATGAAGCATCCTAATCGAAACAGCCAATTTGGGTTATAAATATTAATGTATCTGATCTTTGCTTCGATTTTCAAGTTTGACTCTAAACTTCCATACCTATATTATGGTATTTTGCACTGTACATAAAATGTGTAAATGAACGAGGAACTTAAAATCTACCGAATTTTCCAATCTGGGCATTCAATCTCCATAATTATGGATTTGTTGTAGCATCTAGATAATTATAAATTTATTAAAATTTATTGTCTGAAAGTATTGATTTCCCTATTGGGTAGTGTATAATAAACAACAAAGAAACATGACTCGAAAACAAAAGAAAAAGACATATAAAAATTACACACCAACTTTGGTAGCTATATACACAATGTATATATATCCACATGGAAACACTCTTAGATATACCTTTCTAGGAGCACGAGATAGAGAAAAATAGTGAAGAAATAATGGAGATCAAAGAGCGAAGCAAAGGTGGATCCACTACAGTAGTTGGCAAAGCAATTGCTCTGAGGATTCATTTTTGTACTTATGTTCGAAAAATCTGGCAAGTGCTTTTGATTTTTGTCACATTATTATCACAAATCCAGTGTTTTTAGCCCCGATTTTGGCATGGTTCCGTCCTAGAAACCCTCAAGTTCAGAATTGTGAGGAAATTTTATTGTTTTTTTGGGAAATTTTGTTGTTTTAAGAGGTTCTTCAATTTTCTTGAGATTTTATAGATTGTAGAGGGAATTATAAGATTAAAAATTGTGGTTTATAGTTGTTTTAACATTATGTTTCATAAGCTCCATTTTTAAAGCTCAATATAACAAAGTAATTGTAATGATTACTGGATATGCACAAACTGGGTGTGTTGGAAAGGCCTTGGCACCTTTTCAGAAAATGCAATTTTCAGGTGTAGAGGCGGACTCCACAACCTTTATCAAGCATCCTTCCAACTTTTGCTAGAATGGGAGATTTAGAATAGGGATCCTCTCTTTTATGAGTGGGAGAATCAAAATAGACAGTGGGTTTTTGATTAGGAGTAGAGGTAGATGGGGAAAATGTGGTTGAGGTAGAGGGATATTCAATCCTATTGACCATTCTTGACTTCGTAATAAGAGAAATCATTTCCTTCTATAGTTGTAGTCTTGCAAGATATGCACAGTCAAACTCAGTGAAGGAAAGATATCATATTGGGCACTAGGGTGGTGTCAAGCAGGAAAGATGTCTATGAAAGGCCCAATTATTATAAGATCATGCAGGAAAAATTGGACTCCTATTTGTGGCATTGTGGAATTCTAGAGAAAGAGGTTGATTCTTCCCGTTTTGGGCCTTTTTATTAGCTGAAATCTAAGCCCTTTTCATTCAAGGAAGTTTTTGCTCCATGCTTCTTTTGGGTTGGCAATACAAACATTGGATATTTGCAGAGGCCTTCGCAGTTACAAACATTTTTGTTGTTAGAAGGCCATAGGCCATCAATCTGTGATGTGGGTATGCATGACTTTTGTTGCATGATGTAATTTTTTTTCTTTTCTTTGTGCCAAGATTTGATCGTGTATATAACTGAATTGAACAACAATTTGTAATGGTGATTTGTTTCCTATTCACTTGTCTTAATTCCCTGGCCCCTATTCACTTGTCTTAATGCCATTAAGATCTGTACATGTCTTTTGCTTTGCAGAATTTGAAGGCACAATCTTTGGTGAACCATCTCATATACTCTGCAACCATGAGTCTGGCATGTTTGACCTGTCAAAATGTAACAAGAACTCACTCCGATCTAAGGAGTTACTCATTTCACTCTCAAGATGAGGAGAAGTGGGGAAGATCTGAAGGTGGTTGTTGGTCTTCTTATAACAAGAAGAACCCACAACAACATCATGGTCATCTTCATCCTGCTTTGCAAAGTGGAAATCACAGTGAAGACAAAAGTCACTCCAGTGCCGCCATCATCATCATCATCTTTTGGAGTCAAGCAGAAATCCTAAAACCCAGGATGTTGATACCCCTAGATTAACAAGATGTCATGTTGTTCATATAGACATCTTCAGTGACTAGCATTTTGAGGACTTTCTAGAGGGAAAAGGCTTTGCTTGACTTAGATTAGTTGTATGAAGCATCCTAATCGAAACAACCAATTTGGGTTATAAATATTAATGTATTTGATCTCTGCTTCGATTTTCAAGTTTGACTCTAAACTTCCATACCTATATTATGGTATTTTGCACTATACATAAAATGTGTAAATGAACGAGGAACTTAAAATCTGCCGAATTTTCCAATTTGGGCATTCAATCTCCATAATTATGGATTTGTTGTAGCATCTAGATAATTATAAATTTATTAAAATTTATTATCTAAAAGTATTGATTTCCCTATTGGGTAGTGTATAATAAACAACAAAGAAACATGACCTGGAAAACAAAAGAAAAAGACATAAAAATTGCACACTAGCTTCGGTAGTTATATACACAATGTATATATATCCGCATGGAAACACTCTCAGATATACCTTTCCAAGAGCATGAGATAGAGAAAAATAGCGAAGAAATAATGGAGATCAACAGCGAAGTGAAGGTGGATCCACTACAGTAGTTGGCAGAGCAATTGCTCTAAGGATTCGTTTTTGTACTTATGTTCGAAAAATCTGGCAAGCGCTTTTGATTGTTGTCACATTATTATCACAAATCCAAGTGGTTTTTAGCCCCGATTTTGGCATGGTTCCATCCTAGAAACCCTCAGGTTCAGAATTGTGAGGAAATTTTATTGTTTTTTTGGGAAATTTTGTTGTTTTAAGAGGTTCTTCAATTTTCTTGAGATTTTATACATTGTAGAGGGAATTATAAGATTAAAAATTGTGGTTTATAGTTGTTTTAACATTATGTTTCATAAGCTCCGTTTTTTTAAGCTCAATACAACAAACTGATTGCAATGATTAGGATATGCACAAACTGGGTGTGTTGGAAAGGCCTTGGCACCTTTTCAGAAAATGCAATTTGCAGGTGTAGAGGCGGACTCCACAACCTTTATCAGCATCCTTCCAACTTTTGCTAGAATGGGAGATTTAGAACAGGGATCCTCTCTTTTATGAGTGGGAGAATCAAAACAGACAATGGGTTTGTGATTAGGAGTAGAGGTAGATGGGGAAAATGTGGTTGAGGGTGAGACCTTGCTGAAGAGAGGCTTGTTTCGTAGTTTTTATAATCAAAATTTCAAGGCTGCCCATGTGAAAAAGACTTGACACTTGTTGCAACAAAAAAACAGAGAAAGAAGGAGAAAGTTGAATTCCTTCTGAAGCACCAACCTTGAAGGAGATAGTGTGGATCTGGTAGAAAACACATTCAAAGGAACTATGTAGCAAGACCAGAGAAGAAAAGTATGGATTTCTCTCTGTATTTGGCTTGGAGTTTTTATTAGTTGAAATCTAACAAAAATGATTTCTTCATTTTCGGGGACTTTAGTAGTGGAGACAACGAGGTTGTGGGAAAATAATGGTACTTCGTCAAATTTTGGCAGGCTCTTTTCTAGCGGACGGAATCGACATGTTTTTGTATGCCAAATTGGCCGAGGTTAGAGTTCCGAGCAACAATTTCAGGATTTGGTCACATGGATGGAGAATCAAGGAATCGAGTTTGGAGTCACTTATTGAGTGGATTCTTTGATCTGCAATAACCTAGGTGAAAGTGAGATGAGTTCTATGTATACTCACAAAGGATTTGAGAATGGATATAGAAGTGGGCTTTCTGGTGGAAGTGGTTATGGAGCAAGGGGTGGGGATTCTCGATCTAATTTTAATAGTAGTGATGCTTCCTATCAGAAGATGTTGCATGCTAATCCTAACAATCCACTTCTCTTGAGGAATTATGCTACTTGTACCTCCATGAAGTACACACTTTCAAGCCGCCTAAGGCCTTTTTGATTTGGTCTGGATTGTTGAAATATTTTAGCTTCGCTCAATTTTATAAATTGGAAGGCTTTTTCTTCTCAGCACACATGTTATTTATTTTTATTTGAGAGGTTGTTAGCCAATAAATAGCAAATACTATATACAGTGAACAACATTTCCATAGAATTGTGTGACTAAATCAGCTTATGCAAGAGGCAAAGGTTGTGTTAAAAAGTGAGCTTGTACCATGGGGTATTTACTTGTAGTATAGACACTAGGGTAATATGCAAATTTTATAAAATCAAACCTATTGGGTAGGATGCCATCTCTCTGGCCATTATTGATCCCTTCACCTAACATGCCAACATCAATAGAAACAACAATATAAAGTGAGGACTTCAATTTCAATTCCCATTTTCCCAATATTGAATTGTTGAATTTTGAAATCCTTAGTGAATTAGTTTCCAATTCCAATTCAAGAATTGAGCATAAGGGCAACATTTAAATGCCAAAATGGGAGATTTAGTAGATAAAAGCCAAGTGTTCGATTAAATGACGAAATGTGATATATTTTTGGTAAATATCATAATTACAACTTACAGAAAACACGGTCATCTTCAAGAGCCATTGTGATTGTTCTATCAAATGAAACAAATGGATATTCAACATGATCATATCACTTTTGCGCACATACTCGTAGAAATAAGAACTTTGCAACAACATATGTACATATGTCAAGGCATAATAGGCAGTCGCAACTCGCTACATTGTTCTCTCCTTCCCATCACACAAACATCAAACATTTTAAGATAACATATATTTCATCGCAAATTACAACTCCAACAAACTAAAAATTGTTATACACTCCAACGTAAATTGTAACTCATGTGCAATTGCTAGTAATATATTAAGTGGAGACAACAATTTAGACCGACGACACACAAATTTGGAGTTTTATCTAAAAATGCAAATCGACTTAACTCGTGAACTTTGATCTAAACAATAAACATTGACTCGTTATGATCATGACACGTACCTTGTACTTTATTGAAAACTATAATCAGCCACCATGAATTTATCTAACAGTCTTTTATCAAATATCAACGAATGAAAGCTATTTGACCAAAAGATGTCTTCGATGCAGGAATTTCTACCAAACCGTCCACTATGTTGCACACTTGCACATGGATATGTGGAGACACATGTCAAGTATTATTTTATCCGTTGATATATCGAGTCCACTCATATCACAAGGAATATAATGCACGTTGCCCTTGATAACTGCAAATGCAATAGACAGACGGGCCCAAGAGAGTTTAAGCTCAGGTAATGCGACGTGTGGAGGAGCCCGAACCAAGTCAGTTGTCTGAGAAGATCAACCACAAAAATGCCGATGCAATTGGATACCCAACTACGCTATTCTTGCCAAATGATACTCGTCTTAAACTTTTCAAACGTGAGATATAATCCAGAATGGATCAAAGCGCAGTATTGAAAAAATGAAACGTGGCAATCTCAGTGAACAAAGCAAGATAAAACTCACAACTGGCTGCCAGATATAACAGATCTATGGACTATCAATATTCACCGATAAGCAGATATTCCTAATCCATATCGTGATTGGCGCATGAATTTGCTACTCAAGTCGCAGCCTTGTATGATATCCTCCACATGTATAGATACATGATGTGTCTAAACAACCAAATGTGCAGGTTAATTCTTCTTACACTTATTCTCCAGATAATAAGATCTACTTGTTAATGACTAGGATGTGTCTAGATCTCAGACTATCACGTTTTAAAAAATTGATTGCAAGCAGGTTGTATGGAAACTTTTTGAGAGAAATATGTAAATATATAAAATTGAACTACACATAGATGAAAATCAATGAATACCAACGCGTTTTCAAGACAAAGTCGTAGACTTCAAAATTTCATCACTTAGGGCATTTATGAATTTCACAACTCAAAAAATCATGTTGTAATCAAAATACTTCTCTCACGAACAATCTTCAGAGGAGTTTAATTAACCTAGCTCTGATACCAAATCTAAAAGATCACATAGCCAAACACTTTGAACAAATAATGATATTATTTTCTATATCGTTGCACAAAGCATTTGGCTAACATATAGCCAATACAATAGGAAAACTACTTCCTAGAAAATAGGAAGTCAATCAACAACTTACCCATTTATAATTTTACGGGTACAACAATATTCTCTCGTATATATAATAAAACAATAATGTTTGTTTTATTATATTTATATAGAACCACTCACTAACCACATATTTACCATTTCAACCATACGGTAATTACAAACACATGTAAATAATAATTACCCATATATATGAAATGTGAGCACTAGATAATGGATTTCCTAACATCCAAGTCATCTACAAATCGTCCACAACCATGGGAAGTCACAAACAATAGATGGCCTTTTCCTAAGCAAACGACGTTGCACGTGCTCAATTACAACTTTCAACAATGTTAATTGGTGGGCATTCCTTCTTCGGGTATTGGAGGCATGGCATGTTATTGGGAGGCAATAGTTTTGTTCTTTTTCTTCCTCTTTTGTCACTGTTTGCGTGCATGAGATCTAGGCATCTGCAAGATTATCGGGGAACAAGGGAAGGCACATTTTGTAAAGGACATCTAAATGAGGATGGGCGCCTAGGAAAGGAAAGGAAATGATCTCAAGGTGTACACATATACGCACCTTGTTCAATTTGTTGCTTATCTTGTCCCAAATCGATAACTTCTCCCAACCTACATTCAAATCTAGTGAGTGCCTCCTGCACCTAGGGAACACGCCAAGTAGAACCTTATCACCAATGTTCGGGGTAAAACACAAAAATGCAAAAAACCTGAAAAATAGTCGGGGCATATCTAAACTCAAATATAGGTTTCATAACAACAACCCAAGGAGACTCTATTTTTTATTTTTATTAAAAACATGTTTTTTCTACATTTTTTTATGATTCTTTATTTCAACATTTCAACAACAAGAGTGAAACCAGAGAAGATTCTAACAAGTTATGTCTTCAACCAAAAATTTATCACTAAACCGAGGCATAAACTTATGTCATTCCTCTTCAAACTGGAATCTCTAAGAAACTAAAGAAGGATCACGATCTAGTTAAAACCCAAAAACAGGAAGATTTTGCTCGAAGAGGCTAGTAGTTATAAATTTTGCAAGTATTGAACCACATGTTAACTTATATTGATTATCTTTGGTCTTTTCGGTCTAATATTCTTGCTTTGGGAAAGGTGCAGTGATGGTTGCATAAATGCAAGGACCCTAGGCTTCTAGAAAAGGTTATAAAAGAAACACTTGCTTACTACAATTGCAAATGTTTGCATAATCCTTATAGCCCTTTGAAAGTCTATCGTAGAGAGAGAGAGAGGGGGGGGGAGGGGGTGGCGGGGGTTACGTGAAAAAAAAAAAAGCAATGACAACTTTAGTCAATCGAAGTTGGTTTCAGAGACAACTCGCCCTCAAAATAATACCAACTATTAGAATCGATGATGAGGCGCCCATAATCAATGTGTTTGCAAGAGATATGATTGTTTTCCATGTTCAACACCAAGAAAATATATTAAACTCATAAAGTTATTCACAAAGAAAAATGAATATATATTGAAGGCTGCCCCGGACCGAAAGTACAGAAACAGACACATTGCATGACCTGTACATGGGATGGGACACATTGTCTCAACAACAATGGGAGAACAAGATATGGAATACAATGGTTTTAATCGATCATCGCAACAACTCAATTTTTATTTACTCCCACCAAAGTGCTAATCTACTAAAAAGTGGCTCCTTCACTTCCATTTATCACCGAAGATGGGGCAAAAATTACATATTAGAAAAATAAACAAACAAACTACTAGCTTCATTGGAGGAAATCATATTTTTTTACTATCGTTTTCACATCTTCTTGCAAAGCATTTCTGATTATAGATATGTGATTTAGTTATGTTGGTACACTATGAAAAGTGCCAATTCATGGAAACAGAAGAAAGAATTTTTTAGTTGCTGTTGAGTGGATCTTTCCTTTTGATATCATTAATGCAGAAATGCTTAAATTGCTGCACTTTAAATTGCTAACGTGATAGGTTTATATCATTGGTTGTACAAATATGTTTCTTTTACTCTGATTTATTTATAGTAACATTTGAGATATCCTAGCCATTAGATCAAATTTTCTCACCACCTACGACTTGCGGAGATCTAGTTGAAAAATGTAAGGTGATATTAACAAAGGTTTTTCGAAACATAAATCTAAAGCTTCTTCCCTGGAAAGTCTTATAGAAGAAAAGGAGAATCGGACAAAAGAATTGAAGCGGCATATCCATGATATGCGAGAAGGAGAAAGATAACATATTACTATGGAATGTTAACCTTGTGTGTAAAGTGCAAGAAGCCGAAAATGAAGCAAGGAAACATAATAGATATGTGCTTGACTATATCAATATAAATGATAAGCTTCTGATACTAGCTCAGAGAAAAAAGGAGGTAAATTTAAGGCCTGAAAGTAGTTATTTTGAAGGCTTATATTAATGGTCTCATCTATGATCTATCATATAATGAGTGCTTACACATTTTGCAGGTGAATCTTCTAGCCAAACAAGTGGCAAGCTTGAACATGGTGTTGTCTAAAACCACATAAGAAAATAAGAGAGTCTCGAAACACTAAAGGAACTAAGAAAAGAAATGCATGGTCTAAGGGAGCAAAACATTATATTTACATAGCAAAATGATCTTATGAAATCGAAGTTTTTGAACATTGAGATGGAGCTTATGAAACACAAAGAGTCATTTGATGAGGATTTCCCAACAATTAGCTGGTGTTGTTGAAAACCAAGATCCACTTCTAGTAGAGTTTGAAGAACTATGGAGACAAGCTGCAAGATGCCAAGTACAAACATTTTCAGATTGAGGTTGTATTAATAAAACTCCAATAATGTGCTACGTGATTTGATAGAGAATATATGTTGTAGGGACAATGAAATGCATAGACTTAGGGTTAAACTAAAAGAGACCGTGAAGCTAAAGGGTTTGCTAAAGCAAACAGAGGAAGCTAAAGACAAGGATTACATAATAGTTGTTTTATATTTGGACAATAAGTTCACTATATCCGAATGTATGTTTCAAATTGGGAGGATGTATTGAATTTGTACAAAATGGATAGGCACCCAATAATGAGTGAAGCTCTCAAGAAGTCATGCCTTCTTATATTCTACTCTATGCATGAATGGTAAGAAGGCATTGTGAACGATGATCTCCTATTTATCGAAGAATTCAAAGCATTTACAAAATTGGCACTATCGTTTGTCACATCTCGCATCGGATATGGCTCTTTGTAAATATTCCCATTGCAGAGTCATTAACTCCATCTTTATCCCTAATACCAACATTAAAGCAGAAAGCAACCATTAATGAACACAAGAACAACAACGCCAACACAAGGCTTATAAATAGCCAACAACATAAATGCATTGCAATTTCATATATTTCTTCCGTTTTAGCTCTTTGATTGTTCTATAGTTTTGAATCGATTAAATGTTTGTGATGTTAGAGACGTGTGTATTTTGCCCCATAGGTATGAGACATCATAGACCAACATTTAAATATATAAAAGAAATTGACATGGAAAGCACTAGTATGGAGGGGGAATACTGCGATCTCAAACAAAGCTTCCTATTCTCCAAATGCAATCTCCACGGTGGAAGCGAACACGTGAACATTGGAAGCCCAAATTTGAAGAAAATCTCTAACACCAACACCTCATAAATAACAACATTAAAACGGTATGGGGCAAGCATGGCTCAAGTTTTTTTTTGGGTTTCTTGTCGGCCCTCGAGCACCGCTAATGGACTATTCATCAAAGAACAAGGAGATGAATGCATTGAAGGCAAAAAGCCTTCCAAGAAAAACCAAGTGGCACAATTTTTCGACAAAGATGGGCTGCACACGGTGAAAGCTAGGGGAGACACGGTGAAAGTAGGGGTGGGCACCTCCATAAAGATGAGAAATGACATAATTAATGGCAAATATCTTGTCGATGGCAGAGATTCACCGAATGGTCATCCATTGTACAACAGAGTTTCCAACCATCGATATGCACCTCCCAAAAACGTGTATAGCAATGAAAATGCCTATCGGTGTGATTAAGAGTTTAGAAGAAGAAGCCTCAAACCTCAACCTATTGACACTAAATATTTTGAAGCCTTTCCCTCAATGAATGAAAGATTTGAAGGCCAAGTTTGTTGATTTGAGAATTACTCTTATTGATTGAGCAAACTAAAGCAATATAAAAATATTAGGCTAAGGCATGGACATACATTGGACACTCTAAATGCATTATTTCCAAGGCTAAGGCATGGACATACATTGGACACTCTAAAAGTTTTTTTGAACTATTGTAACATTATTCCAGACTTTCCTTTTCAATCACTGTTCATCCGATGAAGGCTACAAAACATTTCTTGTTGTATGATGACATTTTGTGATAATGCACTGTATTTAGTACAATCATTCTAAAATGCTTTAGAATTCAGAGTGAATTGTGTGAATTAAAAACAATCTTAGTATTATCATTATCCCATTTCATGGAGGCATCATGTGGGTCAACATGGTTGCTTGTTACTTATTAATTTGGTGTAAGTTTTACTTCAAAAATAAAATACAAATTGTGGATAGATAACTAGATGAATAATCAATTAAAAGCACACATCCCATAAGATGCAGCAACAAAACTCATTCCAATAACAACAGTACCAATATACAAGTCGTCTGGATTGCAAAATGGCAACTCCCAACAAGGACATCTCAAATGCCAAGAAGAGGGAAGCAAGGTACAAAATATAATTCTTATAATTACTGCTTTAAACTCATAGAGGAGCCCATCACCATGGAAGCCAATAGAATGCAATATAATAGCGAAAAAACATACTCAACATAATCTACCAATCTAAAGCAAGAAAACACAGCTATGCTCTGGTAATTATTAGCAGGGCAACAGAAAAATGAATGCTAACATGCCCTAGCAATTATTAGCAGGGCAACAGAAAAATGAATGCTAACATGCCCTAGCAATTATTAGTAGGGCAACAGAAAAATCAATGTTAATATGCCCTCAAGGGCCACAATCCTTCCCACATAGTTCGTAAGGAAAACGGTAAGGAAAAAAAGATTCGAGAAGTCTATCCAATAACCAAATATAACCCCAAATTTCTCCACAACTCTTCTAAATATACCAAGAATTCAGAGACTATAGCATGTGGGTCATGTTCCCACCTTAAAGAGGCAAAAAACAACTGTAACAATTCAACAAATGGAACAGCACCATGCAAATGGATTCCCAAATTTGCCAATTTCTCCTTAGTTATCTGTCCTCAATGAAAAGGTAATAATAAAATTTTCCAATAACAACCATATCAATAAAAAGACTTCCCACTTGGTCATCAAGCACTAGAAACTTGAAACAAGCTCCTCACAATTTTTCTCGGTTATCTGCAATCCTCAAGGAATTTTTTTCAATGCTGCTTGTATCAATAAATAGACTTCCCATCCGGTCAATTACCCAGACATTTGAAAAAGGCAAGAGCTAGGAATTCAGTCTTTGTGAATATCCTTTACATTCTGCATGGCTTTGGTGGGAATCCTTTCTCTAAAAGATTAAATGCGGAAGCCCCCTAAATTATATAACCACTTGGCCCTTCAAACATTCTTCAAAGCCAACCAAAGAAAAATTCCTTTTACCTCCAAATGACAAATAAAACTTAACTCCTAGGAGACAATTACTTGTAAGTTACAACCTGTGACTGCAATTTCATATAACTCCACCATACGCTGAAAGACACAGATACTTTAGTGTTGTATGAATGCAATTTCATACAACTCCATCCGCTGAAACACGTAGATACTTTGGTGTAGTTATATTCTGCAGCTTGCAACATCCATCAATGGTAATCTTCTCAAGCAAATTAGATGTGGAAGATTTGACAACTCTTCTAGCTCTGAATATAGACATATGTTAAATATTCAATTAAACCATACGTTCATTCAAAATTTAAAGGTTCAAGGCTTGAACAATGCTCTCCATTGATTGACACCTCGGATTTAAGTAACCAATATGGTTTCAAGGCTACTTAGTGCACTTGCCTAGGGCTGATATAAAAATAGTTCACTCTCCACTATTGTCCAAGGTCACCTTCCCGCTTCATGTGAAATATTTCAAAACCAAAACTTTCCCATTTAATGTGAAACATCTCAAAACCAAACTTCTAAGATTTAAGATTATAATATTATCTAAGGAATTCTGAAAAGACACACCATTGCATCTTTTTTTGTTAGAACGAAAGTGTCCATATGCACAATCTTAATGAATTTGTACACACTGTCAATGACGTTTGTGAAGCAGCAACTCTTCCAACTATCAAGGTGCCTGAGATTTGCAATCAAATTGTTATTAAGAGTATCATTTTGTTATTAATCAATAGTAAACAATTTTTAAAAATCTACCATCCCAAAATAAATTGCCGAGAGTTATACAGAAACACAAAATACTCGTTATCTGTGGAAGAGAGCCACAATGTTTTGGGACATTCAAGACCGATTCTAAACAAATTGCATAGGAAAATCTATGAAGAATTGTTTGTGTGTTCCCATTTAAGCAAGTCATGCTCAAGCCATAGCAAAAAGTTGATGTCTCATCATGATCTAGAGGCCTCCGTACAAAAATGTCGTTTTTAACCAATAGATTAGTAAGATATCAAATGGGAGTTATAAAAAAAAACACAGTACTTTTTACCTATGGAAGACTGCCTTAACCAACTGTAAACAAATTGTATTGAAGAATCCATGAAGAAATGTTTGTGTGTTCCCACTTAATCAGACCAAAATCAAGCCATAGCAAAGCAGTTGATGTCTTATCATGTTCTAAAGGCCTCCCTACAAAACATGTAATTTTTTAATCAATAGATTAGTACAATATCGGCCTCCCTATAAATATATAATTTTTTAATCAATAGATTAGTAAAATATCAAATGGGAGTTATAAAGAAACAAAAAGTACCTCTTATGTGTGAAAGAGTATCACAATGTTTTGGGACATTCAAGACCAATTCTAAGCAAATTATATTGAAGAATCCATGAATGAATGTTTGTGTTCCCACTCAATCTAAGCTCAAGTCATAGCAAAGAAGTTGATGTCTCATCATGATTTACCTCTCTACAAAATATGTAATTTCTTAATTAATAGATAAGTAAAATATCAAATGGAAATACCTAAAAGTATGAATATTGGTTTAGTTTACTCTACATCCTACGTTTGTAGATTGAAGTCAATTTTGTGCTAAAATATTCGAATAGTTAAATAGATCTACCTCCAGAAAAATATTCCAACAAAATTTAAAACTATAAATATAAGACATATGAAGGAAACCCACCTCAGATTTGAGTTTATTGTATGGGTTCATCTGTGATTTCTCTTCCCAAATCACGGAGTGGTTACGCATTCTCAACACAGATCTATCACTCAATAACTCAGTCCCTCCCAAGACATCACTATCATCAATTCAACATGAAACTTGTCAATTTAACAAAACACTTCTTAATTTAACAAAACACTTATTTCTGAAGATAAACCCAAAATCCTATTGGCCATAACGTCCATGAAGATCTGCTACTGCTGCCTAACATTTGGAGAGACAGAGGGAAGCCCTCAACTAAACTCTGATATACCAGATCTCTGCGCAGATCTGGGACAAAAATGACAGGCTATACGAAAATCAGCTTTTTCTCCATATAAGGGGGAAAATAGCCATACTAAAATCACTCAGATTTGGGGTAATTAAAAACCCTAAAACGCCAATGGTTAGAAGTTACTAAATCATTTTTGAACAATTTTTACATGCGCAAAGATTTTAAATCTTCAATAGAATCCACATAAAATCAATCCAACATTTAATGAAAAATCTTAGATATAAATCTTACCGATTATGCTTGCTGAATTCTCCCACACAGATATGAAAGAAAATGGAGAGCTATTTCTCACTCCTCAATTTTCTGTGTATCTTGCGTGAACAAATTCACGTTCGCTTCTTTGACTTCGGATGGTTTCACATCATAAAATGCGTTGTTAAGATTGCTTAACCATGTGTTGTAATGTGACCAGGTGCTCGGCCAAACACCAACCAGACTTTACATAACTATCCACGTAAATGGAAAATGTGAACAGAAACAAACCAGATGCCATTCCCAATATTAGCAGAGGAAAATAAACCTCTCATAACCCTAAAATGGGTTTGGATTAGATTCAGGGATTTCTTACTAGACCATAGGTTTGACATTAATTATCTCGAGAGCATTTGTTAAATCAAGGGCTGCTGTTCCATGTTCCAAACTTAAAACCTGTTGGAAATATCTAATCTTGTTCTACATAAATTTTAACTTTATGGAATTCAACTTTATGTAAAAGATATTCACATTTATTGTGAATATTAACTCCTCCAAAATATCAAAAGATATTGTATATAATATCTAGAAAATATCAAGAGATATTATATATATCTAGAAATATCTGGGAATATCTATAAAATATCCAAAAGATCAATAATATCTAATATAAGATATTATGAGATATTTTCTAAGGTAGAAGGTTGGAAAACTTCTATAAATAAGAGGTTTCATTTTGTAATTCAAAAAGTAAGAAAAGCAAGAGAAGGCACCGAAATGCTCTAGAGTATTTTTAATACAAAGCCTTATTTTTATATTTTGCTTGTGAGTTTGTGTGTGTTCATAATATTGTTTCTATTTGCAGCACACACCCTCTAGGTTAGGAGTTAGATATAATTCCTTCAAATTGGTATCAGAGTTAGGTTGAGCTTAAGTTATAAGTTTTTATTTCACTCTATTAGTCTAGTTCAAAATGGCGGGTATGAGCAAAGTCTCACTCAATCCCAAATCCCCATATTCAATGGGAAGAACTACAATTATTGGAGCATAAAAATGAGGACCTTATTTTGTTCACTAGATGTGTGGGAGCTAGTTGAGAATGGGTTTCCAGAACCTGCAAATTTTCAAGCATTTCAAGCACTAGCACAAGCAGATAAGGATTTGTTGAAGGAGAACAAGCAGAAGGATGCAAAAGCCTTGTTTCAAATTCAACAAGCAATGGACGAGTCCATATTTCCGCGTGTTCTGCAATAAAGAACTAGATCAAAGCAAACATGGAAAAGTCTTCAAACAAATTATCAAGGTACTAGTAAAGTAAAAGTTGCAAAATCACAAAATCTTATAAGATATTTTGAGAATATTTGCATGAAAGACTTAGATTCAGTAGATTTATTTTTCACCCACGTGATAAGTGTAGTAAATCAAATTAGGTCTCTTGGTGAGACTTTAGAGGATCAAATGATTGTAGAGAAAATACTCAGAAGTCTTCCTAACAAGTTTGATGTGATTGTTGTTGCAATAGAAGAATCAAAAAAATTAACCCAAATGTCTGTAGACGAATTAATGGGATCTTTAATATCCCATGAGCAAAGATTGAATAGATCAGGTAGCTCATCTCTTAAGCGAAGCCTTCAAATCGCAAGTTTCAATCATGGTAATAAAGCAAGAGGAAGTTTGAGCTTCAACAGAGGCAGAGGAAGAGATTTCCAAAGAGGATCAGAAGAGAAAACACATCTTATGAAGGAGAAAGAACAAATTCAAATTTCTACACTGCAAGTGCTAGAGGCCGAGGAAACAACCAGAATCATACTTATGGTCAAAGGTATGACAAGTCACATGTTCAATGCCATTATTGTAAAAGGTATGGACATTATGCCAATGAATGCAAGAAGAAACAATTTGATATGAGTAGACAGAATGCACATTTTTCTGAAGAAAATCATCTGAAAGTTATAACAATGGTTCAATGTTTATTACATGCAATGTTTCTCAAGAAAGTACAAAGGATATTTGGTTTCTAGATAGTGGATGGACGCAGTAATCATATGACTGGATGTAAGGAGATGTTTGAAAACATAGATGAGTCAGTTACATCTGAAGTTAAGTTAGGAAATGATAATAAAGTTGCAGTAATGGGAAAAGGAACCATAAATATTGAAACAAAGAAAGGTGAGAACAAACACATTCCAGATGTGTATTATGTTCCTGGTTTGAAACATAATCTAATGAGTATTGGGTAGTTAGTGCGAAGGGATATAAAGTCTATTTTGAAGATGATGCATGTGTTATTCTAGATAGAAATCCAAGTAACAAATTGATTGCAAAGGTTGAGATGACAAGAAACAAAATGTTTCCATTAAGAATCCAACATGATTTGTCATCTAAAGAGCTTTCTTCACTAGCATTTAAAGTTTCTTTAAAAGATCAGACTTGGTTGTGGCATTTGAGATTTGGACACTTAAGTTTTGGTGGTTTAGATTTATTGCAAAAGAAGCATATGGTGAAGGGTTTGCCTTTGATAGAGAAACCAAACAATCCTTGTGAAAGTTGTATTCTAGGGAAGCAACACAGGGAAAACTTTCCTGTTGGAAAGTCATATAGAGCTAGATCTCTTCTTGAGATTGTCCATTCAGATCTATGTGGACCTATGCAAACACCATCAATTGGAGGGAGCATGTATTTTCTGACTTTTATAGATGATTTGAGTAGAAAAACTTGGGTTTATTTCTTGAAACATAAGTCAGAAGCTTTTAGTGTGTTCAAAGAGTTTAAGGCCATGGTTGAAAAGCAGAGCGGTTACTCTATAAAGGTGTTAAGATCAGATAGAGGAGGAGAGTATGTTTCAAATGAGTTTTTAAATTTTTGTAAATTTCATGGGATTAAGAAGCAATTTACAACAAGGTACACACCTCAACAGAATGGTGTAGTAGAAAGAAAGAATAGAACAATTATGGAAATGGCAAGAAGTATGTTGAAAGCCAAAAATTTACCAAATGAGTATTGGGGCAAGTAGCTTGTGTGATTTACATCTTGAACCGATGTCCAACAAAAATTGTGAAGGATAAAGTTCCTCAAGAAGCATGGAGTGGAAAGAAACACAATGTATCACATTTAAGAGTTTTTGGATGTGTAGCTTATGCACATATTCCAAATGAGAGGAGAAAGAAATTGGATGATAAAGGAGAGAGATGTATTTTTGTAGGTTACAGTGAGCAATCAAAAGCCTATAAATTATTCAACCCCATCACAAAGAATTCTATTATTAGTAGAGATGTTGAGTTCATTGAAGAACAAGCATGGGATGGAAGTATTGATAAGTTAACAACTATCACTACAGGAATAACTCATCATGAGAATGAGTTTGATGAAAATATCACACAAAATGTTCATCTAACACCTCAAGGGATCAATGTAGTGACATCTTCTTCAAATAGCACTCCTAGTTTCAAAAAGCATCACAAGAGGTATCTCAAGTGGATTTTCATCCCCTCCAGAAAATTTACATCCTCATGAAACATCAAAGCATGAAGGCAATTCTTCAAATTCAAAGTCTCACAGCAATGACATATCAGATCCAACATTGGCAACACAAAGGTCTCACTATAGGGACACCCTAGGGAAGACAAGAAGCTTAAGGGAGATTTATGAACAAACTCAAGGTGATGAGAATGTTGATTTATATTCTGATTTTGCATTATTTTCTCATGATGATCCTATATATTTTGAAGATGCATTTGAAAATGAAAAATGGGTAAAGGCTATGGATGAAGAGATTGATTCTATTGAAAAGAATCGTACATGGGATCTTGTGAGTCTTCCAAAAGAAAAGAGTGTAATTGGCGTGAAGTGGGTCTACAAGAAAAAATTCAATACAGATGGAAATGTTGAAAAATATAAAGTCATGTTAGTTGCAAAGGGTTTCTCACAAAAACCCAGAATTGATTATAATGAGACTTTTGCTCTAGTATCTCGACTAAACACTGTCAGAACTGTTTTGGCATTAGCAACTCGAAATAATTGGAAAGTCTATCAAATGGATGTCAAGTTTGTATTTTTGAATGACATACTAGAAGAAGAAGTTTATGTTTTACAACCACTGGATATGAAATTGTAGGTCAAGAACACAAGGTCTGTAGATTGAAAAAAGCCTTGTATGGTCTGAAACAAGCTCCAAGAGCATGGTATAGCAGGATTGATTCATATTTTTTGAAAAATGGATTTAGAAAAAGTGATAGTGAACCAACACTATACATCAAAATGAATGATCAAGAACAAATTCTAATTGTATGCCTATATGTTGATGATCTAATATTCATAGGAGATTTGTCAATTGACTTGTTTAAGACAACAATGAAGAAAGAATTTGAAATGACAGATTTGGGTCTAATGAAGTTTTTCTTGGCATAGAAGTCAGTCAATCAGAAAATGGAATTTTTATATGTCAATCAAAATATTCCAATGATATTTTGAAAAGGTTCCGCATGATGAATTGCAATCCAAAGATAACACATTTGTTGCCATAGGATGAAGCTAAGCAAAGATGATAAAGTTTGTGATATTGATCCAACTATGTACAAAAGACTTGTTGGTAGTCTAATGTACTTGATAGCTACAAGGCCTGATATCATGTATGGTGTAAGTCTTATTTCTAGGTTTATGGAATCCCCAAAGGATTCTCATTGGCAAGCTGGAAAAAGAATTTTAAGATATGTTAGTGGAACAAAAGCTTTTGGTATTTTATATACAACTTCTAATATCTAGAATAGTAAATATTTAAGACTGTAGAAAAATTATCTAAAATCTGGTAACCTACAAATATTGGAGCCGTCGCTTAATTTGACATTTTCCAACCAAGGTTTCTTCAAAGTGGACACCTATCGGCAAATTAGGGTTATGTTGAGCCGTGGTTTTGACACACAATAACTAACTCATATTTCTTTGGAAGCTCAAATGAGACACGTTACATGCTCTTTTTTAAGATACTATACAAGTTAATAACCCAACGACGACACACTTTCATGGCACGCTACTCCCAACCGACTATGTAAATGCAAGGTAACTCATTGACATTAAACAATTAATATAAAGGCACATGGTTGCATAAAAATCACAAGAGTAGTGGATAATCAAGGATTTAAAAAGAAGCATAATAATAATAACTAACTAAATGAAATGGAGACGACGAAGGATATGTATAGAAAAAGTTAAAATTGAAGGAGTGAAATATCAGACGAGGAAGAGTGTCAATGAAAAAGGGGATCGAGGGAGAGGAAATGTAGGGGCGGGAAAAATGATGGGGTCAATGTTTTTTTCTTGCGACTAAATAGAAAATGTTACCGATTGATAATATAATTCAATTGATAATAAAACTTAAAGTAGCAATAGTTGTAACACACATTAGATGTTAAGGTGGAGGTATTCAATATAGTGTGAAGTGGGCATAAAAGGACACGTCAACTCATGATGGACGGCATAGTTACTGACCATACAGGGGGTGCTCTGTTGTGCCTACTCATGTTCTGCAGTGTCGTGTGGATGAATGTGACACACCAATACATTAATGATCAAATTTATTTATGTCGTTGTCAGAGCTTGTAAGTGTTTACCTTCCTCATTTCAATGTGGAACTTGCACATTGGCATAATGGTCACATTTTTATTAGCACCAGAAAAGTGTATAGTCCCATTCATTTCTTAAGAACCGATTGCCAAGTTTTCTTAGGTCGCTCGCAGTGGTCCACATGTGGATGTAAATTCACTCTCTATATCACCATTATGTCCGAAATCACACTTCAAAATCTCCCAACTCCATAAAATATGATCCCTAAAAAAAAATTTAAACACTCGAGGCTTGTGGAGGTTCTTGATGATTATTATCATGTAAGAAGATGTTGGAGTTTGAAGTGTGATTTACGCATCATACCTACCTAAAAAAAAGGGAACTCGCATTTATTGAATAGTTAACATATGGCCCACCATTAACACGTTGAATCTCATTAAGTTGTGGGATAATATGACTCTCTTGAAATGCAATGGTGGGATAATAAGTGATACATGTATGCAAAGTCACAATTGAAAACCAAATTGAACAATCCAAACATGTCAATAATGCCAGTAGAAGGATTTGTGAGAGGACTTGGGTTTCATTAGAGCTAAAGAATATCACACCAAGATAAAATAGATGGCAAAAGAAACCAAGAGATTGTTTATGGTGCTTGATGATATAGTCAACTTCAATTATTTCAAACAAGAACAAGTCTTGAAGGGACGTCCTAGAGTGGCAATAACGAGATGGTAGTGGAGGATTCTTCTCATGTTTTTCTAAAGGAAAGCTTGTTGATCTAATCTTGGTTGATAATGTCAAACCATTGGTGACACATCGTTGCAAACAAATCAAGTTACATAGGAGAGAAATTGAACTTGTGAATGGTAAAAGGGGCATGATAAGTTACCTAAGATGGACGAGGCAATGGCAAGCAAATGAAATAAATGAGATTAAGGCAAGACAATCTTAAATGATCTCAACTCGAGTTGTGCAAAGAAAACATGGTTGAGGGTGGGATGTCGGATAATGCGAATGACGCATTTTGACCATGGTGATGGTGCCCAGCGAAAACATTCAATCATCCATGTTAGTGCGCTCGGTGTAGACACGAGTCCATGATAAAGGTTTGATAGGGCAACTATGGCGATAAAGATGTGGCGTTGATGATAAAGATGGAATGTGTCATATGTTTACCATCACTTATTTAAAATGTGTCAAGTTTTTTGACATAGTGTAAAAGTTGGGAGATCAATTTTTTTGATGCATGCGAATCTCACTCGAATTGGCTTGTTTCATTTTATTCCAAGAATTGATCCATGCCTAAATGGAGACCTATGTGACAATTGATGATAAGGTATTTGAGGTGACCTAGCGTTGTCGAGGAGATACCATAAAGAAATGAAATAATCTTGGAGAGATTGCACTTGAGGCCAAGTTAAAGCATTATGAATCCAAAGTATTTCCACTAGAATAAAATAACACTCGACTCACATAATGACACTAGAAAAAGCCTCAAGCTCATTGGGTGAGTTAAGGTGAAAGAGAAATGTAAATAAGATAGAGCCAAAAATATCAGCGGAGAGATGTGGGAAGTGGGTATTTGATGGATTTGAGACAAACCCAAGCTCAAGCACCATGTATTAGTGAGATGTCATCCACAAGGTAGAGAATAATTATAAAGAGCGCCAAACATTACAAGTTGATGTGAAGGGTGATCCAAGTCATGAATCTAACAAAAATTTGAGTTACATACAAACTAGATAGATTACATGCACTGAAATTTTTATAAAACATTTTTATAGGCTTTCCTAAGTAGGCACTGAAAAACACATTTAAATTTTGGGAAGGAATTATAAATTTTATGCAAAAAAATCTATTAAAGGAATTTGGTAAAGTCTATACCCAACAAACTACTCTGTGAGATTAAGCATGTACACACTTCTATAAGTAATTTAACTATTGTTGTATGAAAATTACTAGACTCCATCTATGGAAAAGAATCTCAAGAAATCAAGGATTTATACACAACAAGAAGTAGATTATATTAATAACAACATCCCTTTATGTGTGTTATGGCTTTGTTGGGCATTAAAAGGAGGCAATTACTTAAGAAGGATAAAAAACACATCCTCGCTCGTCTAGCTTATCCTTCTTGTTAAGAGATAACAAAGCATCAACAAAAGCAATCATTATTGTTGGAGTAATGGATGTCCACATGAGAAGTTACAAGACCGAATGAAATTCATTGATCATAAGGTACCAATCAATCCCTCAATTAAAAGGTGAAAATTTATTCCTTTATTATCAAGCTAAAACAAAGTTTTTACAGAGCTTTAAGAATAGAGGACAATCTAAGGAGAAGGGAAAATAGAAGAAGTATGGCATTTTCTATCTTTTCCAGGTACAGAGAACTCTAGTCTTTTTGAAATAAATTCTAGCCCCTTATAATGGCTCGAGGAGCCATTATATCTCATGCCAAAATGGTTACAACTTTACAAATCATTTACGCCTCTTCAAATTCCTCCATTGCGAAGAAAACACTCATGGCGGGTTAAAAACCAGATCTTGCAATACGAACGTTACATTTGATTTGCTAGTTTGAATACAGATCATTTGATTTTCTCTTATAACTTTGAAATCGGGCCATCCACATGGTAGGAAAAGATTGGAGTGGGCACGGGGGAAATCCCTTTGTTTTTGTGATTTTTTAGAGATTTGGCAATTTGGAACAAATTGGCCCGCACCCCCGCTTCAACTTTTTAACTTAGGCACATGGCACGTTTTCATTTGAAATGGGGTCACGGCCCTTTTCTCAACATTTTAACCCTTTTTTGGAAAAAGGCTCAAAAAATCAAATTTCTTCGTCGTTCCACTCTCCCACTTTGACTTTTCAACGGCGGGCTTCACCTTTGACTTTCTCCCTATGGGCTTCAACTTTGAATTTTTCCCTTTAAAGCCTGATCGGGGCTGCGGGTCACTTTTTAACTTTTCACCTTTTTTACAAAGAGGCTCAAAAACACAAATTTCTCCACCAACCCACTTCCAATTAGGTATTTCCACGTACCCATGGATGATGGGGCCAAAATTTGATGGGGAAGAAAACGCCCATCGTTCCGACTATGGAATAAAAACACAGAGGAAGAGAACTTCATCATTTTGAGTCCAATTTTTAATTTCCTTCACGAGTCCGAGGCATGGAGGTAAAACAATGATTTGACGACCCAATCCATAGAACAAGTGAACAATTTTGATCAAAAAAGGAGATTGTAAGGAGGATATTACGTGCACAAACCGGAAGATGGAGAATTTCTCAAAACAAGCAAAACAGATATTTAAATAGCACTAGGGCACAAATTTTGCTATTTCTTCGAAATTTCAACTTGGCTTAAATACTTTAAGAGGGCGAGAGATCAAAATTTCAAATTTAACTTGGGAAATGAAAAGTGATTTTCGAGAGACAACACATCCATGATTACATCTCCAAAATATCCAATTGTTGTAAATGGATAGAGACCAAATTTAGTTCCATGTTGTACCATATTGTTTCATATTGAAGAACCCATATAGGAGTAGTATAGGAAAGGAAATGACATCTCATTAATCCCACTCACATGCGTGTCTTGATTTATATAGTTCTATATGGCTTCCATGTTAGGTCATTTGGAAGTGATAGAAATGTAAATTGACTCGCAAGTTAGGTCATCTGGGAGTGATAATAATTGTGATGTAGCTCCTAAGTTAGGTCATCCTGGGAGTGATAATAATTGTGATGTAGCTCCCAAGTTAGGTCATCTGGGAGTGATAATAATTGTGATGTAGCTCCCAAGTTAGGTCATCTAGGAGAGATAGTAAAGTATTCTTGTTGTACCAATTGATTGATTTGATTTGAATGATAGAAGATTGCTTTGAGATTGTGTACCTAGTAAATTACTAATGACATGTGTTTTTGTGTTTTCCCCAAATTAGGTCATTAGGGGGAATAGATTTGAAACAATAGAAAGTATTTGAGCATTGAATAGACTTGTTGTATCTTTATTCAAATGATTTTGGAAGCGATAGAAATGTAAATTGACTCCCAAGTTAGGTCATCTGGGAGTGATAATAATTGTGATGTAGCTCCCAAGTTAGGTCATCTAGGAGAGATAGTAAAGTATGCTTATTGTACCAATTGATTGATTTGATTTGAATGATAGAAGATTGCTTTGAGATTTTGTACTTAGTAAATTACTAATCAGACATTGTGTTTTTGTGTTTTCCCCCAAATTAGGTCATTAGGGGAATAGATTTGAAACTTAAAAGAGAAAGTATTTGAGCATTAAATAGACTTGTTGTATCTTTATTCAAATGATATGAGAGAAATTCGTAATATTAATATGCTAGGAGTGTCAATTTACTATATTATAACCTAAGAGGGATTATGGGATGATCCTAATTGTATACCCTCCCTTTTAATGAAAGGGTGAAGAGTGGAGAAATGAGCACTTTGGGCCAAAAGTAAGACGCATAAGAGGATGTAATAGTATATAAGAAATAGTATTGACTATCATAGTCGTAATGTGAATAGATGTGGAGTAGTACATGTGACAAATTTGAATATAACATTATGCAATGTGTATAGATACGGTTCTAGAAGAAATTTTTATCCAAATGGCACAAACGGGAAGAAAACGGAGTCTCAAGATATGAGAAAAAATGTGTGTCATGTATTAGTTAGAAAATGATTGTAAATAGTAACTATAATATATAGAAAATTGAATATTGTTATATATAGTAATAGTGAAAAGTGAATAATTTCATTTGTATCATGTTCGAGTGAAAATTAGAGCTCTGAGATGTGAGGATGCCACATGTTAGAGCAGCGATTTTGACGAGATTTGAGAGAGTAGTAGTGGCCATGGCTTCGCAGATGACCAATGAGTTGGTAAGTATGAATATTTTTAGAAAATTGTGTGAAATGTGCCTATTTTTACCAATTTTTGAACAAAAAAAATTCTTTATTGTATTTTTGGCATTTATGACTTGGGTGGGAGTGTGTATCGAGGCATTTTGGTATGGCTCGGGATGTGCCTCCAGATCCATAGTTATGGGTGAGAGCTACTTAGAGCATCAGGCGGCCAAGAGCAAGGCCATGTCCTATGGGAGCATAATTTGTGCCTCCCTGGTCTAGATGAGGCCAATGCGGTCATAGGGACGATATAGGTGGATGATGCAAGGTGTGCCTAGGACTATAGTGAGTGGTGGACATCACATCGATGGGTTATATTATTGCTAGTTATCATACATGCGGTGGGTGGATCACCGGTTAGAGGAGTAGAGGAATAGGCACTTGCCCCCAATGGAGATGGCATAGCAGTGACACTATCAGAGAGTGAGTATTGTTTTTTTATTTGTTGATTGTACTTAGATTTCCGTATATAATAAAATGTGTGTAGTAGCTAATGTGGTTTTGTATGGTTGCAAGTGATGCACATTGGTCGTTGATTGTTGATTCATCGATACACACACTGATGTGGAATATACCTCCAGATGTACTCATGGGATGCGGCATCCTAGAGCGAGTGGATGCAATCATAGGTGAGCATACCCATTTGTTTAAGTTGATGGCTATATTGGAAACCATATGTACTTATCCTATTGAGTGAGCGCAATGAGGCTCACATGGATATTGAGTGAGTGAGAGAGAGAGAGAGAGGGTGTAGGAGGTGGGCCCTACTCAAGATATATTTGTAAGATATTTGGAGCTACAGTCGGTTTGTGGAGAAGTCAACCAAGGTGGATATACTATAGAGATAGGTAGAGATATATAGAGGTCGGGACCGGTGGCGTAGATTGAGCGGTGAAACATTTAGTTCTAGAGATCCCATGATTATGTATAGTGATAGTGAGGATGATGTATGATATATGTGGTTATAGAATGCATGGGGCTTGCCCCCTAGTGATTGTATTTTTGTAGCTATGATTTTTGATATATATATATATATATATATATATATATATATATATATATATAGATATATATATACATATATATGATCACATATGTGTTGTGCACTTGTGGTGGGTTATGATGTGATGGTTGTTATTTTTACTTCGGTTTGTTAGATGTTGTATGCCTTTTCAAAATGGTTTTCATGATTGTTTAATATTTAAAATATATTGTGATGAATGGTTAAGTAGTGAATTGAAAATAATTTGTATGTGAATGAGTAGTATAATGATATGACTAAAAGAAAGTATGTATATGATGTAATGTGATAGAGTAGTAAAAATAGGAATGTGATGTGTATAAGAGTATAATAGTGAGACATTGATATGTGTAGGATGAGAAGATGTAAGACCATGTTGATAATAACATATGATGAATGATGAACAAAGGGGGAGAGAAAAGAGAAATGCCCCCTAGTGTGATAATGAGGTTCATTTTTGTAACAAATCCCTCAACAATCATGTAAGAACACGAGTGTGTCATCAGGTAATGAGGTGATCATATGGAGGTCACCTACCAAAGATGGAGAGGCCTGCAAGGGATGGTGGAAGCATGTGAAGTAGCAACAACATGAGTATAAGATCTCGAATTGAATGTCAAATGAAATGATGCCAATAATGGGAGGTGTAGTGGTGGGAAGCATAGATGTCGATGACTTAGGAAGCCAATGGGATGTAGTAGCACTATGAGATAGATGAGATGATGTAGCAATGGATGAGTTATGTGGAGGACGTGGATGGATAATGATCTTAGGAGGTGGATGAATGAAAACCTTAGAAGTGGGTGGAGGAGACAAGTAAACAACCTGTGGAAGCACACTTATGCGAAATGGGAGAAAGATATCACTCATGAGAGCAATAGCCAAAGGCAATGACTTCTTTGTCTTTTAATTGTTATAATTTATCATGTAGAGAACAACAATCATTATCACGGTAGCCATTGATGTGGTGAAAATTGCAATAAGGGCTATCACATTAGTGATGCAAGTGAGGAGGAGGATGATGTGTATTAGAAGGAAATCAAATTGAGCGCTTATCAAACAAATCATGTAAAACATCATGAGGCTTAGAAGCATGTGGAAAGTGCAATGTTTCACGAGTAGGAGATGGAGAAGACTTAGGTGGATACTAACACGGTGGAGGGGAAGGAAGATGCTTGCACAGAGGAGGAGGTAGAGACCACGGAGGACACTCAATACATGGAAGAGAAGAAGCGAGAAGTGGGAAATGGAGCAGTAGAAGAAATAGAAGTAGGATGAGATGGAATAACATGTGTTACAATTAAATATTGTTCTTGATCTATAACTTTATAACAAAAAAGTGCAGAAGATTCAAATGTATTATATAATCATTTTGCTTTTAATGCAGAATTAAAACATGATAAAAGATAAATTTATTTTTAAGTCAATTGGCTCAAATAATAATTTATGCATACAAGAATTAAAGCATAAAATGTAATCTATAATGGGTTCTTTCTTTCCTTGATGAAAACTAGGTAAACGATCATATGTAACTCTAGGACCATTGTTAACCATAAATCACCTAAGAAAATCATCCTTCATAAAGACAAAGTAAGTACTAATAGATCCATAAGGAAAATGAGTGTACCATCGAAGATCGTGATCATTAAAACTATGAAAAAAATCTTTGAGGAGAAAGAGATCATTAGAATAAGAAGTCATTTCGGACAAAATGCTTCATATACAAATAGGATTTGTTAGTGCCATCAAAACATGTGGATGTAGGAATGATGAAATGCTTAGGGAAATCAGAATTTTGAATTTTTAGGAATTAGATTGCCATGCAAATAATTATTATCAATGGAAGAATAGTAGGCTTTTCTTTTGAGAGTGAGAGTATGAACTTGAGCTTGCAAACTACCAACATCATGCATGAGAGATATAATATCATGTGAGGGCATAGTAGGAGAAGCGAGAGGCACATTAAGAGGTTGAATTTTTCCATTGTGATTGATCACGAGAATGTGAGAAGAAGAAGCGGATGTGGAGAGGGGAGAAGAATATGAAGGCTCTATGGGAACACTATATGTAGATCTAGAAGAAATAATAAGAGGTGTATTAATAGGAATAGTAGAATCATCATGAATAACATCTATAGAAGAAGAATTAAGGTGGAAGAGGAGGAGAGGAACATGGAATATCAACATAAATATAGAAGTAGAATCATAAGAAATGATAAGAGGTGTACTAGTAAGAGTACTAGAATCATGATGTGCAACAAATTCAGAAAGATAAGAAAGAGGAGTACTAAATTCACATTCAACAGATGAAAGAGAAGTAACATTATTACTAACAAGGTCATGATCGAAAGCATAACCTACATCACTATCAAACATATTTTTACATGCAAGTAATTCATGAAGAGATCCATCAACATATATAGAAGTATTTTGATAACTATCATGAGATTTAATATTGCATTCATTAGATTCATTTTGAAGTAAGAAGAGTAAGAGATACAAATTTGCATTTATCCAAACCTACTAGTAGAAATAAAATCATGCCCATGTACATTTTCAACATTATTTGTATCTACAGAAGTAAACATGTCACCAAACAAAGGATCTATAATAACATTATCATGTGTGACAATAGGAGGAGAAGAAACTACAACAACATGGGTGGCCATGGAAGATGAGGGATAACATGCAACATAACTTTGGTCATGAGAGAGCATACAAATACAATGGTTATTAGTCTGAGAGGAATGGTGTCTTGGTGGGAAAGAAGTTGTTTTGGACTTCGTTATCAAATTGAACATTGCGATAAAGGGCACTAAGTTCAGCCTCAACAACATCATCAAGGATAGGATTCACACTAACATGATGCATAGCTTGTTTGGGAAAGGAGGATCTATTTTTATCCATGAGGGTTTTGGGGATCCTAGGGAAAGGAGTTCGACTAAGGATGGGGTTCACCAAATGATTTAACAAAAATAGAATTATTAAATCTAATTTCGAGTCACTACTATGATAATATACAACAAAATACAAATTCTAAACACTCTAAAGATGCAAACATATAAGAAAATAGGAGAGATAGTGCACTTATCTTATTTACGCTTATCTTGGAACAAATCTAAACTGGAACAACTGATGAACAGTGGGAAGGGTGTTAGAAATGCTCAATATTGATTCCGAGAATCTATTAACAAAGCTTGGCATGGGCACTGGCCAAGGTTGACGCGCCAAGAGCACTCCTCGGTGTCGATGACTACACAAATGCTCAGAATATAATTTTTTTGGTGTCACTAGGGTTTCACACTTATTCATTGTTGGTCTCCTATATGTCACACTTGGATTGCCAAAGTACCTATAACTTACAACACAAAACATAGCTACCTGCACAAGCTCACAAACACATCAAATTGGAATGAAAAACACAATATGTGAAGTTGGGATGACCCCGATGGTCATCCAAAGGATGAACTTGATTGAGTGTTGCACTACATTCTAGACTCCATGTAGTTCTTTGTGCTTGTGTGTGAAATGGTCTCCTTAGGTTTCCCTCACACCAATGATGTTGTAATCACAATATCATGAACTTACTATTACATTTATACCACTAAGTATGTTATTTTATATATGGATCTCATGTAATAAAATTATTCACTAATGACTTATCCCCTAGTCCGGTCATCAATTAGTCGATCGTTATCGCTGCGTTTTGTCTTGCATAGTCATCAATTGTCTATTTAGTTCTAGTAGTCTCTCAACAAGTGTTAGGTGTCGTTATTTTGTTGTTTTCGTCTCCAGTCTATAACTAGGGCACCTAGGGTAGCACTGGGGCACCCAGGTGCCCTTACCCATGATTTTAGGCACCCGGTCTCCGTAATTCTTGGTTTTAATTTATTTATTTGAGTTCGAGTCCTTGTTATTACCTCGTTCATTCCCCTAGGTAGTAGTCAGTATTTCAGTTCATTAGTGTCAAAATTTGAACAAAATATCCTTATATAAACATAACATACTATATTATGGTGATACTTATCGTTTATCAAGGGAATCTATCTACTAAGGCAAGGGAATGCATTTGGGCATCTTCTACATTTGCATCACACAAGCATAGGGGAAAGGGTTGTATTCATTCTATTCCATCCACCATTTGCATCTTTACATCTATTTATTTCCCCCTACTTCTACATCATTGGTGCTAGGGCACCCTAGACACATAATTACACACATAAGCACATATAACTACATTGGGTCTAGAATGTAGTGCAATGCTTAGTTGTAAGTCCACCATTGTGGTGGCTAAGGTCATTCTAACCCCTTCATTTGCATCTTTATTTTTTAGGAATTGATGCTCTGTATGGGGTTTTTAAGGTAGAACTTCATATGAGATCATTGGCCACATAAGCCAAGATATTACAATAACGGTCCAACAGAGATGAAGACACCTTGAAGACCTTATGACATTGTTGGAACCAGATATTGAGCTTTTTTGTAGACCATAGTGCCTAGACTATAGACCAGGGTGACTTTAGGTGCCCCAGTTCACTCCCAAGCACCCTAGTGCAGCCAAATCACCAACTTTTGCAATTTCCATAACAACATCTCCACATCTAGTCCAACCCGCATATCAACCTATTCAAGTCTAGCACATAACAAGGTAAGTTATATTCAGGTTAGTATATTATCCCTTCTATTTTATTTATTTCACTTCATTTAATATAAAATAAAAAGTATCTAGCATTAGTATTTCAATTCATATTAATTATTCCATTACTATTTCTATTTAGATTAACTTAGATAAAATTCCAAATTTTAGTTAATCATTTTGGTGAACCCATCTTTTTGAATAGTTTTCCCTAGGATCCAATCAAACCCTAATGGCTAAAGATCATTCATCTTCTTCGCCCATCATGTCCCACTTTAGTGTTAACCCTATTTATGATGAGGTTGCCATAGTTGAGCTCAAAGCTCTATATAGTGTTCCGCTTTGTACACCCGATCAAATCCAATGACAACTCTTAGGACGACCCAATAAACATGTGCTTACTAGTTTTGTAGATTCTCCTATAGGCATTAGCATCGTCAAAGATCCTATAACATTTAATCGTTGTACACCATGTAATACAATCACTTTCTATCCTCCTTCCGATCTATCGCAAGAAACTTTAGACGATTCTCTTATTGATTATTTACTAAGTATGACACTCATTCATGAGTCCTTACCGATTCTTCTATTTCTTTAGCTTTTGATATGGTTTCTTCTCTTGACATTGCTTTCCCGCCACATCTCATTCTAGCTTGCATTATCCTTCACTTTATGTTGATGATCTTGTTGATGGTATTTTTAGCGACATCCTTGTTCCTCCAACTCCATCTACTACTGGTGAGGCAATTGATAGCCATGGTTCTCCTTCTTTCTATACTGTCGAGTTTGATTCTCCTACTTCATTAGTATCTTCTCATGAGTCTACATCCACCATTGTGCATGACTCACTACCATATAATGTCTCTTCCTCTCTTATTCCTATATCATCTATAGCTCCTAGTCCATCCTCACCTCTAGATATTTCATCATCCATCACCCCACCTATTAGAGATATTTTCGATGCAGCTCCCATTGTTGCTATAGATATTCCATGTCCATCTTCTACTCCTTTGGAACCTACAACTAATGTTCTTATAGCATTGGACTCTATTATGTCATCTCTTGATATCCCTATGATCACTCACAATGGAAGACTGCAACCACTTAATACAATTTTACCATCTTCCCCATTCCTTCACAAGATATTATCTCTCTCATGCATGTTGTAGTTCAGCTCCAATCTCAAGTTCACTCCCTCACCTTAGAAAGTACATCTTATTATGCTTCTCTCGACAATAATCCATTACATGGTAACCTCGTCCCTAAGAAGATTCATAACTCAACTTTCCCTAGGTACTTTATCATGCCTAATTTCACATGTTTTTATGGTATTGGTAACCCTCGTGCTCATCTTCTAAACTACCGCACGCTTATGGCCTATCATTCTAATGATAGATTTTTATTTAAGGCTTTTTGATATAGTCTTGTTGATGAGGCATTACAGTGGTATACTCATATACCTTTTGGGTCTATTAGTACTTTCTATGATATGGATGACACTTTTCTCCGTCATTTCATCATCAATAATGGCCCTAAATTCACTTATGACCATATATTTTATTTACATCAAGGCTCCTCTCGAACATGTTACAGATTATATATTACCATTCAATGTTTGCATACATAAGCTCATATTCCAACCTATTGACTTAGAAAAGCAATTCATTTTTGTCATGGCCAAATTCCCCATTAAAGAAAATACTACAATACGATATGTGTGAGTCATTTTTTCTCCTCTGTTATAAATTTATTGACCTCAAAAAATATTTTCTATCATCACATGACATAGAGCCTACATAGCTTTCTCTAGCTATTACTTCATCTAGTATTCCGCTTGCGCCTTCAGTGAGAATCTAAAGCCCTCTCCCTCTTTTCCTCACATATCAAATCAACAAACTCAACCCACTCCATCACAAAAAAGCATGCTTCTCTAGCTTTGCAACCAACTACTACTTCCACCAAGGTCGCATGAGCCTCTATATTTCTCTCCTAATGCACGACCACATGATGTGTTCCATGTGTTACTCAATGAGTGATTAATTCTTCTACCCTCCAACCAACATCATCCCCCACACCGCTTACAGTGTCAACATGATAAACATTATTATAATAACCATCGCATAAATAGATATAGGGACCATAATTGTCTCGCCCTTTAAGAAGGGTTTCAAAAACTACATGATACGGGTATTATCTCCTTCAACCCTCGTGAGTGGTCATTTTCTCCTCTACCACGTCAGCAATGATCCACTCCACTTAAGTATTCTTCATCGGGTGCTCCATTTATAGATCACTCACCATCGTTACATGCACGTTCTATGCCTCCCCCATTGCTTCCACCATCACATTCATGTTATCCACCGCCTCATATTCCTACTTCACGTTGTCTTCCATAGCTCTCTGCATATCCTGTTGCTCCTCCATATGGCATTCAATTTGGCATATATTCACATCATGCTCCCATTCCACATGCTTCCGTCACTTCACACCATCTAGGTCTTTGGTAGGTGATTTATATCACCTTACCCACCGATGACACACGTGTGTTCTTACGGTTCTTACACAACTATTGATGGTTTTGTTCTAAGAACCTTTCATCATATGCTTCGTTGTCTCATCTAGTGCACTCAATCATTTCCCAATGATGCACTCTTGCTTACACGGCTCATACTTGACTACTAAGGGGTGTTAATTACATGAACCTTTTCATTCACACACTGGGGGGCATCATTAATCATCCCCTTTCATCATATTAACATATTATGACTACATTAAGTTTTCATACATTCATTATGATATCTTCATTTTACTATCATACATTTTCATCTATTCTACTATCATCATTATACTAATTACGTGCTACATACTACACGTTCATCCATCACATTACATTTATTATCTATTATCATCATTCACCATACACTTTCTCTACCATTACCAACATTATAGGGAAAATCTACACTAATCAAACAATACACCACACAAACAATAACCATAGAATCATACATCATTAATCACATTGCGACATCAATAGATAACAACATTTGTTCATCATATATCAATAGCATGTGTCCATACATATACGAAAAGTACAATCATCATCACAAAACATATCTCATAACTAGGGGCAAGGCCCCACATCATATACAATAGTCCAAATCAGACCTCATCATCGCTATCACTCTCGTGTACTATGAGATCCCTAGAACTAGATGCCTCTCCACTAATGTGATGCCATTATTCTTGACCTCGATACCTCTCAACCTACCTCCTTAATAAGGTAATATATACTCCGACGTTGTAAATCTACATACCATGCAAACACGTCCTGGGCTAAGGGACCACCACCTACCACCTCCCTAGCTTGTCGAGTCTCCTCGTATGCCTCATCCCTCTTGCCTAGTAGCATTGTACACATCACGGCTATTATGGCTACTGACTCAAATAGATAGGCATGCTCACCTGTTATATCATCCACGTGCTCTAGTATACCTCCACCTAGGGCATCAATTGGAACATTCTATGTCAATGTGCAGATGGATGTTTACATGATCAACGACCAATACACATCACATATAACCACAACTTACACCGCATTAGACAACCATAAAAAACAATATAGGCAAACCACAATGTCCATAACACTACTATACAAATACTTACATTCGATTCACATTACTATTATAGGATTGGGGGCTTATGCTTCCCCCTTTCCTCCTCCCCCATGTGGTAACTCCATGGGACTTATGAATAACAAGGACAACAATACCCACCAATGAGCTTCCCACCATGCATGGTACTCCTCGAGCACCCTACATTATCTCCATCAATTACCACTATCATTGGATCTACGTCATATGGCCCTAGCAATGCTATGCTGCTCTCTGTGGGCCATGTCCTAACACCGCCCACCTCGATGCTCGATAACTCTCAACCATATATATGGCTCTGGGGGCACATCCTAAGCCATACCAAATTGTCGTGACACCCTCTCTACCTGAAAAATCTCCACCACACCTAGAAAGTGGTCCTATAATAACTCTATCACATACTTCGGCCATCCCCCATAGTCATGATATGGCCTCCATATAACTACCTCGGGCCCCATCCTATCTATAAGTGCCCTATAGGTATCTGTATCCATCTTCCTACCACGAATGTTGGTGACCTCCTTGCAAATATCTCTGGCCTAGCCCACTCCCCTCGTGGACCTACAACTGGTCTCAACACAGCTATATGCTCATATGCCCACACATGCAGCAGTGTGGTGGCTCATATCCCTCCACCATGCTCATCCTACGTAAATCAATATAGATCTCTATATAGGTGGGCCAACACACACCGTGCCCACACATATCTAGTACCCTCCTCCTCTATCCGTTGGCATATGTCATGCATATTATACAAGATGCCCACACCTCCTCCTCAATGGCTATACATGATGCAATCACAACCATTATGAACTTTCGCAAGCAGAACACAAGACCGCAAAATAGCATCTAAATTGATATGGACCTCGGCAGACACTCGAGTCCCCATAAAATACTTGTCTCATAGTTCACATCTCGCCACTCCATATCCTCCACTGGAATAACTCATACTCTTTCCCCATAATCGGCAATCACCGTATGTGATATACATCCTCCAATGTCACAGTCATCTCCCTCGTAGGTAACCAAAATGTGCATGTATCTCGTACACCATCTCTTGCATAAGGCAGTTAACATGGGAATATTATGGGGTACATCCCCATCTATGTTATGTGTTGCAAGTGGCACATTCCATCACATACCGGTCCTCATCTGGTAAACCCAATCTAAGTAACGTACTCATATGTCACCCACCACAGAATTCTCTTGAATATATGTCCCTCTACACACCACAAAACAACAACAAACATAACATTAGAATACATTACAAGACCAAATACACTTAGTTATCATACTAGCAACATGTTTAACAATATTATACATCAACTACACACATTCTAGACTCAGGGCATCCAAATGCAGGCCGGGGCACCCAGGAGTAGGACACTAGCACCCAGTTTTGGGTGCTCTTGTCCCAAGGGTCACTAGCACCCTCACCGCTCTTGTCTAGGTCTCAAACACCGACAAAATCAACAATCTCAAATTTTCAAAAATTACATCAAAACGACTACTACACCATACATTTTTAAAAAATGGTGCACTTACTAACTCCACGGTTATACGAGACACTACGACAGTTACCACTCTCTCAAACCGACTTAGATGCACTACTCTCACTTATGGCATTCTCACTCACTTCGTGCACACTCTCACAATCGCATAAATAAAAAATAAAGTAACTAAACACTTTTTCACTTTACTATTTATAGTTACTTCTCATCACTTACTTTCCTATAGTCCTTATTTTGTGCTTATTTCTACAACTAATACACACTACATTGTTTCTATCATATCTTGAGCATTTTTACTCCGATTTACACCCCATTTACAACATTATTTTTAGAATTCCACCCACCACCATACTAAACACCCTTTGTATGTGTTATCTCTTGAAATCATTGTCTTTCGGTCAATTTATATACATTTTGGTGATTCTTACCACTTTCTATCTATTTTAGGCTTACTTTCGGCTTAGCATTTGTTCTTTCCATCAATCACCCTTTCACCAAAGGGGGAATATCATTGGGGTCATCCTATAATTCCCCTTATATTACACATGATTAGTCAAACTTACCAACTCACCATTTTTCAAACATTTACTAATTCACTGCATGATAATTCACCATTAATTCCCCTAACGACCTAATATGGGGGCAACAAACATACAATTTTTCTATACGATATTTCATCACTTCCCCTTAATGACTGACTTTGGGAAAATAAGTGATTAAAAATCTTTTCACATGACATTTCACCAATTTCTATCGACTTCCCCCTAATGACCTAGCTTGGGGGCAACTTGCGTAAAATCTCTCCATGAGTAACTAATAACATTCAATCAATCAATCAATTAACACATTCAAAATTTCTAACAAATTGACATCATTCAATCAATACAATTTCAACACAATTAGCCTCCCTAATGACCTAACTTGGGAGTTACGTGCAACCTCCCAGATGACCTAACTTGGGAGATTACATTCATCACTTTTCCCAGATGACCTAACTTGGGAAGTTATTCTACATTTTTGCACTTGCTTCCAGATGACCTAACTTGGAAGCCTTCTCATTTTTTTACACTTGCTTCCAAATGACCTAACTTGGAAGCCATCATACATTTCGTGTTTTCTTCCAAATGACCTAACTTGGAAGCTATCACATTGCGGCGACACCCATGGAGTGGGGGCAAGATTTCCTTTTGTAGAACACTCCTATATGGGTCAACTATTTGATCGAAATCATTTGGATCCAAAAACCAAAAAAAATAATCTGATTCCATCTGCAATGGCTAGATCTTGAGGATGTAGTTAAATATTAGAGAATAGCACACTTTTCTCCCTACACTCTTCCTCTGGTGGAAAGACACCCAAATCCTTCAGCTATTCATTCGTATACAAGCATTCGGGTTGGGAATCGATCACTCCCTACCCACCCATTCATCATTATACCGCATTCAAAATCATTATACATCCTAATCATCTCTTTCATTTAGTACACTTCATCTCGACATTTATACTTTTTTGCTATGTTACATAGATCAACCTACTGATCCATGGTTTGGCACGCTTCTTCTACACATCGCACACATCTACTACATCATGAGCTTCTCTAATTTTTATCAGGTATGCATCTCTATCTAATTTATGTTACCGAGAATTCTTATCACCAACATAAAGTGGGGGAAAATGTAGTCACAAAATCATGCACTTACTATTACATTTATACCACCAAGTATGTTATTTTATATATGGATCTCGCATAATAAAACTATTCACTGATGACCTATCCCCAGCCCGATCATCGTTAGTCATTCTTAATCGTCGTTTGTCTTGCATATTCATCAGTTGTCTATTCAATTCTAGTAGTCTCTCAACAAGTGTCAGGTGTCATTATTTTGTTGTTTGTCATCTCCAATTTGTAACTAGGGCGCCTAGGGTAGCACTCGGGTGCCTCGGGTGCCCTAGTCTATGATTTTAGGTTCTCTGGTCTTCATAATTCTTGATTTTAATTTATTTTTTCAAGGTTGGTCCTTGTTATTACCTCGTTCATTCCCCTAGGTAGTAGTCGGCGTTTTGGGTCATTAGTGTCAAAATTTGAACAAGATATCCCTATATAAAAATAACATACTCACTATATTATTGGTCGACTATCATCTATCAAGGGAAGTTATCTACTAAGGCATGAGACTACATTTGGGTATCTTCTATATCTACATCACACAAGCATAGGGGAAAAGGGTTGTATTTATTCTACTCCATCCACCATTTGCATATTTACATGTAGTTATTGCCCCCTCTACGTGCCATTGGCACTAGGGCACCCTAGTCACATAATTGCACATACAATCACACAAAACTACATTGGAGTGGAATGCGGTGCAACACTTAGTTGTAAGTCCACCATTGTGGTGGTTAAGGTCAGTCTGACCCCTTCATTTGCATCTTTTTTTTTTAAGAAATTGATGCTTTGTATGGGGTTTTGTAGGTAGATATTCATATCATATTATTGATTACATAAGTGAAGATATTGCAATAATGGTGTGATAGAGATGAAGACACTGTGAAGACCTTGCAACAATGTCGAAACCTGATCCTAAGCTTTTCTACAGACCAGAGTGTGCCCAGACTACATACCTAGGTCTCTGCACTGACAGTGTGCCCAGACTACATACCTAGGTGCCTTTAGGTGCCCCAATTTACTCCGGGAGCCCCAATTCAGCTAGATCTCCAAAATTTTCACTTTCCAGAACAACATCTCCACATCCACCCAACCCGCATATCAAGCATGTTCAATTCTAGCACATAACGAGGTAAGTTATATTTAGGTTTGTATCTTATCCCTTCTATTTCATTTATTTCACTTCATTTAATATTGAATTTAAAGTATCTAGCATTAGTGTTTTAATTCATATTAATTATTCCATTATTGTTTCTATTTAGATTAACTTGGATAAAATTTCAAATTTTAGTTAATCAGATGCCAAGATAATGAGCTATAGCTAGATAAAATGTAAATGCATGAGATGAAATTCAACACTTCCCCCGCCTATTTAGTGTATGCAGAGTAAGCAACCCAAAAATGTAGTCCCTTTGATAGTATGTAGATATGATTTCCCTTTAGAATTGTCTACCCTTATAATAGAGTGTATGTTGTGTATATATATGGATCTCTTGTTTGAATTTTGACACTAGTGACATGACATGTTGAATATGACCTCAAGATAAGGATAAGAAAACTAAAAAGGCTGACCAAAAATGTCAAAAATGTAAACAAGAACAAAGAGGAAAGAAGTTCCCAGAATGGACATGAGCGCATGGGTGCTAGTTTTAGAATGGGTGTTGGTGTCTAGGGATAAATGAAGATAAATGTGAAAAGACTGACAGATAGGGATCCCTGTGACTTGACTAGAAATAAGTGTGGAAGTGACAAATGTAGAAGAGAAATACAATAGAAATCAAACCAAACAAGTGGATGGACAAGGGATTATGTCACCAGTGAATACTTTTCTCACTTAAGATCCATGCATATAACAACATACTTGGCGGTATAGTAAAATAGTAATACGTGTGTGATTTTGTGTCTATAGTAGGCAGCCCTATCAATGAAGAAATCCTACACTAGCATCATATAGCCCACTCATTTCTTCTTCCCAAGCTACACCATCTCAATCTTGTTTCCATGTTCCTATCTTCTTGTCAGCTCCTATTGAGGATTCCCCTTCTCATCTTCATTTTTTACGCCTTCTTTCCTCCCAAATCCTCATCTCCTCCATGTGTTTCTCCAATTCCTCCTCCTAATCAGCTGCATCCACAAGAAAATGTTACACCTCCCCATCATTCAAACCCTTGAAAACTCAAAGTCAAAAGTTCCATCCTCCCATCTCTTGCATATATCCAAATCCATTTTGATATGAGCTTCATGAGTAGAAAAACTTAGGAGGGGAGCATTTTGAAGATCCAAACATAGCATAATAGATTAAGAGTTTCAAGAATTGGAGCCAAAGGTTGGAGGCCAAGAAGGTTCATCATTAAGAAGATATTAGCAATCCCCCTAAAAATGCATAAAAATTAGTTGAGTTGAGTTCCATTGTTGATGATCATGATATATCTATTGAAGAATGGACTAATTCTGATAGCATAATTGAATAGCTTCCCTAGACATTTAAAAAACATGTCATCATTTTCATTGATCAATCTATAAAAGAGGAAATGCCTAGGGAGTAAAAGATTAAGAAATCAGAAATGAATACCAGTTTGATCTTCATGTGGAGGAGGAAGCGGTTCCAAGTCAACAAGATGTTTTGACCGAGTGCAATGATCTTCATTGTTATGCATGTTTAGAGTTTTTTTCACTCTTAGAAGGTTGCAACGATATATCTTTGAGAACATCTATGGAGGATACAACCAATCAATTTGATCTTCATGATGAAGTTAAGGACGTTTTTCAAATGTCACACTTCATGTTTGAAGAATAGAATGAGGAAAATTAGCATTCAAAAGAGAAGGCATAGTTTTTTTCACAAGAAGAAGCAAAAAAAGTTTAGATCAACTTGCAAGTAGTCTCCACCACGAGGAAAGTTTACACGATGACCCCATTTTGGGGGATGAGATTGAAAGAGATGGGAAAATCATACAGATCAGTCCATAAATTCAAAATATTGTATGCCAAATCAGATACTTGGCTGATTTATAGTCAAAATCGAGTTTCCACCGGTCAAGCTCACTTCAACGCATGAGGAAGATCATCAAGAAATCAAAGGTCAACTTCAACACCTCTAACCAAATATAGGTCGACTTGAGGAGGTATTCACCCTTTTCTCATCGATACTTTAAATAATAAGGAAGTGTGAGCTATGCTTGCATTCCCACCATGGGTTTTAGTTTCAAATATAATCACATGACCACGTTTTGTAAATAAGGGAAGATACTTACCAAACTGTATCGGGATTTGTTTAGTTTCTTTCTTCTAGTTAGAGTAGGAGTAGATTAGGTTTTTTTAATTGAAAAACAAGTTCTTGTGCACACTTTGCATGTTTTCATTTGGAATATGTATTATTTTCATCTTTGTACATAGTTTTTGGATTTTATTGTTGTTGCCTGGTCTTGTTTAAGAAAGTTCCAAAGTAGTAATCGAGATAATTGGAGCATTTTTTCAGTGTATATCCTTCAACTCCACAAGATCAACCTCATTCAATTCTAAGTTCATGTAGATTCAAGAGATGTGATTTAAATGTTGATATCACTTTTCTTCAAGGTTATGCTTGACTCCATGCCAATGGATGTTTCAAGGATTCTGTTCTTCATCATCTATCGGAAGATGTCCCCTAAAGGTCGGTAAACTATTATCCAAAATTCCTCCCCCTTTTGTAATTTTGGACAACCGATCATGTCCCCTGGTGTAGACATAAAATATATGCACTTGGGTACATTTCTAGGTCCTAGAGCATACTAATATATACATGATTCTTAAGAACAAAAACTAGTAATTGACCTTTCTTTTGGGCCTTTTTGTTTGCTTCTTATACTTTTATTGACCTTACACACCCTAAAACCCTATCGGTATTTGATTGATTTATATTTTATGGCCTTAGAAAATAACACCCATTTAGAATAGAAGTGACCAAGTGATTTTGTCCCTTTTGGGCACTCTTGACCATCTCTAGCCCTTTCTCACTCTTTTGGGTCTCTTTTACTTCTTAGGCATCTTTTACACTTTTGGGTTGGCCTTTCAGTTGTCAATTACAAAATTCAAACAAGGGAATCATATATATACATAGGTATAGCTCTCAATAAGGGGCCAAGAACTAAGCATTATATACTATCACCTAATATTATATTGAAAAGCACCAAGAGCATTACAAAGCATCCATCTAGAAAATTCATTCAAATAATAAGGGATGCATCACTTTACATACATAACATAGGAGGGGAAGTTCATTCTATTTCATTCCACATAATCTATACATTTTCTACATTCTATATCTAGTCCCCTATCATTGTACAACTTGCATAAGGGCATCATTACACACATATTCACATATAATTACATGGAGTTTGAGATGTAGTGCAGCACTCAAACGTAAGATCACTCTTTGGGTGACCGTCGGGGTCAGTCTAACTCCCCATTCTGCATCTTATTTATTAGGTTTGATGTGGTTTGTGGGTATGTGTAGCTAGCTATCTATTTTGTAGGTTACACGTATGACGGATGATATTGGATAAAATTTAGAGTGACAAACAAATACTAAAAGTGAAGATCCTCCAGCTCTAAAAAAGAGCAGATCATGAGTATTCACATAGACACTAGTGCCCATGTGCTCTTGTCCTCCCATGGGCACTTCAGTCCCACACATTCGAGTTCCAAAATTTCTAATGATCCTTGATAACACTCTTCTAATTTTGCTCCAAAAGCGAGTGTCTCGATTCGAGATCACTTCATAATCATTCAAAAATTAACTAAGTCACCTTCTCTCATCTCTTTCTTAGGGTTTCATATCTTTACTTGCTTCTTTCTTGTCCATTTACTATATTTTGTCTCTTTTATATCATTAGGTACATTAGTTACTCTAAAATATAGATTTAATTTATTTTTATTAAATCATTTAGTGAACCCCACTCATGATCAAACACTTGGATCCTTATTTTTCCTATTCTATCGGATCTTCTTTCATGGCTCCTAAAATTCCTCAAATCTCCTTGCATGACTTACTTCAAATGCACCCACCTTGTAAAGATGTTCTCCAAAAATCCCTAGACACTATATACCTCCCTCATAATATGCCACTTGCATAAGTAAGTTTTATTATTGATCCTCTCTCTCGATGAACCTATCATCCTGCTTTACCACAACCAATCAACCCATGTCCTAGTCAATTCAATATTTACACCATTTATTCCAAGATAAATTTTAAGCTATGGAAACCACAATTATATTCCTCAAATCTGAAATACAAAATCTCAAGGTTTCTTCTCGGGCCCATGTTAATTCTTCTTCTACACCTCACTCTAATCTCAAGTTTGATCTAAATACTAAGAAACGTGCTTTATTCTTCCTGAGCTCCTCAATCACCAGTTGATCAACTTTCCACCTACTCATTACTACCCTCCTTTTCGGCTTGTCAAATATGAAGGTCTTCCATTTTGAAATTATCAATGAATTAATTGACATCATGACAATGATGTATATGCTTTAAAATGAAGAACCTAGGACACCTTGAGTTACCTCCTCCTATCAAGTCCTCTATAATGTTACCAATTCCAAATAAGAAACCACCAACCAAGCAAGACTAACCAATTCACCCTGTGATATCTAACCTCTTTAAACTTCCTCCTATCGAACCAAAATCCAACCCTAGTCCTACTCTTGCTTCTACCTCTCGTTGTGACAACAATATACTTTCTTATGATACATTTCAAACCCCGTCACCATGGTGTGTTCCCTCTTACTTCATCTCATAAATCTCCATCACTCACATACTTGGGGGCATCGAGATTCACCCCTCCCATAGTCACATATTCTAATCACAGTTTCCTATTCATTATACTCCCATGCACACCTATTCATTACGGTTTGCTTTGCACTTTAATTCACTCTTTCTCGAAGAACTTTCTCTTACATACACTATGAGCACACCTTACTATATCCATATATGATTATATATTTCTTTTATGCACCTATACCACTCCATACATGATTTACTTGTCAATTTTACTTATGGATCCTTCTACTCATGGTACACATGTCACTTTCTATATAGGGTATACATCCTTTTGTGCACTATACATGCTCGGCTATTCTTACTAATAAAACCATTGTTAAAATACTACGTAAAATTGTTGATACCAATGAAATTGATTGACATAATCAACTTTTATACACTCTTTGGGCTTACACCGCACCAACATCAACACTCCCACCAATGCTACACATTTTTCATTAGTTTACGACATTGAGGTTGTAATCCCCTTAGAACTTGAAATACCCTCCTTACATGTGTCACTCAAAGGCATCCTCAAGGATAATGAATATCATGAAAATAGATTGCATGAGCTTGAAATGCTTGACTATCACTACATACAAGCCCTAGAAAATCTCAATGAATATTAAACTCTCCTCGTACATGCTTATAATAACAAAGTACACACACATGAATTTCATATCGGTGATATTATTTTAAAATAAAATGAAAATAACACTCGATGTCAAGGCTAAAGTAAAATGGAAATTCAAGCCTAAGCGGCTCGGGCCATATGTCATCACTTTGCCAAGCCTGGGGGTGGAGTCTATCATATTTCTACTATCCTCAAAGAAACCACTAAATAATCCACTTAATACGATGCACCTTAAGTGGTAGTATGCAGAAACTTTCCATTACCCGATGACACACTCTAGTGATATGGTTCACACTCAACCTGTTGAGGGTCTAATTCTTAAATAAACCCCATATCATCTACACTTCATGGTCAATGCTTGATGTAATACTCTTTTTTAGCATCTACTCTTAATCGCACACATAACATTTGTTTCCCAATCACGTACTCTTGTTCTATGGTTCATTCTCAACTGTTGAGGGAGAATTTCTAAATGAAAATCATCTCATATGCATTTTCTAGGGGAAACATGAGACCCTCCTCATCTTCACATCTTACACATCATAGTACACCATTACACTTGCACCGCATTTGCATATCTTGGTTACATTTACTCTTGTTAGGTTATTCTATTTACATGTCATACTTTGTTTCCTATTCTAGACAGATTCTTAGTATGTCATTATCTTTTGCTATGCACACTGCTGCGTTCACTTGGCATCCTAAGGTGAATACAATACCTTTCACAAATTTGTACATGATGCATGATGTTTGACACAACTCTTTACCAGTCCCACCGAGGCTCCTGGGGCATCTACCTTTGCTACTCTTATAATTTTTCCATCGCAAGTTCTATTGCCACATTATTTACTACTCACCATTCCAGTCACTTTACTTTTCACTAATTTATACATGCTTTGACATATTATTTATCTCTCTAACATGCTAATGGGTGTTTCATGTGTAGCATTTGTCTTTCAGGATCAATACCATGGTTATTTATCCCTTCTTGCTTCATATTGTTTGTGGGCTATGCCCTATGTCTTGTTTGATCATTGTATGCTTTTGGCCGCTTCGGCCCTGATTGTCTTGTGACATTGTGAGTGATGTCCCATGTATAAAACCTATTTTTCGTGGTCCATCTTGTCTTCTTAGTTGTTTGTTACATTGTCTTCTATTACATGCCGATCATTTTCACCAACACTTGTTACTAGCCTAATTTATTTACACATGCCTTGGTTTCTACCATGCACATCCCCTACCCCCTGTAGGTATCCACTTCATATATGCATATTAGTATTGGGTCCTCTCCTTTGGACCACATTCTCTTATAGTCATCGCATGTACCCCAAATGGGGGCATCTATGGTTGAACAAATCACCCCTACGAGTAGCTCGAGCTTCATCACATATCAACATAGTATAGAATTAGCATGGGAACATAGTTACATACTTACCTAGAATCAAACTTGGGTCCAAAACACAAAGCAAACACTAGCGCACCCGGTCTGGATAGTAGTAGTGGGTGCTTGTGTCCCCTCTTGGGAATTAGTGTCCTATGGAAAAAACAATCAATATCTCAGTTCAACATAATTTACAATAGTTTTCATATTAGTTCTCTAGTAGAAGGAATTTGACTCAGTTATAGAATTTATTTTATTAGTTATAATCAAAACAAAAGGAACAAATCAGGGATGTACCATCTGTAGTGGCACTTATTTGGGAAGTGTCATGGAAGGAGAAAATCTAGACCTCTCTCCCCAACACTCTTATCTTGGCATGAGATCACCCAAAAAACTCACTCTCGGTGTGAGATCGCCCAAAACCTCACCATTAGCATTCAAATCCAGAAACTCCAAGCAAACAAGACAATTTTCTATCTCATACTCTCTTACATATCAAGTGCACACTTTCCTTTTACACACTTTTACACTCTTTACTTACTTATACATGCATTACTCTGATTTTTCATATACATAACTTTGACTACTTTCTCGCTCTTCTTTTGCAGGTTTGTCCTTACTATGCAACAAGAAAAACATTGACTCACATAAGTAAAAACAACACACTACTACACATACACTTCACCCCTATGGTCTACTTCCCTTTCCTAGTCTCCATGCTTCACATTGTGATCACTTCATGCTTCACTTTTCCACTCGGCATGTTATCAGCTACACTCTTCTCTACATGATCATAAGGTACGCATATTCTATCTACTTTATGTTATCGAGTATTCACTCAACAACATAAAGTGGGGGAAAATGTAGACACAAAATCTATGCACTTGGGTACATTTCTAGGTCCTAAAGCATATTAATATATACATGATTCCTAAGTAAGAAAACTAGTAATTGACAATATCTTTTGGGCCTTTTTATTTGTCTCTTATACTTTTATTGACCTTACATACCCTACAACCTTGTCGGTATTTGACTGATTTATCTTTTATGGCCTCAGACACTAACACCCATTTAGGATAGAAGCACCCATGCACTCTTGTCCCTTTTGGGTGCTCCTGACCCTCTCTAGCCCTTTCTCACTCTTTTGGGTCTCTTTTACTTCTTGGGCATCTTTTACACTTTTGGGTCGGCCTTCTAGTTGTCAATTATGAAATTCAAACAAGGGAATCATATATATACATAGTTATAGCTCTCAAATAAGGGGCCAAGCACTAAGAATTATATACTATCACCTAATATTGCATCCAAAGGCACAAAGAGCATTACAAAGAATCCATCTAGCACATTCATTCAAGGGACAAGGGTTATATCACTCTCTATGCACATCATAGGAGGGAAGTTCATTATATTTCATCCCACACATTCTATACATTTTCTACATTCTAGATCTAGCCCGTTATCATTGTGCAACTTGCACAAGGACATCCTATGGCATCATTACATACACATTCACACAAAACTACATGGATTCTAAGATGTAGTGCAATGCTTGGTCATAAGATCATTCTTGGGTGACCGCCGAGGTCAATCGACTCCCCATTCCGCATCCTATTTATTAGGTTTGATGTGGTTTGTGGGTATGTCTAGCTAGATATCTTTTTTGTAGGCTACAAGTATGACCAACGACATTGGAGTGAAATCATAATGAAAAATAGAAACAAAAAGTGAAGATCTTCTAGCCATGAAAAGAGTAGATCCCGAGTATTCACACGTAAACTACCACCCAAAATGGACACTAGCACCCAAGCACTCATGTCCTCCCATGGAGGCTTTAGTCCCATACATTTCTAAGTTTTAGAAATTCCAGTGAACCTTGATGTACTCTTCCCATTCTATTCCAATAGTGCCTTAGTCCGGACCACTTCTTGATCATTTGGAAATAAGCGAAGGCACCTTCTCTCATCTCTTTCTTAGGGTTTCATATCTTTACTCGCTTGCTTGTCCATTTACTATTTTTTATCACGTGTATATCATTAGGTAGAATCCTTACTTTGAAATGTAGATTTAATTCAATTTATATTAAATCACCTTGTTGAAAAGTTTGGTTTGGACCTATCCATAGAATTGGTCCAAAGGCTATAAAATTGGTCCGAGAGATAGCCATAGATTTGGTCCGGAGCGGAACTTAGTGTTTTGTGGGTTCTCTAAACCCACAGGACAAAGAGAGCATCAGTTTGGACTTGGGCAGAGTTTGGTAGAACTTAGTGTTCTGCAGTTCTCCTAACTTATGGAAAAAGGAGTAAATCTCGAGACTTAAGTAGAAAAAATGGAATGAGCTTTTTACCATAGAAAGTGAGTGTCACGTGAACTCGGGAGAAATATAATATTCCACAAGGTTGATCAATTCCACAAAATAAAAGTATGATGTCTTCCCGAGAAGATGTTGTGATGCACAAAGGAGAAGTTTGAAGCACTGTAAAGCAAAGAAAAAGTAAAATTTAGAGTGACTAATATTGGAATCCATGAAACAATATCCTAGTGTTCCGTGGGTTTTCTAATTTTAGTGTTCCATGAACCTCAAAATCCACTAAACAATGAAACATAGTCACAAGTTGGAATTTTGTACAATGAATAATTATACCTCCGCGACATATGGAGAAAGGTAAGAGTTTCATGAGTGTATGGGACTTAGCGTCTCATGGGTTTTTCAATCCATAGAGACTTTCAACACTCAAATATTACACAACAAAGAAGATTCCCATGAAATAAAACAAAATTTGAGAATGTCATGCTACTACGGTTTTAATATGCTTTATCATTTTTCATGCACACATGCAGATTCACATGGTATTTTAAGGTGAATGTAGGCCATTTACATGATGTATGATGCTTAGCACTATCCATTAACAAGTCCCAATGATGCTCCAAGGGGATCTACCTTTTCTCACTTACTATCAAGTTATATCATTGCAATATTTAAAATTTTCATTCGTATATTTAGATCTTATATTATGGCATACTATTTACCTTTCCTAACATGCTAATAGGTGCTTCATGTGTAGCATTTTCCTTGTAAGACTCCTTCTAATCATGCTTGTCTAATTTGATGATCTCTTGTTTACTATTATTTATGAGCTATGACATATGTGTTCTACTTTCCTTGTTTTCACAAGCCTTGATGGATTTGATTGTCTTATGACCCCCTGAGTGGTGTCCCATGTATGTAACCAACTCCTCACTATGTCCTTATTTGTTATTTTCCTATATACTTTTACTAGTTGTTATTTCTGTGTGTATTGTTTGTTTCCACTAATACTTGTATGTTAGCATTTACCAATTGTTTTACTTACACCATGGTAACTACCATGTGTAATCCCTATTCCCCTACAGAATCCTTATATCATATATGCATACCAGTTTTATTCTTCCTCATTTGGTCTTCGTCCACTTTTGTTCATCTTACACACCCCAAACAAGTGGGGAAAACATTAGGTGAACCTTTTCACCCTCCAAGTAGTTATAGAAAGCGATTACATAATCACAGACAACATGATCGAAAAAAAAAAAACATTCTAGAATAAGGAAACAAACTTGTCCACAAAAATCATCCTAAATAGAACTACCCAAAGACAAACATGAGTGGTGGGTGCTAGTGTCCCACTTGGGTGCTCCTATACTAGGGAAAAAAATAGTTAGAGGGTTGTATTTCAAAAATTACACAATCACGAGTCTTCTCTAGTTTTAATAGTTAAACAATCCATTTCAACGTGTAAATAGTTACTAACAGGAACTAAAGTCAGTGGCATATCACAAATCACTAACTCAAGAACTAAAGAAGGAACTAAAGGAAGAAATAATGAAGTGGCACCTAGAGAATATGTAGGAAAATGATATGCCTGGAACAATTTGTCACCCGAGGAAAGTTACAAATCAAGTTTATGATCATTTGTAGTGGTACTTATCTATGGGGAAGCATTAATAGTTGGAGGGAAAATCCTATGAGCTCTCCCAATACACTTTCCTTTAACAAAGGATAAGATTCCTAAATTTGAAGTTTAGCTTTGGGATTCTCAAATCCCTATTTTGGAAAAAAAACACCCAAATCCTTCATATTATTCCAACCAGCTCCTAAGCAACAAGTCTACAAGTAGGAACAAATTTCTACCCCTTTCTCTTTTAGCATTTAGGTGTACTCTAACCCCTTGGTTTAGCTTTTTCCAATATGCATTTCCAATTTTACATATTTTTCAAGTTAAAGTTCAATTGTATTTACCTAGAGTATTTACTACACTTTTTTCTTTTAGAGGTCCTATTTTATCCCAACGAAGGCAAAACACACAAAAAACCATGAAACAAATCTCAAGAACACTTTGATACATGTGATATTCTAAGGAACTACACACACATAATTATCACTCCATGCACACAAAGGTTACCCCTAGGATCCTTATCCTTCCCCTCCCTTAGAATTCCACAATATACATTTTACATGATTCCATTCGATAACATTCATTTTACTCCCAAGGTACGATTTTATTTTTCGCTTTATGCTACCGAATCCTTATTCACAAGCATAAAGTGGGGGAAATATAATCACTAAATCATGTACGTACAATGTACATCTAGCCTCTAAATAATTCATTTATATGCATGATTCCTAATCAAGAGAACTATTCATTAACAACCCTTTTACTTTGTTTTGACATTGCTTTTATCCTTTTCATCTTTATTGCTTATTGTTTCTGATTTGCAACTTGCAATTTTACATACTAGCCGACATCTTTCTCGAGATATAATTTCATTGTTTACCTTTTTAAGAATCTTGTACAGAAACACCCATTAGGGACAGAATCTCCCTGTGCACTACTCTCCCCTCTAGGTGATTTTTTCCTCCTCTACTTCTCTAATTTTTGGATGTTACTTCTTTCTTATCTTTGTTTATCACCCTTAGTCATCCTTTCACTTGTTAATGAAAAAACTTAAGAAAAGGAATCATATATATACACATATTATTTAACCTCATTATGTACAAAAGCAATTTAAGAGGCACATATTATTACAAATAGCTAATATTTTCATCTACTACATCAAGGACTACATTTTGGGACTGTATACTTCACTACATAGGAGGGTTTATTCTGAATTCCATACCACACATTTGCATTGGGACAAAGTAGTTGTATCTTACTATTCTTTGTGTGACTAACACTAAGGCATCCTAGCTCAAGGGACACTGTTCCTACCACACTTCACCGATTCGGTTGTGATTTCAAAATGGGTAAGTTGTTAAATAGGTGATTTTAATGAATGATGTTCGTGAGATGCTTATAGCCTTAATAAATATTGAAAGTGTACTCTTGCTGAATCAAGGTATGAGGTGGGATGATTTCATTATTAAGGTACTTCATCTTGTTGTTGTACTCGAAGCATTGGTTTTGATACTTTGTTATTTTGGGTACCCTTGTTGTGAATAGTAAATGCATGATAAAGAGTGACATGTACATGGTCACTACATGGGATAGGCTAACATGAATTTGGTTATGTATTATAATTCCTTGGACTTATTGGTGTCCCTTGGCATTTAAATGATAAATGTTTAAGCATTAAATGTTTTAAATTTAAGAGATCATAATAATGATCTTAGGCTACACCTTGGTTTATTCTTACGAATGGATGACTCAACCTAGGCAAAAGGAAAACAAGGTTTATAATGTCATGGATGGGCATGACTACTAAAGGCATGTCAAGGAAAAATCAAGTTATTGATGCATCTAATAATTGTGTTTGGCCATCTTCTAAGGTAATAGTTATGATGAAATATGTTTCATCATTCACTAAGGTTCATATAATTTACCCCAAAAATTATTATGGGAGATTGGAAACTATTGTGAATCATCGTATATGTTGACTATTTGACTTACTAAACATGAAAACAACATGTGATTTCTAAGGGACCAAGGGGTAGTTTAGGGTTATCATGGTTTAATATTATGGATCAAAAGAGGTCAAAGTTACCCCATGCACGTAATCACTCGGGTAAAATGATGACTCGCCTTTGGTCAATCAACCATGCATAGATAAAAATGGAAGTCTTGTTCAATTCATTTAGCTTCAACTAAATTCAGAAAATATTACAATGACAGTTAGTAAATTTATTAATGACATAGACGTAGAACAGAACAAGTGGGAGGCATTCAATTAAGGCCCAGTCCCTTGAGAAACTTGAGCCCTTCTTGAGAATATATCCACTTTTGCATGGAAAAGTGATAATCTATGGGGTAAGCGGTTTTGCAAAGATCTCTCTCTCTCCATCTGGTTTTTCAAACCACCAATATTGTGAACCATTGCATGCATTTTGTGATTTTCAATTAAATATATTATGTGAAACATTAATAAATCATTATCTATAAAAGAGAATGTGGATTCTTTAAGGGTTTTGGTTGTGGAATAAACTCCAAGTTTGAAACTTGTAGAAGAAGCTTGGAAACAAAAGGAGAAGAAAGAAATTATTGGTCCTAGGCATGATATGATATATCTCTTCCTTATATGCTTATTCCAATTATTATTTTCATAAAAAGAAATTGTTGTAGTTGTTTTGTGTTCGATCTTTAGGGTGCAAGGTTGTAAATTTTATTTTGTGTTGTTTAAAAGGTTATATGAATGAATAACCCGAAACGTGGGGTGTCGATTGATAATCTTGTGAAATAAAGACCTAGAAATTTGGGGTGTCGATTGATGTATTTACATTTATATATTCATCGAATAATTGGATTCGAGTGTGGTGCCTCTACAAACCATTTCTTTGATGGGAGAACATGTTTAGGTTAAGTATACCTACTCCTTGCTCAACGAGCAAATGTCGATTATAACTTGTGGTTTTAAAAGAAACTTTGTCGATTCTGCAAAGTTATATATTCTTACTTCTTGTTACTCTTGTGATTATAATGATCCGGTTGGTTCTGCGGGTAGGAATATGTGGTTTGAGTAGAATGGTCTCATGTATGCATTTTATTTATGTCACTATATGGTATTATGGGAGGTCAAACCTCTATAGGGATATTTAGACTTTGGTGGGTTACATTATGGTATTATCTATTATATTTTCATTTTGTTGTTTCAAGTAATCCATAGATCGCATAATTTTCTTTAACCGGGTTTTGATTAGGGTAGAATGGGATTTATCCTAAGTTACTCGGTTGTCACGAGCTTTATTTTTGGAAGGTCGCTCAACCTCAGTAACGATTACAAGAAAATATGTTGGTAAGCACAATGTGTGTTAGGTTTATAATATATGTACATTAGAAGTTCCTTGGCTTGGGGTGTTTTATTCTATTGATTTATGAAATGCTTATTGACTTGGCCTTGGAACTCCTGACAGATATTGAAAGCTGGTTGATATCTTGTTTTGTTGTGCAATCCTTTTACTAGCACTATGTAAGGATTTTAATAGATGTGTGATCATTTAAGATAGCCCTACAACATATGGAATTTTAAATAAGGTTGATTGAAGTAAATGGTCATTTACCTTAAAGTTTTCAAGCATGTTATCTTTAGCTTTGGTGTTGCCATTGTTATTATTATTTAATCAATGTTATATGTTAGCCAACAAAGTGCTACGTTGGCCATCTTTATGGGGTTTAGAATCATAAAATGGTTGCGTCATGTAAAACCCTATACCTTGAATGTGGAATTGCTTTCTTGTTATGATTTTTATGGAGATGTATTATGATGGTAATCATATACACATCTATGTGAAATAACCGCTTAGTTAATGGGGTAACCTCGATAACATAAACAATTGTTATATATATTGAAGTGATTGAATACCATTTATACTTGTGTTTAATTGATAAACACTTTTGATCATGTATTTAACGAGATAACATAAGTATTAATTGTTATTACTATAAGTCATGTGTTTTTCATAACATCGATACCTTTTAAGTACTTATGGATAATGGAACTAATTTTAAGCTATCATTTGCAATACTATTTGGAAATAAATAGAAATGAAGGAATTGATTAGTATTTGAATGCAATGTGAAAATATTGGTTTGTTATAAATGTTTTCCTACATTTTAGTATGTCATTTTATGTTTAGATTGGTTCGCAACATTTCATTTAAGTAAATACTAAATGGTATAAACTATTAAGGGATAAATCATTCTTATCATGCCAGTTCTTTCGAACCGACCATTGCTAACATTTTACGGATGGAGTACTTAAGACCAAGATGTGAATGAAGCTGAAAGAATTTACTTGTTTAATATGATTGATAAAATATGATTCATATTGCATAATGATTTTATAATTTAGTGAAATACCATTGTACTATTTATCTCAGCTAAGAGACGGAAAAATCCTATTCTATTTGTTTCTATTTCAAAAAAAGTAATGAAAGATGTATTTTTGTAAGTTGTTGAGTCTTTACTTGTACCATAAATTCATATGAAGGGGGTTCTTTACCTTTAATTCTCTACACGATGACGTAATTTATGTGCAATTGTATTAAATGTTATAAAGAGAAGTATGATATACTTAAGAATGCATTTTGCATATTTGCATTATTAATGGCTTATTGGATTATGATATCACCTCTGTGTTATTAAATGAATATGGTACATATAATCGGTGATATTCTACTTATGACTCTATTCTCAAATCTGCTATTATAATCCTTATAATATGTTTATGTTAAAGTAATAATACTACTATAAATGTGATGAAAAATCAGATTTAGGGTTCTCGCAACAAAGACTCCCTTGGATGGTATGGGACATCTGAGGAAGTTCGATTACTTGTGTCCAACTCTTGGTTTGTTTTGTACTATACAAGGAGCCTTTTAAATAAATTTTAATGGATTCTTAAGTTGTTAAATATGAACATAATAACTTAAGACTGAAAAATAATCTATATAATAGAATTAGGTGAAAGACAAGTTCCTAATGACGAGTGTGTCGTCACGGAACCGAGCATGGAAAACATGTCTCTGAAACTTTGATCAAAGTAGTGTAAGTTATTGATTACACTGTCATGATTTCACCAAGGATCTAAGATGTCGGATGCCGATGGGATTCAAGTGATTGAGTTCTAGGTATGCACTTAAAAACATTACTTGATTTTCAATACTTGAAAAAGGAAACCAAATGATACACTTGGTGTATTGGCTCATAAAGAGTGTCTCGAGGGGATCGCGTAGGATATGTGTACCCTTGCAGCTTGCACATGGTTTATGATTGTTATCAGATGGATTCAATTTTAGATTTATGCTTGATTTAAATACTAAAGTATTAAAATTAGTGAAGCATGAATTTAATATATATATATATATATAATAAAAATTCCTAGTTGAGAAGCGTAATAAAAAGGTGTTACATTCGGTATTAGATTTGAAGGTTACGATTCTTGGACTAATTGGGTCCTCAGCTTCTTTGAATTCTAATTTTATTAACAAGATAAAATGAATGTGAGAAGGATGTACCATGGATAACAAACTAGACCAAACTATGCTTCAAGTTTGGTAGTAAATAAGTTAGATAACACTCTAACAGTCCTTCGTGACACACAAAACTAGAAGGATGCTGGGAGCAACTAGTAAAGTGTGAACATGATCAACCAAGGTAAACAACTTGAACTAATTGATAACAATCAGCAAGGGTTTGCTTGATTTTGAACTGATATGATGGCAGATTTTGAACTTGAAACCAACATGAAATAAAACCTACAAACGGTGATTAATTAGATAGAGAAGAGAACTATATGTTGTAGCAAAAATGATTTGAAAGGCCAATCAGGATAGAATGAGATCTGTAATAAATTCTGACTCGAAAAGAGAAAAATTATACAAGAGTGTTAGCTCTTCTCCACTTGCAACTTTAGGAAAATTGGTGGAAACAATGTGGCAACAAATGTAGACTACCAGAATGATTTTAACAAAAATGACTTGTTGTAATTTCTAAAGAAGCAATAGAACAATGCCGCATTGACTAATAAGCTATGATGAAGGAACAAGATTTCCTAAAGTGACATCAAGTAAGTTAAGTAGAACTTCCTATTATTTTAATTTGATACTAGTACAATTGAGTTCTTGGTATCTAGTGATTAGCTTAAACAGAATTAGAAATATGATTTATCCTTTGCATATGAAGAAAAAATTACAAATCTATGACTATCAATGCAACACTTGACATTGACGTTGACTGAGCCTCATCATAGAATTTGGAGTTAATGAGTTCTTAAAGGACTTAAGACATAGCAATTAACTTTGATTGTTCTGACATAAATTAATGTTTTTCTGGTATGGAAGATAACCAGTATCTGGAAGCATGTGAAAACAACAATCCTAAAAGGTAAAGAGAGGAACAATTTGGATGATTTAAGTAATCATTGACCATGAATTTATGATGAGAATATCTAAAAGATGAAAACCAAGAATGTATTGGAGTAAAACTAGTCGGAAAAGGAAGATCGTTGGGTGCATTTCAAGGAAAATTGAGAATTTCACAAAGTAAAGTCCAAAAGGACAAGTGGGAGTAACGGAACAAAACAATTGGGAAGACCTAGGAAAAATAGAAAATAGAATTTTTCCTTGTTTGTTTCTACGGTATATAACTTGTTTTTGACTATTTGTTATATATATTAAATAATATTACATGATTAACTGACTTTTATGACAAGAATTATGTCATGTTTCTAACTATGTGACAATTTTTTCTAGTTGAAAGGTTATTCAACCATGAAATTTGATTTTCCAATTTGAAAATTTTAAATTTTTAATGGAAAATATTGATTGTTCTTTCAAGATTATTAGATACAACTTGTGTTTTATGGTTCTGATTTCAATTAACAAGATAAAATTATCATGATGATGATTCATTAAGGGGGAGATATGTCACACCCCATAGATCCGATTGTGATTTCAAAAGGGGTAAGTTTTTAAATAGGTGATTTAAGTGTTTGATGTTTTGTGAGATGCCTATAGCCTTAATAAATATTGGAAGTGTATTCTTGTTGAATCAAGGTATAAGGTGGGATGATTTCATTATTAAGGTACTTCATATTGTTGTTGTACTGGCATTGGTTTTGATACTTTGTTGTTTTGGGTACCCTTGCTATGAATAGTAAATTCATGATAAAGAGTGACTTGTACATAGTCACTACATGGGATAGGCTAACATGTATTTGGTTATGTAATATAATTCACTGGACTTGTTGGTGTCCTTGGCATTTGAATGAAAAATGTTTAAGCATTACATGTTTTAAATTTAAGAGATCATAACTATGATCTTAGGCTACACCTTGGTTTATTCTTACTAATGGATGAATCAACCTAGGCAAAAGGAAAACAAGGTTTATAATGTAATATGATTGTGTTTATGTAAATTAGTGCCTAGAATATGCTTTTTCATAAGCTCACTTTGGGCTTAGGTAAAAGTATGAGGGTTTTGATGTTTCCTTATATGTAGACTAAGGTTGATCATATGAATTAAGTTATGTTATAAAACTATAATGCAGGGCTTAATGTTTATAAATCATGGAGGGGCATGACTACTAAAGGCGTGTCTAGGTAAAAAATAAAGTTATTGATGCATCTAATAATTGTGTTGGCCATCTGCTAAGGTAATAGTTATGATAAAATATGTTTCATCATTCACTAAGGTTCATATACCTTACCCTGGCAAAATTGCTATGGGAGATTGGTAACTATTATGAATCGTCGTATATATGTTGACTATTTGACTTACTAAACATGCAAAAACATGTGATATCTAAGGGACCAAGGGGTAGTTGAGGGTTATCATGATTTAATATTGTGGATCAAAAGGGGTCAAAGTGACCCCATTCACGTAATCACTCAGCTAAAATGACGACTCACCTTTGGTCAATCGATTATGCATAGATAAAAATGGAACTCTTGTTCGATTCATTTAGCCCCAACTAAATTTTGCAGATATTACAATGGTGGTTGGTAAACTTATTCGAGCCATAGGTGTGGAATAGAACAAGTGGGAGGAATTCAATGAATGCCTAGTCCCATGGGAAACTTGAGCCCTTCTCAAGAAGATATCCACTTTTGCATGGAAAAGTGGTAATCTATCAGAGAGGGTAAGTTGTTTTACAAAGATCTCTCTCTCCATCTGGTTGTTCGGACCATGAATATCGTGAACCATTACATGCATTTTTTTATTGTGGGTGAAAGATATTATGGGAAATATTAATAAATCACTATCTATAAAAGAGAATGTAGATTCTTTAAGGGTTTTGGCTATGGAATCGACTCCAAGTTTTGGACTTGCGAAGAAGCTTGGAAACAGAAGGAGAAGAAAGAAGCTATTGGTTTCGGTGCATGATATGATCTATCTCTTCCTTAGCCACTTATTCCATTTATTATCTTCATAAAAATAAATTACCTGCAGGTTGTTTTGTGTTCGATCTTTGGGGTGTAAGGTTACAAATGTTATTTTGTGTTGTTTAAAAGGGTATATTCATGAATAATCCAAAAACATAGGGTGTTGATTGATAATCTTGTGAAATAAAGACCCAAAAATTTTGGGTTTCGATTGATGTATTTACGTTTATATATTCATCAAATCATTAGATTCAAGTTGATGCCTCTACTAACCATTTATTGGATGGGATAACATGTTTTGGTTAAGTATACCTACTCCTTGCTTTCGGCGAGCGGATGCCAATTATAACTTGTGGTTTTAAAAGAAACTCTATCCATCAAAAATTTGTGGCTTTGCTTCTTGTTAATCTTATGATTATAATGATCTAGTTGATTCTACGAGTAGGCATCTATGGTTTGAGTAGAATGGTCCTTGTATGTATTTTACTTATGTCCTTTGTATGATATTGTGCGAGGTCGAACCTCTGTAGGGATATTTGGACTTTGTTGGGTTACGGTATGGTATTATCTATTTTATTTTCATTTTGATGTTTGAGAAATCCATAGACACTGTATGATTTACTTTAACTCGGTTTTGATTAGGGTAGATGGGTTTTATCTTAAGTTGCTCAATTTTCACGAGCTTTATTTTTGGAAGGTCACTTGACGTGGTAACAATTACGGGGAAAATCCGTTAGTAAGCACTATTTGTGTTAGGTTGATAATATTTGTGCATTAGAAGTTCCTTGGCTATGGGTGTTTGATTTTATCAATTTACAAATTGGTTATTAACGACCTTGGAACTCTCAATAGTATTGAAAATTGGTTGATATCTTGTTTTGTTGTGCGGTCTTTTTTATAGCTTTACTGTACAAGGCTTTTTGATAGTTGTGTGATCATTTAAGATATCCTTACGGTATATAGACATTTAAATAAGGTTGATTGAAGTAAATGGTAATTTACCTCAAAGTTGTTGAGCATGGTATCTTCAACTTTGGTGTTACCATTGTTATTATTATTATTTAATCAATGTTATCCGTTGGGGTTTGGCCAACGGTGTTGGATTGGCCATCTTCGTGGGGTTTAGAATCATAAAATGGTTAGGTAAATCTAAAACCCTTTCTTGAATGTGGAATTGATTTATTGTTATGAGTTTTATGGAGATGTATTATGACGGTAATCATATACACATGTGTAAGATAACTACTCGATTAATGGGGTAGCCTCGATAACATAAACAATTGTTTTATATATTGGAGTGATTCAATACCATTTATACTTGTGTTTAATTGATAAACACTTTTGATCATGTATTTAATCGATGGCATAAGTATTAATTGTTATTACTATAATTCATGTGGTTTTCATAACATCGATACCTTTGAGTACTTATGGATAATGGAACTGATTTTAAGTTATCATTTGCAATATTGTTTGGAAATAAATAGGGTTGAAGGAATTAATTAGTATTTGAATTCAATGTGAAAATATTGGTGTATTATAAATGTTGTCCTACATTTTAGTATGTCATTTTATGTTTAGATTGGTTGCATAACAATTCATTTATGTAAATACTAAATGGCATAAACTATTAAGTGAGAAATAGGTCTTATCATGCCAGTTCTTTCAAACTAACCGTTGCTAACATTTTGCAGATGGAGTACTTAAGACTGAAATGCGAATGAAGTTGAAAGAATTTACTTGTTCAATTTGATTGATAAAAGATGCTTTGTATTGTATAGTGATTTTATAATTTAGTGAAATACTATGTATTATTTATTTGGTTAATAGGCGGAAAAACTCTATTATGTTTGTTTTATTTTTAAAAAAAAGAGTAATGAAAGATGTATTTTCGTAATCTATTGAGTCTTGATTTGTACCATAAATTCATATGAAGGAGGTTCTTTACCTTTATTTATCCGCCTAATGATAGAACTTATGTGCAATTGTATTAAATGTTATAAAGTGAAAGTATGATATACTTAAGTATGCATTTTGCATATTTACGTTATTAATGGCTTATTGGATTATGAGACCACCTCTATGTTATTAAATGAATATAGTACATATAATCACCGATATTGTGCTTTTGACTCTATTCTCAAATATGCTATTATAATCCTTATAATTTGTTTATGTTGAAGTAATAATACTACTATAAATGTGATGAAAAATCAGATTTAGGGTTCTTGCAACAAAGACTCCCTCGGGTGGTATGGGACATCTAAGGAAGTTGCGATTACTTATGTCCTACTCTTGGTTTGTTTTATACTATATAGGGATTATTTTAAATAAATATTAATGGATGCTTAAGTTGTTAAATATGAACATAATAACTTAAGACTAGAAAAGAATCTATATAATATAATTAGGTGAAAGACAAGTTCCTAACGACGAGTGTTTCGTCACGGAACCGAGCATGGCATACATGTCTCTGAAACTTTGATCAAAGTAGTGTAAGTTGTTGATTACACTGTCATGATTTCACCAAGGATCTAAGATGTTGGATGCCAATGGGATTCAAGTGATTGAGTTCCAGGTATGCACTTAGAAAACATTACTTGATTTTCAATGCTTGAAAAAGGAAACCAAATGATACACTTGGTGTATTGGCTCGTAAAGAGTGTTTGAGGGGGATCGAGTAGGATCTGTATACCCTTGTAGCTACACATGGTTTATGATTATTATCGGATCGATTCAATTTCATATTTATGTTGGTATTTAAATACTAGGTATTTAAATTAGTGAAGCATAAATTTATATATATATATATATATATATATATAATTCCTAGTTGAGAAGTGTAATAAAGAGGGTGTTACGGTTCTAATTACACACACTAGAACTACATTGAGTCGAATTGTAGTACAACACTTGGTAATAATCACACTTTGGGGTGATTGGTTAGGTCGATCGACTCAATCATATGCATATTTTTATTCATCTAATGTGTGCTTGAGTATTGTGTAGGTATCCAGGGTTTCTTTTAAAGGTACAAGTGTGACAAAACAATAGTAAAACAAACTTGATGTGACCTACAACGAACAATAAGTGACACAAAAAGAATCGAACCAAAGTTTTTCCACAAACACTAGCACCCATGTGACGCTAAAGCACCTGTGGCCCCTGTCCCATTCTAGGAGTTCATGTTCCTTAGATTTTTGAGACCATTTTTGATACAAATCTTACATAGCCAGAATTTTCCCTTTCATATCAATATCCAGTCCAAAATTAGTTCAAACTTACAAGTACAAGTTGATTCATTCTACAAACCCTATCTATCACTCTTTCTTGTACTTCTTTAACTTAATCTTACTTGAATGTTTTCATATTTATCTTATCAACATTGTCATTACTTTAGGTTTAATTTTGTTAAATCATATGGAAATGTTAAGGAAGGGCATGTAGATTGTCGTCAAGTCACCCTAAAAATTTGGGAGAGTACTTCTACAAGTATGACAAAGTCAATTGTCTTAGACAAAGTCACATAGGAGACTTTTTATTTTTGGTTAGATTCATCCTCTATTGATTATGACTAAATTTTGCTTCTAGCATTGTGTTAATTTTT